>CM072526.1:6798223-7459844 GCA_036898135.1 Oncomelania hupensis | reverse complement strand
TTTTGAACTTTTTGCACTGAGTTAAAAAACAAACCCAGTTTTTACAAAAAAACGACCCTAATTTACTGTTGTCTTGCTAATAAAGCAAATTTTTCAACATTAAAAAAAGTGATTTGCACTCAAAAAGGCTTGCATTTTGTGAGTTCAGTTCAACAATCGGCGCTTTTTTCTGGGTATAAATGGCAGCGCTTTTGCTGCTTTTCTAACCATGCCCCCAAGGCGACAATTGACTGATGCGGAGAGAGGCAGAGCTATTGCATGGCTTCAGAAAGGGGTGGGGGTGAGAGAAGTTGGCAGGCGGCTGGGAGTGTCCCACTCCTTTGTCCAAAGGCTGCGGGAGCGCTTTAACAATACTGGAAGCGTCCAAGAACCAAGAAGGTCCGGACGCCCACGCATTACCACTGCAAGACAAGACCATTTCATCACCCTGTCAGCTCTGAGGATGAGGTACGCTACAACAAACACCCTCAGAAGACAGCTTCACGCAGCCAGCAATGTTAACGTCAGCGACCAGACAATTCACAACCGTCTACACGAGGCAAACCTGCGATCAAAACGACCAGCAGTACGGCCTTTGCTCACCCCAGCTCACCGTGCAGCACGTTTGGCCTGGGCTCGGCGTCATTTGGTGTGGACTAGGCAACACTGGTCAAGGGTGCTCTTTACAGACGAGTCTCGGTTCTCCTTGTCTTTCAACGACCGTCGAGTGAATGTTTGGAGGCGTCCACAGGAGCGTTTTGCTGATGCGACGGTGCGCGAGCACAACCGCTTTGGTGGTGGATCTGTCATGATGTGGGGTGGCTTCGCATTAAACTTCAGAACACCCCTGCTCCAAATTCATGGCAACTTACAACGGTATTGGCTACAGGGATGACGTCCTACAACCTAGGGTTCTCCCAGCTCTGCGGGCCATTGGGGAAGGTGCCATACTACAGGACGATAATGCCAGACCCCACCGAGCGCAATCGTCAATGACTTCCTGCAGCAACAGCACGTCATAAGGATGGATTGGCCGGCTTGATCACCCGATTTGAACCCCATAGAACATCTGTGGGATGTCTTGGGTCGACAGACACGGGCAAACCTCCCTTCAGGAGCTAACCTTGAAGTTCTGGCCCAAGTTCTCCAGCAAGAGTGGTTGGCCATCCCAGGAAACATCCTCCATAACCTGATACGGTCCATGAGACAACGATGCCAAGACTGCATTGATGCAAACGGTGGCCACACCCGATACTGACTCTATAGATTTTTGGTTTCTAAAGTTTTGATTTTGTAAATGAGGGGTATGTCCAGTTAAATTGAATTTACTCGAATTTTAAGCGACTGATGTCTCAAATCTTTTTTGTTATTGATGCAGAAATTATTGCAATAAAATATGATGAACTAATAAATTGAATTCGTGTTTCTGATTTAAAGAGAGACCCATATGTCCAAGTGGCCCTTGTATTATTTTGAGTAGTATATATTACATAAGAAGATGAGACTAAATAGAAAATAAAGGTGATACAAGCACACTAATGTTATTGTCAAGACTTGTACTTGACTAAAAACCTTCACCACAGCTACAAGCCAACTCCACAATAAATATAAATTTTCCAAACAAACTCACTTCAACACAAACCACTAACTACGTGCTGTTCACTTCAAAACAATACAAGAGCCTAATACTTTCTGTTCAACACAACGCCCTAACTATGTGCTGTTCACTTCAACACAACTATCCTATCCTATCCCGTAACTCGAAGATTGTTGGGGCACCACAGATGATCGTTTTACCAGCGTACTCCATCTTTCTCTGTCCTCAGCAACCCTCATGGCTTCGCTCAGTGTCAAGCCAGTCCATTTTCGAATGTTGTCATCCCACCTCTTCTTCTGCCTCCTTGGACCATGTCTTGCAGGATGGTCTTTGCAAGGCCTGATGCTCTGATGATGTGGCCATACCATCAGAGTTTCAGTTTCTTCACCATTGTGAGCATGTCATCGTGTTGTCCAATGGTTTGTGTGATGGTCTGTCGGACTTTGTCGTTGGTGATGTGCTGGGTATAGGAAATGCCCAGAAGTCTTCTGTAGCACCTCATCTCCATGCTTTGTAATATTCGTGGTAGATCTTCTGTGAGGGTCCATGTTTCGCAAGCGTATAGGAAGTTGGCGATGGCAAGGGAGCACAGCAGCCTTACCTTGGTAGACTGATGGTTCTGTCTTTACAAATGGACTTCAACATTGTCAGGGCAGCAGTTGTTTGTGCAATCCTGGAGAGGACTTCCTGTCGGGACCCATTGTCTGTGTAGCCGTGCTGGCTACGAGTATTTCTGACCATACGATATGTAGGCCTAACTTTGTTCTCTGTTATGTTTAAACTAACTGTATTAAATAACTTGATATACATTTTTCAGATTCTTTACAGCATATAACCATTAGACGCAGCATTAAATTCTCTATTAGAATATATAAACTTTATTTGTGATTTATGTAGCAGTTTTGAATTACAGCGCGATGTTTAGGATAGCGCGGTGCATATCATGTTGATAAAGACACCGCACCGTTGTATGCTCAGCTGCCGCTGAGGCAGGTTTTGCCGGCTGTAACGGATCTTCCCGCTCGCCTACAAAACATGATAAGATTATAAATTGTGAATGATGCTAGTGTAGCAAAGATTCTCCACTGTAACACCTTAGTGTGATATTTTCCTATGTCTTAGTTCATTCTCTAATAGTAGATACTTAAATTATATATTAGTTTCATAGGGACATACTCATCAAAAGGGAAACAGTGAAAAGCTGTCAGAAGGCTCTAGAATCTAGATGTAATTGTTGTTGTGTTAGGTGTTTTCTAGTTTAGTTCGCCATAGTCGGAACCCATAATAGTAACCATGCCATATTGTATATCATTGAAAAGAGGAGACGTTGTTCTTTCTTTGTCATTACTATTATTATTTATAATTGTATTAAATTAAAGAGTCATTATGAGTTTAGAGTCGTGACATTCTTAGGAGCAGCAGCCAACTCCCTCTTAAATTGCGTATTATTTTTATTTCGTAGCAGATAGGTCCGACATTATTATAACAGTAGAAAGGTTGTATTTTTGCGTTTCCGTCAATATATAATTTGTATAGTATTCGTTGCGTTTCAAGCCTTATGCGTCAAATTAAGATTAGCCACTAACACAAACTTAGCCAGCGAGCCTAGATTTTGTGGCGGGCGGGGCATGCATAAGCAGCACTGTCGCTGCGGCTGGCGGTTCTAAATAAAAGCAGAACACACAACTCGGCAGGGGGAGAGGACAGGGCACAACGTAGCAGATAAGGGTTGTGCCACTCGAGCAATGCCTTTGCTGTCTTAGTAGTCTATAATGATGTACTTCGAATAAATCCTTCAACGGTCATGCCGGACTGGCGTTGGGGAAGAGAGAGAGAGAGAATGTGTGAGCCTTTACCATGTCCTCCATCACATAACACACCATCTTCTCTCCAAACACCACACCACCAACATCACTACATCTGATACCATGGCTCCTAAATATTTAAAGCTCTCACTACCAGATGTCGTTCATATCACCGGTGGAGATGCCAAACTGGTTGGCACAAATAGTACTTTTGAGTCAGTGCTGCCGCGAATAACGAAAGGACACTTTTCCTAATACGAGGCAAGGATTGTCTGCCCCTTGCGCTTTTTTTTTTTTAAGATTCAGATTCACAATCACTTTGCTTAGCCATTCGTTTGAACGCCATTTTTTAATTCTGTCTCACGAGCACCGATCTTTACTGCGACTGTGCAAAAACGGGTTCGGCAAACTTCGGTGCCTCTACCGGAAACTTTGATGCCACAGGTCTCCACTGCGACTGCGCATTGCGGCATTAAACTGGAAAAAGGTCATGCGGTGCATTACCACAGGCCAACGATTTCGATTTTTTTTCTTTATCATTTTTTTAAATTTCCGTACTGTAAAACAAATATCCGTATTTTCCGTAGCGCTTGCCGAGTTTTTCAAATTTCCGGAAAAAATACGGAAATTCCGTACGGGTAGGCATGTCTGTGCTTGCCTAAGATGGTGATTGTAGAATTTTCTTGTATATATATATATATATCGTTGAATTATTATTATTAATAATTCTACATTCATTTGTACAGCCCATTACTCCATGTCAGAAAAACATGTTCAGGGCTGTTCAATCAATCAAGCAGCCAACCCATGAACCCTCCAGCCTCACCTCCTCAAGCTCAGGGTTTTCCAGCAGCACCCGCTTCAGCTGTTCAGAGCTGAGGTTGGGCAGGATGATGATTTTGGTGATGGTGATCCTTTGGTGAATATCTTTGGTCCAGGTTTTCAGTGCAGTCTGCGCTTTGTCCAGCTGCCCCATGACTTCTTCCCTCAGCTTGGTGCTGATCACTTTCTTGAAGTCTTCATCGCTCATGCACTCACCCTTCTTCATGGACTTCATCTGAAACAAATTGTCAAACACACTGACCCTAGTTTAACACACCCTCCGCCTCTCTCATCACCCCCACTGCCTTCCCTTCTCTCTCTCTACCATTTGTACAGCAGCTTTCTGCTAACAGTAGGGCCACAGTAATAACTGATGGCCTTTGGCCTTGCACAATCTGACAAAGAGATTTGATTTATAACAATTTTTTAAAAAACAACAACAACAAAACAATGATACTAGCAGCAATCCATAACCAAAAGTTTAAATCTTAGTTTCTAAGATAATAAACAAACCATAAGAGAGGAATAAAAACAAGAGAAGAGCCAGGCAGAAGTAAACAGAACAAAGGTGAATACATTTTAACCCTTTATATTTACTGTGTCAAATGCTACAACAGATCACAAACATTTGAATAATTAAAAAACGAAATATCAACATTACGTTATTTCAGACAGAACCCAACAAATTGTCAGTTGCCGCTAGTGTCATTTCAAATTCTCCATTTTCATTATATGCTTCCTTTCATCTTCAAAACTATGCCTATATACAATATAGAAGGAAAGCTCATTCTATCAGTCAGTCCTTGCTAACCAGACAACACATTTTTATTGAAAACTAATATAAAACTTGATTTTCATAACAATACCTTCAAACCCTTCAGTTAAAGGTACATTCCATCAATAATATAAACAAATCTGAAAACATAATGACAAATAAACAATAACTTAAATTTGAAAAAAAAGAATGAGCCTGACCTCCCCAATGATGAAGCCAGCGTGGCGATGGATGATGAGAAAATCAAAGTCTCCCTGGCACAGTTTATCGTCCAGACTTTTGGCCGTGGGGAGAGGGCAGGAGGAGTCATGGCCTTTGATCGCCAAATATTTCATGAACTTGAGGTCACTGATCACCATCATCACCTCTGGCTCCTTCTGCTTCTCCGCCAGCTCTTCCAGGTGGTGAAGAACCCATTGCTGAGCGCTCTTCTCCTGCAGGTCGCTCTCCTGTTTGTTGGACAGACAACAGTGACTACAGATTTAGGTTATTTGCTGCATGTTTCTCATCATGGACTGATATGTTCTGTCAGTGTTCAATTTTTCAATGCTCCTTGAACCAATGGCATGGCATACAACTTGACAATGGTGCATAAAGCGCACCAATCTGCCCACAGTTTTCAAATATTTTTGTCTGTCAAAGTCAGCAACATGTCCTTCACTGCTGTATCGCCTGCTAAATCTAACAAAGGATATTATGCGACAGTTTAGATATGTTAACTGTAGTGCTATGTAGTTTCACTTCCAAATGTCAAATGATTGTCACATTGGAATGTGTGGGTTACATCTTTGTTCTATACTAATCCCCATATGGCCCTTTTGTTTTTCCTTGCTAGGGACCAGCTGACACATACATGTAGACTTTCTACACAACAATGAAAATTTAACATTATCTATATATTTAATTATATTATCACACTAACAACATTTCTTACGCATTCGCTCTACATGAAGCCGGTCACTCCTTCCCCCCTCCTTATTATGAAGTCCTAATAAAAATAAAAAACGAAAAACTGGTGACTGAAAATAAATCCATACACACAACACATTCGTTCCCACCAAGCTACAAGCCACGGTAGAAAGGGCAAAAGCCACTTACCAGTCCGTGCAGTGTGATGGGGCGGACACTCGGCGCAGTGCAATCTTGCCTAAACAAAACTGCCCTCTACAGACTAAGTTACCCGAACGCTAATGTCTGTTGCCACTGTAATAGTGCTAGACTATTGAACAGCTCTGGTCCCGTTCCTACAATCACTGTTTTTCCGGTGTGTGATGTCCAAACAGAAGAATACCTCTGCTTATAGCTAGCGAAAACAAAATAATAATCAATGCCCCAGCTCACAACTTGACCGTTCCCCTCTATATTCTTACATAAATTAATAAGCATCAAATTATGCTTACGCTGCTGTTAAAATCCATTGAAACTCCCTAACATGCAAAACAAGTCGCACCATGCAGTATCAGAAACGCTTACATTACAATATAAAGCTGCACTATACAGCTACTACAACACTTTACCGCGACAGTTTCAACCTATTGAGTATTATTTTCAGAGGAACCTTGCTGGGATGGCTGATGAGCTGATGGTGCGGTAATTTACACACTCCTGACCCTTCATGTTCATTGGGAAGAGTGATGACAAGCGACTGGGTTCATGGTGTAGGCCACTCGCAACTCTGCCAGATCTTGTTACAGATACGGGTGAGGGCGTCTATCATCGCTTCTCCTCCTGCTTGAAGCAATTCCACAGGTATGTTGTCCACTCCCACTGACTTCTTCAGCGATTGCACTGCTGGCTCAACTTCTTCTTGGAGAATTGGGAGGATTTCTTCTTCTTTTCTGGTCTGAGGACATGCTAGAACTGATGGGTCTCCGTTTTGTGTATGGTTGTAAAGGTCAGAGCAGTACTCTGTCCATCTATCCAAGACTTCGTGTTCATCTGCAAGGCATATGTCTGGATCGTGGAGACCTTGGGCTTTTTAACACTTGTCAGCCGCTTCACAGTCTGGTAGGCCGCTTTGCTGTTGTTCTTGTTCAGGATGTTCTTTATTTCTTGGCATTTCTTGGCATTGATCTTCTATCCAGTTCTCCTTTGCTGTGCGCATGCCTTTTCGGATGTCATTGTTGATTTTTTGGTAGGCATCAGCTCCCTGTGAAGTGTTCTTTTTCTTTTTCATCCCTCATATGAAGAGACATGAAAAAGATGAAAAGCATTCACCCAAACACCAAATGCAAGTAAAAATCCGCTCAAGCCACCTAAACCTTCTTCTTCTTGAGCAGTCACAAATTAATCCTTTGCTGCTATAATGAGTTAAATACATTAGCAAATATTGCTGTCACCCACCTACCTGCACATTGTGAGTACGAACGTTATCAATAGCTGGGTACAGACACCCAGCCACTTGTGGAGATTGGTCGTTGCATGCTCTCTCTTCCTCATTCTGTTTTTTCTTCGCCCTGCGTCCAAGTTTTTTACAAGGGGTGCCCGAAGCCCTGCACTCTCTGTAAACTCTCACGCTTTCTCCACAAATTTCTTCAAAATCATGCGGCACGCGCTTGAAAAAGAGGGGTGGAAGGAAGTATGCTTGTTGAAAGCGATGTGGATAGGTTTCTCTGATGTGGGTCAGCCATTCCGACGGTGTCATCTGTGAAGCAGAATCCTCTGGATCCTGTTTACGAAGCAGAAGGAACGTCACATATTGTAAACAACAACTGCTCCAACATCTCTATAAGCACAGTGCCGATCTCAACATCTGGATCGGTTGTGGTTTGATCTTGTTACTCTAAGTTTTAACTTTTTAGTGTAACTTGTAAGCACTGGCCACAAAATCAATTAAACAAATGAACAGCGGCGTTGCTAGCTCCCAAGTACAGAGATGTACACATGATATGCTGGCAAAACAGCCATTGATTTGTTATTTTGTTATTGATTTGTGGATATTTGTGAATTGTTTTAGGAAACCACCTTTATTATTTATTTAAATGGCTCTAGACTTACCACTCGCTTGAAGTTGCCTCTGGTCTCAGTGTCTTGTGCAGGTCGCCTGTTGGCGGGAGCAGTCCTGTTTCTCCTATCCTCCTCTTCTCGATCACGATCACGCCCTCTGTACGCCATGCATGCTGTAACAGCAAAAAGGTATTTGTAGTGGTGGTGGTGGTGTGTTGTGCTGATAATTATGATTATAAAGATGATCATTGATAAAGATGGTGATAAATAATAATAATTATGATTTCTATGTATGTTTTTTTTCTCATATTTCAGATTCAAAACACAGTGATCTGTGACAAACATGCATACTTGCACTTAGCATGGCATAGCATAGCATAACAATATACACCATGCAGACTACAACTAACCTTTAGCCCTCTGAATGAGGGTCAGTACTGGTTACTCTGAACACTTGACCCAGGCTTATAGTGTATAACAATTTTGAATACATTTTGAAGTCCACATTAGTGGAGTACACAACCCTCTTCAACAACCTATCTAACTTACTTCTGAATGCACTGAGCTCTAACATAACATATATATAACAAACAGATATTTAACATACAAACAGACATTTAACATACAAACAGACATTTAACATACAGACATTTAACATACAAACAAACATTTAACATATAAACAGACATTTAACATACAAACAGACATTTATGATTTAACATACAGACATTTAACATACAGACATTTAACATACAAACAGACATTTAACATACATTTAACATACAAACAGACATTTAACATACAAACAGACATTTAACATACAGCTAGCTTTAACATACAAACTTGCGGTGTAAAGGCAGGAAGATCACAAACAGCAGAAGACCGTTAAGTGATTTAATTTATAAATCATCTCTTCACAGGTTGGTGATATTATAATTAGTGGGTTTTTTAACATTCAGTTAAATCATTGTTTACATTAAAATGTTAAAAAAAATTTAGCCTATTGATTCCACAGAAAGGAAATTAGTTTTATATTTTGAAATTTTTTCTAATGACTGCACATCTAATACAGTCACAAGTATATCAACTAACAAGTTAGTATCTCGTATTGCCCCCAGTCGACGTGCGGTGGTCCCGTTTAGCCACAAGCTGAGACGGGAATATCCCAAACCTAAAAATAGAATAGAGAATTCTGGGAAATCTGTTCTCGCGAAGATGTGCTCGCTGAAATGAAACGAAAGTTGGGAGAGGAACTGCATATTTCTGGTAGTGAACAAAGGCAGAAACTTGTCAGCAGTATTATCAGCGATGGAGTTATAATGGACGAAGTGCTCCATACCTATGAGGTTGCCTTTGCTCGAGCAAAGAAACTAAAGAAGGATTTAAATAACCGACGTTATTTCAGAAAAGGATTTCTCTACCCATAATTCCCCTGGGTTTTGAAGTTTCTAAAAAGTTATTTCAGGCCGACGACGCTCTATGGGGCGCAAAGCATGTAAAGGGAAGCAATCGGTTGTACACGCACGTCGATAGAGACATAGAAGAGAGATCAGATACTAACTTGTTAGTTGATATACTTGTGATACCGTCGATTGTCAAGGGAAGGAAAAAATTGAAGCAGCTGGAGAAGACCCTCAGTTAAATATTTTGCAGGGAATGGGATTGAACCCCTCATGAAACTCTGGCATTGTACTATTTGTAGACTAGTGTTTTACCTCTGAGTCTGACTGAATAAGGTAAGTTTAATTGTAGAATCCAAATTTGATTTTGAAGAATGATTTTCAGTTTAACTTTAATTCCGGGAACAACTGCAAAACTAACCGGATAATTAAATTCAGGGACATAAATTATTAAAAAAAACTGCGAAGCTTAACATAGTCCATTGAACTGAACTGAACATGAAATTCCCTGTCATGCACTACATCGTCATCAGTACATCTATGCCTCCCCGATAATGATCGAAGATGATGATGATGACGAGGATCAAGAGGGATAAATATTATTACAATGGCCATACTGCTTTAATAATCTTGGCTGAACTCACCCTTTTGATCGTTTCTGTCATGTGGTCGCGTTGGCATTAGTTAGGGCTGCTGCATTGTACACGCTTACGACGCAAATCACAACAACACACACTGTCTTTAAGTTTTTCAGCACAGGCCCAGATCGAGCACTTACTCGTAGGCCTTACCCAAGTAGTAGTGATATTGGAAGTTACAAAGACGAAATAAGAGACTTCCGAGCCTGTAGTTTAAGCAAGTCCACACACAAAGCAATGTTACACTGTCACTGCACCGCTCAGCGCTTGCATATATAGCGACCGACAGTAGCTTTCTTGTTTATACTTTCATTCACATAGACGAATCTAGCGTGTTCCAACTAACGTCTTTTTACCGAGATTACCAAAGTCGACTCTTATCGTAGACCACAGGCGCCCGATTGCCAGCAACTTCTGTTGAGTAGCCTTGGCCTATTTCTTTTCGCAGTCATTTTATGCCGCTGCTTCAGCGTGCTATACAGTTATTAGGCATAATAACAAGCTTGCACACTAGTAGTGGCTGGTCTTTTACGACTCATTGTTGTTAAGGTGGCGACGTGGTGATTCGTCATTAACGCTCATGCTACAGACGCAGACCTAGTAGCCTATAAGCACTGGCGCTTGACAGTAACATATTTCCTAGTCGCAAGGCGAGCGATTTAAGTCACAGGCGCTCGATGTACATGTACAGGCAGCTGTGTCAGTCAAGGCACTTCAAATAAATAATATTATTAGTTCCCAAGCTTTAATCTATTGTTTTTGGCGTTGTTCGTCCGTCCATTGTCCACCGTCCGGTGTCCGTCCGGCGTCCTGAAGTGATATTTGCGCATTTTTCTCTGAAACTAACGGACGATTAAAAAAAAAAAAAAAAAAAAAAACTTTGTTTTTTAGTTAGAAAATTCTGAACACACAAAAAAGTAGACTTATCCCGTGGCGTAATCATGGTGACGTCATTAAAAAAAAAATCCTATTTTCTCTTAACCTACTGATGGGATTTGGTTCAAGTTTAGTATTTACTTTGACTTTACTTGTGCCTCCTAGGTCAAACCAAACTTATGCATATTGAGTGATGTAGGCTAATCATCGTGACGTCATTAAATTTTTTTTTTTTAACTTCCTTTGTAATTAGTGTGTACAGATGAGAGACGTCATCGTGTGACGTCCTCATTGTGACATCATAATTTTTTTTTTCTTTTCTAATACCATTTTCTCCCAAACTACTGGAGGGATTTGGTTCAAGTTAGGTACACAGTATTTTTACTGTACAGACTTTTACTATGCCTACAACGTAAAACCTATCCTATCCTATCCAATCTTATCCCGTAACTCAAAGGTAGTTGGGGCATCACAGGTGATCGTTTAACCAGCGTACTCCATCTTTCTCTGTTCTCAGCAACCCTCATGGCATTTAAACAAAATAAAACAAAACAAAACAACAAAAAAACAAAAACTAAGCGTAAAACCAAAGTTATACAAATTGATGACGTCATCTGTTAAATACTTTTTTTTTTAAAAAGAACATTTTCTTTAAACTTTTTTTTTGTAATGAGAGTGTACAGATGCGTTTAGCTGTAGTCAAAACTTGTGTATGTCGAGTGACGTCAAGCGAAGGAATTCTGCACCGGTCAGGATCAGTTGTTAATGTTAAAGTCAGACATTGATGTCTTAGGTAATTATTTTGCCAACTATGCTACTTGGCTTATGTCATTGGAAATTCTGCAATTCCACAAACTTATTTTAATTCCTATATTCCTATAGGCCTACATCACTGAATCAGCTAGAATGTAAACACAATGAGTTTATTTGTAACTTAACTGCGCGTTCATCAGCTATAGTCTCTCCATGTGTGCAATCTGATCAATCCATCTCACGGGCCTCACCTCACCTCACTTCACTTCACTTCATCTCATATCTAAGATGATGGAAATGGGGGGAGTGATCATAGGCCTAATGTTACTGGGCACTGTGGAAAAAACATGTGGGAATTACATTCCTACTTATGAATCGTTGTTTGGGGCACCGGACACGGATAGTGATGACGAAGATGATACGGAAACGCTTCCTGATGTTGCTCTGGTCCTGATTTGGCTCGGAAGAGTCCGCTGGACCTAAAGCAATAATCTTGTATTGTATTGTATTGTCCTGATGTTGCTGCCGCTGATGTTTCGGAGTGTGAAAATGTAAATACAAATAAACCGTGTTTGTTTCTGCATTGGAATGTGGATGGGTTGACGTCAAAACTTTTTGATCAGGATTTTGTTACATTTGTTTCATCATTTCATTTTGTGTGTATGGTGGAGACATTCATTGCATCATTGACTATTGATGTTTTTGCTGGATTTAAAGTTTTCTGTCAGCCAGCCGTCTGTAAAGTGGTCAGATGCTGGGAGACCGTCAGGTGGAGTGGTTTGCCTTATTAAAAATGAAATGGTGCCTTTTGTTAAGTGTATTGAAGTAAAAACTGGAAATTTTATGTTGTTTGTGATTGACAAAAGCCTGTTTGGTGTTGATAAGGATGTGTTATATGTATGTGCATACGCACCACCTGAAGGTTCTAGATATTATCAGTTTGTGGGTGTTTCTTTGTTAGAAAACTGTTTGTTAGATCACGCACTTTTAAACAATGACTATATTATCTTCTGATCTGTGGTGACCTGAATGGAAGAACGGGTTCTGTTTCACAATCTGTTAGTGTTGAAGTCGACTTTGAAATTTCGTGTGAAAGTAGTACTGCTAGTTATGGAAGATGTTCTCAAGATAAAATTTTGAATGGATTTGGGAAGTCGTTGTTAAATGTGTGCACTGCATTGAATTTGTGTATATTGAATGGTACGTGTCATGGTGACCGTGAAGGACACTTTACGTACATCTGTGATGCAGGAAGCAGTGTTGTTGATTATTTTTTAATGTCAAGTGATCTCTTAGCCTCTGTGTTTGATGGTTGTTGTTTTGTTGTTGTTGTTGTATCAAATTTTATTCATCAGATTAACATAAGTTGTTGTTTAAATGTATTAGCTCGCACGGAAAGCAACCACCATATGCCTGTTACCTTTTCCATTGTTTTTCCCAAAGAAAATACTATAGAGCCGGCTGTTTTAGATTACATTACATTACATGATTATTGCTTTAGGTCCAGCGGACTCTTCCGAGCCAAATCAGGACCGGACAACCCCCGATACGCATAAAAGATCTGCTGAAACAACCCTAGTGGTAAAACTGAATGCTCTCCACCAGCCATGCAGTCACTTTACAATAAAGACGTATCCCACACAGGGGACGCTGAGGCTATACTCTAATTTATCGAACCCCCGTTTACAAAAACAAAATAGAATACAAACAGCATTATAAATTATCAACAAAACGCATACATAGAAAATGCCTACATTGCTAAATAATAACATCATAGGAAGCCCTAGTGACCACCTGGCAGAAAGCGTCCAATATTCCCAAGCTGATCCAACAGACCCCACACACAAATAAGGAGTCTTGTCCCGGAAGAGTTTTCAAGAAAAAAAGGTAGGTGACTGGTCTAGCGAAGAAGAAGATAGTATAGCAGATTGATAGAACAGAGCAGGAATGAGAAAGAACAAATGAGAAAGACAGCGACAGTGGCAATTTAAAGCACTAAATTTCCAGAAAGTGGGGATACTATTTATACTGAAACCCCCGGCACCCCAACGGGGGTGCTGTTTTAGATGACATTGTAATTGAAAAATGTGTCTGGAATACTGATCTTGGTGATGTATATAAGAATGGTTTTGCTACAGACGAAGCTCGTAATAAATTAGACTTGGCAGTGCATATGATTGACCGTGATATTGATCTGGCTCTCGCAATGTTAAATGACTGTATTAAAGAGTTAGCGAACTGCATAAAAAAACGAATTGTTTTAAAGGGAAGCAAGAAAGTGCAGGACTGGTTTGATTTTGAGTGTAAGACTGCAAGAAGAAAATTACGTAATATGTTAACACGGTTTCGTCGCTCATTAAAATCTGAGGATCGTGTTGCTTTTTGTAAACTGAGGAGGGAATATAAAAATATGTTGTTTAATAAGAAAAAGCAGTACAATAAGGATATGATGGATAAGTTATTGAAGTCAATGAATAAACAACATGAATTTTGGGACACAGTTCATAATATTATGCCAAAGAAAACAAGCACTAGAAATCAAATAACTGTAGGTGAATGGTTTGTACACTTCAAAGCACTGCTTGAAAAAGATTATCTTGGGGATTCGTTTATCGCCTCTGATGAAAGAGCTGAGGATGATGATTATGAGTTTAATAGGCCTATATCAGGCGAAGACGTGTTGTTTGCAGTGCGTAAATTAAAATCTAAAAAGGCGGCAGGACCTGATGGGATAATAGGAGAGCTTTTTAAAAATGCTGGTCAATTTAGTGTGCCGTTTTTGTTAAGTTTTTCAATGTTTTATTTGATAAGGGGATATTCCCTGAATCAAGAGAGGACGAAGTGCATTTTGTATTAAGCTGTCAATTTTTTGAAAATTTGAGAAAACAATTTATTGCTACTAAGTTTATTAGAAACCCAAACGCATTTAGCTTTAATATATTGCTGTCATCGACAAGCCAAGAAACTGTTCGAAAGTTATGTATATTTTTGTACAAAGCGTTTAAAATGAGGGAGATAGCAATTTCGTAAGATTCACTGATTTGTTTCCTCTGATTGAGTGTTTGTTATACATGTATATTTTGTTTGAAAATTCACTGTACACACCCCTTCAATAGGGGGCATAGGCCTTATACTGAATACAAGAATCGTATCGTATCGTATCTCATATCTATCTATCTATCTATCTATCTATCTATCTATCTATCTATCTATCTATCTATCTATCTATCTATCTATCTATCTATCTATCTATCTATCTATCTATCTATCTATCTATCTATCTATCTATCTATCTATCTATCTATCTATCTATCTATCTATCTATCTATCTATCTATCTATCTATCTATCTATCTATCTATCTATCTATCTATCTATCTATCTATCTATCTATCTATCTATCTATCTATCTATCTATCTATCTATCTATCTATCTATCTATCTATCTATCTATCTATCTATCTATCTATCTATCTATCTATCTATCTATCTATCTATCTATCTATCTATCTATCTATCTATCTATCTATCTATCTATCTATCTATCTATCTATCTATCTATCTATCTATCTATCTATCTATCTATCTATCTATCTATCTATCTATCTATCTATCTATCTATCTATCTATCTATCTATCTATCTATCTATCTATCTATCTATCTATCTATCTATCTATCTATCTATAGATCCTTTATTTGTCGACAGATTGGGCTCTTTCTATTTCTACTGTTTCTACTTCTGCCATTGCCCCTGTGAGGTGTGGACGTTGCCGCCACCACCACTGCCACGTCTTTTCGTTGTCGTTGGCGCCGCTGCTGGGTGTGGTCCCCCATCATCGCCGGGACTTGCCCCGTTACTTCGGACGACCGGGAGCTTTCCATCGGGGTTACAGGACACCAGTTACACCACACCGAAACACATACAGATTCGCATTCACGCACCTAAACATATACCCATTCTTCAGTGATCAACTACTATAATTTATTCTGAGCTCAGTTAAGAGACTGTTAAGTCACAAGTTGTGACACTAAACCATAAAGCTGACTTACTCAATACCATTGAACTTCTAAGATGTGCTGAATTGTTTATTCGTTTGGGAATTGCAGTTATCTGAAATTTAATTGTTTATTACTGTTGTTGCATATTGTTGTGGGCATTTTGTTTGTGTACAGTTCTGGGATTCCGGGTTAAACAAGGGAGGTAATTGTTTAGTAGGTACTGGGTTGGGGGTCTTGATAGGGGTTGAGGGTGGTTTAGTATCCCATTATCCTATGTATGCGTGTTTGTTTGTTGAATAAAAGAGTGTGATTGTTCATCTGGCATTTTGTGTTAGTTTCTTTTGTTTGAGTTTCTATCCCCTCACTCGCTGTTTGAGCTGAACGTCGCGGAACCCACTCGGGTTCACTTCATCTCATATCTATCTATCTATCTATCTATCTATCTATCTATCTATCTATCTATCTATCTATCTATCTATCTATCTATCTATCTATCTATCTATCTATCTATCTATCTATCTATCTATCTATCTATCTATCTATCTATCTATCTATCTATCTATCTATCTATCTATCTATCTATCTATCTATCTATCTATCTATCTATCTATCTATCTATCTATCTATCTATCTATCTATCTATCTATCTATCTATCTATCTATCTATCTATCTATCTATCTATCTATCTATCTATCTATCTATCTATCTATCTATCTATCTATCTATCTATCTATCTATCTATCTATCTATCTATCTATCTATCTATCTATCTATCTATCTATCTATCTATCTATCTATCTATCTATCTATCTATCTATCTATCTATCTATCTATCTATCTATCTATCTATCTATCTATCTATCTATCTATCTATCTATCTATCTATCTATCTATCTATCTATCTATCTATCTATCTATCTATCTATCTATCTATCTATCTATCTATCTATCTATCTATCTATCTATCTATCTATCTATCTATCTATCTAATCCCTCAGCGTGTGGAGCCGTTGGGGAGGTATGACGTATGCTGTCGTTGAGAGTGTTGGCCACTTCAATCTGTCTATTGCTGTTGTCAGGAGGCGTGACATGTCCAGCGCTGTCCATGTTTTGACGTCGTTTGTCCAGTTCTTTCCTTGCCTTCCTCTTCGTCTGCCTCCTTTCACTGTGCATTGCAGAAGGTTTTTTGCAAGGTAGGTCTCATGCCGCGTAACGTGACCAAACTGACCACGCCAACTTTCTCCACTTCACAATGGCAAGTTGTTCCTGAAGGCCGGCAAGCGAAGTGACCATGTTCCTGATGTATTCGTTGGTCTTGTGTTCGTTCCAGTCCATTTGCAGCATTCTGCAGTAGCACTTCATTTCATAGGACTTGTAGGTTATTTTTTTTGTTCTGTTGTCAAGGCGGAGTCGTACAGCAGAATGGACAGGACCAAAGCCCTGAAAAATGTTGTCGTTGTGCAGAAACGGATTTCCATGCTCTTCCAGACATAGTTCAGGCCTGCCATTGTTGACATAGCCACTGCCAACCTTGTAGACGACCTGCCATCTTTTGTTATGACAGAGCAAAGATATTGCAAAGACTCCACATCTTTCAACTTCTCTGCTGTCATTGTGGTATTGGCGCTAATGTCCCTGTGACAGCTTACTAATCCGTGCTCTTTTGTGAGCTGACCCCCATGCCATAATTATGCGCCCGCACACTCAACAAGTTTGTTTGTCAGGTCTTGAAGTTCCTGCTCGCTGCCTCTCATTAAGTCAATATCATCAGCGAAGCGCAGGTTGCACAATGGTCTAATAGAGATCGTGGTGTGGAAGTTCAGGAGAGTTTCTTTCATGATGTACTCGAGGAACAAGGGAGAAGAGAGAAAACGATAGACATCCTTGACGGACGCCCACGGTAGTCTGGAAGGGTTCTCCCGTCTGACCATTAATCAATACAGCACTGCTGACGTTGTATAGTGCTTCTATTGACTGAATCAAGCCCTCTTCTATATTAAAAAGCGCCGAAGGACGTGCCACAGCCCTCTGTGCCAGACTCTGTTATGGGCCTTTTTTTAAAGTTGTTGTAGAAGTCCTTTTGATGTTGTAGGCGATTTTCAATGATGATACGGCAGTTGTAATCAAGCTCTGTACCTCTCTTTGAATTACATGTCATTATCTTTGTCTAACCTCTTCTGTATGTAACGGTCTGTATGTGTTACATTTTCTGTAGTTAGTTAGCCATTGTTTACAGGGTCAGTGGACTGCAAAGAGCCGAATCAGGACCACAACTTTGATTGAAAGAGGCTCACCCCTGATCCGTATAAAAGAACTGCTGAAACAACCCGAATGGTAACACTGAAGGCACTCCACAAGACGGTCACTTTACAATAAAGGCATCCCATGCTGGGGTCGCCGAGGCTTTACTTTAATTTATCGAACCTCCGTTTACAAATAACAAAATAGAATGTAAACATCATTATAAAATATTAACTAAACACATACATATAAAATGGCTACATTGCTAAATAATAATACCATAGAAAGCCCTATTGACCATTTGCAGAAAGCGTCCATTATCCCCAAGCTGACCCAACAGACCCCATGCACAGATGAGGAGTTTTTAAAAGAGTTTTCAAGAAAAAAAAGGTAGGTGACTGGTCTAGCGAAGAAGAAAGAAGATAGTAGATTGATAGAACATATTAGGAATGACAAAGAACAAATGAGAATGACAGAGACAGTGGTAATTTAAAGCACTAAATGTCCAGAAAGTGGGGATTACCATTTATACAGAAAACCCCGGTACCCTCATAGGGAGACCATTTTCTGTATGTAACCATCGACATGTATTTGGGATTTTTTGATTAATTTGTAACCATGTGACTTTTTCTCTAACCCATCTGTAAGTGTGACCTTTAAACTGTATTTGCGACATATTCTGCATGCAATCATCGATGTGTATTTGTGACCTTTCCTTATGTAACCCTCTGCAATTGTGGCATTATCTGTAACCCATTTGTAAGTGTGACTTTTAAACTGTCTATGTGTCCTCTTCTGTATGTGGTCAACTGTATGTTTGACCATTTCTGTATCTAGCGTCTGTATTTATTAACATTTTTTTATGTGACCATCTGCATTTTTTGCTTTTGTGTATGTGGCCATCTGTAATTATAGCTTCATTATTTGTATGTACTCATCTGTATTAATAATCTTTTCGACGTGTAACAATTTGTATTGATGAACTTTTCAAGGAGTAGCCATTTAAAACAGTCACAATGGCGTCATAGGAAACCTCACATTTCTTACCACACAGCTGGAGAACACCTCTATGTCAGTAACCATTTAAACGTTGTGTGTTCCGGTAAAGTTGCAGATATAAAGTCAATTTTTATTTGACGCACGTCAATAGAAGAAATTGTTTTGCGCAATGAGATATAAAATAAGGTGCAATAGAATACACATGCTACCATTCTCACAAAATAATCACGGTAGGCTAATACACAATTGTATCTTAACAGTAACAGTCAACGCCTAATATGATATTAATACAAACTAACGACAGATGCGCACGTTCCAGTCTGCGGGTTCATTTGTATGGCATAAATGTAACCTGCGGATAGATTATAAAGATTTTAAATTTATTTAGACAGGAAAGACCACACACCCACAACTCTCCATACAACAAAAGAAATCATTTACAAACTACAATAAAGAAAGAATATGATATTAATTTCAACAACTTTTATTGATATTTGTCTTATTGCTATGTCATCAAGAAGGGTCAAGGGGGTGGTACACTGGGATTTCTTATATTAAAATACACAATATTAACATAACCATAAACCAGTAAAATAACTTCTGTTTTCTATTCTATTTCTATTCCTGTCTCTACTTTCTGGTTCCTAAAATATACCACAATAATTCAAACAAATGAAGCAAAACTAAGACTAAACCCCAAACTGAAACTTAACTATTTACAAACTAAAACTCCTAACAAAACTTCTAACAAAGAAAAATAAATCTCTTTAAAAAAAAAAAAAATTAACCCGCTGCTTAGGCGAAACCTTTTTGTGAGCAGGAACGAAACTGCTAATTATTTCACAATCGCCATCAGGGAGAAAAGTAAGTTTCTCAAGCGTGCCCAATATAATTATTAACAAAGCAATCATAAAAACAACTGTTATTATAATTATCAAACCACACCATTTCTAATCTTAAAAATAACTAATATTTCCACATAAACAAAACAAAAATAACTATTGTTTCTTGTCGCCAAAAGTAAAATTATATAGCGAGAGTAATAGCCAAGAAACATAACTCTTGCCAACTATAAAATAAGAAAAGCTGCGGTTAACTCCCATATCCATTTTTGATAGATACATGTACCACACCTACCACATAAAATGCCATCCCTGAAAACATTATATAGATTTTTCATATTGCGTGTATAAGCCTAGGCTAGGCACATTGAATTTGCTGCTGTGCACCTTGTGTGTACAAAGTTAAAAAAAAAGAAGAAAAAAAGCGGAGAGCGTGATAAAGCTAAATTTAGATTCTATTCAGAATTGTCAAACTATCGACCTTCTAGAAGAGAGCAGCCATGTTGCTTCCGCAAAGCTATTTCTAGTGCAGTGTTTACTGCTTGTTTGAAATAACTAGAGTGACTACTTTGCTATCGACATTCATTTGAATTCTGCCACTGAAACAATACACTATGTCTGACCAGCCAGGTAAGCTGTGTTTTTATTATTGATTAATCTTACGTGACGCAGTGTCAAGTACTCGTTTGATGAAAGTTAAGCACAATTATTGTTACTAAGCTCTACGCTATAGACAAACACATTTTAACCTTCCTTGGCAAATATGTACGTGTCAGTGTGTGCGCTTGTGTGTAAAAATTACAATGAATCGTAATTTGTCAATTATTTGTAAAAAATATAGCAATCATAAAATCGCTCACATGTAAAAGAATTAGAATAAATAATAAATTGACGAATACATTATCAAATATTTTGGGACTAAATGAATCACAGAAACAACAGCCAACCTGCTGTACGTATAGTTACAGTTGTTCATTATCGTGCATTAATTTATAATCATACTGTTTAGATGGCCTTTAGAGAATCGCTTTCGTGCGAAATATATTAAAAAATACAGCTTTGATGGCCTCCAGAGCATGATTCACTTTCGTACACTATCTATGCACACGGAACCGCAATAGGCCTATTTGTTAGAACAGTACAGTGGTACATCTTATTAGATCTGGGTACCGTGGGTCTAAGTCGTACCGGTAATACCGCGGTATTTTTAGGTCGTATCGATATTTCGTACCGGTAGGCCTATACCGCGATTTTAAGTGTTACAATCAAATGGTATATGGCACTGACAGAAGTGACCGAGGCAAAAGAAAGATTGTCATACATTTCAAAACAGTTTCAAAGAACCACATTTCCACAGAAAAAGAAGCTTTATTATTGCTTGAACGCCTTCAAAACATATTATGATAAATCACTGTTTAGAACATCAGCAAACTTTAAACCACAAAATCAAAATAAAACAAAAAACATTCAACGGGAAAGGTCTTTAAGAACTTTAAGAGTTCAGAAGGATTGACGACTGGTACCATGCTCAAACACGTGGATAAGCTGCTAGCTGTTTTTATAAGTTCTTCAAGAACAGCTACCTAACCACGTGTTTGGGCTTTAGGCTTGCTCTCTGGTCGGACAAGATGTCGCCCACTGTCGCGTTATGCGTTGTCGAGATTTTCCAGTAAACCGGACCTTGGACACCCGCACCGGTATACCGTACCGTCGCGTTTCCGATCCTGAATACAGTGACGTATCGGTAAAACCGTCCAGCCCTACATCTTATGCACAAATGTGTGTATAGGCTATGATGCACTCAAATCCATTTGACGATACTCTGCTTTGGAGACACTTTCGTCAGCTAAACTATAGGGTCCAGAAATCACCCATTTCAGTGTCACAGATCCTATTTAAATTCACAGTTAGTGTTACCCGACGGGAAAAATAAGATTAAGCCAAAAAATAACCTATTTCCAAAGTACGCTTTTGATATATTTTCAAAACCTTCGTTTGTTTTTGTGTCTATTGAGTGCCGGGGGTTTCAGTATAAATAGTATCCCCACTTTCTGGAAATTTAGTGCTTTAAATTCCCACTGTCGCTGTCTTCCTCATTTGCTCTTTCCCATTCCTGATCTGTCCAATCACTCTGCTATACTATCTTCTTCTTCGCTAGATCAATGACCTACCTTTTTTCCTAAAAAACTCTTCCTGGACAAGACTCCTTGTTTGTGCATGAGGTCTGTTGGATCAGCTTGGGAGTGTTGGACGCTTTCTGCCGGGTGGTCACTATAGGGCTTCCTATGATGTTATTATTTAGCACTATAGGCATTTTATATGTATGTGTTTTGTTGATGATTTATAATGATGTTTGTATTCTATTTTGTTTTTGTAACCGGGGGTTCGAGTAGTTGGGGTAAAGCCTCAGCTGTCCCCTGCATGGGATGTCTTTATTGTAAAGTGACTGGCCGGTGAAGGGCATTCAATTTTCCCACTAGGGTTTGTGTTGTTCTTCTTGTATGTTTGTTTATCATCTTTTCCCCACACTACGATATCATCCTGAACAGCTTCAGCACCCTCTATGCCCTCTACCATCTCAGACATCACTCTTTGGAAAATTTCACTTGCCGATACAATCCCAAAAGGAAGACGGAGGAATCTGAAACGACCAAAAGGAGTGTTGAAAGTGCAAAGTTTTGAGCTTTTTTCATCTAGCTTGAGCTGCCAATAGCCTGAAGTTGCATCTAGCTTTGAGAATATTTTTGCATCAGGTATGTTTTGAACAATTTCTTCAATTGTTTTCAGGGGGTAATGTTCGCGTTTTACAGCTTTGTTTAGGTCTCTAGGGTCAATGCAAATTCTGAGTTTTGTTGAGGTCTCTACGACAACCATACTGTTTACCCATTCTGTCGGTTCTATTTGTTTGACAATGACTCCTTCTTTCTCCATGCGCTGGAGTTCAGCTTTGACTTTATCATGAAGCGCAACTGGTAGTTTACGTGGTGGATGAACTACAGGCTCAACGTTTGGGTCAATTTTGATTTTAACCTCTCCAGGTAGGCATCCTAATCCTTCAAATGAATCTGGGTATCCAGATTTGACATCTTGAGGAATGCTTGCATGCACCGTGTCAACTCTTTGTATCAGTCCTAACGTCTGACATGCCTCAAGACCTAGTATTGCTGCATTGTCTGCCTCTGTGACAAAGAATTCTACTTCATGCTCTTTGCCTTTGCATCTGCATGTAAGTTTTGTTGTCCCTAGTGTCTTGATGCAGTGACCTGAGTATGATTTCAGTTTGATTTTGGACTTTCTCAGCATTTTGTCTTTAAACATCTTGAATGTTTGCTGCGAGATGACGTTGCATTTTGCACCAGTGTCAAGCTGAAACTTTATCTGCTTTTCTTCAACATCTAGTGTTTCATACCATGCACTACCAACTTTGTTGATGTCTGTGTTCCCTACTGCACCTAGCGTGTATGTCATGACTGTGTCATTATCATCATCATCTGTGCCTGTATCACTATCATCTAGTGCATTTATCTTTCTTCTGTATGTGTTCTTCGTTCGACACATCTTTGCAAAATGATTGGGCTTCTTGCATTTTGTGCACTTTTGTCCTATTGCAGGGCATTCTGCTTTGCTTGTGTGCTTTCTTCCACACCGACCACATTTGTATTGTGCAGATCTGTCATCTTTCTGTTTGTGTTGGCTTTCTTTCTTGTAGCCTGTACCTTTGTCTGCATGTTTGTGATGGACTGCATTGATAGCTGCTGCTTGAGACAATTTCATTTGTTGAAGTTGTGAGCTAGACATTTCTTCAACCCTAGCAATTTCTATTGCTTTCTCTAGTGTAAGTTCCCTACCTACATCTATCAGTTTCTCTCGCACTTTTTCTGACTTAGTGCCGAAAACTATTCTGTCTCTGACCATAGCATCTTCTTGATCTCCATAGTCACACTCTTTTGCCAACAGCTTCAGTTCTGTTACAAATTGTTCACATGTTTCATAATTTGACTGTACTTTACCCTGGAACTTGTATCTTGCGAAGATGGGGTTCGACTTTGGTTCCACGTACTGTTGAAAACGTGTGTAGTACTCTTGTACAGACTTCTGTTGTTCGTCTGTGAGATTCCATGTCGAAAAGATTTTGCGTCCTCTTTCTCCCACCCACAGCATAAGGTACGAGCACTTCTCCTCCTCGGACTTTGACTTTAACGGTCCCTTGAAGGTGAACTTCACGTGGCTATGAAAGTCTTTCCATTCTTGTGCGAGATCCCGGGCTGACCAGTCAAATTTAGGTACGTGACCGCTTGCAGACTCCATCATCCCTCTTCTGACACCATGTGATGTTCTTCTTGAATGTTTGTTTATCAGGCAAACACTTTTTAGAAGAAAGGCAGTGGATTGTGGTGTTGGATTGAAGCCATCTTTTATTCCAGTCCCCGTATGTATTCTTTACTCCAAGAGATGCAACTCTTGTTCTCAACTACTCAACTCAACGTCATTAATCAAAGGTTACGTCCCTTGAACCTATTAAGCTGACTGACCAATCTTCTTTCCATTACATGTACTAGTAGGCTCTGTACATGACAGGGTTGTTTTGGCAGATCTTTTATGCGGATTGGGGGTTGTCCGGTCCTGATTTGGCTCGGAAGAGTCCGCTGGACCTAAAGCAACAATCAATCAATCAATCAATCAAAAGATTCTGTAACAGCAGAAATAGTGTCGACAAAATGTAGGAAATTAGCTTAGGGCAAAATAGATATCATCGAATAAAACTTGACGTTAATTCATGAGTTACCTAAAGAGAAGCACACACATGGTAAATTAACCTCCTCCAGACAATCACGCAGACAGACTTGGCTAAACCAAGAATTTTAAATAGCTTACTTACCGAACTGACCAGAACGTGTCTCTGTTAACTAGCTTACTGCACTATGCATGACCAGAGTCACTGAAACACTAAGTAGCCTAGGCTCTGTTATCGCGATTACATCTATCCTACACTCTACCTCTGACACCCCACTTCAAGGATAATTATACGTGTCAGAAATAGGGCAGGTGTAGGAAAGATTCAAATAAAAACGAATAATCCCGTATATGCGAGATTAACGAAAACGAGAGTTAAACGATTGGTCAGAAGACTACTAGGAACCCTTGCATATCCGTGGGGGCCCAAACGTAGCTCGTCAGTCGATTTTTACCTACGAAGCTGCGAGGGTCAAACCAAGGAACAAACTGCAGTGAACGCTTATCCTCAGCCTTATCATCAAGATAGACTAGAGACGGTTTCATGGATCCCAGAGTCTACAAGTAAGATAACATTAGTAGTTTTGATATGTGTATGTTTATTTTATATTGATTGCCATGTACTAATAATATGTTCATTATATATATATATATATATATATATATTGTGCATATATGGGAACCTTGCAGGTGTCCAGATGATGCTATAGACACTTGGCAGAGGAGACCGCACACTTATATCTAACGAGAATATTGTAGCCAGAGCTCCGACTTTTACAGGTCAGCTCTGGGAAGGTTTGTGGAGACGAACGCATGACGCTCGCTCCCGTGGTACAGAAGGAGAACAACCAAGATTCTACCTCGCCACGTCCTAACCTCGTAGCTACAAGGGCTAAACGACTCACCCGCTCAACCTGAGAGGCAAGACTTCTCAGAAGGACCCAAGCACTCTCAACGACAGAGCAGCTAAGTCACCCACAAATGAACTGAGTCCTACCCTCGAGAAATCCTATATGACCACTAGAGCATTTAGTAAACTACGAACAGTGAACATTGTAACCGCGTTTAGCATATGATGAAGAAAACCTGCCAAAGAACTTTCCCAGCACTTTGAACTATATTATTAAATTATTTTACCAGTTAATGCAGAAATGTTAAAGTTTGTGTTGAATATATAAACAGTGAAATTACATACATACGACTGGTGTCATTCTATTTGTATTGTTGTGTAGCTATTAGTTTTCTTCTCTTGAGACATAATAACCTAGTCTTTCGATTAGTAATCAACGGTTCTCAAGTTGAGCCAAATGATACTAAAAATCCCGAGAACAAATATAAATTTTATGTGACCAAGCGCCGTGATCTGTCTCTCACACAGCTCTGTAATTCTGGTAAAAGAACGATCGATAGTGGTAGCCCATCGCCCATCTATCAATAAGTCTTACCCCCTAGTAAGATAAACGTATCTTCCCTAGAATATCATCACAGATTCTAAGTTTTTTAAAGTTGGCACAGTTTGTATACATACCAAGGAAGAAACATGTGATGATATTCTTGGGAAGATACGTTTATCTTACTAGTAGACTACATCTATAGTAAATTTCCTGTATGAAATGACATCTCAAACATCATCACAGACATCAAAATTTTATATTCAAAAATATTACTTAGCGCTTATTTAAAAATTCAATAGATTTTGGAATAAAACTGTTTTTGTTCTTACAAGAGAACATTTAGGCACACGCAGTCTGCGACCAGAGGGCAACATTTCATAATGCTTTGCTAAAACATGTAAAGTGTCTTTCATAACCACTCCCGCCTTCCTCATCACACGGTATTCATGCAGTTCTCTCAAACTGTTTTGTCTTTCACCCGTCACTCTCGCACACACTCTCACCAATCTGTCAAGCACCCTCTTGTTCTTTACACTTAGCCCTCCAAACCAGCAGATAATACCAAAAGTCAAAACTGATTCAATAAAACAGCGATAAAAAGAAGAAAGAATGGGTCGGCTGATGTTCAAAGAACGGAGTTTCTGAAGGCAGTACAGTCGAGGTCGGCATTTCTTTTCTATCGCAGCTGTGTTTTGGTCAAAGGACAGTTTGTTGTCGAGAATCGTCCCCAGGTATTTGTAGTTTGTCACTCTCTCCACTTTCGCACCGTCTAAGTACAGGTCGGGGATGGGGGCGGGGTCTCGTCGGAAGTCGATCGTCATTTCTTTTGTCTTCGTCACGTTAAGGTCAAGAAAGTTGTCTTTGCACCATGTGCAGAAGCGGTTAACTTGTTGAAAGTAGACAGTGTCAGTGTGAGAGACAGATCACGGTGCTTGGTCACATAAAATTTATATTTGTTCTCGGGCTTTTTAGTATCATTTGTCTCAAGTTGAGAAACGCTTATTACTAATCAAAAAGCCTAGGTTATTATGTCTCAAGAGAAGAAAACTAATAGCTGCACAACAACACTGTTAAGCTGAAACGCGCACGAAAGTATGTCTGAAACGCGCACGATAGATCTAATCGTTTCGTTTTGCAAAGTATTCAATAATGGAGTTTATTTACCTTTGATTTGAGTTTGCATTGTTGTTAGAAGAGGCTTTGTATAACGTTGATAATTTGCGTTAGTCGATATTATTGGAGAATTTTCTGGATCTGCGTGTTTACTCTCGATAGAAGTTTCCCGATGGATGTCGAGGTGAGAGAACGTTCCGGGTATGTTTAGAGATATGTGTGACGTAAGTCAGTGATGACGATCTTTAATTCTGATTGGTTGTAATGCGTCATTTCTAGAACGACCTGTCGTCATCTCGAATGAGAGAAAAAATTATAAAATGGATGCCCTGTGTGTGGGTAGTAGTTGTTGTTAATAGTGAGTTGGAAAGTGAAATTTGAGAGTGAAAAGGCGATTGTATGCAGTTGTTGATGTGTGCTGAATAAAAGTGGAAAACTTCATACGTCGACTTTGTGACTTGTATGCTGATTGAGCGGGTTGCGTGAATAAACGAATCTGAGCTACACTCATCAGTACTTCAGCATTGGGGCTGAATCAAATACTGATAAAGAAAAACACCAACATCAAACCGAGTGTAACAAACACAAATAGAATGACACCAGTCGTATGTGTGTAATTTCTCGTTTTATATATTCAACACAACTTTTACACGTACTTCATTAAACAGGTAAATTAATAATTAATATAGTTCAATGTGCTGGGAAAGTTCTTTAGCAGGTCTTGTTCATCATATGCTAAATGTGTTTACGATTTCAATGTTCGTAGTTTAATAAATGCTCTAGTGGTCTTCTAGGTTTTCTCGAGGGTAGAACTCAGTGCATTTGTAGGTGACTTAGCTGCACTGCCGTTGCGTGTGCTTGGGTCCTTCTGAGGGGTCTTGCCTCTCAGGTTAAGCGGGTGAGTCGGGTGAGTCTTGTAGCAACGAGGTTAGGACGTGGCGAGGTAGAATATTGGTTGTTCTCCTTCTGTACCACGGGAGCAAGCGTCATGCGTTTGTCTCCACAAACCCTCCCAGAGCTGACCTGTAAAAGTCGGAGCTCTGGCTACAATATTCTCGTCAGATATAAGTGTGCGGTCTCCTCTGCAAAGTGTCCATAGCATCAGACACCTGCAAGGTTTCCCATATGCACAATTCGATTCGAATCTTAAGGCTAAGATACATCAATCCACATGCATAATGTCTCAGAAACAATAGTTGGTTTCTGTAACTATATATATTTATATAAATCATGAACATATTATTAATACATGGCTATCAATATAATATAAACATACACGTATTAAAACTACTAGTGTTCTTACTTCTAGACTCTGGAATCTGTGAAACCGTCTTTTCGTCTTTAGCACTCTCTTGATGAGGTGGAGATAGGCGGACACTGCAGTTTGTTCCTTTGGTTGACCCTCGCAGCTTGGTAGTTCGTTTTCGACTGACTAGCTAAGGTTGGGCCACCAAAGACATGTAGGGGTTCCCCGGTCTTCTGACCAATCAGTTAGTCTCGCATGTATGGGATTATTCGGTTTAATTTGAATATTTCCTTCCTCTGTCCTAATAATGGGACAAGTGCGATTATGTCTTGCTTGGACCATCAGTGACCGGGTGTAGGATAGATTCACTCGTAATAAGCGGTGTCTGGCCAGTTACCGTGGATGACGTCTTGGTCAGTTTGGCTGAAGTAAACTAATTAACGGGGACAACGTTCTGGTCAGTTTTTCAAGTAAGCTAGTTAGTTATGAATCGCTAAGTCTGTTCGATTTTATCTGGAGACTTGTCTGCGTGACTGTCCGAAGGAAGTTAATTTAACATGTGTGGGCTTCTTTTTACATAACTCGTGAATTAACGTCAAGTTTTATTCGATGATATCTATTTTGTGCTAAGCTAATTTACTACATTTTGTCGACACTATTTCTGCTGTTACAAAACACATAAAATTCAAAGCTTTCCAGTGGTTTTTAAAGCATCGATTATCTTTCAATCTGATCCGATCTGGATTAGATCTTATCTTATCTTATCTTCCTATCATATCTTCCTATCCTATCCCGTAATTCGAAGGTCGTTGGGGCACCACAGATGATCGTTTAATCAGCCTAATCCATCTTTCTTTGTTCTCAGCAACCCTCATGGCTTCGCTCAGTATCAAGCCAGTCCAATCTCAAATGTTGTCTTCCCACCTCTTTTTCTATCTCCCTCTTCTTCTGCCTCCTTGCACCGTACCTTGCAGGATGGTCTTTGAAAGGCCTGATGCTCTGGTGACGTGGCCATACCATCGGAGTTTCCATTTTTTCACCACTGTGAGCATGTCATCGTGTTGTCCAATTGCTTGTGTGATGGTCTGTCTGACTTCGTCGTTGGTGTTGTGCTCAGTATAGGAAATGTGCAGAAATCTTCTGTAGCATCTCATCTCCATTCTTTGTACGTCTGCTGTGAGGATCCATGTTTCGCAAGCCTATAGGAACATGGAGATGACAAAGGAGCGCAGCAGCCTTACTCTGGAACGTAGACTGATGGTCCTGTCTTTCCAAATGAACTTCAACCTTGTCAAGGCAGCAGTTGTTTGTGCGATCCTGGAGAGGACTTCCTTTCGGGACCCATTGTCTGGAACAATGTCTCTTAGACATTTGAAGATATGCACTGTGGGTTCGGACACTGAATAGAATAGACCCAACGTTTCCCGGCGTATCGTAAAATGCGACTAACAGAGATGTCAGCACGGCATCATTGGGTGAAAGTCTTCTACACAGAGGTTACCGGACAGGACGGAAGAAGCTCACGTTACTATAGGTTCAACGACCACGTGCTCGGGGCCAAGAGAAGCCACACTGTACTCGTGGATTTAGGCTGTGGCCAACAACCTGGAGAGGATTGGGCCCTGCCAGGTCTTTTTTGCCCAAGACACACCACACCGCCTGATGAAAAGAACCACTCACAAGTGGAGGATTTTTATAAAAATCAACAGGCGATCCTTGACCAAGTGCCGAAGAAGGACACAGTCATGGTGCAAGGCGACTGGAATGCCAAGGTTGGCCAAGATGCGCACCACAACTGGGGTGACACATGTGGACCCCACTGCAACAACGAGACAAATGACAGAGGTCTGAGACTCTTGGAGTTTGCCAGATACAACAATCTGGTACTGGCAAACACGCTTGGTCTCCACAAAAACATGGACATGGCACAGTCCTGGCGGGGAGCATCACAACCAGATAGACTACATCTTTGTCAAGAAACGCTTCAGATCAAGCATCAACATTGGCAGGACACGCACTTTTCCAGGAGCAGACATCGGAAGTGACCACGATCTGGTGATGATGTCTTTCCGGCTCCACTTGAAGAGAGTAAATACAGCAAAGTGCACTAGACTGAAGTTCGACCTGGACAAACTGCAAGACCCGGAGGTGGCAGAACTATTTCAGGCCACAATTGGAGGGAAATTTGCACCACTGCTCATTTTGGGGGCTGGTGAAGTAGATGTCAACACCATGACCACCACATTCAACTCAGCTGTGACAGATGCCGCCACTGAGATCCTTGGCAAGCACCGACCAAAGAAGAAGCCGTGGATCACAATTGATCTTTTGGATCTGTGTGATAAACGAAGAGAGATAAAAAAAAGAAAAAGAACACCTCACAGGGAGCTGATGTCTACCGAAAAATCAACAATGACATCCGAAAAGGCATGCGCACAGCAAAGGAGAACTGGATAGGAGATCAATGCCAGGAAATAGAGAACAGTCTGAACAAGAACAACAGCAAGAAGGCCTACCAGACTGTCAAGCGGTTGACAAGTGTCAAACAGCCCAAAGTCTCCACGATCCAAAGCAAGTCTGGCATATGCCTTACAGAAGAACAAGAAGTCTTGGACAGATGGACAGAGTACTGCTCTGACCTTTACAACCATACACCAAATGGAGACCCATCAGTTCTAGCATGTCCCGAGAACAGAGAAGAAAAAGAAATCCTCCCAATTTTCCGGGAAGAAGTTGAGGCAGCAGTGCAATCGCTAAAGAAAGGGAAGTCAGCGGGAGTGGACAACATAACTGCGGAACTGCTACAAGCAGGAGGAGAAGAGATGATTGATGCCATCACCATTATCTGTAACAAGATCTGGCAGAGTGGGGAGTGGCCTATACCATGGACCCAGTCGCTTGTCATCACTCTTCCTAAAAAAGGTAACCTTCAGGAGTGTGAAAATTATCGCACCATCAGCCTCATCAGACATCCCAGCAAGGCCCTCCTGAAAATAATACTCAACAGGTTGAAACCCCAAGCTGAACAAATCATAGCTGAAGAACAAGCAGGATTCAGGGCAGGGAGAAGTACCACTGAACAGATTTTCAACCTCAGAATAATCTGTGAGAAATACCTACAGCACCAACAACATCTATATCATGTGTTCATAGACTTCAAGAAGGCCTTTGACCGAGTCTGGCATGCAGCTCTATGGGCAACAATGAAAGTGTACAACATCAGCCCTACAATTATTGAAGTCATCAAAAGCCTGTATGACAAGGCTACCAGTGCAGTCCTCCACAACCGTGCCATCGGGAACTGGTTCAGAACAACAATCGGTGTGCGTCAAGGATGCGTACTCTCTCCAATCCTCTTCAGCATCTTCCTAGAGCGCATCATGTCAGATGCTCTTGCAGATTATGAAGGCACAGTCAGCATAGGGGGTAGAGCAATCTCCAATCTTCGTTTTGCGGATGACATTGATGGATTGGCTGGAGAGGAACAAGAACTTGAACAGCTGGTACAGAGGCTTGACACCACCTCCAGAGCTTATGGAATGGAAATAAGTGCAGAGAAGACCAAAATGATGACCAGCAACACCAATGGAATCAACACGGACATCAAAGTCCAAGGCCAATCCCTCAACACAGTGCATAGCTTCAAATATTTAGGAGCCATTGAATCAGACAATGGGTCTCGACAGGAAGTCCTCTCCAGGATCGCACAAACAACTGCTGCCCTGACAAGGTTGAAGCCTATTTGGAAAGACAGGACCATCTGTCTACATTCCAAAGTAAGACTGCTGCGCTCCCTTGCCATCTCCATCTTCCTATATGCTTGCGAAGCATGGACCCTCACAGCAGATCTACAACGAAGAATACAAAGCATGGAGATGAGGTGCTACAGAAGACTTCTGGGCATTTCCTATACCCAACACATCACCAACGACGAAGTTCGACAGACCGTCACACAAGCCATTGGACATCACGATGACCTGCTCACAGTGGTGAAGAAACGGAAACTCCGTTGGTATGGCCACGTCACCACATCATCAGGCCATGCAAAGGAGGTAGAAGAAGAGGGAGACCGAAAAAGAGGTGGGAGGACAACATTCGAGAATGGACTGGTTTGACACTGAGCGAAGCCATGAGGGCTGCTGAGGACAGAGAAAGATGGAGTATGTTGGTTAAACGATCAGCTGTGGTGCGCCTACGACCTCCGGGTTACGGGACAGGATAGGATAGGAAAGACTGGATTAAGAAAACATTACAAAACATAGCTAACTTATTGAAACGCCTAGGTGACAAACTTGTAGATGCACTTCCAGGAATATTAGGTTCTGTATTTTCATGGGTATTTAATACTGCTTCTAAAGTTGTTGTTTGGGCGTCTGAGCATCTGTGGTCATTGTTTATAATAATATTACTCTGGTTACTGAAAATATTAAATCCCATTAACCCCGCAAACAGCAAAACACCTGTAAGCACGAGACGCAAAACACCCCGATCAATATTCGGAAGGGGTGGAGATAATGGTGGTGGTGGTGAACCTAAAGGTTCATTATTTGCAGTGCTAACAGTGTTAACAGTATTTATTGTAGGAAGAGATAGCAATTATGGGATTTTGAGCGCCACGCTCAAAGAGTTGGTAAAGGCGGCCTTTTATTGCAATACAGTGAACTTCAGATATAGTAAAGTGCCCTGGGACCAAATAGATCTTTAGTATAACCGAATATTTACTACAACCAAAAATCCGTTTACAGTAAAGTTTTTAAAGTTTACTTTACTATAACCGAAACTTCATTTATAATACAGTTTTAGAGGTTTACTTGACTATAACCGACTTCGTTTATAATAACGATTTTAGAGGGTTAATTTAGCATAACCGAAACTTTGTTTTTGTTTTAATTTAACGTTTACTAATCCGACACTCTCATTATAAAGAGATAGAAAACGCTGGTCTAAAGTGTATGTGGGTGCACAGGGCCGGATCAATCCATTTTCGAGGGAGGGGATGGGGTGGGGTGCTAGTCTAGTTCTTTTTAAAGTGTATGGTACAGAGTGGTGAAACACCACAAGTAAAACTACCATAACTAACTGCCTTCACCACAAGTAAAACTACCGTAACTAACTGCCTTACATAATGTATTACCAGTTGAACAAAAACTTCCATCTTCTACTTTCTTTATTTTTTTTATTTATTTATTATTTTGTTGTTGTTGTTGTTGCCAAGGGGTGGGGGTGGGGGATGCTGCAGGACTCCTAGCACCCCCCCTACCCCCTGGATCCGGCCCTGGTGCAAATAAAGAAGAAGAAAAGCAAAACAAATCAGTGAACAAAATAATGACCTCTCGAATTTCTATCTTTTACCAGGATTTCTGCAGACTGTAATCGTCTGTGTGTCTATTTGTCTGTGTGTTCAGGTAACTCAACATCGTTCTAAATTGAGCTGACATTTGGCGCGTTATATACATTGGAATTGGGTCCCATTAATTGATTAGATTCACATAGTTGAACAGTTAAAATAAGAGTGCAAATCGAACGAATCGCTTTCGTTATTACATATTTTAATTTAGATTAATATTGCTGTGTTGGTTGGTTGTCTCTTGCTGAATTCCACACAAAAACTATCTTTTCCCATTTTAACTTACACTTGCACCCTCCCCAGCTCCAGCCCCACACCCCCGGACAGCCGTCCATAAGTCGTCGTGGAGACGTTTGTCTTACCAGAGTTGCCAAGAACAAAATTCAAAGTATTTATTTGAGTGGTTGGACAAGCTCTCTCTCTCTCTCTCTCTCTCTCTCTCTCTCTCTCTCTCTCTCTCTCTCTCTCTCTCTCTCTCTCTCTCTCTCCCCCTCTCTTTGTCGAACATGGCCTTTTCAAAATTTAGATTTTCTTCTTTGTGTTTCCCTCCCCCCCCTCCACCCCCAATGGGTATTACCTATTGCTATCGTACTTACAGGTAAATAGCAATTACGTTACTTGAGTGAACATTATGAATATGCACTCATCGTCAAGATCTATTGTTTCTGGACACAGCCACATGATAACAAGTGATATTTCACGAAAGTGAAAAGGTCCTTTTAACCTTTCGTGTGAAGCCACCAAAAATCCACGGTAAATAGCTGAAAAAGATACTTTTTTTATGAACACTTGCAGTAGGTCCATTGTCCCTTATTGGATTCCATTACGCTCACATATGTTGATTGATTATTTTTGTTTATTAACTCGGGTATTATAAACTCTTCAAGAATACCTCTCTTATAACCCAGTTTGTGTATATTGATTGAAATGTTACAGTATTATTTGTTGATGTCCGTGTGTGTAAGTTCACGTGTGTGTGAGTGTGTGTGTGAGAGAGAGAGATAGAGAGAAAGAGGGTAAGAGACAGAGAGAGAGACAGAGAGAGAGAGAGAGAGTCCATTACGGATAAGAGATTACATGTGAGCCTTCATGTCCTAATTATTTCAAACCAACCCTTTAATCGGAAGGATAAATCATAAAAGTAGATCATGAATTGTACATGTTGTACTATCGTCATTGTGGAAAACCCAAAAGCTCACAAAATTAAAGCAAACAAAGACATGAACAAAACCTAAACAATATGGTGGATTTAAAAAAAAAGATGGTTTGTCTTGCAAAGCCATGCAACAGCTTAGGAATAAATCTCTTCTTTACTTCTCATTTGAAAGTGCAGTCCAGTCAAAACGTTGGTTTCCCAGTTCTCCATTGATTCGGATTCATCTCAGTACAAAAGGTATAATTATAATGTGTTCAACTTATAACACCCTTATTTAGTCATAAACGCATTTCATCATGTATAGCGAAAGTGAAGTCTAATTTGCTTTCTAAGTTTCTAATCTAGGGACTCTTTTTCTGCCAAACAGTTAAATCTCTCATTCAGTTTTTCACTCTCCTTCATAATCACCGTTACTGCTGATGCGGAAATTCCAAATTGTTCAGCAATTTCTTTTTTTCTTCTTTTTTTTTTTTCATCTTTTCATCTTCAAGTGCGTGAATTAGATCTATTTTAGGCTTCAGGGTAAGCGTGACGCGCCGATGTTGCGTCAACTCTCCTGAAACTTTAATACAGTAATCTCCCTTAAAACTTTATTATAAGCAGCAGCAAAACTCGCCAGGGGCCTTAGGAAACACTTTATTATAAGCGGACTTTACTATATTTTTTTTATTATATCCGATTTTTTAAAACAGAGACAAAGAAGAGTTTTGGTCGGGACCAAGACTGGACTTTACTAAAACCGAATATTTACTTTATCCGGCCTTTATTATATCCGGAGTTCACTGTATATGGCTGTTTTATGGGCTTTTTAAAAGCATGCCAAAGCACTCTGGAAATCCGCCATTTGCTACATATAATATATATTCGTATTTCTTGCATCTTTGGTTAAAACAAAAAAATTGCAACCCTTTTAAAAAAAAACAACACTTCATTATGGTTGTAACATTACACATTACTGTCAGCTGGAATGATCTTTTGTTTAACAAGATAGTCCCGAGTAAATAAGGATAATGAAAAGATACTAACCAGTTTACCAGCATCTGAAAGATCCATTTTCCCTATTTCAGTAAGTTTTATTTTTAAAAGAGATTTTGCAATCATAGCGTAAGTTATATTTAATCCCACTAAAACAATACTATGGTATCCAATATTCCCAATTGTATGTTCATATGGTACAATTATTTGTATATATTATTAAAAAAATTATTACTGCATTGAAAACAAATCTAATGATAGCTTCAATGATGGAGATGATTCCATTTCTTTTTCTACAATTGGTTTTGTGGGGTTTCTGTTTCTTTTTTCATTGGCAGTATTTATATATTATGTACACATTTGCACCTACTACACTGGCTATACATAAATAATATATCTTATTTGAAGATTGTACTGGTTGTATTGGTTCTTCTTTGTTTGTTGTTAATGTTTGTTGCGTTATTGTTTCTTCTTTTGGTGATTCCTTTTTTCTTAATATGTTTGCTTTTGTTTGTCTGTTCCATCTATGTAACTTGTTAAATTCTGCTAACTTCCTTCAAGCTGCAATTCTTCCTAGGCTCTTTTGTTTAGTCACTGTCACTGGGTTCTGTTGGTTCTCCAATTCTTCACCTCCATCTCCATCTCCGGATTGGAAGAGTCCATTTTTAATAGCAGAGAAATTTATGTGTTGAAAAGTAATTAAACCGGCTGAAAATGGTGCCAACAAGCTTCCAAACTTCTCATAAAAATTTCTTGATACCTTACTAAACCCTTTGACAATAACAGGATCTTGAATCAAATCATCAAATAAATCATTCTCACAATCTAAAGTAACAAAAGTCGACACAGCTTTGGTATATAACTTCACAATTGAACGCCCTAATCTTTTAACCATTAAAGCGCTGAGAACTTTATCATATTTATTATGTAATATAATGATCTATTCGGGCCTCAGCCTTTGTATTTGTTCAGGTGTTAAGTCACAACCGAGATAATGCGGATGGCGCCTTCCTCGTTGCTTCCTATAACAGGCGTGGCAGAGGCTGGGAAAAGGCCTGCAAGGTGACGGAAAAACTCATTGTACATTTCCGTGTCACTTGATCCATGGATCAAGAACGGGCCAGGAAATATGGGATGATCGCCGTCGGATCGTTTTGTGACACTTAGGTTTTTGCAGACCGTCGGGGTCATATGTAGCGGTCTCAAATTGAACGTCTTATCATATCAACCCCCAATACTGTGGACTGGCAGGAGAGTGCGGGTCCACAGAAGCGAACCATATCTGAAACTTGGTCTAAGGTATAACAGATGATAGCGGGGGGCTTGGAAGGCAGCTTGATGACTCGACGAATGAATGGCACATTGTCTTGCAAACCTTCTATGGCACTCACTTGGTCTGCAAAATTGGTACTATGCTTGCTTCCTGCTGGCAACGATTCCTTTTTCTAACGGCAACTGGCATTGTAGACATGCTGTTTGTTTCTTGGCCCATGTAATGCATCAGCATCCCTGTACACTTCAGCAGGCCTCTTTGTCTTCAAACCTTCTTTGACTTTGGCCATCTCCTGTGGACAGAGCCGGATGTAGTTCCCTGGATTGCCCATCTTGGTATTGCGATGTGGTTTCGGGTCCGGGCAGTGCCCACTGTATTCATAGACCGCCGTGGTAGGCGCCCCGTCATATTCAATCCAACTGACACGTTTTCTGTATTGGTCACTCCAAGAATGTTTCAAATAATAGCGATGCAGTTTGATGACACCAGAGGAAGATGGTTGTGGTGTAATTGGGGTGAATACTTTCTTCTTACCATCTCAAGACTCTTATATTTATTTATTTATTTATTTTATTTATTTATTTATATTTAATCGTTTTTATATAGCGCTTTTCCAGCTCAAGAGCTGCTCAAGGCGCTGGCCGATACAGGATCTAACTCAAGCCGCCTGAGACGCCCACCCGCAGCCTTTGGGCGCATGGTCTGACGCCAGGACAACTAAGCACAATCCTGTGCAGCCAGGGATGGGGGAGAAGGTGCATGCTGGGTTTGTTCTTGTCACCGGCACCATCACCGGCATCCACCACCACCACCATCACCGGTACTCACCCGTCTAGGACATGAGCGTCAGGATCTTTAAAGTCCGTTATGATGGAATGTATGCGACACACAGACTAGACCTCGGTTTATACTCTCATCCGAAGGAGTAGGAAACTGGAGTAAAGTGTCTTTCCCAGGGATACAACACAATGGCCCGGCCAGGGCTCGAACCCAGGACCTTCAGATCCGCAAGCCAAAGCACTACCATTAGACCACGGTGCCTTCTCTTTGGAAATAAGATCCCCCCGCTTGCAGACTGTTCTAAAGCCGCCATTGACTTTTACGTAGTAGGTAATGGATGACGGCCCCCTTTTCCAGGAACCACGATCGTCACTAGCGTCGCCTTGAGCCCTCCATGTCACATTTTTTACATTGTCAGCGACAAAAAAAAAAAAACGTTTTTCTTTTCTTCCAGATGGTATGGATTCAACAACATCGTTGAATGAATCAAACGCTTCTATAAGCTGTTGAAAATCCAGGAATGCACCATTTGGTAGGGGTTGTCTGCCATCATTCGGCGCCGGCTCATCTTCAGCATCATCATTCATCATCATATTATATTATCATCGTGATCATCGACCTCTTCACCATCATTAACACCGCCACCATCACCGCCACGCCATCCACCATCACCGCCACGCCATCCACCATCACCATCACCATCACCGCCACGCCATCCACCACCACCATCACCGCCACGCCATCCACCATCACCATCACCATCACCGCCACGCCATCCACCATCACCATCACCATCACTGCCACGCCATCCACCTTCACCATCACCATCACCGCCACGCCATCCACCACCACCATCACCGCCACGCCATCCACCTCCACCATTACCGCCACGCCATCCACCATCACCACCACCATCACCGCCACGCCATCCACCATCACCATCACCATCACTGCCACGCCATCCACCATCACCATCACCATCTTCAACATCATCATCAGCTGGGGCTATGGGTAAGAAGTGGTTGGGCAGCCACATTTTGTTTTTAATAATAATAATAATACAGTACTTTGTATCGCGCGGTACCTCGCAAACGGTAAGGAAAGCGAGCTCGCCGCGCTTGACAACACACGTGCAATCACACATACACACACACACACACACACCCACACACACACACACACACCAAACACCTATACACTTATCAAATGGTTAAGTAATTACAGTAAAACATGGCCATGCAAAACAACAGATAATATGAATATCAAGAACCGAGCCGGTGCCGCCACCATCCATGAACAGATGACGTGACTTGGTAAAAGATTGGGGCCACTCCAAAAAATGAACAACGGCAAATCGGCAGTAAAGTTCCCAAACACTGTTGTCAAGATTGTGATGATATTCTGGGGAAGATACGTTTATCTTACTAGGGGGTAAGACTTATTGATAGATGGGCGATGTGCTACCACTATCGATCGTTCTTTTACCAGAATTCCGAAAGTTGTGTGAGAGACAGATCACGGCACTTTGGTCACATAAAATTTATATTTGTTCTCGGGAATTTTAGTATCATTTGGCTCACCTTGAGAACCGGTGATGACTAATCAAAAGATTAGATTAATATGTCTCGAGAGAAGAAAACTAATACCTACACAACAATACAAATAGAATGACACCAGTCGTATGTATGTAATTTCACTTTTTATATATTCAACACAAACTTTAACATTTCTGCATTAACCGGTAAATTAATAAGTAGTATAGTTAAACGTGCTAAGAAAGTTCTTTAGCAGGTTTCCTTCATCATTTGCTACCTGCGGTTACGATTTTCACTGTTCGTAGTTTTCTAAATGTTCTAGTTTTCTCGAGGGTAGGACTCAGTTCATTTGCGGGTGACTTATCTATTCTGGCGGTGAGTCGGGTCGCTCTTGTAGCTGTGGGGTTCGGACATGGCCAGGTAGACTCTTGATTGTTCTCCTTTGGTTCCACGGGAGCGACGGTCAGGCGTTCGTCTCCACAAACCTTATGATGATCCCAGGGCCGACTTGTAGACTCTGGGACTCGTGAAATCGTCTTTTACGTCTCTAGCACTCTCTTGATGAGATGGAGATAGACGGACACTGCAGTTTGTTCCTTTGGTCGACCCTCACAGCTGAGCAGTTCGTTTGTGACTGACTAGCTAAGATTGGTCCCCAAAGATATGCAAGAGTTCCCAGTAGTCTTCTGACCAATCGTTTAGCTCTCGTTTTTTTTAATCTCGCATATACGGGCTTATAGTTCTGATTTGCATAGTTCCCCACCTGCAATATTCCTGACACACATAATTATCCTTGAAGTGGAGTGTCAGGGGTAGAGTGGACAATAGGTGCAATAATGCTTAGGCGGAGTCTAGGCTACTTAGTGTCTCAATGACTTTGGTCATAGGGAAGTAGGCTAGTTAACGAAGACGAAGTTATGGTCAGTTTGACTTAAGTATGCTATTTCGTCTTGGGTCGCTAAGTCTGTTAGATGGTATCTTGTGTGACTGTCGGTGTGACTGTCTCAAGGAAGTTAATTTGCCATGTGTGTGCTGCTTTTTAGATAACTGTTGTATTAACGTCCAGTTTCATTCGATGGTATCTATTTTGCGCTAAGCTAATTTCCTACATTGTTGTCGTCACTATTTCTGCTGTTACATAGGCCCCCCAAAAACTATTCTTACACGTAGGTAAGAATTGGTACTGAAATGGTGGCGCAAATATGTACATGCATTATTTACATAGAGTACTGGGGAAGAGGTCACTGGGGTACAAAGCTGGGTGCATCCACCCGCAACTGTGAGGGGTTGGAAGCAAGGTTAGGTTTGTCTACAGTGGGCACGGGGTATCGGCTGAGGTAATCTGCTCCGTGGTTACTCTTCCCTGGAATGTATTCTACATGGAATGAGTAGGGCTGTAGCAAGAGTGACCAACGCATGAGTCTGGCGTTGAGTTTCTGCGATGACGCAAGGAAGGTTAAGGGTTGGTGATCGCACTGCACCTTGAAATGAGCGCCATACAAATACATCTGGAATTTCTGGATGGCCCAGACCAATGCCAAACATTCTTTTTCTACTGTTGCGTAATTGTGTTCAGCTTTGTTTAGTTTCCGGCTGGCATACGCTACTGGTAAGAGAAGTGTAGGGTCATTGGGGTCAGATTGTAGTAGGGTTGCTCCTAAACCTTGATTACTCGCGTCTGTGCGCAACACGAATGGTTGGGTTGCATCGGGCAACTTCAGGATGGGTTGTGAGGTGAGTCTAGCTTTCAGGGTTTGGAACGCATCTTCGCACTCAGCATTCCATTCTACTTTCTCTGGCGCTTTCTTCTTGGTTAGATCAGACAATGGCGCAGCGATAGAATTGAAGTTGGCAACGAATTTCTGGTAGTAGCCACATAGGCCTAGAAACGATTGCACATCCTTTTTGTTTATCGGGCGCGGTGCCTTGTTCATTGTCGCGATGTTCTTGTCTTCCGGAAGAAGACTGCCGTGTCTGAGTGTGTGACCGAGAAATTCTATCTCTTCGTATCCTAGCAGGCATTTTGTCGGGCGGGCTGTGAGTCCGGTTTCCCTAAGTCGCTGAAGAACGGTAGAGAGAAGTCTTAAGTGGTCACCCCAGGTGTGGGTCGCGATTAAGATATCATCCATAAAGTGATGGAGTTCTTCATCTTGAATGGGCGCGAGAAGCTGTTTCATCATGCGTGAGAAAATGCTAGGTGCGTTGTTAAGTCCAAACGGTAAGACATTAAACTCATAGTGGCCATCAGCTGTACTGAAGGCTAGATACGGTCTTAGGTGTTCTGGCACCGGTATCTGATAGTACCCTTTGCTTAGGTCTATTCGCGAAAAGTATTTTGCGTTATGCAATTTCGCGAACAGTTGTGCTGTGTCTGGTAGCGGTTCAGCTTGGAATTCCGTAACGGCGTTCAGTCGGCGGTAGTCTATGCATAAGCGGTGTTCTCCGCTCGGCTTGCGTAATAGGACTATTCCAGCGATGTATGGGCAGGTTGAGGGGGAAATTATTCCTGCCTCTAATAGTGTTTCTATCTCCTGCTTGACAGCGGATTGTTTTGCCAGAGGGATAGGGTATGGCTTTACCCGAACAGGGGTAGTGTCAGTCAAGGTCATTGTCACTTCAACTAACGGTGTCTGTCCAGGTATGTCCGTCAACACTGCTTGGTGTTGTGCAACTATCTCCATCATCTGTCTTTGTCTGTCTGTCGATAGTTTTGGGTTGATAGCTACGTCTCTGTACGTCTCGCTGCTTTTCAGCGGATACTCGATAGCTAAGTCCTCTGTTGCTTCGACTTCTTCTGCTATAGACAAAGCCATTAAATGATCTGTGGATGTTGCGGCGTCGCGTAGGTGTTTGCGCTTTTCTGTGAGCGGCAGTGGGCCTACGATGTCTACTGCTACTCTGTGGGATGGGGTACCGGTTACGGGCGTTTCGCCTAGCGTTACTGGGACTCCTATCTCTTGTTGGTCTACCTTCTGGCACTGGGGACAGGAGCGGACAAAGCGCGTAATGTCTGCTGTTATTCCCGGCCAATGATAGTGAGCGGTAATTCTCTGAGTTGTTGCATTCACGCCCATGTGCCCGCTAAATGTAATGGCGTGTCCTACCTCTAGTACCTGTGGTCTATGTTTGGCAGGGACAACTAATTGAAAGTGGTCGTGGTCTGTCTGTCTGTACAGTAGTCCGTTTTTCTCAAAGAACTCTCCTTTCTGAGGTGGGTTATGCACCTGAGGGAGTTTTTTGTAGCATTTAGCTAATGTGGGGTCAGCTAGTTGATCTGCCCTCATCTCGGCTGGTGCCGGATTAGCAGGGAGATTATCTGCAGCGTCCTGTCTGGTCTGTGCTCTAGTTTGGACAGATGCAACCACCTGAGGCGCAATCGGAGTCCCTAAATACACATATTTGCACCCTAGTATGATGTCATACAAAGGTTCATCCATTACTGCCGCTTTTACTTTCCCTGACACATATCGGGAGTCTACATGGACTATCGCTGTAAAAGAGTCAGGCAGAAAAGGTACAAAGAAGACACGACGACAATGGGTGTAGTCTCTCAATCTTTATTTCATGCTCTCTGCTTCAAATCTCGCATCAGAATGAATAATAAAATTCAAGAAAGCAAATGTATTAATTAGCTGGGTGAGTATGTAATCATGTTTATCCAATACTTAGTTCATGTGTGTGTGTGTGTGCGTCTGTGTGTGTTACAGAAGGTAACTCACAAATATTACATCTCCCTTCTTACAAAATGAAAATTAGCACGAAACAAATAAATGAAGGATTTACAATTGGAAATATATATAATAGGTCTGTGCAAATATTCCAACATTCATTCCTCTATATTCTTACACACGAATCCCACATGCAAATTTCATAATTGTAACATTTTCACTCCGAATATAAATACATGTCTAGAAGTTAAATGTTTTAAAAACAAAATATAAAAAAACATAATGACAATTGATGACGCAATGAAAAATATCAGTCCTTAATAGCAGACGCGTATTTGCCACAGCATCAGAACTAATTCAAGATTTTTTTTAATCATTCAATAAAAAATTTTTTTGGATTATTATAGTCAATGTTGGTGGTTCAGTTCTCGATGTCAAATTTCTGATTGTATCTTAGTCTTTGTGGTTGCCTAATAGGTCTACCATATCTGGTTGTGTATTCGTCCGCTCGCGGTTCCAGGTCTGCTCCATTTTGGGCAGTTTTTGCGTTCTTTGTTTCTTCTGGTGTCTTCACATCGTATGTATCGGTAAGATTTTCTGTGTCCTGATATGACGTTGGCATAAAGCTTTGCCGTGGTTGTTTTCTGATAAAGCGACGATTACGACGATACGTGTTTCCGTCATCTGTCTGCACCTGGTAAGACCGTGGCGTTTTGCCGGCTGACTTCACACGTGCTGGTTTCCAGTGGTCGCCAGGAGCGAGTTGTACGAACACTTCCTCCCCTGTTTTCAGAGTTGGAAGGGGACGACTTGAGCGATCATAGTAATTCTTCTGTCTTGTTTGGCACTGTTTGCGTTTGTTCATGACCTCCTGTGGGTTGATGACTTTTGGCTCCAGCTCATTTGTGGATGTGGGGAGGACAGATCGTAGTTGACGACCCATTAGTAGCTGTGCTGGACTGGCCAGGTCGTCTACTGGCGTGTTCCGATATTCCAGGATGCTGAGCAGGGGCGATGTTTTAGCTGCCTTTGCTTTGTCAAGAAGGTTCTTCACAGTCTGCACAGTCTTTTCTGCCAGGCCGTTGGACTGTGGGTATCGTGGGCTTGAGGTGATATGTTTAAAGTCCCACGAGGTCGCAAAACTGGCAAACTCGTCGGAGGAGAACTGCGGGCCGTTGTCGCTTATCAACGTCTCCGGAATACCATGGCGGGCAAAATGAGCAGACAGTTTCCGAATTACAGCTGTTGACGTTGTTGTCTGTAACTCATCTAGCTCAAAATAGCAGCTGTAGAAGTCCACCGTCACGAGGTAATTTTTATTGTTCCACGTGAAGATGTCTGTGGCCAGTTTCTGCCAAGGTCGTGATGGTATATCGTGCGGTATCATGGGTTCCTTGCAGTTGGCTTTTTGTCGCTGGTTGCAAATTTCACATTTGACGATTGTTTCCTGTATGTCGTTAGCCATTCTTGGCCAGAACAGCAGTTTTCGCGCTCGCTGTAGGCATTTCTCTACGCCCAGGTGGCTTGCGTGGATCTTGCTCAGCATGTCGGGTCGCAAGGCTTTGGGAACAAAAATTCTCTCCCCTTTAAAGATGACGCCGTCGATGACAGAGAGCTCATCTCTGAAATTCCAGAAGTCTTCGTTCTCTTCTTTTTCTACGTGGTGCACAGTCCTTGTTGCACTTCTCGATCTGCATACCTTTGAGAAGTGGTTCATTTTCTTGCAGTTGCTGCACTGTTTACCAAACGCTGGGCATGCCTTTTTTTCGTGATGTTGACCGCGATTTCTGCAGTCGTATGTGAGAGTTTGTCTGTTCTCGTATCTGCTGTCTCTGCTGGTATACTGTCGACGGTCTCTAGAAGAATAAGTATTCTCTGGTCGTCGCATTTTAACAGTTTCTACGGTCTCTTCTTTCTGCATCACTGCAAGTTGTTGCTTAGTCGCTTCGTGTGTGTTCACGATATCCATTGCCTTATCCATGGTCAGTTGGTCACCCACCTGCAGCAGTTTCTCTCTGGCGTCTTGTGAGGTGATCCCGCACACGATCATATCTCGTACCATTTCGTCAGCTTCGCGATATGCGCAGTCTTTGACCAAAGTTCGGATGTCTGTGATGTATTTCTCAAAAGTCTCTTCGACTTGCTGTTTTCTGTTCAGAAAGATGTACCTGGCGAACAAGGTGTTTTTCTTCGGTGTTGTGTGTTTTTCAAATTTGTCGTACAGTGTTTGTAGCTTCCGTCCATCTTCTGTTGACAGGTTCCATGTGTTGAACACTTCTCTACCTTTCTCACCTGCCCAGATCAGGAGATAGGCACATCGCTCCGCTTCTGTTGCTTTGTGCAGGGGTCCTGCAAACATCAGATCTGCGTGTTGTCTGAATTTTCTCCATTCTTCTTGTAGATTTCTTGAGTCCCATTGGATGCATGGGTTCTGCATATTCGAAGCCATTCTTCCTGGTTGTAAGTCGTTTCCTCTCTCTGACACCATGTAAAAGAGTCAGGCAGAAAAGGTACAAAGAAGACACGACGACAATGGGTGTAGTCTCTCAATCTTTATTTCATGCTCTCTGCTTCAAATCTCGCATCAAAATGAATAATAAAATTCAAGAAAGCAAATGTATTAATTAGCTGGGTGAGTATGTAATCATGTTTATCCAATACTTAGTTCATGTGTGTGTGTGTGCGTCTGTGTGTGTTACAGAAGGTAACTCACAAATATTACAATCGCGATTGGTAAGGTGGAAGCGGGTATGGATCGATCAGGGCGTTGCAAAGTGACGGTCTCGTCGGTGATGTCCTCAGCCGTTACAAGAGTTCGACTGACGATTGCATCATACGATAATCCGGTGTCGTATAGACATGACGCGGTTTTTCCGTTCACTTCAACTGTTTCACTGACTGGGGGTCGGGACTTATCTGAAGTCTCCGTTTCAACGGTACTAGTTTGACTTACAGCCACTGTGTACGTTTGATTCGCTGTTCTACAGCATTCAACTGTGTTATGGTTAGTTCTTTTGCAGTTAGAACAATATTTCCGGGGGTTTTGACCTTGACCGGGCGGTTTTACCGAGTTTTGGGTCTTCTTGTTATCCGAATTCTGCTGATTCTGATTAGACTGCTGTGTTTGTTGTGGGTGGTGTTTCTGGTTGTTTCCATCTCGGCTGGGTTTATCTGTTACCTTGCGTTTAGCTTCGTTTTCATGTGCGGTGGTGTAACGGTCCGCTAGTTTGATTAGATCAGCTAAGCTCGCGGCACCTTGTTCCGCGGTGAACATTCTAGTTTCTGGCGTCATTGCTTCGCGTAACTGTTAGCTAAGGATTAATTCTGCTAGATCGGCGAATGTTTCTCCTAGGTTGGATAAGGCTAACCATTTACGTAAGTACGTTTCCAATCGGTCTACAAACTGACTGTGGCTTTCACCTTTCTCTCTCCGCGAGTTGCGCAATTTTTTCCGGTAGGTTTCGGAGGTCAACTCGAACCAAACCAAGAGTGCTTTCTTGAGAGCTGCGTAATTGTTACTTTGTCCTGTGGGCAATTTCGCGTACACGTCATAAGCTGTACCTCTCAACCCTTGAGCTAATTTTATGTTCCATTTGCTAGAGTCAAGTTCGAATTCCTGTGCTAAGCGCTCGAACCGATCAAGATATGCATCTATCCTATCAACTTTCTCATCAAAAGGACTTAGAAAAAAATTCATGCCTGGAGTGATGGAAGGAGGTTGGGGAAGGTTTTCAGATGAGGACGATAGTAAGCTAAAATTTGGGTCTGATGCCCGGATGGCTATCAACTGGTCTCTTTCTCTATCCCTTGCTTCAATTTCCATCTTTTTTAGACGTTCTGCAGCTTCTATCTCCAATATTTTGAATTTTTCTGCAGCCTTTTCTGCACAGTTTCGTTCCTCCGCTCTGACTTTTTCTGCATGGTCTCTTTCTTCAGCTCTGGATTTTTCCAGTGTATCCCATTCCGAGGTTACATACGAGATTAACTCTTGCCCTGTTAAACCTAGTGCTACTCCCTCTTCCCTTAATTCACGGCGAATCTTGATGAAGTCGGCCATACTAGATTTCTAGATCTCCAGAGTCCAAAAGTAAGATAACCTAAATACTATTAGTCAATCTAGATTAACACAAGTACAATCAGAATATCCCTATGTGAGATGTTACCAGCGATCCACAACAATTTTCAATCAATGCATAAGAAACAATTATCTTACATCAATCAATACATACATGTGCATACAACAATCAATACAATCATGCAATTCAAAAAATCAAGAAAAAAATTTTCCCCAATGCAACTGAGTCAACTCTCGGATTTTGTACTAGACCACTGTTACGAATCCTAAGTAAGATAATGTTTTCTATTCGTTATTATCTTTAGTTACTCAAGATAAAGATACAAAAATTTATTATCCCGGACGAGCCCCCATATGTGATGATATTCTGGGGAAGATACGTTTATCTTACTAGGGGGTAAGACTTATTGATAGATGGGCGATGTGCTACCACTATCGATCGTTCTTTTACCAGAATTCCGAAAGTTGTGTGAGAGACAGATAACGGCACTTTGGTCACATAAAATTTATATTTGTTCTCGGGAATTTTAGTATCATTTGGCTCACCTTGAGAACCGGTGATGACTAATCAAAAGACTAGATTAATATGTCTCGAGAGAAGAAAACTAATAGCTACACAACAATACAAATAGAATGACACCAGTCGTATGTATGTAATTTCACTTTTTATATATTCAACACAAACTTTAACATTTCTGCATTAACCGGTAAATTAATAAGTAGTATAGTTCAACGTGCTGGGAAAGTTCTTTAGCAGGTTTCCTTCATCATTTGCTACCTGCGGTTACGATTTTCACTGTTCGTAGTTTTCTAAATGTTCTAGTTTTCTCGAGGGTAGGACTCAGTTCATTTGCGGGTGACTTATCTATTCTGGCGGTGAGTCGGGTCGCTCTTGTAGCTGTGGGGTTCGGACGTGGCCAGGTAGACTCTTGATTGTTCTCCTTTGGTTCCACGGGAGCGACGGTCAGGCGTTCGTCTCCACAAACCTTATGATGATCCCAGGGCCGACTTGTAGACTCTGGGACTCGTAAAATCGTCTTTTACGTCTCTAGCACTCTCTTGATGAGATGGAGACAGACGGACACTGCAGTTTGTTCCTTTGGTCGACCCTCACAGCTGAGCAGTTCGTTTGCGACTGACTAGCTAAGATTGGTCCCCAAAGATATGCAAGAGTTCCCAGTAGTCTTCTGACCAATCGTTTAGCTCTCGTTTTCTTTAATCTCGCATATACGGGCTTATAGTTCTGATTTGCATAGTTCCCCACCTGCACTATTCCTGACACACATAATTATCCTTGAAGTGGAGTGTCAGGGGTAGAGTGGACAATAGGTGCAATAATGCTTAGGCGGAGTCTAGGCTACTTAGTGTCTCAATGACTTTGGTCATAGGGAAGTAGGCTAGTTAACGAAGACGAAGTTATGGTCAGTTTGACTTAAGTATGCTATTTCGTCTTGGGTCGCTAAGTCTGTTAGATGGTATCTTGTGTGACTGTCGGTGTTGTCACGCGCCGGCTACCATACATTTTTTTTAACTGTACATAAACTCGTGCTTTTCGTAAGTTAGTTGCTATTTCTCGTTTAGCTGTCAATTCCGAGCAAGAGTGTACGCATAAATGATATAGAGAGAGAGAACCGGCTTAGGCCTGGCAGACCGTTTGCTGAGCTTGTTCACTATTCTAGAAAGTTACAAAGGGTATTGTACTGAAGTGATAGAGGTCAGTCAGTCAGAAAGCGTCAGAGAGAACAGACTTCCGCACTAAGGGTAGGACTAGGCGTATATCTGTGTTTGATATCCTTAGTAAGCAGTAGTGGAAACTCTATTGGATCCCCTGCAAAGCCATTTTCAGTAGCCCTGACTTGGATGCCCTGTGACCCGGAGGAGTGCGGCGGAGACTGAAGGACGCCTCAACTTGTCTTTGTCTTGTGTTGTCTACGTGCCAGTTGGGGTCTTATCACCAGTGGAGGTAAATACTCATGCTTTTCTTTAGTGGCGTGCCGCATTCTCTGGTGTATGAGTGTGTAAATAGGTAAGCCTGTAGAATGTAATATTTTTCAACATTATGTTAGGTCATTGTTCTGGGGTAAATACGTTCATAGGGGGGATTTTATTCTGTTATTTTATGATGGATTTTTCTTATTATTATTATTTATTTAATAGGGAATGAATTATTGAATACAGTATAATCGTTTTATTTAATGAAGGGAGAGAATTATTCTGTATATATACGTTGCTTTCATTATTTTCGCAAGGGAGATAATTTGTCAGTATATTATCAGTGTTTTTAAAAAGGAAATTTAATAAGTATTTTAGAAGAGGAATGACTGCATTTAAAATGAAATATAAATTGAATGGAAGTATTTTCATTGCTATATCATTAAAGGTTTGATTGTGGTTAGTATCTAAACAATTGTTGAATTTCATCTTTTATGTATTTTCATAAGGCATGATGTGAATAGTAAAGATTTGTGCTGGAGTATCTCAGAGTTGAAGGCAAAAGTGAACAATTTAGAGAGAGTATAGTTAAGATTGTGTACGATGAAGGACATTTAATAATCATGAATCGGAACACGTATGAACAATGAAAACATAGAGATTGAGACAGTTTTAGTGTTACGATTTTATTCATGATGACGTTTGTGCGCGGAAAACAGTGAAGACAACACGATGGTGACAGTTTTGGCAAATATAATCGTGTTGGCAAATGTTAGGATATCTGACTGTATTTTCAGTGCACTGATGCTGATGTTGATGCCGATGCTGACGTTGATGCTGATGTTGATGCTGATGATGCTGATGATGATGACGATTGTTTTGAACATCTGTCGAGACGATCTGAGCGGCTGAGGTTGAACTGATTCTGGTTCCGGTCCGACTTGGGTTGGACGCTGAGAGGTCTGGTCAGCTACGCAGGAGCCACCCAGCCGAGTTACCTTCCCCCTGTACTGAGGACCATGTACGGTTCAGATGGGAACCGAGTGAGGGCCGCCTATGCGTTGCTGTGTCTTCAGGGGTGGTAATTCCGTATCGTCTACAGGAAGGTCTACATCAAGGAGTGTTTCATTTCGGTTTGAAAAGGAAATCTGGAAAAAAAGTGCTTAAACGACTTTGAGTAATAGCTTATGAAAGTATAAAAAGAAAGGCCTTAATATGCGCATATTTTTCTAGAGTTTTTTTGAATAGAGCGAATATAAAAACAAGTTTTCATAAATCAGTTTGTTTATTTTCAATTCATCATTGCATTTGTAAATATCATTTGTTTATTGTTAAATATGTTGTGTATGCTTGTGAATATGAGTGAGGGAAGTGTGTGCTGTTAGAGGGACGGGAGGGGTAGTTAGTACGTTTGGGGAATAAAAGAGTTGTTTCGTTAATTTACCACTGGTGTTTGTGTTCTTATTTAGTGTGTGGGTGGGGTGTGCTCGGGTTGTAAGAACTAACAATGTTCGCGGGATTCTGACTTACGTCAGCGTCTCGTGACATTAATTGGTGGCAGCGGTGGGATAGAATAGGATTAGGGGGAGGTAACTGTTTAGGTAATTAGGTAGTGTAGTGGGATTTGTGTAGTTGTGTGTACCAGTGGTCGTGTGTGTACGTGTTTGTGTACGAATGTGTTCTAGCGGGCGGTTGGCGGGAGTGGGAGTGTGTTGCACTGAGGGCCACGGCCAGAGAGTGCGGCACGCGTGAACGGAGGGGGGCGTGAGTGTTTGCCTCCTGCCATTTAGGTACCAGGTGGTAGGAACCCTCTGGCTCTTGTCGTTGTCTGTCTAGCTATCATTCGTTGTCTAGTCCTAATCGTTTTCCGTTTTTTGTTGGGCAGGTGTCCTGACGGGAACCGTCGTCACCGCCGGGTCGTCGGGCATTCGGGTCAGGGATGCCGCCAAAGAAGGAATTACGACCAACTCGGACGGGGCGTGGCGCCACCGCGGGGCCCAGCGCTGAGTCCGCGGGAAGCGAACCGGGAGACGAGTCCCAAGTCGAGGAAGAAGCCATTTTGGCTACCCCATCAGGGAAGAAAACCGCAGTGAGTACGCTTACTCATACCCCTGGTGCGACAGGTCTGACTCTTGGTGATAACCCGGAAATTAAGGAGGGGTTAGGAACTAGGGTAAGCCCGCATGAGCACATCAAACAGTTAGGGGAGAGTTTAGGCCTCACTGGTGCAGTATTAGCGCAGTTTGTGATAGCCGAGGTCAGGCGTAAGGGAGAGCAGGAGGTTGCTGAGCGTCTCTTGGAACGTAGGTTAGCTGCAGAACGGGAAGCTCGTCGGGATGAATTAGCAGTGGCCGAACGTAGAATAGCTGCAGAGAGGGAAGCTGCAGAGCGTAAACTGGCTGCAGAACGAGAAGCTCGTCAGGAGGAGTTAGCAGCTGCAGATCGTAGGTTAGCCGCAGAGAGGGAAGCTCGTCAGGAGGAATTAGCAGCCGCCGAGCGAAGGCTGAAGTTTCAGATAGCTGCGTCAGAGAAGAAATCCGAAGCGGATAGGAAAGCGTCAGAGGCGAGTAAGTCCTTTTCATTAAAGATGAAGCCGCTAGACGACAAAGAGGATGTCGAAGCATACCTACAGATGTACGAAAGGGTAGCCGTGACGCAAGGTTGGCCGAAGGAGGTGTGGGGGGTACGTTTAGCTCCATTGTTACAGGGAGAGGCTCGTGACACTTATCTCAGGCTAACTGTTGAGCAGAGCAAGGATTTCGATGTAGTAAGGGGGGCGTTGCTTAAGAGGTTTAGGCGTGACGCCGAGTACTACCGCCGTCAGTTTCGAGAGGCTAAGAAAGAACCTGCAGAAACTTTCCCTCAGCTGTATGTTAGGCTAAGGACCGCAGTAACGCGCTGGTTTGCTTTAGCTGACAAAAACATCGAAGACGTTGCAGTAGTGTTAGACATGTTTCTGGCCGAGCAACTGTATGGGGTCATGAACCCGGAATTGGAGATGACTGTTAGGGAAAAACGCCCGAAGAATGGGGAGGAAGCAGCAGAGCTGGCACAGCTCCATCTCGATGCTAAGAGGGCAGTCACACGTCCACCTATGGGGGTCCTTTCAAGTTCAAAAGGGATAAACAACCCAACAGAGGTACAGGAACCAAGGTAGAAACCAGAGGGGAACAGTCTAGTTCGGGGAAGAAGCCGGAAGAACGGCTGTGTTTCAAATGTCACAAACCAGGACATGTAGCCCGGAATTGTCAGAATAAAGTAGCCGTCAACCAAGTGACAATAGCTCCCGAAACGTCAACCACGATGACAGGGCCGGTAACTGTAGGGGTGAAAACCATAGTGCCTTTTGACCCCTGGAGTAAGGGATTAGCCCAAGGGAGAGAAGTCCGCATTATGCGAGATACAGGTGCAGACATGGGCGCGATTGCAGCGAAGTGGGTGCAGCCAGAACAGTTATCAGGGAGGCATGTTGACGTCAATCCCGTAGACCACAGCAAATCGGCTAAGTATCCTACTGCTTGGGTTGAGTTAGATTCGCCGTTTGTAAGGGGGAAAATCGAACTCATAGTGGTTGAGCACATGGGACCAGACGTTATACTTGGTAATTGGGTGACTTTCGCTGACGGACAACGTAGCCCAGTGACCGTAGACGCTAGTGAGTGCGCCATGGCAGCAGCTGTCCAGACTAGAGCGCAGGCAAAGAGAGAAAAGAAGGGGGAGGGTCCCTTGAAGTTGATCAAGCAGGTCGATCTTGATGTGACACCTTCTCAATTGATACAGTGGCAAACCCAAGACGAGACTTTGGCCAGAGCACGTAAGCTTGCAGATGAAGGTAGGGCCATCACCTCAGGGAAGGGACTGGTAGAGTTCTGTAGAAAGAAGGGTATTCTCTACCGAATGTACGCAAAAGGTGGAAGTCAGATGTCACAGTTGGTAGTACCAAAGCAGCTGAGAGAGACGGTAGTCAGACTAGCTCATGATCCGCCGATGGGAGGACATTTGGGAGGGAAGAAGACCCGAGAGAGGATATGGGGGACCTTTTATTGGCCTGGGTTGTGCAGTCAAGTCAGACGGTACTGCGAGTCATGTGAGCAGTGTCAGAGGGTAGTGCCGAGGGGAAGGGTGCCCCGAGTTCCTATGCAGCACTTACCGTTGGTAGAAGAACCATTCCAAAGAGTAGCAGTGGATATAGTGGGCCCCATCACACCAGCGTCCGACAGGGGAAACCGGTTCATTTTGGTGACAGTGGACTATGCTACTAGGTATCCCGATGCCGTTCCTTTGAAGAGGATAGATGCGGAAAGGGTGGCCGAAGCACTTTGGGAGATCTGGTCCAGAGTAGGTATCCCGAGGGAGGTACTCACAGACCAAGGGTCACAGTTCACTTCTCAGGTTATGAAGGAAGTCAACAGGCTACTCTGTATTCAGGGCCATTGTACAACACCATATCATCCGCAGTCGAATGGACTAGTAGAGAGATTCAATGGTACTTTGGTGGCCATGTTAAAGAAATTAGCGTCAGAAAAACCAAAGAGCTGGGATAGGTATATTCCCGCACTCCTGTTTGCATACAGAGAAGTACCCCAAGAATCAACAGGTTTCTCGCCATTCAAATTGTTGTATGGGAAGACAGTCCGGGGACCGATGTCCGTGCTGCGAGATCTGTGGACTAAGGAGCAGATGGAAGAAAACATACGAGATGCTAGCCAGTATGTTGTAGATCTACGGAATCGCATCGAGGAAACGTGCAGGTTAGCCCGGGACAATCTGAAAGCAGCATCGAAGAAGCAGAAACAACATTTTGACAGAAAGGCTAAGCAGCGTTGTTTCATAGAAGGCGACAGGGTGTTGTTATTGCTACCCGTAAAGCACAACAAACTGGAGATGTCGTGGCAGGGACCATTTGAGGTGATAGAACGTGTGGGCCAGTGTGATTATCGTGTACGTGTGGGCAGCAAGACTAAGCTCTATCATGCCAACCTGCTTAAGAAATTCCAGGAACGAGTTGCGTTGTCCACAGTGGTAGTGGAGGAAAGGGATGAGGATGAAGAGGAAGAGATGTCAGTGCTGAGGGGGGATGTACCAACAGTCCCGTTAAAAGCGTCCGAGGGTCCAGCAGACATACACTTAGATCCCAACTGTCCCGAGATCCATCTCGAGCTGAGAACTTTGGCTAGTCAGTACAGTGATATTCTCACAGATTTTCCGTTAAGAACCAGCCTGGACACGTGCGAAATTCGCCTGGTGGATGAAATACCTGTAAGGACGAAACAGTATCCATTACCTCATTCACAGCTGGAGGTCGTTAAGACTGAAGTCGAAACCATGATGGAAATGGGGGTAATAGAGAGAGCAAATTCGCCATACAGCTCGCCGATCGTACTGGTCAGAAAGAAGGATGGGACTATCAGGTTTTGTGTGGATTTCAGGAAGCTGAATCAGAAAGTCATATTCGATGCCGAGCCGATGCCAGACATCGAGTATTTGTTTTCACGTCTAGCAAAGGCAAAATATCTTAGCAAGCTGGATTTGGCAAAAGGATATTGGCAAGTACCCATGCTTGAAAGTGACAAAGCGAAAACAGCATTTACCACACCAGCAGGCCAATTCCAGTGGAACGTGATGCCATTTGGACTGAAAACGGCAGGGGCAATCTTTTCGAGAATGATGAGGAAGCTTCTGGAACCGTTGCATTTGTCAGAAGTGAGTAATTTCATGGATGACGTCATGATAGCGTCTGAGACTAAGAAGCGCCATCTACAGTGCATAGCCATAATCTTCTGTAGGTTGAGAGAGGTTCAGTTGGCAGCCAGACCTAAGAAGTGTTACCTAGGTTTCAAACAGCTAGAGTATCTTGGACACACTGTAGGGAACGGTCAGATCAGTCCTGAGGAAGACAAGATGCAACGCATCAAGGATGCGCCGAGACCACAGACAAAAAGGCAGGTTAGGTCATTTTTGGGGTTGGTGGGCTATTATAGGAAGTTTGTCCCAAACTTTGCAGCCATAGCCGCTCCATTGACAGACTTGACAAAAGGGGGTAAAGCAGGGTCAGTGACGTGGTCCGATGCGTGTGAGACAGCTTTCGAAACGCTGAAGGCTAGGTTGTGTTCGGGTCCTGTGTGCTCGCTGCCTGACTTTGATCGTCCGTTCGTCCTGCAGACAGATGCGTCAGAGGGAGGAGTAGGGGCGATGTTATGTCAAGACAAGGGTAGTGGGTTGCAACCGATCGCATGCGCCAGTAAGAAACTGTCAAAAGCGGAGCGTAATTACTCTACCATAGAAAAGGAATGCCTAGCCATAGTTTGGGGTGTTCAGAAGTTTAGACAGTATCTTTATGGCAGAACCTTTGTGGTACAAACCGATCACAGACCGCTGCAGTATTTACAGCAGGCGAAAACCACTAGCAGTAGGCTAATGAGATGGGCACTACAGTTACAACCGTTCTCCATCCGAATAGAGAACATCCCAGGAAAGGAAAATGTACCAGCCGATTTTCTTAGCAGGAACATTTAGACAGAATGTGCATCACTTGAAGGGAGTAAAAGAAAAATAGTCAGGTAGCCAGAAGATAATCAAACCCGGGTGTTTGATCTGGGGGGGAGGTGTGTCACGCGCCGGCTACCATACATTTTTTTTAACTGTACATAAACTCGTGCTTTTCGTAAGTTAGTTGCTATTTCTCGTTTAGCTGTCAATTCCGAGCAAGAGTGTACGCATAAATGATATAGAGAGAGAGAACCGGCTTAGGCCTGGCAGACCGTTTGCTGAGCTTGTTCACTATTCTAGAAAGTTACAAAGGGTATTGTACTGAAGTGATAGAGGTCAGTCAGTCAGAAAGCGTCAGAGAGAACAGACTTCCGCACTAAGGGTAGGACTAGGCGTATATCTGTGTTTGATATCCTTAGTAAGCAGTAGTGGAAACTCTATTGGATCCCCTGCAAAGCCATTTTCAGTAGCCCTGACTTGGATGCCCTGTGACCCGGAGGAGTGCGGCGGAGACTGAAGGACGCCTCAACTTGTCTTTGTCTTGTGTTGTGTTGTCTACGTGCCAGTTGGGGTCTTATCACCAGTGGAGGTAAATACTCATGCTTTTCTTTAGTGGCGTGCCGCATTCTCTGGTGTATGAGTGTGTAAATAGGTAAGCCTGTAGAATGTAATATTTTTCAACATTATGTTAGGTCATTGTTCTGGGGTAAATACGTTCATAGGGGGGATTTTATTCTGTTATTTTATGATGGATTTTTCTTATTATTATTATTTATTTAATAGGGAATGAATTATTGAATACAGTATAATCGTTTTATTTAATGAAGGGAGAGAATTATTCTGTATATATACGTTGCTTTCATTATTTTCGCAAGGGAGATAATTTGTCAGTATATTATCAGTGTTTTTAAAAAGGAAATTTAATAAGTATTTTAGAAGAGGAATGACTGCATTTAAAATGAAATATAAATTGAATGGAAGTATTTTCATTGCTATATCATTAAAGGTTTGATTGTGGTTAGTATCTAAACAATTGTTGAATTTCATCTTTTATGTATTTTCATAAGGCATGATGTGAATAGTAAAGATTTGTGCTGGAGTATCTCAGAGTTGAAGGCAAAAGTGAACAATTTAGAGAGAGTATAGTTAAGATTGTGTACGATGAAGGACATTTAATAATCATGAATCGGAACACGTATGAACAATGAAAACATAGAGATTGAGACAGTTTTAGTGTTACGATTTTATTCATGATGACGTTTGTGCGCGGAAAACAGTGAAGACAACACGATGGTGACAGTTTTGGCAAATATAATCGTGTTGGCAAATGTTAGGATATCTGACTGTATTTTCAGTGCACTGATGCTGATGTTGATGCCGATGCTGACGTTGATGCTGATGTTGATGCTGATGATGCTGATGATGATGACGATTGTTTTGAACATCTGTCGAGACGATCTGAGCGGCTGAGGTTGAACTGATTCTGGTTCCGGTCCGACTTGGGTTGGACGCTGAGAGGTCTGGTCAGCTACGCAGGAGCCACCCAGCCGAGTTACCTTCCCCCTGTACTGAGGACCATGTACGGTTCAGATGGGAACCGAGTGAGGGCCGCCTATGCGTTGCTGTGTCTTCGGGGTGGTAATTCCGTATCGTCTACAGGAAGGTCTACATCAAGGAGTGTTTCATTTCGGTTTGAAAAGGAAATCTGGAAAAAAAGTGCTTAAACGACTTTGAGTAATAGCTTATGAAAGTATAAAAAGAAAGGCCTTAATATGCGCATATTTTTCTAGAGTTTTTTTGAATAGAGCGAATATAAAAACAAGTTTTCATAAATCAGTTTGTTTATTTTCAATTCATCATTGCATTTGTAAATATCATTTGTTTATTGTTAAATATGTTGTGTATGCTTGTGAATATGAGTGAGGGAAGTGTGTGCTGTTAGAGGGACGGGAGGGGTAGTTAGTACGTTTGGGGAATAAAAGAGTTGTTTCGTTAATTTACCACTGGTGTTTGTGTTCTTATTTAGTGTGTGGGTGGGGTGTGCTCGGGTTGTAAGAACTAACAATGTTCGCGGGATTCTGACTTACGTCAGCGTCTCGTGACAGTGTGACTGTCTCAAGGAAGTTAATTTGCCATGTGTGTGCTGCTTTTTAGATAACTGTTGTATTAACGTCCAGTTTCATTCGATGGTATCTATTTTGCGCTAAGCTAATTTCCTACATTGTTGTCGTCACTATTTCTGCTGTTACAGATAGTTCCAACTGTAAGATGTACGAGCTTCAAATTTGGTACGCAGGTAGCTTAGGAGTGTTGGCGTGTTCTCTGCCCGGGGTCGAACGCAAACGGCAATGCCCATACGACCACATTCTCTCAATGGGTTTTTTTTTCACCAGAGGGCTCATAAACAGTTTGAGATACTAACTTCAAATTTGTTGGCAAGTAGCTTAGGAGTGTGAGCGTGTTCTTTGCCCGGATTCTAACCTCTACAGAAAACGAAGATGCCCATCCGACCACATGCTCTCCATAGTTCTTTTTTTCAGAGGGCTCACGAACCGTTTGACGTATGAGCTTCAAATTTGGCGGGCAGGTAGCTTAGGAGTGTAGGCATATTTTTGGGCAAGGGTCAAAACTCTACGGAAACATCGATGCCTATACGACCACATGCTCTCTATAGTAACGAGCTCTTTGACCTACAAGCTTCAAATTTGGTGGGGAGGTCAGGTAGCTTAGGAATGTGCGCACGTTCTTTACCCGGGGTCGAACCTCTACAAAAACGGCTATGCCTATACGACCACACACATCCAAATCGATTGAGAGATACTTTGTTCTGTAAGAATAAACATGTAAATACCTTGTAGCCTACTTAGCTAGACTCGCAGTCTCCTCCACACTTGCAGAGAACCGTGCATTGTAGTCGAGCAATGGCACAGCTACATCTGTTTCTGCAGCCCTTTGTGCAGCCACAGTGGATCAGTTCATAGCAGGATTCTTCAGTTTGAGGAAGAGTTGTCCACTTAGGTTGCCAGGGACTTTGTTCATTCACGCGGGTCCAACCCCATTCTGAAGGTGAGGGTAGTGTGGGTGATTTGAGGAGACACTGCCCCCAAACAAAACCTCCTTGGTATGGAGCTCTGAGTGTGTGCTGGAAAAGAGCATCTGCTGTAGGAGGGATATGTTGTACAAGCTTGCCTTGCTGTGCAAAGAGCTTTTCGCGAGCTGCGTTGACATTCTCCAGGTTGCTGTTTTTGTCGTACATTAATACAACAAAGCGCTCAATCTTGTGTAACGTTTCTTCAGTCAGTTTCATCCTTTCATCACCACTTCCAAGACAAAGAAGGGCTGGCGTGACATCAGGATATGCTGTCCATGTAGACCAGGCTGTTAGTTTTCCTTTGTTGCAGAAGAAGGACGTTGTGTCCGATCCTGTGAGGGCGTGGAAGAGCAGAAGGGCTGCCACCTTGTCTTTTGGTACTCTGGAAGCAATGTTGTGTACTGCAATTTGACGAAAGTGTTTCCCAGATCCAAAATGCCACCCATAGTTCTTCAGCTTTCAACTTCTGAACGTTTGCAATGGCCAAAACAACGACATCCGTATCACCAGTTCGTATGGTAACTTTTCTGTGACCATGGTGAACGCAGTCAGTTGCATGAACAAAGATGCGGGTGTCCGCTTCTTCGTGATTGCATCCATCAACTCCTTTCAAGTCAACATAGGAAGATGAACAGCTTTTTTGCCACGGGTGGAAATCAACATTTTGTCTGGAACAACTGTGTTCTCTATCACCCCCGCCAGAAAATCAAACTTGTCCTCCTTGTTAAGGTCATTGCGCAGGAATGTTCTCCAGTTTGATGGCAGTGGTGTTGATGGAGTCACCTTTCTGCGCTGTCCATGGCCTCTCTTTTGCCTTGTGGCAGCTTTGAGACTGTTTGTCTTATATACATCCCAGACTATGTCAAGCCTACTGACGTTCTCGAGCTCATACTTTATGTAGGGCATGAACACAAGGTCCACAAATTCCTGAAATGTCCTAGACGATTTGGGATTAAGCAGTTGCACCACAAATGCCCCGTCAAGGTTCTTAGCTGAGCCTTCATTCTCAATGCCACTGCTGGTTGGCGCATTAGGAAGGACGTCTGCCAGTTCTTCAAGAGTTTTACTTTTACACGGAAGCAGTTCAATGTTTTCAATGTTTGTCAAGATGTCAGAAGCGTCATCTTGAAGAGCATCCATTGCATCTGATTGTTCATCAGTGTCACCAAAATCCTCCAGAAAGGTGTCCTTGTCTTATGCCAGACTGCTTTGTTTTTGGCAAGAGTGTTTTCAATTCCTTCTCCTTCATCAAGCTGTGACCATGAAAATGGAACGACATCAATACCCAGCTGTTTGAAGTGCATCAAATTTGTACCAACATAAGTATAGCCAGAACCACCACATTTTGAAGTAGCAGAGCAAATAACTGACTCATTTGTTGTTTTCTAGCAAATACAGCAGCACTGCCAATCAATAGGCTTCTCTGAAGTTGAGGGCCCAAAAGTCTCTGGTGTTTTTTTTATCAGTCTCAAGAGATGCTGTTTCGGTGTCATTTACCTGCAAAATGTACCTGCTTTTTTCCGAATGTGCAATATTTTTTTACTTGCAAAGCCAACTAATAGGAGAGTTCTGGGATTCAAATTTGTTGATGGCATCTAGGCTAACAGGAAAATTAATGTCTTTAAGATTTAAGTTCGTTACTTTATCTTTGTAAAGTGACACTCTTTCAGGATGTTCTTTAGACTGAATAGGATATAATTCATCCAGAACACACCACATAAAACATTTGTCATCCACGTTCTTAATATTCAATACAGCCATCTTGTCAAAAATTTAATTAGGAAGAGGGATATAAGATTGTCCTTTTATAGGATTATACTTTGTAATGTTCAGTTCTAATGAATCTAAAGTTCCTTCTGCCCACCTGGACCCTTTCATATTTGCGCGCTCTATACTGCCTTGTAACTGTTTGATCAAGATGTTGTTATAAGCATTGTCTAGGTCTGAAGATTTTAACACTTCAATTTGATTTGAAGAAACCCATAAAGTCAGCGTTTCATCAATACTACCGGGTTTAATAAAGGTTACCTGAGCGTGGATGCGTATTTTAACAGGGGATTTGAAATTAAAACTATTGTGTACAAATGGGTAGTTATTATAGACAAATTTAATAACATCTTGACTGTTGAGAATGGGAAGTTGCAATGTCTGAAAGATGTCTTTAAACAAAGAAGATTGTGAAAGACATTTTGTGTCCTTCATTTTTATACTGATTACAAAACTTTAAATTAAAAAAATAATTAATTATAAACTAAACTTAAAGCTTAAAACTAATTAACTAGGGGAAAAACTGCATTTGCATTTACAAATGTGATGTTGGTGCATTTTATGAACTTTCCGGATAAAATTTCTTTACAATTTCGCGAAGTAGATGTTGTTGGTGCTGTAGGTATTTATCACAGATTATTCTGAGGTTGAAAATCTGCTCAGTGGTACTTCGCCCTGCCCTGAATCCTGCTTGTTCTTCAGCTATGATTTGTTCAACTTGGGGTTTCAACCTGTTGAGTAGTATTTTCAGGAGGACCTTGCTGATGAGGCTGATGGTGTGGTAATTTTCACACTCCTGAAGGTTACCTTTTTTGGAAAGAGTGATGACAAGCGACTGGGTCCATGGTATAGGCCACTCCCCACTCTGCCAGATCTTGTTACAGATAATGGTGAGGGCATCAATCATCGCTTTTCCTCCTGCTTGTAGCAGTTCCGCGGGTATTTTGTCCACTCCCGCTGACTTCCCTTTCTTTAGCGATTGCACTGCTGCCTCAACTTCTTCCCGGAGAATTGGGAGGATTTCTTCTTCTTCTCTGTTCTCGGGACATGCTAAAGCTGATGGGTCTCCATTTGGTGTATGGTTGTAAAGGTCAGAGCAGTACTCTGTCCATCTGTCCAAGACTTCTTGTTCTTCTGTAAGGCATATGCCAGACTTGCTTTGGATCGTGGAGACTTTGGGCTGTTTGACACTTGTCAGCCACTTCACAGTCTGGTAGGCCTTCTTGCTGTTGTTCTTGTTTAGACTGTTCTCTATTTCCTGGCATTGATCTTCTGGCTTCTATCCAGTTCTCCTTTGCTGTGCGCATGCCTTTTCGGATGTCATTGTTGATTTTTTGGTAGAGGTCAGCTCCCTGTGAGGTGTTCTTTTTCTTTTTTTATCTCTCTTCGATTATCACACAGATCCAAAAGTTCAGGTGTGACCCACGGCTTCTTCTTTGGTCGGTGCCAGTACATTTTATTTTATTTTTGTTTTTGTTTTATGTGTTTGTGTCAGGGATTCATCTAAGTTCACAGTTCAGTTGAAGAGTTTATTAGTCATCCATTCTAGTCATTTCATCAAATTTTATGTTGTTTTGTTGTTATGTAAATGAAACTGTTTCCGTCAGTGTTCTGTGTGTGGTATTGGTTGCAACATTTTCGTAAGTCAAAAGGATGGCCGAAAGAATTTCAAAATGTCCTAAAGGTTTGTGTTTGAATCGGTCAAATGGCCTATGCTGTAAATTTCTAGCAACATCACTGCATACCATCAGAGTTTCCGTTTTTTAACCACTGTGAGCAGGTCATCGTGTTGTCAAATGGCTTGTGTGATGGTCTGTTGGACTTCGTCGTTGGTGATGTGCTGGGTATAGGAAATGCCCAGAAGTCTTCCGTAGCACCTCATCTCCATGCTTTGTATTCTTCGTTGTAGATCTGCTGTGAGGGTCCGTGTTTTGCAAGCGTTTAGGAAGATAGAGATGACAAGGGAGCGCAGCAGCCTTACCTTAGAATGTAGGCTGATGGTCATGTCTTTCCAAATTGGCTTCAACCTCGCAAGGGCAGTAGTTGTTTGTGCGATGCGGGTCGGGATCCATTGCCTAATACAATGGCTCCAAAATATTTGAAGTTGTGCACGGTGTTGAGGGATTGGCCTTGGACTTTGATGTACGTGTTGATGCCATTGGTGTTGTTGGTCATCATTTTAGTCTTCTCTGCTCTTATTTTTATTCCATAGGCTCTGGAGGTGGTGTCAAGCCTCTGTACCAGCTGTTCAAGTTCTTGTTCCTCTCCAGCCAATCCATCAATGTCATCCGCAAAACGAAGGTTGGAGATTGCTCTACCCCCTATGCTGACTGTGCCTTCGTGATTTGTAAGGGCATCTGACATGATGCGCTCTAGGAAGATGTTGAAGAGTGTTGGAGAGAGTAGTCATCCCTGACGGACACCAATTGTTGTTCTTAACCAGTTTCCGATGGTGCTGTTGTGGAAGACTGCACTGGTAGCGTTGTCATACAGGCTTTTGATGACTTCAATAATTTTAGGGCTGATGTTTTGCACTCTCATGGTTGCCCACAGAGCTGCACGCCTTCATGAAGTCTACGAACACATAATATAGATGTGGTTGGTGCTGTAGGTATTTCTCGCAGATTATTCTGAGGTTGAAAATCTTTTCAGTGGTACGTCGTTCTGCCCTGAATCCTGCTTGGTCTTCAGCTATGATTTGTTCAACTTGGGGTATCAACCTGTTGAGTATTATTTTTAGAAGGACCTTGCTCGGATGGCTGATGAGACTGATGGTGCGGTAATTTTCACATTCCTGAAGGTTACCTTTTTTGGGAAGAGTGATGACAAGCGACTGGGTCCATGGTGTAGGCCAATCCCCACTCTGCCAGTTCTTGTTACAGATAATGGTGAGAGCGTCAATCATCGCTTCTCCTCCTGCTTGAAGCAGTTCCGCGGGTATGTTGTTCACTCCCGCTGACTTCCCTTTCTTCAGTGATTGCACTGCTGCCTCAACTTCTTCTCGGAGAATTGGGAGGATTTCTCCTTCTTCTCTGTTCTCAGGACATTGTGGAACTGATGGGTCTCCATTTGGTGTGTGTTTGTAAAGGTCAGAGCAGTATTCTGTCCATATGTCCAAGACTTCTTGTTCTTCTGTAAGGCATATGCCAGACTTGCTTTGGATCGTAGAGACCTTTGGCTGTTTAACACTTGTCAGCCGTTTTACAGTCTGGTAGACCTTCTTGCTGTTGTTCTTGTTCAGACGGTTCTCTATTTCCTGGCATTGATCTTCTATCCAGTTATTCTTTCCATGCCTTTTCGGATGTCATTGTTGATTTTTCGGTAGGCATAAGCTCCCTGTGAGGTGGTTTTTTTTCATCTCTCTTCGTTTATCACAGAGGTCCAAAAGTGCATGGGTGATCCACAGCTTCCTCTTTGGGCGGTGCTTTCCAAGGATTTCCATGGCGGCATCTGTCACAGCTGAGTTGAAGGTGGTTGTCATGGTGTTGACATCTACTTCACCAGCTCCCAATTGTGGCCTGAAATATTTCTGCCACCTCCGGATCTTGCAGTTTGTATAGGTCGAACTTCAGTCTAGTGCACTTTGCTGTGTTTACTCTCTTCAAGTGGAGCCGGAAAGACATCATCACGAGATCGTGGTCAATTTCTTTTTTTATTTTTTTATTTTAACAACTTTATTGTCACCGAGGTGAAATTCGGGCACTTTCATTTTTGAAAGTGCAAATGCCCCAAGTGAAGTGCTTTACCCAAGGTACATGCTGGATGTGTTCTTGTCACCGGCACACACCCGTCTAGGACATGAGCCTCAGGATCTTTAAAGTCCGTTATGATGACATGCATGCGACACAGACTAGACCTCGGTTTATACTCTCATCCGAAGGAGTGGGAAACGGGAGTAAAGCGTCTTTCCCAAGAACAGAACACAATGCCCTGGCCTGGGCTCGAACTCGGGACCTTCAGATACGCAAGCCAATGCTCTAACCACTCGGCCACCGCACCTCCCGATGTCTGCTCCTTGAAAAGTGCGTGTCCTGCCAATGTTGATGCTTGATCTGAAGCATTTCTTGACCATGATGTAGTCGATCTGGTTGTGATGCTACACGCCGGGGCTGTGCCATGTCCATCATCTGGATTTTTGTGGAGACCAAGCGAGTTTGCCAGTTTTAGATTGTTGTATCTGGCAAATTCCAAGAGTCTCAGATCCCCGTCATTTGTTTCGTTGTTGCATTGGGGTCCACATGTGTCTCCTCAGTTGTGGTGCGCATCTTGTCCAACCTTGGCATTCCAGTCGCTGTCGTCATAGTCTGATGTTGGGGCATCGCCCTGGATGATGGTGATTTGAAAGGGGCTGCTCTCAGACGGATGGTAATGAGTCTACTAAAGACTGGGCGGCAACCCATGACAGTGGATAGAATGTTCTTGTGGACCAAGAATCCAACGCCGTGTTCGTGCCTGTCATCTCTCCCATTTGATATAAAGCTTGTGGCATTTGTTCGCTAATACCTAAAACGTTCCATCGATAGTGGTCCAGCTCGTGGGCCAGTTCTTCTAATTTTCCATCCGCAGTTAGGATCCTGAGATGAGGTGCTACAGAAGACTTCTGGGCATACCCAGCACATCACCAACGACGAAGTCCGACAGACCATAACACAAGCCATTGGACAACACGATGACCTGCTCAAAGTGGTAAAAAAACGGAAACTCCGATGGTATGGCCACGTCACCAGATTATCAGGTCTTGCAAAGACCATCCTGCAAGGCACAGTGTAAGGAGGTAGAAGAAGAGGGAGACCGAAAAAGATGTGGGAAGACAACATTCGAGAATGGACTGGTTTGACACTAAGCGAAACAATCAGAGTTGCTGAGGACAGGGAAAGATGGAGTACGCTGGTTAAACGAAAATATGTGGTGCCCATACTACCTCCGAGTTACGGGATAGGATATGATAGGATAATTAGGGTCCTGATATTCCAGGTTCCTATGACGATTTTATTTCTGGTGCGGATCTTGCTAAGTTGTCCATCAGTAGCACACTTATCACCTCCGTCCTAGACCTGGCAGGGCCCAATCCTCTCCAGGTTGTTGGCCACAGCCGATATCCACGAATACTCTGATAGAGAATTTAATGCTAAGTCTAATAGTAATGTGCTTTAATGACCTGAAATGTATGTCTCAAAACATTGCATATAGCTAGTTTAAACCTAACAGAGACTTTGAGGCCTAAGTATCTTGTGGTCAGAAATTCTTGTAGCTAGCACAGCTACATTGTTTAAAGAGGTTCTTAGTTTTTGCTCGCAGCTTCTGATGATTAAGTTTATTTTCAGCAGTAGGTTTGTTAAAGAAACTTCTTTGGGCTTGTTTTCTTTGATGATGAAGAGTCTTGCATTCTTCATCAAACCAAGACATATGCTTTTAATCGATGTTTTGGGTCTATTTTCGGAAGCTCATTCTATTAGAATATTTGAAAACTCCATAGCTGGATTTTCTGAATTTAAAATGTTAGAGGTAAATCGACAAGATGCGGAGTTACTAAATATGTCCCAATCTGCTTTGTAAAATTCCAGCACCGCTGGGGAACTTCAGACTGATCTTCTAGAAGCCTCACAAAAACAGGAAAATGGTTACTCTCGCAGAAATCCGAATGAGATTTCCAATCCAGGTCCAAAAACAGGAGCGTCACATATGGCCAAGTCTAAATGCTACAATAAGGAGAATCTGAATTCAAAATACAGAGTTTAAGGTCATCGACAACATTCTCCAGAATGTTGTCTTGGGGACTCTGATGGTCACTTCTCCATCTTGGGGAGTGACCATTCAGATCTCCAAGGGAGGTAGGAGTTGGTCTATAAAGTTTAATAAATCCGTTTTGCATATTGTTTTTGAAGTGGAAAATATAAGGAGCAGACTGTCAGCAGATCCAGCTGCTGTGTAGACCTTCATTCTTCCTTTGGTTTGATTTTTTTAATTTTCGATTAGGCATTCCACCTTGTTTTCCGTCTGGGATCTTTCGTAATGTGTTTCATTCATGCGTCATTGCATGTTATTGACGTCACCGTGTGCGTGTTTCCTTTCTGGATTACGTCAAGTCTTGGTCGTTGGTTTGTACTTTGTCAAGTCGCCATCGCCATCCTTTCAGTTCTTCATATTTGTTTTAGTCTTCATTCTGATCTACGTGTTAGTTTTAGTTCTTTTTGATCAGCACGTGTGCCTTTAGTTCGGCTAGTAATTTATCAGTGTAGTTTTAATAAAAGTTGAGTTTTTATTCCGTGATTCATCGTCTTCTGAGCTCTTTGTCCGTAGATTTAGTTTCGACCTTCATTTTCAAATCTAGATCTACGTCCGTGTGCCTGTGTACGTATATGTTTGTGACAATTGGCGACCCCGAAAACAAAAAAGAACAAGACACTAACATCTATACTAACAGCAATGGCTACGCCGCACTACAACTTGCGTAGCACTGCCACAGGTGAAACAGAGGAGACTGGCGACCAAAGATCCCCAGGCAACCCCCATCACCACCGATTCTTTGAAAGTAGTTCTAATCATCCATCTTCGATACTACACCCACCCACTTCCACCTCTGAGGCACAGCTGCTGCTACAGATCGAGATGATGAAGTTGGAGGAGGCGCAGAGGCAGAGGGAGCACGAAAGAGAGATGTTGCTCTTGAAGCTGCAACATGAAGACCGTAGCCAGATGAACGCGGACAAGTTTCAGCAACAGCGTCAGTTTGCATGGAAATGCGAATCTTTCCCTCAGTTTGATGAGAAGTCGGACATCATTGACGCTTTCCTGGCGGCTTTCGAGCGAAGAGCCCAGCTGGATGACCCGGACCCTAACGCCTGGGTTTTGTGGCTCGGTCAGGTGTTTTGCAAGGGCCAGGTCTGTGACGTCTACAACCGTTGTATGCTGTCCGCGGACGTCACCTACGATGACATAAAGGAAGCCCTCCGCAGCCATTTCAACCGCACTCCCGAAGAGTACAGGCGCACGTTCCGCAACGCCCGTCCTGAGCAGATTGAGCTGCCCAACCAGTTCTCCAAGCGTCTCATCCGTCACTTCGACGACTAGCTCATGGCGGAAAAAGTCACCACATAACTTCGTGACTTGTTTCTTATTAAGCAAATTGTGAAGTACTACAGCTACGAAGAGCGAGGTTTTGTGCGGCAATGCAATAGCAACACATGGGAGTCGGTAGTGGAGACCGTTGTGGGAATCAACGACTACAAGATGAAGGTCGGCCAGCATTCGAAGATATACCACGCCAACCTCCTTAAGCTATACGTGGGAAGCCCGCCAGAGACTGTACACGCAGCAACAGCAGCTGTGATCGACGACAGCTTTGATAGCGAGGAACAGTTGGAACTGAAAGACTTCCACAGCAAGGAAGACATCGATGATGTTAAGATAGCACCAAGCTTGACGGAGTATCAAAAGTTGGGGCTCAAAGACCTATGGGCGAGTTTCAGCATAACTTCAGTAATGTCCCAGGCTCTACGACTTTGGTCGAACATGAAGTCCACCTTACTTCAAATATTCCCGTTCTATCTAAACCCTTCCCGATCCCTTTCAAGGCCCGTAAATCCTTGAAGAAAGGCATCGATGAGAGGCTGAAGATGGGCATCTTCAGGGAGTCCAGTTCCCCGTACGCGTCCCCTGTCGTGGAGGAGAAGGACGGGAGCCACAGAGTATGCATTGACTACAGGAAGGTTAAAAAGATCACCTTCTTCGACCCGAACCGATGCCTACTGCAGCAGACCTCTTCCGCCAATTATCGGGGAGTAAAATCTTCTCAAAGATTGACCTCAGCAAGGGTTATTGGCAAGACGTCGTGCGTCAACAGGAAACACCAAAGACTGCTTTTATAACTCCTGATGGGACGTACGAATGCCTGAGGATGCCTTTTGGCATGGCCAACAGCGGTGCTACCCTGAAGTGAGGGATGAGGAAGACGCTCAAAGAGATGGATAACGTCGTGTGTTACTGGGACGACCTGCTAGTCCATACCCAGACCTGGAAAGAACATCCGCAAACCTTGAGGGAGTTGTTTCACTATCTTACAGAAGCTAACCTGACCGTGAAACCCAGCAAGTGTATTCTGTGAACTGACAACGTTGACTTTATCGGCCATTCGCCAAAAAAAGGACAAAATGGGCTTCTGCTATAAAATTTCACCAAGATTCTGAACGCTCCACGTCCCCAAACAAAGAAGCAGGTACTGTCTTTCCTGGGATTGACTGGGTACTACAGGGAGTTCGTACCGAACTACTTAACCATCACAGCACCTTTGTCGGATCTGGTGCGGTAAGGCTGTCCTAATCAAGTGCAGTGTGGACCGTCTCAAGAGAAGGCATACCAGACTGTGCGCGACCTCCTCTCGAAGGATCCGACTGCCCGACACTTCCAAGGAATTCGTCTTAAGAACAGACGCAGCGGACGAAGGCATCGGCGCCATACTACTGATGCAAGAACACCAATGGAAACTATTTCCGGTCAGTTACGCCAGCAAGAAACTGTCGAGGGCTGAGAAAAATTATTCGACGATGGAGAAAGAGTGCCTTGCCATCATATGGGGAATCCGGAAGTTCGACTGTCCCTTCAAGGAGTGAAGTTCGCGCTACAGACTGATCACAAGCTGCTAACCTACTTGAACTCTGTCAAGTTTGTGAACAGTCGCATCATTTTTAGTAGAAGTATTGTGATTACATGTATTATTATTATTTTTTTTATAATTACTCTTATGATTACGATTATTATTACGATTCTTCTTCTTCTTCTTCTTCTTCTTCTTCTTCTTCTTCTTCTTCTTCTTCTTATTCTTCTTCTTATTATGATTAATAATAATAATAATAATAATAATAATAATAATAATAATAATAATAATAATAATATTATTATTATTATTATTATTATTATTATTATTATTATTATTATTATTATTAAATCACCATCGTCATCTTCATCAGGTTTTCACCAGTAATTAGTACTGTAATTTAAAAAAAATGGTTTTGTATATCAAATGTATTAATGTTTTTCTTCTCTTGCACTGCAAATCAAATATCAATGCCATGTGTTTGGACAATAAAGAATCTTGAATCTTGAATGAGATGGGCTATGTACTTGCAGAAATTTAACATGCGAGTAGAATCTATTTAAGGATCAGACAATGTCAGTGCGGACTTTCTCATCAGAGTGTGTGAGTAAAGAATACTGACAGTATCCAGACAGACTGAAAAAGTTTTAATTCTGGACTTTCTTTGTGCTTTGCGTCTTAACGTTGTTGAAAGAAATTAAGTACATTTCTTCTTGTTTAGGGGTTATGTTACGATAGAGACGCGCACGATAGATCTGATCGTTTTGTTTTGCAAAGCATGCAATAACAGAGTGTATTTACCTCTGATTTGATTTTGCGTTCCAGGGAAGGGCATTCAGGAGGCTGTTTCATCTGCAACGCTACAGACCACAGAGCTGCCAACTGTCCTCAAAACAAAAGCAGCGGACAGCAGAGCAATAAGGACAACGCAGTGGCAGGCAACCGACAGAGACGTTTATTCAATCGTCGGCAAACTAGTAGATGATGACCGTGCCGAGAAGATCGCGAAAAAGACAAAACTCCTCGAGATAGAAACAGAACAATTGAAAGTAAAAGAACTAAAACATGCAGGGATCTTCAAACGGATGGAAGCCATGGACAGCAAAATGGAGCATTTGCTGGCTCACCGGTCAACCGACCCCAATTTTAGTCAACTGCCAACTCCGTCTGAAAATCCTTACCAAAACCCATTCACCACTCCAGGCATGAATTTTTTTTTATGTCCATTCGACGACAAGGTAGAAAGGATAGATGCGATGCATATCTTGATCGGTTCTAGCGCTTGGCGCAAGAATTCGAACCTGACTCTAACAAATGAAGAATAAAATTAGCTTAAGGATTGAGAGGTACAGCTTATGAAGTATGCACTAGGCTACCCACAAGGCAAGTTAACGATTACGCAGCACTGAAGACAGCACTCCTAGTCTGGTTTGAACTGACCACCGAAACCTATCGGAAAAAGTTGCGTAACTCGCGGCGAGACAAAGGTGAAAGCTGTAGTCAATATGTAGACCGACTGGACACTTACTTACGTAAATGGTTAGACTTATCCAACCAAAAGGCGACATACGAAGGTCTATCAGAACTAATCCTAAGTGAACAATTAATGCCGCCAGGAGCTAGAATGTTTATCGCTGAACAAGGGGCCGATAACCTAGCTGATTTGATCAAACTTGCGGACCGTTACACCACCGCAAACGAAAATGAAGCTAAACGCAAGGTAACAGACAAACCCTGCCGAGATGCGAACAACTAGAAACAACAACCACAACAAACCTATCCTATCTATCCTGTCCCGTAACCCAAAGGTCGTAGGGGCACCACAGATGATCGTTTAACTAGCATACTCCATCTTTCTCTGTCCTCAGCAGCCCTGATGGCTTCGCTCAGTGTCAAACCAGTCCAATCACGAATATTGTCCTCCCACCTCTTTTTCGGTCTCCCTCTTCTTCTACCTCCTTGCACTGTGCCTTGCAGAATAGTCTCTGCAAGGCCCGATGATCTGGCGACGTGGCCATACCATCGGATTTTCTGTTTCTTCACCACTGTGAGCAGGTCATCGTGTTGTCCAATGGCTTGTGTGATGGTCTGTCGGACTTCGTCGGTGATGTATTGGGTATAGGAAATGCCCAGAAGTCTTCTGTAGCACCTCATCTCCATGCTTTGTATTCTTCGTTGTAGATCTGCTGTGAGGGTCCATGCTTTGCAAGCATATAGGAAGATGAAGATGACAATGGTGCGCAGCAGTCTTACTTTGTAATGGTCCTGTCTTTCCAAATGGGCTTCAACCTTGTCAGGGCAGCAGTTGTTTGTGCGATCCTGAAGAGGACTTCCTGTCGGCACCCATTGTCTGATACAATGGCTCCTAAATATTTAAAGCTATGCACTGTGTTGAGGGATTGGCCTTGGACTTTGATGTCCGTGTTGATGCCATTGGTGTTGTTGGTCATCATTTTGGTCTTCTCTGCACTTATTTCCATTCCATAGGCTCTGGAGGTGGGGTCAAGCCTCTGTACCAACTGTTCAAGTTCTTGTTCCTCTCCAGCCATTCCATCAATGTCATCTGCAAAACAAAGATTGGAGATTGCTCTACCCCCTATGCTGACTGTGCCTTCATGGTCTGCAAGAGCATCTGACATGATGCGCTCTAGGAAGATGTTGAAGAGTGTTGGAGAGAGTAGGCATCCTTGACGCACACCGATTGTTGTTCTGAACCAGTTCCCGATGGCGCTGTTGTGGAGGACTGCACTGGTAGCCTTGTCATACAGGCTTTTGATGACTTCAATAATTTTAGTCTATGAACACATGATATAGATGTTGTTGGTGCTGTAGGTATTTATCACAGATTATTCTGAGGTTGAAAATCTGCTCAGTGGTACTTCGCCCTGCCCTGAATCCTGCTTGTTCTTCAGCTATGATTTGTTCAACTTGGGGTTTCAACCTGTTGAGTATTATTTTCAGGAGGACCTTGCTGGGATGGCTGATGAGGCTGATGGTGTGGTAATTTTCACACTCCTGAAGGTTACCTTTTTTGGAAAGAGTGATGACAAGCGACTGGGTCCATGGTATAGGCCACTCCCCACTCTGCCAGATCTTGTTACAGATAATGGTGAGGGCATCAATCATCGCTTTTCCTCCTGCTTGTAGCAGTTCCGCGGGTATGTTGTCCACTCCCGCTGACTTCCCTTTCTTTAGCGATTGCACTGCTGCCTCAACTTCTTCCCGGAGAATTGGGAGGATTTCTTCTTCTTCTCTGTTCTCGGGACATGCTAAAGCTGATGGGTCTCCATTTGGTGTATGGTTGTAAAGGTCAGAGCAGTACTCTGTCCATCTGTCCAAGACTTCTTGTTCTTCTGTAAGGCATATGCCAGACTTGCTTTGGATCGTGGAGACTTTGGGCTGTTTGACACTTGTCAGCCGCTTCACAGTCTGGTAGGCCTTCTTGCTGTTGTTCTTGTTTAGACTGTTCTCTATTTCCTGGCATTGATCTTCTGGCTTCTATCCAGTTCTCCTTTGCTGTGCGCACGCCTTTTCGGATGTCATTGTTGATTTTTTTGGTAGAGGTCAGCTCCCTGTGAGGTGTTCTTTTTCTTTTTTTATCTCTCTTCGATTATCACACAGATCCAAAAGTTCAGGTGTGACCCACGGCTTCTTCTTTGGTCGGTGCCAGTACATTTTATTTTATTTTTGTTTTTGTTTTATGTGTTTGTGTCAGGGATTCATCTAAGTTCACAGTTCAGTTGAAGAGTTTATTAGTCATCCATTCTAGTCATTTCATCAAATTTTATGTTGTTTTGTTGTTATGTAAATGAAACTGTTTCCGTCAGTGTTCTGTGTGTGGTATTGGTTGCAACATTTTCGTAAGTCAAAAGGATGGCCGAAAGAATTTCAAAATGTCCTAAAGGTTTGTGTTTGAATCGGTCAAATGGCCTATGCTGTAAATTTCTAGCAACATCACTGCATACCATCAGAGTTTCCGTTTTTTAACCACTGTGAGCAGGTCATCGTGTTGTCAAATGGCTTGTGTGATGGTCTGTTGGACTTCGTCGTTGGTGATGTGCTGGGTATAGGAAATGCCCAGAAGTCTTCCGTAGCACCTCATCTCCATGCTTTGTATTCTTCGTTGTAGATCTGCTGTGAGGGTCCGTGTTTTGCAAGCGTTTAGGAAGATGGAGATGACAAGGGAGCGCAGCAGCCTTACCTTAGAATGTAGGCTGATGGTCATGTCTTTCCAAATTGGCTTCAACCTCGCAAGGGCAGTAGTTGTTTGTGCGATGCGGGTCGGGATCCATTGCCTGATACAATGGCTCCAAAATATTTGAAGTTGTGCACGGTGTTGAGGGATTGGCCTTGGACTTTGATGTACGTGTTGATGCCATTGGTGTTGTTGGTCATCATTTTAGTCTTCTCTGCTCTTATTTTTATTCCATAGGCTCTGGAGGTGGTGTCAAACCTCTGTACCAGCTGTTCAAGTTCTTGTTCCTCTCCAGCCAATCCATCAATGTCATCCGCAAAACGAAGGTTGGAGATTGCTCTACCCCCTATGCTGACTGTGCCTTCGTGATCTGTAAGGGCATCTGACATGATGCGCTCTAGGAAGATGTTGAAGAGTGTTGGAGAGAGTAGTCATCCCTGACGGACACCAATTGTTGTTCTTAACCAGTTTCCGATGGTGCTGTTGTGGAAGACTGCACTGGTAGCGTTGTCATACAGGCTTTTGATGACTTCAATAATTTTAGGGCTGATGTTGTGCACTCTCATGGTTGCCCACAGAGCTGCACGCCTTCATGAAGTCTACGAACACATACTATAGATGTGGTTGGTGCTGTAGGTATTTCTCGCAGATTATTCTGAGGTTGAAAATCTTTTCAGTGGTACGTCGTTCTGCCCTGAATCCTGCTTGGTCTTCAGCTATGATTTGTTCAACTTGGGGTATCAACCTGTTGAGTATTATTTTTAGAAGGATCTTGCTCGGATGGCTGATGAGACTGATGGTGCGGTAATTTTCACATTCCTGAAGGTTACCTTTTTTGGGAAGAGTGATGACAAGCGACTGGGTCCATGGTGTAGGCCAATCCCCACTCTGCCAGATCTTGTTACAGATAATGGTGAGAGCGTCAATCATCGCTTCTCCTCCTGCTTGAAGCAGTTCCGCGGGTATGTTGTCCACTCCCGCTGACTTCCCTTTCTTCAGTGATTGCACTGCTGCCTCAACTTCTTCTCGGAGAATTTGGAGGATTTCTCCTTCTTCTCTGTTCTCAGGACATTGTGGAACTGATGGGTCTCCATTTGGTGTGTGTTTGTAAAGGTCAGAGCAGTATTCTGTCCATCTGTCCAAGACTTCTTGTTCTTCTGTAAGGCATATGCCAGACTTGCTTTGGATCGTAGAGACCTTTGGCTGTTTAACACTTGTCAGCCGTTTTACAGTCTGGTAGACCTTCTTGCTGTTGTTCTTGTTCAGACGGTTCTCTATTTCCTGGCATTGATCTTCTATCCAGTTATTCTTTCCATGCCTTTTCGGATGTCATTGTTGATTTTTCGGTAGGCATAAGCTCCCTGTGAGGTGGTTTTTTCATCTCTCTTCGTTTATCACACAGGTCCAAAAGTGCATGGGTGATCCACAGCTTCTTCTTTGGGCGGTGCTTTCCAAGGATTTCCATGGCGGCATCTGTCACAGCTGAGTTGAAGGTGGTTGTCATGGTGTTGACATCTACTTCACCAGCTCCCAATTGTGGCCTGAAATATTTCTGCCACCTCCGGATCTTGCAGTTTGTATAGGTCGAACTTCAGTCTAGTGCACTTTGCTGTGTTTACTCTCTTCAAGTGGAGCCGGAAAGACATCATCACGAGGTAAAAAAAAAAAAAGGTAAAGGTAGTCCCATAGCCTTGTGGCCGTAGGGGAGCGTGATGTTGGAGATCACACTTATCTTGGGCCAGCGTAATGAGGGTGATGCCCAACTCTCTCCCTCGCTGCTTTACCTTCCCCACCCTCAAGAGAGTAGGTATTCAATCACAGTTGAGTCAACTGGGGGCGTTGTTGTTTGTCGCTTCACACCTTAGCGGTCACCCATCCAAGTGCTAACCGCACCGGACGGTGCTTCACTTTCGACACAGTAGCGAGTGCTCCAACCACTGCACTATCCGACACCCCATCATCACGAGATCGCGGTCAATTTCTTTTTTTATTTTTTTATTTTAACAACTTTATTGTCACCGAGGTGAAATTCGGGCACTTTCATTTTTGAAAGTGCAAATGCCCCAAGTGAAGTGCTTTACCCAAGGTACATGCTGGATGTGTTCTTGTCACCGGCACACACCCGTCTAGGACATGAGCCTCAGGATCTTTAAAGTCCGTTATGATGAAATGCATGCGACACAGACTAGACCTCGGTTTATACTCTCATCCGAAGGAGTGGGAAACGGGAGTAAAGCGTCTTTCCCAAGAACACAACACAATGCCCTGGCCTGGGCTCGAACTCGGGACCTTCAGATACGCAAGCCAATGCTCTAACCACTCGGCCACCGCACCTCCCGATGTCTGCTCCTTGAAAAGTGCGTGTCCTGCCAATGTTGATGCTTGATCTGAAGCATTTCTTGACCATGATGTAGTCGATCTGGTTGTGATGCTCCACGCCGGGGCTGTGCCATGTCCATCATCTGGATTTTTGTGGAGACCAAGCGAGTTTGCCAGTTTTAGATTGTTGTATCTGGCAAATTCCAAGAGTCTCAGATCCCCGTCATTTGTTTCGTTGTTGCAGTGGGGTCCACATGTGTCGCTCAGTTGTGGTGCGCATCTTGTCCAACCTTGGCATTCCAGTCGCTGTCGTCATAGTCTAATGTTGGGGCATCGGCCTGGATGATGGTGATTTGAAAGGGGCTGCTCTCAGACGGATGGTAATGAGTCTACTAAAGACTGGGCGGCAACCCATGACAGTGGCTAGAATGTTCTTGTGGACCAAGAATCCAACGCCGTGTTCGTGCCTGTCATCTCTCCCATTTGATATATAGCTTGTGGCATTTGTTCGCTAATACCTAAAACGTTCCATCGATAGTGGTCCAGCTCGTGGGCCAGTTCTTCTAATTTTCCATCCGCAGTTAGGATCCTGAGATGAGGTGCTACAGAAGACTTCTGGGCATACCCAGCACATCACCAACGACGAAGTCCGACAGACCATAACACAAGCCATTGGACAACACGATGACCTGCTCAAAGTGGTAAAAAAACAGAAACTCCGATGGTATGGCCACGTCACCAGATTATCAGGTCTTGCAAAGACCATCCTGCAAGGCACAGTGTAAGGAGGTAGAAGAAGAGGGAGACCGAAAAAGATGTGGGAAGACAACATTCGAGAATGGACTGGTTTGACACTAAGCGAAACAATCAGAGTTGCTGAGGACAGGGAAAGATGGAGTACGCTGGTTAAACAAAAATATGTGGTGCCCATACTACCTCCGAGTTACGGGATAGGATATGATAGGATAATTAGGGTCCTGATATTCCATGTTCCTATGACGATTTTATTTCTGGTGCGGATCTTGCTAAGTTGTCCATCAGTAGCACACTTATCACCTCCGTCCTAGACCTGGCAGGGCCCAATCCTCTCCAGGTTGTTGGCCACAGCCGATATCCACGAATACTCTGATAGAGAATTTAATGCTAAGTCTAATAGTAATGTGCTTTAAGGACCTGAAATGTATGTCTCAAAATATTGCATATAGCTAGTTTAAACCTAACAGAGACTTTGAGGCCTAAGTATCTTGTGGTCAGAAATTCTTGTAGCTAGCACAGCTACATTGTTTAAAGAGGTTCTTAGTTTTTGCTCGCAGCTTCTGATGATTAAGTTTATTTTCAGCAGTAGGTTTGTTAAAGAAACTTCTTTGGGCTTGTTTTCTTTGATGATGAAGAGTCTTGCATTCTTCATCAAACCAAGACATATGCTTTTAATCGATGTTTTGGGTCTATTTTCGGAAGCTCATTCTATTAGAATATTTGAAAACTCCATAGCTGGATTTTCTGAATTTAAAATGTTAGAGGTAAATCGACAAGATGCGGAGTTACTAAATATGTCCCAATCTGCTTTGTAAAATTCCAGCACCGCTGGGGAACTTCAGACTGATCTTCTAGAAGCCTCACAAAAACAGGAAAATGGTTACTCTCGCAGAAATCCGAATGAGATTTCCAATCCAGGTCCAAAAACAGGAGCGTCACATATGGCCAAGTCTAAATGCTACAATAAGGAGAATCTGAATTCAAAATACAGAGTTTAAGGTCATCGACAACATTCTCCAGAATGTTGTCTTGGGGACTCTGATGGTCACCTCTCCATCTTGGGGAGTGACCATTCAGATCTCCAAGGGAGGTAGGAGTTGGTCTATAAAGTTTAATAAATCCGTTTTGCATATTGTTTTTGAAGTGGAAAATATAAGGAGCAGACTGTCAGCAGATCCAGCTGCTGTGTAGACCTTCATTCTTCCTTTGGTTTGATTTTTTTAATTTTCGATTAGGCATTCCACCTTGTTTTCCGTCTGGGATCTTTCGTAATTTGTTTCATTCATGCGTCATTGCATGTTATTGACGTCACCGTGTGCGTGTTTCCTTTCTGGATTACGTCATGTCTTGGTCGTTGGTTTGTACTTTGTCAAGTCGCCATCGCCATCCTTTCAGTTCTTCATATTTGTTTTAGTCTTCATTCTGATCTACGTGTTAGTTTTAGTTCTTTTTGATCATCACGTGTGCCTTTAGTTCGGCTAGTAATTTATCAGTGTAGTTTTAATAAAAGTTGAGTTTTTATTCCGTGATTCATCGTCTTCTGAGCTCTTTGTTCGTAGATTTAGTTTCGACCTTCATTTTCAAATCTAGATCTACGTCCGTGTGCCTGTGTACGTATATGTTTGTGACAATTGGCGACCCCGAAAACAAAAAAGAACAAGACACTAACATCTATACTAACAGCAATGGCTACGCCGCACTACAACTTGCGTAGCACTGCCACAGGTGAAACAGAGGAGACTGGCGACCAAAGATCCCCAGGCAACCCCCATCACCACCGATTCTTTGAAAGTAGTTCTAATCATCCATCTTCGATACTACACCCACCCACTTCCACCTCTGAGGCACAGCTGCTGCTACAGATCGAGATGATGCAGTTGGAGGAGGCGCAGAGGCAGAGGGAGCACGAAAGAGAGATGTTGCTCTTGAAGCTGCAACATGAAGACCGTAGCCAGATGAACGCGGACAAGCTTCAGCAACAGCGTCAGTTTGCATGGAAATGCGAATCTTTCCCTCAGTTTGATGAGAAGTCGGACATCATTGACGCTTTCCTGGCGGCTTTCGAGCGAAGAGCCCAGCTGGATGACCCGGACCCTAACGCCTGGGTTTTGTGGCTCGGTCAGGTGTTTTGCAAGGGCCAGGTCTGTGACGTCTACAACCGTTGTATGCTGTCCGCGGACGTCACCTACGATGACATAAAGGAAGCCCTCCGCAGCCATTTCAACCGCACTCCCGAAGAGTACAGGCGCACGTTCCGCAACGCCCGTCCTGAGCAGATTGAGCTGCCCAACCAGTTCTCCAAGCGTCTCATCCGTCACTTCGACGACTAGCTCATGGCGGAAAAAGTCACCACATAACTTCGTGACTTGTTTCTCATTAAGCAAATTGTGAAGTACTACAGCTACGAAGAGCGAGGTTTTGTGCGGCAATGCAATAGCAACACATGGGAGTCGGTAGTGGAGACCGTTGTGGGAATCAATGACTACAAGATGAAGGTCGGCCAGCATTCGAAGATATACCACGCCAACCTCCTTAAGCTATACGTGGGAAGCCCGCCAGAGACTGTACACGCAGCAACTGCAGCTGTGATCGACGACAGCTTTGATAGCGAGGAACAGTTGGAACTGAAAGACTTCCACAGCAAGGAAGACATCGATGATGTTAAGATAGCACCAAGCTTGACGGAGTATCAAAAGTTGGGGCTCAAAGACCTATGGGCGAGTTTCAGCATAACTTCAGTAATGTCCCAGGCTCTACGACTTTGGTCGAACATGAAGTCCACCTTACTTCAAATATTCCCGTTCTATCTAAACCCTTCCCGATCCCTTTCAAGGCCTGTGAATCCTTGAAGAAAGGCATCGATGAGAGGCTGAAGATGGGCATCTTCAGGGAGTCCAGTTCCCCGTACGCGTCCCCTGTCGTGGAGGAGAAGGACGGGAGCCACAGAGTATGCATTGACTACAGGAAGGTTAAAAAGATCACCTTCTTCGACCCGAACCGATGCCTACTGCAGCAGACCTCTTCCGCCAATTATCGGGGAGTAAAATCTTCTCAAAGATTGACCTCAGCAAGGGTTATTGGCAAGACGCCGTGCGTCAACAGGAAACACCAAAGACTGCTTTTATAACTCCTGATGGGACGTACGAATGCCTGAGGATGCCTTTTGGCATGGCCAACAGCGGTGCTACCCTGAAGTGAGGGATGAGGAAGACGCTCAAAGAGATGGATAACGTCGTGTGTTACTGGGACGACCTGCTAATCCATACCCAGACCTGGAAAGAACATCCGCAAACCTTGAGGGAGTTGTTTCACTATCTTACAGAAGCTAACCTGACCGTGAAACCCAGCAAGTGTATTCTGTGAACTGACAACGTCGACTTTATCGGCCATTCGCCAAAAAAAGGACAAAATGGGGTTCTGCTATAAAATGTCACCAAGATTCTGAACGCTCCACGTCCCCAAACAAAGAAGCAGGTACTGTCTTTCCTGGGATTGACTGGGTACTACAGGGAGTTCGTACCGAACTACTTAACCATCACAGCACCTTTGTCGGATCTGGTGCGGTAAGGCTGTTCTAATCAAGTGCAGTGTGGACCGTCTCAAGAGAAGGCATACCAGACTGTGCGCGACCTCCTCTCGAAGGATCCGACTGCCCGACACTTCCAAGGAATTCGTCTTAAGAACAGACGCAGCGGACGAAGGCATCGGCGCCATACTACTGATGCAAGAACACCAATGGAAACTTTTTTCGGTCAGTTACGCCAGCAAGAAACTGTCGAGGGCTGAGAAAAATTATTCGACGATGGAGAAAGAGTGCCTTGCCATCATATGGGGAATCCGGAAGTTCGACTGTCCCTTCAAGGAGTGAAGTTCGCGCTACAGACTGATCACAAGCTGCTAACCTACTTGAACTCTGTCAAGTTTGTGAACAGTCGCATCATTTTTAGTAGAAGTATTGTGATTACATGTATTATTATTATTATTTTTATAATTACTCTTATGATTACGATTATTATTACGATTCTTCTTCTTCTTCTTCTTCTTCTTCTTCTTCTTCTTCTTCTTCTTCTTCTTCTTCTTATGATTATTATTATAAAAAATAATAATAATAATAATAATAATAATAATAATAATAATATTATTATTATTATTATTATTATTATTATTATTATTATTATTATTATTATTATTAAATCACCATCGTCATCTTCATCAGGTTTTCACCAGTAATTAGTACTGTAATTTAAAAAAAATGGTTTTGTATATCAAATGTATTAATGTTTTTCTTCTCTTGCACTGCAAATCAAATATCAATGCCATGTGTTTGGACAATAAAGAATCTTGAATCTTGAATGAGATGGGCTATGTACTTGCAGAAATTTAACATGCGAGTAGAATCTATTTAAGGATCAGACAATGTCAGTGCGGACTTTCTCATCAGAGTGTGTGAGTAAAGAATACTGACAGTATCCAGACAGACTGAAAAAGTTTTAATTCTGGACTTTCTTTGTGCTTTGCGTCTTAACGTTGTTGAAAGAAATTAAGTAAATTTCTTCTTGTTTAGGGGTTATGTTACGATAGAGACGCGCACGATAGATCTGATCGTTTTGTTTTGCAAAGCATGCAATAACAGAGTGTATTTACCTCTGATTTGATTTTGCGTTCCAGGGAAGGGCATTCAGGAGGCTGTTTCATCTGCAACGCTACAGACCACAGAGCTGCCAACTGTCCTCAAAACAAAAGCAGCGGACAGCAGAGCAATAAGGACAACGCAGTGGCAGGCAACCGACAGAGACGTTTATTCAATCGTCGGCAAACTAGTAGATTATGACGAGAAGATCGCGAAAAAGGCAAAACTCCTCGAGATAGAAACAAAACAATTGAAAGTAAAAGAACTAAAACATGCAAGGATCTTCAAACGGATGGAAGCCATGGACAGCAAAATGGAGCAGTTGCTGGCTCACCGGTCAACCGACCCCAATTTTAGTCAACTGCCAACTCCGTCTGAAAATCCTTACCAAAACCCATTCACCACTCCAGGCATGCATTTTTTTTTATGTCCATTCGACGACAAGGTAGAAAGGATAGATGCGATGCATATCTTGATCGGTTCTAGCGCTTGGCGCAAGAATTCGAACCTGACTCTAACAAATGAAGAATAAAATTAGCTTAAGGATTGAGAGGTACAGCTTATGAAGTATGCACTAGGCTACCCACAAGGCAAGTTAACGATTACGCAGCACTGAAGACAGCACTCCTAGTCTGGTTTGAACTGACCGCCGAAACCTATCGGAAAAAGTTGCGTAACTCGCGGCGAGACAAAGGTGAAAGCTGTAGTCAATATGTAGACCGACTGGACACTTACTTACGTAAATGGTTAGACTTATCCAACCAAAAGGCGACATACGAAGGTCTATCAGAACTAATCCTAAGTGAACAATTAATGCCGCCAGGAGCTAGAATGTTTATCGCTGAACAAGGGGCCGAGAACCTAGCTGATTTGATCAAATTTGCGGACCGTTACACCACCACAAACAAAAATGAAGCTAAACGCAAGTTTTTTTGTTTTGTTTTTTTTTAAACCTCAGTTGCATGCAGACCAAATTTCCCTTTTCTTTTTTTTTTCGTTTTTTTTTTCCAATCAGGTTATTTTAGGTCTTCTTCATTGGTTCTTTTTTTTTCCTTTTATTTCCTTTTAAAAAAAAAATGTTTCTTTATGTGGATACATGTTATGTCTGTAAATTAAATAAAGTAAAATAAAACAAAGCAAAAAAAGTAAAACAAATAAGACAAAAAACAAAACAAAACAAAACAAAACAAATAAAAAAAAAACACAAAAAAAAAAACAGCAATATGAATAAACCATGTTACAAAACTCTTGCCAACATTTTCTTTTCAAAAATAACTTTAGGTAAGAAAAAAGACTGAGTCTTTTTGAATATACTAATACACATTTTTGCTATTAGAATTATATATTTAATGTTTTCAAGTACATTTTTGTTTATATTATCCCCATTCAAAATCCCAAACAGTGCATCTGCAGCTAAACGCAAGGAAACAGACAAACTCTGCCGATAAGCGAACAACTAGAAACAACAACCACAACAAACACAGCAGTCTAATCCATATCAACATAACCGGCTGCCCAAGGCCAAACCCCCCGGAAATATTGTTCGAACTGCAAAAAGACTAAACATAACACCGTTGAGTGCTGCAGAACAGCAAACCAACCGCACCAAGTGGTTGTTGGTCAAGCCAGTATCGTTATCCCTGAGACTTCAGATAAGTCCAGACCCCTATTCAGTGAAACAGTTGTAGTGAACGGAAAAACCGCGTCATGTCTATACGAAACCGGGTTATCGTACGATGCAATCGTCAGTCGGACTTTGGTAACGACTGAGGAAATCACAAACGAAACCGTCACTTTGCAAGGCCCTGATCGCTCCATACCCGCCTCCACCCTACCCATCGTGATAGTCCATGTACACTCCCGATATGTGTCAGGACAGGTAAAAGCGGCAGTAATGGATGAACATTTGTATGACATCATACTCGGGTTTAGATATATTTATCTAGGAACCCCGACAGCTCCCGAACTCGTCGCGGCAATTCAAACTCGAACACAAACCCGACAGGACGCTGTAGATAACCTTTCTTCCAATCCGGCTCCAGCCGAGATGAAAGCGGATCAACTCTCTCACCATACAGCGCTGGAATAGTTTTGCTACGTAAGCCGAGCGGAGAACATCGATTGCGCATCGATAATCGCCGACTTAACGCCATCACGGAGTTCCAAGCTGAACCGCTGCCGGATACAGCTCAACTGTTCGCTAAGCTGCATTACGCAAAATACTTTTCGCGAATCGATTTAAGTAAAGGGTACTACCAGATTCCAGTGTCGGAGCTCCTTCGACCTTATCTAGCTTTCAGCACAGCTGATGGCCACTATGAGTTTAATGTCTTACCGTTTGCACTCAACAACGCACCTAGCATTCTCTCGTGCGCATTGCGGCATTAAACCGGGTTCGGCTTTCTTCGGAAAAAATATCAGGCGGTGCATTACCACAGGCCAAGGAGTTCGAATGTTTTCCCAATGGTGTTTTTATTTGTTTCCAGATCGTGAAACAAGTATCCGTATTTTCCGTAGCGCATGCCGAGTTAAACAAATTTCCGGAAAAAATACGGAAATTCCGTACGGGTAGGCATGCTTGCCTATGCCCCAACATCAGACTACCACGATAGCGAAGTGGAGGATTTCTATGAACATCTACAGGTTGTCCTTGACCAAGTGTCGAAAAACGACACAGTCTTAGTGCAAGGTGGCTGGAATGCCAAGGTTGGCCAAGATGCGTACTACAACTGGGGAGACACATGCGGACCCCACTGCAACAACGAGAGAAATGACAGAGGTCTGAGACTCTTGGAGATTGCCAGATACAACAGTCTGATCCTGGCAAACACGCTTGGTCTCCACAAAAAATCCAGATGATGGGCATGGAACAGTCCCTGCGGGGAGCATCACACCCAGATCGACTACATCATGGTCAAGAAACGCTTCATATCAAGCATCAACATTGGAAGGACACACATTTTCCAGGAGCAGACATCGGAAGTTACCACACATCGGAAGTTACCACGATCTCTTAATGAAGTCCTTCCGGCTTTACTTGAAGAGAGAAACACAGCAAAGTGCACTAGACTGAAGTTCGACCTAGACAAACTGCAAGACCTGGAGGTGGCAGAAATATTTCAAGCCACAATTGCAGAGATAGCAATGCTCGTTTTGGGAACTGGTGAGGTAGATGTTCACACCATGACCACTGCCTTCAACTCAGCTGTGACAGATGCCGCCATGGAGATCCTTGGAAAGCACCGCCCAAATAAGAAAACGTGGATCACACCAAAAGTTTTGGATCTCTTTGATTAACGAAGAGAGATGAAAAAGAAAAAGAACACCTCACAAGGAGTTGATGCCTACCGAAATATCAACAATGACATCCGAAAAAGCATGCACACAGCAAAGGGGAACTGGATAGAAGATCAGTGCCATGAAATAGAGAACAGTCTGAACAATAACAACCGCCAGGACCAGACTGTGAAGTGGCTGACAAGTATTAAGCAGACCAAGGTCCCCACAATCCAAAGCAAGTCTGGTATATGCCTTACAGAAGAACAAGAAGTCTTGGATAGATGGACAGAGTACTGCTCTGACCTTTACAACCACACGCCAAATGGAGACCCATCAGTTCTAGCATATCCTCAGAACAGAGAAGAAGAAGAAATCATCCCAATTCTACGAGAAGAAGTTGAGGCAGCTGTGCAGTCTTTGAAGAAAAAAAGTCAGCGGGGGTGGACAACATACCGTCTGAATTGCTTCAAGCAGGAGGGGAAGCGATGACCATTATCTGTAACAAGATCTGGCAGAAAGGGGAGTGGCCTATACCATGGACACAGTCGCTTGTCGTCACTCTTCCCCAAAAAAAGGATAACCTTCAGGAGTGTGAAAATTACCGCACCATCAGCCACATCAGCAATCTCAGCAAGATCCTCCTAAAAAAATTCTCAACTGGTTGAGACCCCAAGCTGAATAAATCATAGTTGAAGAACAAGCAGGATTCAGGGCAAGGCGGAGTACCACTGAACATATTTTCAACATCAGAATAAACTGCGAGATATACCTACTGCACCAAAACCATCTTTATCATGTGTTTGTAGACTTCAAGAAAGCGTTTGACCGAGTCTGTCATGCAGCTGTGTGGGCAACCATGGGTGTTTACAACATCAGCCCTAACATTATTGAACTCATCAAAAGACTGTATGACAAGGCTACCAGTGCAGTCCTCCACAACTGCGCTATCGGATACTGGTTCAGAACAACAATCGGTGTGTGTCAAGGATGCCTCCTCTCTCCAACACTCTTCCACACCTTCCTAGAGCGCATCATGTCAGATGCACTTGCAGATCACGAAGGCACAGTCAGCATAGGTGGTAGAGCAATCTCCAACCTTCGTTTAGCGGATGACATTGATGGATTGGCTGGAGAGGAACAAGAACAGCTGGTACAGAGGCTTGACACCACCGCCAGAGCCTTTGGAATGGAAATAAGAGCAGAGAAGACCAAAATGAGGATCAACAACACAATTGGTATCAACATGAACAACAAAGTCCAAGGCCAGTCCCTCAACACAGAGCTTAGCTTCAAATATCTAGGAGCCAATGTTTCAGACAATGGGTTCCGACAGGAAGTCCTCTCCAGGATCGCACAAACAACTGCGGCCCTGACAAGGTTGAAGCCCATTTGGAAAGACAGGACCATCAGTCTACATTCCAAAGTAAGACTGCTGCGCTCCCTTGTCATCTCCATCTTCCTATACGCTTGCGAAACATGGACCCTCAAAGCAGATCTATAACGAAGAATATAAAGCATAGAGATGAGGTGCTACAGAAGACTTAAGGGCATTTCCTATACCCAGCACTACACCAACAACGAAATCCGACGGACAATCACACAAGCCATTGGACAACACGATGACATGCTCACAGTGGTGAAGAAACGGAAACTCCGATGGTATGGCCATGTCACCAGAGCATCAGGCCTTGCAAAAACCAGCCTGCAAGGCACGGTGCAAGGAGGCAGAAACAGAGGGAGATAGAAAAAGAGGTGGGAGGACAACATTCGAGAATGGACTGGCATGACACTGAACGAAGCCATGAGGGTTGCTGAGGACAGAGAAAGATGGAGTACGCTGTTTAAACCATCAACTGTGCTGCCCATACGACCTTCGAGTCACGGGTTAGGATAGGATAGGACACCAACAATTAAATCCGACCGACCATCACACAAGCCATTGGATAACACGATGAAATGCTCACAGTGGTGAAGAAACGGAAACTCCGATGGTATAGCCACGTCATCAGAGCATCAGGCCTTGCAAAGACCAGCCTGCAAAGCACGGTGCAAGGAGGCAGAAGAAGAGGGTGATAGAAAAAGAGGCGGGAGGACAACATTCGAGAATGGACTGGCTTGACACTGAACGAAGCCACGAGGCTTGCTGAGGACAGAGAAAGATGGAATACGCTGGTTAAACGATCATCTGTGGTGCCCCAACGACCTTCGAGTTACGGGATAGGATAGGATAGGATAGGATAGGATTCTAAATATCACGCGCCCCTTGTTCGCTGCTGCATAAATAAAAAAATTAAATTAAGTTTACATATTCTGATAGAGAATTTAATGCTATCCTATCCTATCCTATCCCGTAACTCGGAGGTCGTAAAGGAACCACAGATGATCGTTTAACCAGCGTACTCCATCTTTCCCTATCCTCAGCGCAGCAACCCTGATGGTTTCGCTCAGTGTCAAACCAGGCCACTCTCGAATGTTGTCTTCCCACTTCATTTTCGGTCTCCCTCTTCTTCTACCTCATTGCACTGTGCCTTGCAGGATGGTCTTTGCAAGACCTGATGATCTGGTGACGTGGCCATTCCTAATGATGTCATTTTCGTCGGCAAATCAGCCATTCACCGATAAAATTCCAAAATGTCCGAAAGAGTCATGTTCTGATCGACCCGCTGTCTTAAGGTTTTACGCCTCAATCGGCCACCCTTTGTCCGTGTTTTGTTTGCTTGTCTCATGTCTGTTTCGTTGCTATTGCTTCTGGACATATTAATTTCGTATTGGATAAATAAGGGCGTTATGAATTATTGTCGAACATCGCGTATCGGAAGCGCCAAGCAGACGACATATGCATCAGCAGGGAGAGTTAGAGTTACTCCCCTCTGCTGCGAACGGCGTGCTTCCGGCAATAACACTTTTTGTTTTGGAAATGCCGCCGAAAAAGAAGCCGAAACTTATCAGTGGCCAGCGCTTCCTCTCGTTTGGTGTTGGAAAGAAGGAGAAAGAGAAAGAGAGTGGCTAAACTCAGAGAAGTTTAAAGTGTAAACCTAGAAGTCTGTCTTCAGAGATTGAGGGACATAAGTAGTCATGTCAGGTGTCATGCCAGTACATTTTATTTTTATTTTTGTTTTTGTTTTATGTGTTTGTGTCAGGGATTCATCTAAGTTCACAGTTCAGTTGAAGAGTTTATTAGTCATCCATTCTAGTAATTTCATCAAATTTTATGTTGTTTTGTTGTTAATTAATGTTAATGAAACTGTTTTCGTCAGTGTTCTGTGTTTGGTATTGGTTGCAACATTTTCGTAAGTCAAAAGGATGACCGAAAGAATTTCAAAATGTCCTAAGGGTTTGTGATTAAATCGGTCAAATGGCCTATGCTGTAAATTTCTAGCAACATCACTGCATACCATCAGAGTTTCCGTTTTTTAACCACTGTGAGCAGGTCATCGTGTTGTCAAATGGCTTGTGTGATGTTCTGTCGGACTTCGTCGTTGGTGATGTGCTGGGTATAGGAAATGCCCAGAAGTCTTCCGTAGCACCTCATCTCCATGCTTTATATTCTTCATTGTAGATCTGCTGTGAGGGTCCGTGTTTTGCAAGCGTATAGGAAGATGGAGATGACAAGGGAGCGCAGCAGCCTTACCTTAGAATGTAGGCTGATGCTCATGTCTTTCCAAATTGGCTTCAACCTCGCAAGGGCAGTAGTTCTTTGTGCGATGCGGGTCGGGATCCATTGCCTGATACAATGGCTCCAAAATATTTTAAGCTGTGCACGGTGTTGAGGGATTGACCTTGGACTTTGATGTACGTGTTGATGCCATTGGTGTTGTTTGTTGCGTTTATTGTTTGATTTATTTTGTTATAAGCAGAAAAGTTTAAAGATGTTATGTTGCAAGATGTTTATGCGTGTAGTGGCTCAATACATAAACTTCCGCTCGCTATCAAACTCTTCTTTTACATATAAAAAGAAGATAAAATACTGTCACGGAAAATGAACGATATTTACTAGTGATAATAAAATCACCTTCCTCGAAAGGTAGGCAATTTCAAGATGATAACTTATCCGAATTCGATGAGGTCAAGACCGAATACGCGTTTGAGTTAAATGCTGGATAGTCTCTTGTAGAATATCTTGACACTCGAATCTGGCACAGACATGGTTCTTTTTAGATGTCTTGACGGTAGCCCTTCCCAATGGATGGTAAACAACACCCCGTGGAAGTAAGGTGAAGTTTAAGGAACAGGTTCCAGAATAAAGGTGAAAAAGAGGTCCCACCTGTATTATCGAAGTACAGGTGAGTATCACGAAACCCCCATTATAATGTTTGCCAGGTTATTCGCTTGGAAAGCGATTTTATTATTTAGAAATCCTGGCCCTAAATTATCAAATCATCCAACTCAACAATTATTCATTTACATTTAACACAAGAGCATTGCGCGAACAGACCATTAATAATTCATTCAAATGAATTCCATTCGCGAAGACACAATCTCCAAGAAAACGGATACTCCATGGCAATCGGCTAACAGTTCGTATTGCATAAACTCGCAATCACAACTTCTTCATTTATAATCATCGTCATTGCGTAAAAAAATACCATTTATTTACCCGCAAGGATCCCTCACTTATTGCATAAATTAAATGAATATAAACAACATTTCGTAACTACAGATGATCTAGAAAATTACATAACTTATTTTCATTGTGATTCATGCACGAAAAGAAACGACAAATTATTTTTCTGTTGCACCTTCTGCAACCAGAATTATACCTACACATAAAAAACAATCGTTCCCCTAATTAATTACCCATAATTAAACGAAGCAATTCTCTTACAAATGATAGTATCCAAGTATAGACCTAGACTCTCTACGATTTATTTTATTCCTAAGAGTTTCACCCACCATTTACAAGACCTCTTCAGTTCGTAGCAATTCGACCCTCAGATCGTCAGTGGACAATGTGATCAGCGCAGCTGCTTCTATCAAAGACGAGTTGAAGGACATCGAAGTAGACAGTGGCTATAGCTGCAACAGGTCTACGTTCGACATCGTCTGCTCCCGGCTGTCTTCCATCTCTGGCCACAGGCTGTGAAGTCCGTAGGCCTCGCCTCAATTACATACTATACATACAAGGTCCACCACTCTTTGAAGTCTTTCAACGTCCGGTTTACGACTGACCCCCCAAAAACGCCTTTCCTACCTTTTGTGTCCACTTCAAACTCAAACGGAGGGGCCAGACGAATCACAAACACTCATAGCAACACATTCGTATCACTTCCAACGATGTCGGCTCCAAATTCACTGCGAATTTGTTAAAAAAACGCAGTCACAAAAGCTGGTTCGAATTTTGACACGACGCTGCGAGTCGATCCCAATATAGCAACTGCTTTATGACCTTTCATTGGTCGCCTAAGAATACTCTCTGTTAGGCCTAATGAAGGGCAGACCACTCTAGCGATTATAAAGTCTCCAACGATCATTTTGTTGACATCACTAGAGTAGTCCGCCCTTCATTAGGCCTAACAGAGAGTATTCTTAGGCGACCAATGAAAGGTCATAAAGCAGTTGCTATATTGGGATCGACTCGCAGCGTCGTGTCAAAATTCGAACCAGCTTTTGTGACTGCGTTTTTTTAACAAATTCGCAGTGAATTTGGAGCCGACATCGTTGGAAGTGATACGAATGTGTTGCTATGAGTGTTTGTGATTCGTCTGGCCCCTCCGTTTGAGTTTGAAGTGGACACAAAAGGTAGGAAAGGCGTTTTTGGGGGGTCAGTCGTAAACCGGACGTTGAAAGTTTTCAAAGAGTGGTGGACCTTCTATGTATAGTATGTAATTGAGGCGAGGCCTACGGACTTCACAGCCTGTGCTCTGGCATCAATCTTGTCAATCTTCTTCAGCAAAGGTGTCCAAACGGTTCTCTGTGGTACTATCATCAACAACACGTCGCCGAAGGAATAAAAGAGGATGATGCCTAGATTGAACGTTCAGATTTTTCAATATCTTGGATGACGGTTTTCGACCGTTGAAAAGTAGAGCTCGGAGGGTGTGGTCCTCTCGCTTTGAAGTCTGAGTCACAAGTGTTGGTAAACAAAATATGTGCCTACGATGAAATACCTGTGCACCTCGTTGTCAATGCCAACTTTACGACTCACGAATATGTGCAGAGTACGTACTACGTCATGTCTTCAAAACAAAAATGGCTGCTCTAAGAATACGTCACTTCCATTGTGAGGTCATAGATTCTTGACTATATTGTCTATTTACTATCATTCTTTTTTAATATACAGTAACTTCAAATAATATAAGCAGCTACAATTATTCTTTACTTCTCAGTTTAGAAGAGAATAATAATTATAGATTATCTCGAGTGCTATGTCCAAAAATGAAATAACTTAATTTCATTACATTGTTGGTCATCATTTTGGTCTTCTCTGCTCTTATTTTTATTCCATAGGCTCTGGAGGTGGTGTCAAGCCTCTGTACCAGCTGTTCAAGTTCTTGTTCCTCTCCAGCCAATCCATCAATGTCATCCGCAAAACGAAGGTTGGAGATTGCTCTACCCCCTATGCTGACTGTGCCTTCGTGATCTGTAAGGGCATCTGACATGATGCGCTCTAGGAAGATGTTGAAGAGTGTTGGAGAGAGTAGTCATTCCTGACGGACACCAATTGTTGTTCTGAACCAGTTTCCGATGGTGCCGTTGTGGAAGACTGCACTGGTAGCGATGTCATACAGGCTTTTGATGACTTCAATAATTTTAGGGCTGATGTTGTGCACTCTCATGGTTGCCCACAGAGCTGCACGCCTTCATGAAGTCTACGAACACATAATATAGATGTGGTTGGTGCTGTAGGTATTTCTCGCAGATTATTCTGAGGTTGAAAATCTTTTCAGTGGTACGTCGTTCTGCCCTGAATCCTGCTTGGTCTTCAGCTATGATTTGTTCAACTTGGGGTATCAACCTGTTGAGTATTATTTTTAGAAGGACCTTGCTCGGATAGCTGATGAGACTGATGTTGCGGTAATTTTCACATTCCTGAAGGTTACCTTTTTTGGGAAGAGTGATGACAAGCAACTGGGTCCATTGTGTAGGCCAATCCCCACTCTGCCAGATCTTGTTACAGATAATGGTGAGTGCGTCAATCATCGCTTCTCCTCCTGCTTGAAGCAGTTCCGCGGGTATGTTGTCCACTCCCGCTGACTTCACTTTCTTCAGTGATTGCACTGCTGCCTCAACTTCTTCTCGGAGAATTGTGAGGATTTTTCCTTCTTCTCTGTTCTCATGACATGCTGGAACTGATGGGTCTCCATTGGGTGTGTGTTTGTAAAGGTCAGAGCAGTATTCTGTCCATCTGTCCAAGACTTCTTGTTCTTCTGAAAGGGATATGCCAGACTTGCTTTGGATCGTAGAGACCTTTGGCTGTTTAACACTTGTCAACCGTTTTACAGTCTGGTAGACCTTCTTGCTGTTGTTCTTGTTCAGACGGTTCTCTATTTCCTGGCATTGATCTTCTATCCAGTTATTCTTTCCATGCATTTTCTTCTCGCCAGCGTCACGATCTGACTTCAGATCACTCTGCCACTTTTGTCGTGCTGAATGTGCCCAGACCAGAGACTGCTCCCAAATTTGTCACTGTGCGTTGCATCAACAAAATAGACAAAGCTGATCTTCACTCTGACCTCGCGAGTGCCGTCACTCCTGAGATGCATCTTGGAGGTCTCAATGTGGCACTTAGTCAGGTCCTGGACAAGCATGCGCCCCTTGTTCAGCGTAAGGTCCAACAGCGCCGAGCCACGCCTTGGTACGCCGACGTTGCCGCTCCGCTCCAGGAGTTGAAGCGAGAGCGTCGTCGTGCTGAACGGCGGTGGTTGTCGTCCAGACTGACCGTACACAGGGAAGGCTACGAGGCAGCTAAACACAAAGTAAATGACTTTGTTCATAGTGCAAAAACAGCATTCTACTCCGCTAAGATCACTGCAAGTGTGTCTTGTAGAAGCCTATTTCAAAACTTTAACACTCTTTTGGGCAAGTCACAATGCGTTAAACTCCCAACTATATTTAAGGCAGATCAGCTTGCTAATGCTTTTTCTGAGTTCTTCTCTGACAACATCGTGAAAATTCGCAACACGTTCAGCAACTCTCAATCACACAGACAGTCCGAGCAGCATCCGGATCAGTATTCTAGTCCGTGCCTATCGAATTTTAGTCCGGTCTCTGAGGACTTTGTCCGCGAGATTGTAACAAGCACCCAGCCCAAAACATGCGAACTGGACCCGATGCCCGCTCGGCTGATGTACGACAACCTGGATATCCTCCTCCCCACCATCACCCGTCTGATCAATGAGTCCCTGTCCTCTGGTTCCGTCCCCGCAGCTTGGAAGACAGCTGTTGTAAAGCCCCTTTTAAAGAAGCCGTCGTTGGATCAAAACGACTTTAACAACTTTAGACCCGTCTCTAACTTGCCATTCTGGTCCAAAATACTGGAAAAGGTTGTCCTGCGTCAGCTGAATGTGCATCTTGAGGCAAACAGTCTTTTGAATGTTCACCAGTCTGCTTACCGGGCCAACCACTCGACAGAAACTGCACTTTTGCGCATTGTCAATGACCTTCTTCTCGCCCTTGATCAAAACAAAGTCTCTGCTCTTCTACTGTTAGACCTGTCTTCTGCGTTTGATACGTTAGACCATGGTCTTCTACTCTCCCGTCTGGAACTTTCTTTTGGCATCAATAGCACGGCTCTATCCTGGTTCAGATCTTATTTGTCAGAGAGAAGTCAGTTTGTTCTTGTCAACAACCACCGTTCTGCCACATCCCCGTTGCTTTTTGGAGTGCCCCAGGGCTCAGTCCTGGGGTCGGTTCTTTTCGTTTTGTACACAACTCAACTGTCTACCATCATAAACCGTCACTCTATCAGTCATTAAATGTTTGCGGATGATACACAGCTCCGTAATTCCTCTACCCCGGATACCATTAGTGACCTTGTTGTTTCCCTGCAAGACTGTTTCTCTGATGTTAAAGATTGGATGCTTTACCACAAACTAAAACTAAACGAAGATAAAACCGAAGCAGTTCTGTTCACCTCCGCTGTTTCATCCTCCCGCCATGATTTCCCATCTGCCATTCAGCTAGGCTCAGCTTCCGTGCCCTTCTCAGAGAAAGTCAGAGATCTCGGATTCCACTTTGACTCAGATCTTTCAATGAGACACCATGTCACTAAAACGTGTCAAGCAGTCTATCTCGAGATCAGACGTATCAGTTCTATTCGCCACTTTTTGACCGAAGAAGCCACTAAGATACTTGTCACTTCGTGCATACTTTCCCGCTTAGATTACTGCAATGCCCTGTTGATCGGATGTCCTTCTTCAGTCACCCAACCTCTCCAAACTGCTCAAAATGCCGCAGCTCGTCTTATCTGTAGGTCACAGAAACGACAGCATATCACCCCTCTCCTTTACAAACTTCACTGGTTGCCAGTCGACCAGCGCATCAAGTACAAAATCTGCTGTTTGGTGTTCAAAGCATTCACCGATAGGACCCCCCTATATTTATCAGATCTCCTTCACATCTACACACCTTCTCGCACACTCAGATCCTCTGCTGACACTAGACAGTTGAAAGTTGAGCGCTTCAATAGGAAGCAACATGGGGCTAGAAGCTTCTGTTGTTCTGCCCCACCACTCTGGAACTCCCTGCCATTCTCTGTCAGACACTGCACTTCCCTTGACTCTTTCAAAAACCAACTGAAAACATTTCTCTTCACACAGCACTACAACAACCCGGCTTAAAATATTTTCGTTCTCACAGTCTGCCACTTCCCCCCACCCCTCTTCTAACGGACTAATATTACATTTTAACCGTATGGTATGTGACACTGGTGTATGTGTTCGTGTCTGAGACTGATAGTTGTTGTGCATGTATCTGTTTTGCTATGTACATTTGTAGTCTCTGTCCATGTTTAGTTGTGTTTATATGTTGATTGTAATATATATTACTTTTGTAAAGGGCCTAGAGCCATTGGTTAGGCACTTATAAATTTACAGTTATTATTATTATTATTATTATTATTATTATTATTATTATTATTATTATTATTATTATTATTATTATTATTATTATTATTTTTATTATGTCATTGTTGATTTTTCGGTAGGCATAAGCTCCCTGTGAGGTGTTTTTTCTTTTTCATCTCTCTTCGTTTATCACACAGGTCCAAAAGTGCATGGGTGATCCACAGCTTCTTCTTTGGGCGGTGCTTTCCAAGGATTTCCATGGCGGCATCTGTCACAGCTGAGTTGAAGGTGGTTGTCATGGTGTTGACATCTACTTCACCAGCTCCCAATTGTGGCCTGAAATATTTCTGCCACCTCCGGATCTTGCAGTTTGTATAGGTCGAACTTCAGTCTAGTGCACTTTGCTGTGTTTACTCTCTTCAAGTGGAGCCGGAAAGACATCATCACGAGATCGTGGTCAATTTATTTTTTTTATTTTTTTATTTTAACAACTTTATTGTCACCGAGGTGAAATTCGGGCACTTTCAATTTTGAAAGTGCAAAAGCCCCAAGTGAAGTGCTTTACCCAAGGTAAATGCTGGATCTGTTCTTGTCACCGGCACTCACCCGTCTAGGACATGAGCCTCAGGATCTTTAAAGTCCGTTATGATGAAATGCATGCGACACAGACTAGACCTCGGTTTATACTCTCATCCGAAGGAGTGGGAAACGGGAGTAAAGCGTCTTTCCCAAGGACACAACACAATGCCCTGGCCTGGGCTCGAACTCGGGACCTTCAGATACGCAAGCCAATACTCTAACCACTCGGCCACCGCACCTCCCGATGTCTGCTCCTTGAAAAGTGCGTGTCCTGCCAATGTTGATGCTTGATCTGAAGCATTTCTTGACCATGATGTAGTCGATCTGGTTATGATGCTCCACGCCGGGGCTGTGCCATGTCCATCATCTTCATTTTTGTGGAGACCAAGCGAGTTTGCCAGTTTTAGATTGTTGTATCTGGCAAATTCCAAGAGTCTCAGATCCCCGTCATTTGTTTTGTTGTTGCAGTGGGGTCCACATGTGTCTCCTCAGTTGTGGTGCGCATCTTGTCCAACCTTGGCATTCCAGTCGCTGTCGTCATAGTCTGATGTTGGGACATCGGCCTGGATGATGGTGATTTGAAAGGGGCTGCTCTCAGACGGATGGTAATGAGTCTATTAAAGACTGGGCGGCAACCTATGACAGTGGCTAGAATGTTCTTGTGGACCAAGAATCCAATGCCGTGTTAGTGCCTGTCATCTCTCCCATTTGATATAAAGCTTGTGGCATTTGTTCGCTAATACCTAAAACGTTCCATCGATAGTGGTCCAGCTCGTGGGCCAGTTCTTCTAATTTTCCATCCGCAGTTAGGATCCAGAGATGAGGTGCTACAGAAGACTTCTGGGCATTTCCTATACCCAGCACATCACCAACGACGAAGTCCGAAAGACCATAACACAAGCCATTGGACAACACGATGACCTGCTCAAAGTGGTAAAAAAAACGGAAACTCCGATGGTAATGGCCACGTCACCAGATTATCAGGTCTTGCAAAGACCATCCTGCAAGGCACAGTGCAAGGAGGTAGAAGAAGAGGGAAGACCGAAAAAGATGTGGGAAAACAATATTCGAGAATGGACTGGTTTGACACTGAGCGAAACAATCAGAGTTGCTGAGGACAGGGAAAGATGGAGTACGCTGGTTAAACGAAAATATGTGGTGCCCATACTACCTCCGAGTTACGGGATAGGATAGGATAGGATAATTAGAGTCCTGATATTCCAGGTTCCTATGACGATTTTATTTCTGGTGCGGATCTTGCTAAGTTGTCCATCAATAGCACACTTATCACCCCCGTCCTGGTGGCCAACAGAAGGTGCGGTCCTTGTTGATCCGGGCGACGACCGATCCGGTATGGAGTAAATGGTTTTATTAATCATGCAGTGTGTCTTGGGCAAGAAAGACCTGGCAGGGCCCAATCCTCTCCAGGTTGTTGGCCACAGCCGATATCCACGAATACTCTGATAGAGAATTTAATGCTAAGTCTAATAGTAATGTGCTTTAAGGACCTGAAATGTATGTCTAAAAAAATTGCACATAGCTAGTTTAAACCTAACAGAAACTTTGAGGCCTAAGTATCGTGTGGTCAGAAATTCTTGTAGCTAGCACAGCTACATTGTTTAAAGAGGTTCTTAGTTTTTGCTCGCAGCTTCTGATGATTAAGTTTATTTTCAGCAGTAGGTTTGTTAAAGAAACTTCTTTGGGCTTGTTTTCTTTGATGATGAAGAGTCTTGCATTCTTCATCAAACCAAGACATAGTGCTTTTAATCGATGTTTTGGGTCTATTTTCGGAAGCTCATTCTATTAGAATATTTGAAAACTCCATAGCTGGATTTTCTGAATTTAAAATGTTAGAGATAAATCGACAAGATGCGGAGTTACTAAATATGTCCCAATCTGCTTTGTAAAATTCCAGCACCGCTGGGGAACTTCAGACTGATCTTCTAGAAGCCTCACAAAAACAGGAAAATTGTTACTCTCGCAGAAATCCGAATAAGATTTCCAATCCAGGTCCAAAAACAGGAGCGTCACATATGACCAAGTCTAAATGCTACAATAAGGAGAATCTGAATTCAAAATACAGAGTTTAAAGTCATCGACAACATTCTCCAGAATTTGTCTTGAGGACTCTGATGGTCACTTCTCCATCTTGGGGAGTGACCATTCAGATCTCCAAGGGAGGTAGGAGTTTTGCATATTGTTTTTGAAGTGGAAAATATAAGGAGCAGACTGTCAGCAGATCCAGCTGCTGTGTAGACCTTCAATTCAGTCTTCCTTTGGTTTGATTTTTTTTAATTTTTCGATTAGGCATTCCACCTTGTTTTCCGTGCTGGGATCTTTCGTCATTTCATGCGTCATTGCATGTGATTGACGTCACCGTGTGCGTGTTTCCTTTCTGGATTACGTCAAGTCTTGGTCGTTGGTTTGTACTTTGTCAAGTCGCCATCGCCATCCTTTCAGTTCTTCATATTTGTTTTAGTCTTCATTCTGATCTACGTGTTAGTTTTAGTTCTTTGTGATCAGCACGTGTGCCTTTAGTTCGGCTAGTAATTTATCAGTGTAGTTTTAATAAAAGTTGAGTTTTTATTCCGCGATTCATCGTCTTCTGAGCTCGTCGTCCGTAGATTTAGTTTCGACCTTCATCTTCACCTCTAGATCTACGTCCGTGTGCCTGTGTACGTATATGTTTGTGACACAGACCGTTTTTTTTAAAGAAAACTGAGCAGCAATCGCCTCTAAGTGTGTGGTCAATGTAACTGGGCTAAATAAAATGTCTGAACAAATAAAGCGTGTCCACAAGAAACATTGGATTGCAAGCAAGAATATCCAGACTATTAAAGTAGTTTATCAGGAGTTTCTTGTAGTCAAATGACACTTGGTCGGTTTTTAATAAGCAGGAGCAAATAGTCGTAGTTGGCTTTAAGGCACATAATTTTCCATTATATTATAAAAGACATGATAGGAAAAAATAAAAAAAGTATGTTTTATTTCAACCAATTTTCCACTTTTATGTTTCTCTTTAATTTTAACAAAATATTTGTTAGCTGGAGATGGAAGTGCTGACTCCTGTTGAGGTGACTCCTCCATGTCATCTGATTCTACCTCTAGGGAGGCGAACCGATTCGAAGTAGTGTCTTTTTTTAAGAGGACAACAGTCCTGGTTTATTTTCAGTCCATGAAGAGGACTCCGAGTTGGGTAACCATTGCGTGGTCCCAATCGAAGGTGTTCGACTTCTATGGGGCGAGGAGAAGGAAGGTCGTGGACCAGATGCCCTCCCTCGTCCCGAAGGTACCACAGGGTGGAGAGGTGTAGTAAGAGGGAGGGAGATGGCTTTTGACGTGGCTGTCGGCACGTTCACCGTAGGAGATGGCATTGTCTTAGTGGTGGTCGGCCCGTGAGCTTTACTTCTGCTGATTACTTTAGTCAATATCATTCTCATTTTTTCACAATCAGACAGATGTTTTTTTTTAATTTTTAGTAAAGTCTTTAAGAGAAGTCAGAATCGATCCGAAAGCAGATTTGTGAGAAACAGAGATTATTGAGGATCTAAACTTCGACATGTTTGGTAAAAGTGTTTGTTGAGGCCTCTTTAGCAAACCTCGGTGTGTTCGGACCACATGGGTTGAGAGTCTCATAACGTGTTTTTTTTTTGCTTCTGGAAAGGAGCGTATTTCTCTTTTTCTGATTTTTACAAATCTGAGCCTCCCTCATCAGATCCAAACAGGGCAAGATTCCAACGATGCACTTTGGGCATCATTGCACTGATCACAATGGGAATCTCTCCCACACTTGAAACAGGTTGGTGTATCTTTACATGCCGTGCTGCCGGGACCATACCTTAGGCATTTGAAACATCGCAGTGGCGAAGGCACAAAGACAGAAACATGGATTCTTTCGTAGCATACGATAACTCTTAGGTGTGCAAAACGTCAAAAACAGAGTATTTGTGGAAACTGTTTCCCTAGTTGTCTTTTCTCATTACTCCGTTTACCTCAGTAACACCCTGCTTTGCCAAGCCCTCTTTTATCTCAGCCTCCGTCAGTCCATCAAACAGAAATAATCGTACAACTCCTTTGGATGAGTTGAGAGTGAGGTGACAACTTACATGAACTTCGAACACCTGGCTACCTATTTCTAGCTTGGAGCCATCTGTAGTTCATAGTTGTTCTGAAGTTCTTTCCGTGGGACAGTCCACTAGGAAACTTCCATCTCTCAGTCTTTTGGTATCTTTGATCTGTCTAGACACTCCCTCAAACCACTTTTTCACGACAAATTGGGAAATGTTTTGGGTTTCTTTGGTCATCCTAACAATCAAGAAGCGTTGCCATGTTTTAAAGAGCCCGGATTCCTTGGCTGTACGTCTGATTTCCATGTCGCTGTCAGAATCAGGTCCATTAGTTTGGTCCAGTCCGTCATAAGTTTCTTTTCTAGCTTTTTTTTTGGTTTGTTTTGTTGTCATTTAAGCGTAGACATTGCAGAAATAAACGGTCACCCTAGGAGAGCTGCCGTGCTATGGAAGGGACAATGGATAGTCAGTGATGTCAATAGGCATGGGGCCGCATTCACGGTTGTGACATTTTTTTAACAGGCCACAGTCATCCAGCCTCTGGCCATGCGGAACCAACGCGTGCTTTCCTGTGTGGTGGAGAATATGGGTATACTACAAAGAAGAATCGTAACACGATTTTATGCGAAACGAGTGACGTCAGCGACACCACGGCGACACCAAGCGGCTGTGTGGCGGAGCAGGTCAAGGAAGGTAAACAGACCATATAGCAACATGTAAATACAGACAATATTGCTTGACTGTATCGGCGTGTTTCTGATGAATCCCAAACATATTTGTCAACAAAATTACTGAGTAATGTGTAGGAAAATGACTCCCTGCAATAATGCTGGTATTTTTGCACTTTTGTTTTTCGTCAACATTGTGATATAGAGCTTACAAGTTACATGGAAATGGTGAATAAAAACAGTTCAATTCTACTTATTTTATTATTTTAAAAAAATCATACAAACATGAGGCCTTTTTATGATATTCAAGTTTGTGCTGTTGGTGACTGAATCATAAAACAAAACTATTGCAGCTTGCCAGAGTGCTAAAATGTATTCATAAATTAATATCCCCCATTAAATTAGTGATTAGTGGGCTAAAGAGCATTGGTTGTCAATTGAACAAAGGGGAACTTGTGAAAATTTAATACTGCTTTGCATAATCATAATTATTGTCAAATTCAGTTCAATTTGTAAATATGTTATTGTTTCCTTTGGTTTGGTTTTCTTTGTTGTTTTTGTATGATTACTTTTTTTTCTTTTCTTTAACGCTTGTTGTCTTATAGTCCGCCCCACAGTTTGTTTGTTTTTTTGTATATTGCTTAAGGTCCAGTTAATTCTTTAGAGTTGTATCAGGACCGTTGGGCAGGACAGAGCAATACAACACAGATGACATCAGCTTCATGACACCTCACACGGATCATGTTTACAAAGTCATAAAAATTAGGAGGCGCTGGAGACGCAGAGTATTCACTTCAATTTTTCGAACTCCACGTTTTAAAAACAGTATGTCACGTCACCCTAGTGGGTTCCATGATCGTTCACCTCAAACAGCGAGTGAGGGTACAAAACTCAAACAAAAGAAACTAACACAAAATGCCAGATGAACAATCACACTCTTTTATTCAATAACAAACACACACCCACACACACACACACACACACCCACACACACACCCACACACACACACACACACACACACACAGAGGATAATGGGGAATCTAAACCACCCCTCAACCCCTATCTAGACCCACAACCCAGTATTTACCGAACAATTACCTCCCTTGTCTAAACTCAAAAACCCCAGAACTGTACACAAACAAAATGCCACAACAATATGCAACAATAGCAACAATCAATTAAATTGCAGATAAATACAATTCCAAGCTAAGTAAACAAATCAGCAAATCTTAGAAATTCGATTGTATTAAATGAACTAGCTTTATAAATCAGTGTCACTGTTCGTAACTTTACTGTATCTTAACTGATCTCAGAATAAACTATAGCAGTTGATCACACAGATAATGAAAGTAATTTACACTAAATACTGAAGATGAATATAGTTTTAGGTGCGTGAAATGCAAGTATGTGTGTGTCGGTGCGATGTAGCTGGTATCCTGTAAACCCCGATGGAAAGCTCCCGGTCGTCTGAAGTACAACGACGAGTCCCGGCGGTGATGGAGGACCACTCCCAACAGCGGCGCCAACGACAAAGGAGAGACGTGGTGGTGGTGGCAGCGACGCCCGATAAAGTCCACACTTCACAGTGGCAAAGCCAGAAGTCTCAGAGGCTGAAGTACACGTGGAATAGTAGTACCAGCAGTAGAACAGCAGTAGTCATAGTAGAAACAGTAGAACCGTAGAACCTTAGAAATATCGTAAGAGTATCGTAGAATTAGGCCCAATCTGGTCAACAAATAAATTGTCTTACTAATCCAGTCTTTCTACAACATGTAAGCACTACATAACAAATATCTCCTTCCACCGTCCGCCATCTTGACCTGTTTATACGTGCATTCCAACAATTCAATGCAATTCTTAGTTCTAATAATTGATACCTTCCCTCATAAATATCGTTATTTATGCACATATACATCGTAGTTATAATTACATTCTCAATCAAACAATCTTACTTCACCTTCACTCTCACCTTCATCACCCCTCTACACATTATAGTACATTATCCCCCTTCATTCACAATTGTCTCTATAGAATGCTATAATACAACGTCGTCCTTCCCTCATATTCATCACCCCTCTCTCTCATTTTACCATACATACTCATCATCACCCTTTGACCCCATTTTGGCAACAACATAAACAATATTTTCTATTTACATATTTAAACAATAAAATCATTTAAAATCATATAAAAAATACTATTTAGCAAAATATATCCCTTTACCCCTCATTCGACATAATTCATTCACGTACGCAAGCTCGGAGTGCATAGCCACTAAGAAACTTAATTACCCGGTTTACACTCACATTTAAATTCTCAGCCTGTGAATAACGGACACACAAATACAAACACCACAGCACATGTCACAGTACACCACAAAAGGTTATCCATTGAGAATAAAGGTTCGTTAATGCGCTAAAGCTTTGCTAATTCACTGGAACATTTCAGTATCAACGAGGTCACTGAACCTTAGGAGGTTTCTAATAGAAGGACACACACCCTTAGAAGCAAACCCTACACTTATTATCCCTGAATAAATGGCGGTATACTCCTTCCACTACAGTCCTTTGGTCATTCTTGTCCCGACGAGGGCACAAGACCTTGGGTGGTTCGTATCAAGGAGACTCTACCCTTACAGAAGTACTTTACTTAATCCTGACACATTACTGTCACAAAGTCATTTTCTGTCCAAAAAACGTCTGCTTGCAAAAGCTACCCACTCCAATCTGCTGGGCTAAAATCTACCCGGTTCACAGTAGGCTACGAGGTCTCGAGTTTAGCTCAGCATCCCAATTTCCCTGACTATGCATTATGCACTATGCGTTACCCACGTGAAACCCACACGTACTTAGCTACCATACGCAGTAAAGAATGCTGATACAAAACTTTGTACACTGCAGCGCTAGACATATGTAACTCTGATCTATATACAAATCTGCACAGCTACTATTAGCGTGTGCTGAAAACTCGTGTCGTCACACAGTATAAAAGGAAATATAAAAATCTTAAAACTAAACATATGTAATTAACAGGCAAAATGTATTTTAGTTGGTGATATGGTGGCTTTGATGTGGCCATGTCACAAGATCAAATGGACAATTCAAAATAATCTTTCAGGGGACAGTACAAGGTGGGAGGAAGAGAGACAGACAGAAGAAGAGGTGGGAAGATAACACTGTAGAGTGGACAGGCCTGAGATTGAGTGATGCCCTAAGAGAAGCAGAAAACAGAGAAATGGAAAGAATTGATTGCCAAATCATCAGTGGTGCCCTCGCGGTTCACAAGATTACGGGATAGGTAAGGTGGTGAAGATGATGGTGACTTTATTCTGCCATATGGCACTAGTAATTGCCTTTGCCTGCCTGTTAATTTCTTATGTTTATTATTTAATATATTTATATTTCCTTTTATACTGTTTTTTTAAACCTGGATTTCGAAATATTGAGGTGAATACTCTGCGTCTCCAGCGCTTCCTAATTTTATGACCTTGTAAACATGATCCGTGTGAGGTGTCATGAAGCTGATGTCATCTTTGTTGTATTGCTCTGTCCTGTCCAATGGTCCTGATACAACTCTAAACAATTAACTGGACCTTAAGCAATGTACAACAAACAAACAAACAGTGGGGCGGACTATACGACAACAACAAGCGTTAAAGAAAAGAAAAAAAGTAATCATACAAAAACAACAAGAAAACCAAACCAAATGAAACAATAACATATTTATAAATTGAACTGAATTTGACAATAATTGTGATTATGCAAAGCAGTGCCAAGATGCGCACCACAACTGAGGAGACACATGTGGACTCCACTGCAACAACGAGACAAATGACAGGGGTCTGAGTCTACTGAAGTTGGCCAGATACAACAATCTGGTACTGGCAAACACGCTTAGTCTCCACAAAAACTCCAGACGATGGACATGGCACAGTCCCGGCGGGGAGCATCACAACCAGATCGACTACATCATGGTCAAAAAACGCTTCAGATCAAGCATCAAAATTGGCAGGACACGCACTTTTCCAGGAGCAGACATCGGAAGTGACCACGATCTCGTGATGATGTCTTTCCGGCTCCACTTCAAGAAGTAAATAAAGCAAAGTGCACTAGACTGTAGTTCGACCTGGACAAACTGCAAGACCCGGAGGTCGTAGAACTATTTTAGGCTGCAATTGGAGGGAAATTTGCACCACTGCTCATTTTGGGGGCTGGTGAAGTAGATGTCAACACCATGACCACCACCTTCAACTCAGCTGTGACAGATGCCGCCACTGAGGTCCTTGGCAAGCACCGACCAAAGAAGAAGTCGTGGATCACACCTGAACTTTTGGATCTGTGTGATAAACGAAGAGAGATAAAAAAGAAAAAAAAAAGAAGTAAAAAAAAGAACACCTCACAGGGAGCTGATGCCTACCGAAAAATCAACAATGACATCCGAAAAGGCACGCACAGCAAAGAAGAACTGGATTGAAGATCAATGCCAGGAAATAAAGAGTAGTCTGAACAAGAACAATAGCAAGAAGGCCAACCGGACTGTGAAGCGGCTGATAAGTGTTAAACAGCCCGAAGTCTCCACGATCCAAAGCAAGTCTGGCATATGCCTTACAGAAGAACAAGAAGTCTTGGACAGATGGATAGAGTACTGCTTTGACCTTTACAACCATACACCAAATGGATATCCATCAGTTCTAGCATGTTCCGAGAACAGAAAAGAAGAAGAAGTCCTCCCAATTCTCCGGGAAGAAGTTGAGGCAGCAGTGCAATCTCTGAAGAAGAGGAAGTCAGCGGGAGTGGACAACATAGCCGCGGAACTGCTACAAACATCACTTTTCCGAAAAAAGGATAACCTTCAGGAGTGTGAAAATTACCGCACCATCAGCCTTAGCAGCCATCCCAGCAAGGTCCTCCTGAAAATAATACTCAACAGGTTGAAACCCTAAGCTGAACCAATCATAGCTGAAGAACAAGCAGGATTCAGGGCAGGGTGAAGTACCACTGAACAGATTTTCAACCTCAGAATACTGTGAGAAATACCTACAGCACCAACACCATCTATATCATGTGTTCATAGACTTCAAGAAAGCGTTTGACAGAGTCTGGCATGCATCTCAATGGGCAGCAATGAAAGTGTACATCAGCACTAAAATAATTGAAGTCATAAAAAGCCTGTATGACAAGGCTACCAGTGCAGTCCTCCACAACAGCGCCATCGAAAACTGGTTCAGAACAACAATCTGTGTACGTCAGGGATGCCTACTCTCTCCAACACTCTTCAACATCTTCCTAGAGCGCATCATGTCAGATGCTCTTGCAGATCACGAAGGCACAGTCAGCATAGGGGATAGACCAATCTCCAATCTTCGTTTTGCGGATGCCATTGATGGATTGGCTGGAGAGGAACAAGAACTTGAACAGCTGGTACAGAGGCTTGACACCACCTCCAGAGCCTATGGAATGGAAATAGGTGCAGAAAAGACCAAAATTGATGACCAACAACACCAATGGCTTCAACGCGGACATCAAAGTCCAAGGCCAATCCCTCAACACAGTGCATAGCTTCAAATATCTAGGAGCCATTGTATCAGACATTGGGTCCCGACAGAAAGTCCTCTCCAGGATCGCACAAACAACTGCTGCCCTGACAAGGTTGAAGCCCATTTGGAAAGACAGGACCATCAGTCTACATTCCAAAGTAAGACTGCTGCGCTCCCTTGTCATCTCCATATTCCAATATGCTTGCGAAGCATGGACCCTCACAGCAGATCTACAACGAAGAATACAAAGCATGGAGATGAGGTGCTACAGAAGACTTCTGGGCATTTCCTATACCCAACACATCACCAACGACGAAGTCCGACAGACCATCACACAAGCCATTGGACAACACGATGACCTGCTCACAATGTTGAAGAAACGGAAACTCCGATGGTATGGCCCTGTCACCAGATCATAAGGCCTTGCAAAGACCATTCTGCAAGGCACAGTGCAAGGAGGTAGAAGAAGAGGGAGACCGAAAAAGAGGTGGGAGGACAACATTCGAGAATGGACTGGTTTGACACTGAACGAAGACATCAGGGCTGCTGAGGACAGAGAAAGATGGAGTAAACGATCATCTTTGGTGCCCCTACGACCTCCGGGTTACGGGACAGGATAGGATAGGATAGGAAAGCAGTGTTACATTTTCACGAGTTCCCTTTTGTTCAATTGACAACCAACGCTCTTTAGCCCACGAATCACTATTCAATGGGGGATATTAATTTATGAATACAATTTAGCACTCTGGCATGTTGCAATAGTTTTGTTTTACGATTCAGTCACCAACAGCACAAACTTCAATAACATAAAAAGGCCTCATGTTTGTATGAATTTAAAAAAAGAAAAAAATAAGTAGAATTCGAACTTGACGGCGCTGCTCTTAAAACGTCTTCACTTTTTATATAGAGAAAGCCTCGAATGATTCTTCTTTGTAGTTCACCCATATTCTTTGATAGAATACAGGTGAAAGGACGGGAAAGGCAGAAGCAAGCAAAAGGGAAGAAAAGGGGTTGGGCAAGCTTAGTCACCCAGCCAGAGAGAGGCTGGGATCCACACCCGCCACACTGGGGACATAAAAAGTGTGGGTCCTAAACGACCCACATCGGCGTTAGTGTGTAGTCCAAGGGCTAACCCTTTGAAGTTTAAAGGACAAGGTCACATGTTCAACAAATGTAAGTCAAAATATTACAATTTTTCACAAAATTTCACTTTTCTGTCGAAATTATTGAACTTATGCTTCTTTGATGCCTGATAAATATTGATGAGGCACACATACTTTGCAAATTTGGTCTTCCTCACTCCAAGGTCAAGGTCACAGGAGCTGTCCAAAGTCGGTTAGTATAGGTACTTTGAAGTGACCTTGATCCTAACCTAAGTGATCTTTCATATTTGTTCCGTTTTTGCGTTGATCTTGAAAGTCAAGGTCATTTTAGGCTTTGCATAAACATACAAAAAAATAGGTCATCGAACAGGGGAATGGCTGTATATTTAACCCATAGCATGCAACAATATTGGGTTATTTGATCGTACATGAGCATGAGAGGTAATGTGAAGGTCAAGGTCATCCTAAAATCGAGATCTCTAAGGGCACTATTGTTTGGCATAATAAACTTTTATTGTAGTTTATTTGGTTTAAACGATCTGACAAATACATAACAAATACAGCAATAGGAATACACAAAAGGCGAAGCTTAAGTAAGGGCATACCTGGATGAGTTACAATAATCTGTGTCAGTTTAGGTGGAATAGTTACATCATTGAGATACATATACTTTGCCATCATCACAAGAACAGTAACAATGGTAAGGACAGCATAATCAAAAACAACATACAAGTGAGTTACAAAAGATATACACAAGTGTATTAACACATAAATAAAGAAACAATTGGAAAAAGGTAATGAAATAATAACAACATAATAGGGCGAGGTTCACTAGGAGCGAATTGGAGACATTAATTGAAATGTTATAGTACAGTTCGAGAAAAACACCATAGTTGCAGCAAGGAGTTTGCGGAAGGTAGGTAAAAAAAAAAGACAACTATCTTTAATATCTTTAAGTGCAAAACAGCATAATGGTGTGCACCCCATACAGACAAAAAGGCAAGTTCACTAGTAACTTTTAGTGAAAGCGGCCTGACAGTCGCAGAAATTCGTGAACAGCCACAATAATACTATTCTCCTGTATGGACAAACATTCGTTGCCATGAAGTAATATTATAACATCTTGAGATTCAAGATTCAGAGTATGTATTGTCTGTGTTCTTGCATTAATAAATAGTGGACAGTAGAGAAGAAAGTGTTCTGATGTATCGGCTGGGTAATTACAGTTACAAGTTTTTTTTTTTTTTTTTTTTTTTTTTTTTGCCTCAGTTTTCGGGTCCGCTTCAGACTTTCTTTTTTTTTTCTTTTTTTTTCTTTTTTTTTTCTTTCCTTTTTTTTTAAATTTTATTTTAAAGTCGAGCGTTTGCCCTCTTCATAGGCTTTTATCATATACTATGGTTATTCATACATCAGGCATTGATTGAAATCTGGTTAAATCTCAAGACAATTCTTCCTAATTTTGACTTCCATGTCAAACAAAATACAAATATCAATTTCAGTACCATATTTAAATTTACTAATGACCATTTTTGTAATCAAAATAACATGGTTAACAAATTTAATAAATTTCATTGATATTCTTTGAGGGTTGTATCCCAAAAGTACTTCTGTCTCAGACAAAGTCACCATGCGGTTTGTTTGTATATAAATATAGTTTACGCAGTGCGTCCACACTTTTTTAACCTTTGAACAGTGAAAAAAGAAATGTTCAATATAATCAATTACGTTGCAGTATTTACAGTTTTTAGTATCCCTTAGTCCCATCTTATTAAGAAGTATAGTTGTGGGATAGATATTGTGTAGAATTTTCCAGTGTAATAAATACAGTTACAAGTTGGATCGTCCAATAAATGGCGGCGGAACAAGTCATAATTAAGGTCGCTCATACCGAGCCTCATTCTATAGTGCAGAGCCTGTTGGTCGCGTTGGCCATAATAATATTGAAGTGGGACTACAGGATCATCTCCTGTAGTTTATTTGATACTAGTACATGAGTATATTCGGAGCCAGACGTCAATGTCATCTCAAGATAAAGAACATGCACAGATCAAAGTTGGTATTACTTTGCATTTTAATGCCACCGTTTCATTTATTTATTTTTATTTTTTTATAGAAGTCATTTTTATGTTAGATATTGCAAGTGCCATAAGGAGCATGCGAGTCATATTAGCTTTACCTTTCCAGCTCCACTGTTAAATTGTATGACCTGCATGAACTTCTATAATAATGAATTCCGAATAAAGTTCGTTGCTAAATATGCATGTATTATTGTCAGACTGCTGATTGAAATAGCTTGATTGTAACCTTTCTGTGTCAGGTGAACCTGATAGTAACGTCTCACATCGTGCCAGGCTGAGTCGCTATGGCATCATCCAACAGGCTGTGTTAGGAACAGGTATGCAATAAGCTGGTGACAAAATATATTCTTTTTCGAATTGTATAAAAACATGGCTTGCATAAACGTACCATAATAATGAATCCCAAGTAACGTTTGTTGCTAAACATGCATGTATTGTTGTCAGACTGCTGATTGAAATAATTTAATTGTGACGTTTCTGTCAGGTGAACCTGGTGTTAGAGTATCACGTGGCATCATGCTGAATGACTTTGATAACATCCCACACGCTGTGTTAGAGTCACCACACCACAACACTGTCCACGTGATTTACAGTCATGGAGCCAGAGACTTTGTACACAGACAGCTGACAGGAGAACTTCAAACACGCATGGGACTGCAGTTGGTGACATCAAAGACACATGCCACATCCTCAACTACAACAGCAAACAGCGTCCTCATTGTTGTCCTCGATACGAACTGGTTTGAGGTGGCGCTTAGTCTGTTACGTAATGCAGTAGAGGCGTCAGGTCACCCAGACAGCCATACACTGTTCATACAGACTACAGATTGTCTTCCTGACTGGATAATAACCAAGCTTTACCTTAACCTGATGGTGTTTCCTGGCAGAAAGGATGACGAACCGGCGTTCTGGGATACTCTGTCTGCTCTTATAGGTAATCACCGTTATTGTTTTTTGTAACTAACGCACAACATCTAACTGGAACTTATTTAAAAAGTAGTTGGCGGTATCATGTCAGTTCAAAAGTGAAATGTGTAAATGATAAATATATTTGGTGTCTTCCACAAGAAGTCTTCTTCTCTTACCTGCCATGTTCAGAGAAAAACTTACTATAGGTATGCGATAAACTGGTGACAAAATATATTCTTTTTAAAATTTTATAAAAACATGACTTGCATAAACACTTTATAATAATGATTCCCAAAGTAAAGTTTGTTGCAAACATGCCTGTATTATTGTTAGACTGATGATTGAAATAATTTGATTGTGACGTTTCTGTGTCAGATGAACCTGATGGTAACGTCTCACGTCGTGCTATGCTGAATGACTTTGGCATCATCCAACATGCTGTGTTAGAGTCACCACACCACAACACTGTCCACGTGATTTACAGTCATGTAGACAAAGACTTTGTACACAGACAGCTGAGAGGAGAACTTCAAACACGCATAGGACTGCAGTTGGTGACATACAATTCAATACAAGGTTATTGCTTTAGGTCCAGCGGACTCTTCCGAGCCAAATCAGGACCAGAGTTGGTGACATCAAAGACACATGCCACATCCTCAACAACAGGAAACAGCGTCCTCATTGTTGTCCTCGATACAAACAAGTGTGATGTGGAAATGCATAGAATGTTACGTAATGCAGTAGAGGCGTCAAGTCACCCAGACAGCCATACACTGTTCATACAGACTACAGATAATTTTTATTACTGGCTCAACACCACGCTTCCTGACTGGATCAACACCAAGCTTCCTGACCTTAACCTGATGGTGTTTCCTGGCAGCAAGGATGACGAACCGGCGTTCTGGGATACTCTGTCTGCTGTTATAGGTAATCACCGTTATTGTTTTTGTAACTAACGCACAGCAAAACACAACACGGCACTTGCACTTGTTTAAAAGTAGTCGGTTTCTGTACTTCACGTTGTCTTTAAATGAAAAAAAAAAAAAAAAGGAAACTGATCAAAGTAATCTTGTATGTAAGTCATACACTGTTTTGTGGATATGGCACCTCGTGTCTTTATGCTGAGTTGTAAAGTTCGTTACATTATTTGTCTGTCATTAATATGTAATTATAACCCAAACTGTTAACAATACGTTAATAGATTGTTTGGTGTCGTCCGCATGAGATATTTTAACTGCAGTGTTCTTACTAAAATATATAAGATCATCGAGAGGGGGGGGGGGAAGGGGGGGGAGAGGGGGGGGGGGGCAAAATATTTCCTTTATGACGCGTATGCATTGTCGTCCTCGATCACTGTACAAGCATGTACTCATCCCCATCCCCACCCCCACCGCCATCCCACAAAATGTTTTATCCACATTTTTGTAAATCTGTTCGAGATGTATCCTAAATTGGCAGCATATCTGTGCAAAACTAGCAGGTAGGTTAATATCTCAGAACCTGTTTCAACTATCACATCCAAACTTGGTAAGATGGTGTATATCCATGAGACCTCATAAATGATCAGTGAATCAATGACCTTCACCGTGCTATGTGGGTCATTTAAGACCCAGAAGAGTGTTTAACTGTAAATATCTCCCGAGCTATTGAGAATTTATCTGTCAAACTTTAAGTATTCCTCAAACTCCTAAAAGAGTACATTTCAAATTTTAGTACTGATTGGTGAAAAAATAAACTAACAATGTCTGATTTTCAACTACACACAAACTACCATGTGGGTCATTTTACAGAGAAAGATAAGCGAATATTCCTGTTATGACGATGTGCGTCGTTTAGGACCCATACATCTTAAAGAGCTATTCTTTTGGCATGTCTGCGTTTTGATGACAACGGGGAAACATGGGAGGAGTTGAACTCCAACTTGAGCAAGTACTACATTCCCGGTCGTTTGTTGACTGTTCTTCTTCCTCTTGGATTGAGCAGCCACAATCAGTACGTTGATTCATTTCTTGCTATTGGTCAACTACACACAAACTACCATGTGGGTCATTTAAGACCCAGACATTTTAAAGAGAAACAAAAGCGAATATTCCTGTACGGATGAGGTGGGTCATTTAGGACCCTATCCTATCCTATCCTATCCCGTAACTCGGAGGTCGTGGGGGCACCACAGATGACTGTTTAACCAGCGTCTCTTTCCTTGTCCTCAGTAACCCTGATGGTTTCGCTCAGTGTCAAACCAATCCTTTCTTGAATGTTGTCCTCCCACCTCTTTTTCGGTATCACACTCCTTCTACCTCTTTGCACTGTGCCTTGCAGGATGGTCTTTGCAAGGCCTGATGATCTGGTGACGTGGCCCTAACATCTGAGTTTTCGTTTCTTCACCACTGTGAGCAGGTCATAGTGTTGTCCAATGGCTTGTGTGATGGTCTGTCGGACTTCGTCGTTGGTGTTGTGCTGGGTATAGGAAATGCCCAGAAGTCTTCTGTAGCACTTCATCTCCCTGCTTTGTATTCTTCGTTGTTGATCTGCTGTGAGCATCCACGTTTCGCAAGCGTATCGGAAGATGGAGATGACAAGTGAGCGCAGAAGACTTACCTTGGAATGTAGACTGATGGTCCTGTCTTTCCAAATGGGCTACAACCTTGCCAGGGCAGCAGTTGTTTGTGCGATCCTGGAGACGACTTCCAGTTGGGACCCGTTGTCTGATACAATGGCTCCTAAATATGTGAAACTATGCACTGTGTTGAGGGCTCGGCCTTGGACTTTGATGTCCGTGTTGATACCATTGGTGTTGTTGGTCATCATTTTGGTCTTCTCTGCATTTATTTCCATTCCATAGGCTCTGGAGGTGGTGTCAAGCTTCTGTACAAGCTGCACAAGTTCTTGTTCCACACCAGCCAATCCATCAATGTCATCCGCAAAAATGAAGGTTGGAGATTGATCTACCCCTATGCTGACTGGCTTCGTGATCTGCAAGGGCGTCTGACATGATGCGCTCTAGGAAGATGTTACAGAGTGTTGGAGAGAGTAGGCATCCTTGACGCACACCGATTATTTTTCTGAACCAGTTTTCGATGGCGCTGTTGTGGAGGACTGCACTGGTAGCCTTGTCATACAGGCTTTTGATGACTTCAATAATTGTACGGTTGATGTTGTACACTATCATGGTTGCCCACATAGCTGCATGCCAAACTCGGTGAAACGCCTTCTTGAAGTCTACGATCACATGATATAGATGTTGTTGGTGCAGTAGGTATTTCTCGCAGATTATTCTGAGGTTGAAAATTTGTTAAATGGTACTTCGCCCTATCCTGAATCCTGCTTATCCTTCAGCTATGATTTGTTCAGCTTGGGGTTTCAACCTGTTGAGAATTATTTTCAGGAGGACCTTGCTGGGATGGCTGATGAGGCTGATGGTGCGGTATTTTTCGCACTCCTAAAGGTTACCTTTTTTGGAAGAGTGTTGATAAGCGACTGGGTCCATGGTGTAGGCCACTCCCCACTCTGCCACATCTTGTTACAGATAATGGTGAGTGCGTCATTTATCGCTTCTCTTCCTGCTTGAAGCAGTTCCGAGGGTATGTTGTCCACTCCAGCTGACTTCCCTTTCTTTAGCGATTGCACTGCTGCCTCAACTTCTTCTCGGAGAATTGAGGGGATTTCTACTTCTCTGTGATCGGGACATGCTAGAACTGTTGGGCCTCCGTTTGGTGTGTGGTTGCAAAGATCAGAACAGTACTCAATCCATCTGTCTAAGACTTCTTGTTCTTCTGTAAGGCATATGCCAGCCTTGCTTTGGATGGTGGAGAACTTGGGCTGTTTAACACTTGTCAGCCGCTTCACAGTCTGGTAGGTCTACTTGCTGTTGTTCTTGATCAGACTTTTTTCTATTTCCTGGCATTGATCTTCTATTCAGTTCTCCTTTGCTGTGCGCATGCCTTTTCGGATGTCATTGTTGATTTTTCGGTAGGCGTCAGCTCCCCGTGAGGTATTCGTTTTCTTTTTCATCTCTCTTCGTTTATCACACAGATCCAAAAGTTCAGGTATGATCCACGACTTCTTCTTTGGCCGGTGCTTGCCAATGATCTCAGAGGCGGCATCTGTAACAGCTGAGTTAAAGGTGGTGGTCCTGGTGTTGACATCTACTTCACCAGCTCCGACAATGAGCAGTGGTGCAAATTTCCCTCCAATTGTGGCCTGAAATATTTCTGTCACTTCCGGGTATTGCAATTTGTCCAGGTCGAATTTCAGTCTAGTGCACTTTGCTGTGTTTACGCTCTTCAAGTGGAGACGGAAAGACATCATCACGAGATCGTGGTCACTTCCTATGTACTGTCAATGTTGATGCTTGATCTGAAGCGTTTCTTGACCATGATGTAGTCGATCTGGTGGTGATGCTCCACGCCGGGACTGTGCCATGTCCATCGTCTGGATTTTTTTGTGGAGACCACGCATGTTTGCCAGTATCAGTTTGTTGTAACTGGCAAACTCCAAGAGTCTCAGACCCCTTTCATTTGTCTCGTTGTTGCAGTGGGGTCCACATGTGTCTCCCCAGTTGTGGTGCGCATCTTGGACAACCTTGGCATTTCAGTCGCCTTCCACTATGACTATGTCCTTCTTCGGCACGTGGTTAAGGACAGCCTGTAGATTTTCATAGAAATCCTCCACTTCGCTATCGTCATAGTCTGATGTTGGGGCATAGGCCTGGATGATGGTGATGTTGAAAGGGGCTGCTCTCAGACGGATGGTAATGAGTCTTCTAATGAAGACTGGGCGGCAATCTACGACAGTGGCTGGAATGTTTTTGCGGACCAAGAATCCAACGCCGTGTTCGTGCCTGTCTTCACTCTGCTTGTGGCCTTTGTCGGTCGTTGTTTCCCCTAGGTTTTTCCAGCGCAGTTCGCTGATATCTAAAACGTTCCATTGATAGTGGTCCAGCTCGTGGACCTGTCTTCTAATTTACTCTCTACGCTAGGGTCCTGACATTCCAGGTTCCTATGACGATGTTGTTTCTCGTGCAGATTTTGCTAAGTTGTCCATCTGTAACATGAGGTTCCTGCGTCCTGGCCGGTGACTTCGTGTGTAGAAGACTTTCGCCCAGTGATGCCGTGCTGACATCACCCCTGTTAGTCGCCTCTTAGACAAGCCGGGAAACATTGGGTCTATTCTATTCAGTGCCCGAACCTAGAGGGGTACGTATAGGACCCATACATCTTAAAGAGCTATTCTTTTGGAATGTCTGCGTTTTGATGACAACGGGGAAACATGGGAGGAGTTGAATTCCAACTTGAGCAAGTACTACATTCCCGGTCCTTTGTTGACTGTTCTTCTTCCTCTTGGATTGAGCAGCCACAATCAGTACGTTGATTCATTTCTTGCTATTGGTTGTTACAAGGGGGTTGCCGTGTTTTCCGTGGTGGCGTAAAACAAAAGAAGAAGCATATTGTTTATAAGATAGTCGAGGCCTACTTGCTACAGGCGCAATTATTTGTGGAGCTGCAGGACTTGGCAAATGCATTCCAGCCACAGCAAGCGGAGGCCTGAGTACCAGCCCTAGCACAGCTTAATGTTTTACCAAGCCCACACATCGCTGCACCAGCACAGTTGATAAAGCAAATTTAAAAAAAAAAGAAATAAAAAAAGTAAAAAAAAAAGTATATATATATATATATATAACAGTTGGGGTTGGATAAAGAAGGAGAGGGAGGTGGGAGTGGGGAGTAGGAGCAGACGAGTAAGTTAGTTGTGTTTGGTTAAGGAGCGACTGATAGCAGGTTGCTGTCAGATAAGTCAAGGGCGATGGCTTCCTCGAAGGAGAGGGCGTTCCAGTCCTTGATGGTGAGGGGCATACGGAGAACTTCCTGTAGTCTGTTCTGCACCGGAGTCGGTACTGCAGGTCATGACCTGGGCACTAGCCTTTTTTCTGCACATGGATGTTGAACTCAGCGTACACGATGATGTGGTCTGAGAGTCAAGATACTGGCATGATACATGGGAACTGTTCTGGGGCGTTGGTTAACAACAAGTCGAGCGTGTTGTAGGGAACATCACCATCTGCTGGAAGGCTTCGGAAGCCATGATCGTTGATGACGTCCAAAAGCTTTTGGTGGAGATCAAGGTATGGCGACGTACCAAACTGTATTACACAGTGTGTATAAAAATAGTCGGTCTCAAACGAACCACATCGGCATTTGTTTGTAGTCCAAAGCTAAGGCTAATCCAGTGAAGGTTAAAGGAAAGGGTCAACAAATGTTAGTTAAAGGATGACAATTTTTCACAACATTTCTCTTTTATGTCTGTTAGTATTATTATTGACATTTTGGCTCTTTTGATGCATGATAAATATTACGGACATTAGTTTTTGGCATAATAATTATGATAATAAACTTTTCCTGTAGTTTATTTGATCGTACATGAGTGCAAGGAGGCAGAAGGAGGCAATAAAAAAAAAGGGAGACAAAAAAGAGGTGGGAGGACAAGATTCGAGATTATACAGGTTTGCCATTGTACCAAGCCATGAGGGTTGCAGAAAACAGAGAAAGATGGTGTACACGTGTTAAACGACCATTTGTGGTGCCCCAATGACTTTAGAGTTATAGGATAGGATGGGATAGGATATGAGTGTATTTGGAGCCGGAGGTCAATGTCATCTCAATGTCAAGATCATACAAAGATCAAAGTTGGTATAACTTTGCATTTTAAAGCCACCGCTTCATTTAGTTGTTGTTTTTGGTCACTCATTTTCGTGTTAAATATTGCAAGTTCCACGAGGAGCATGTGAGCCATATTAGCTTTGCCCTTCTAGCTTCACTTTTAAATTTGACCTGCGTGAACTTTACATAATAATCAATTCCGAATAAAGTTTGTTGTTAAACATTCCTGTATTATTGTCAGAGTGCTGATTGAAATACCTTGATTGTGAAGTTTCTGTGTCAGGTGAACCTGATGGTAACATCACACATCGTGCCATGCTGAATGACTTTGGTATCATCCAACACGCTGTGTTAGAGTCACCACACCACAACACTGTCCACATTATTTACTGTCATGTAGACAGAGACTTTGTACACAGACAGCTGACAGGAGAACTTCAAATACGCATGGGACTGCAGTTGGTGACATCACAGACACAGGCCACATCTTCAACAACAGCAAACAGCGTCCTCATTGTTGTCCTCGATAGGAACTGTTTGGATGTGGCAATGCGTAGTATGTTAAGTAATGCAGTAGAGGCGTCAAGTCACCCAGACAGCCATACACTGTTCATACAGACTACAGATCGTCTTCCTGACTGGATCAACACTAAGCTTTCTGACCTTAACGTGATGGTGTTTCCTGGCAGCGCGCATGACGAACCGGCATTCTGGGATACTCTGTCTGCTGTTATAGGTAATCACCGTTATTGTTTTAGTAATAACGCACAGCAAAACACAACATCTCACTGGCACTTGTTTAACAGTAGTTGGTTGATATCATGTCAGTTCAAAACTGAAATGTGTAAATTATAAATATATTTGGTGTCTTCCACAAGAAGTCTTCTTCTCTTACCTGCCATGTTCAGAAAAAAACTTAATACAGGTATGCCATATATTAAGCTGGTGACAAAATATATTCTTTTTCGAATTTTATAAAAACATGACTTGCATAAACGTACGATAATAATGAATCCAAGTAAAGATTGTTGCTGAACATGCCTGTATTATTATCAGAGTGCTGATTGAAATAATTTGATTGTGACGTTTCTGTGTCAGGAGAACCTGATGGTAACGTCACACGTCGTGCATGGCTGAATGACTTTGGTATCATCCGTCACGCTGTTTTAGAGTCACCACACCACAACACTGTCCACGTGCTATACAGTCATGAAGACAGAGACTTTGTACACAGACAGCTGACAGAAGAACTTCAAACACGCATGGGACTGGAGGTGGTGACATCAAAGACACATGCCACATCCTCAATAACGACAGCAAAGAGCGTCCTCATTGTTGTCCTGGATGTGGCAATGCATAGTATGTTACGTAATGCAGTAGAGGCATCAGGTCGTCCAGACAGCCATACACTGTTCATACAGACTACATATCGTCTTCCTGACTGGATCAATACCAAGCTTCCTGACCTTAACGTGATGGTGTTTCCTGGCAACGAGCATGACGAACTGGGGTTCTGGGATACTCTGTCTGCTGTTATAGGTAATCATCATTATTGTTTTTGTAACTACCACACAGCAAACACATCATCTCACTAGCACTTGTTTAAAATTAGTCGGTTTCTGTACTTCAAGGGTTTTTTAAATAAGGAAACTGATCAAAGTAATCTTTTACGTAAGTCATACACTGTTGTGTGGATATGGCACCTTGTGTCTTTATGCTGAGTTGTAAAGTTCGTTATATTATGTGTATGTCACTAATATGTAATTACAACACAAACTGTTAACTATAAGTTAATAGATTGTTTGGTGTCGTATGCAAGAAAAAATTTAACTGCAGTGTTCTTACTAAAAGATATAAGATCATCTGGGGAGCAAAATACAGGGTGTTCCAAAAGTCTTGGGCACATTTTGACATTGAATATTTCCGAAACTATTAAGGATATAAAAACGCTTCTTGTAAATTCAGAAAGCTTGTAATCTCAATTTTTACATGGAATGTTCAAAGATGTTCAATGTGAGCACCATTGGTCACACGACACACATCAAGCCGATAGTCAAATTCTTGCCAAACGCGTCCCAGCATTTTCTTGTTGAGTGAACGCCATTAATGGGTCTGAAAAGAAATAAAAAAATCAACAGCTTTACAAAAACTTAATGTAATTAGCTTTAAAATGGCACAACTTTTATCTTACTACCATTCATAGTAATTGAGATATGGGGACTTCAAATGTGCCCAAGACTTTTGGAACACCCTGTATTTCCTTTATGACTCGCATGCATTGTCGTCGATCGCTGTATATGCATGCACTCATCCCCCCCATCTCCACCCCTCCACCCCAATTGTTTTATCCATATTTGTGTAAATATGTTCAAGATGAATCCTAAATAGTCCAAAATTGGCGGCGTATGTCTATGCAAAACTAGCAAGTAGATTAATATCTCAGAACCAATTTCAACTACATGTATCACATCCAAACTTGGTAAGATGGTGTATATCCATGAGACCTCATAAATGATCAGTGAATCAATGACCTTCACCGGGCTATGTGGGTCATTTAAGACCCAGAAGAGTGTTTAACTGTAAATATCTCCCGAGCTATTGAGAATTTATCTGTCAAACTTTAAGTATTCCTCAAACTCCTAAAAGAGTACATTTCAAATTTTAGTACTGATTGGTGAAAAAATAAACTAACAATGTCTGATTTTCAACTACACACAAACTACCATGTGGGTGTCACGTGACGCTAACGTAAGTCAGAATCCCGCGAACATTGTTAGTCCATTCCACCCGAGCACACCCCACCCACACACTAAATAGGAACACAAACACCAGTGGTAGGTTAACGAAACAACTCTTTTATTCTACAAACGTACTAACTACCCACCCGCCCCTCTAACAGCACACACTTCCCTCACTCATACTCACAAGCATACCCAACATATTTAACAATAAACAAATGATATATACAAATGCAAGGATGAAATGAAAATAAACAAACTGATTTATGAAAACTTGTTTTTATATCCGTTCTATTCAACACTCTGAGAAAAATATGCGCATGTTAAGGCTTTTTTTGTTTATACTTTCCTAACCTATCACTCAAGGTCGTTTAAGTTCTTTTTTTTCAGGTTTCCTTTTCAAACCCGAATGAAACGCTCCTTGGCGTAGACCTTCCTGCACACGATACAGAATTACCACCCCTGAAGACACAGCAGCGCATAGGCGGCCCTCACACGGTTCCCATCTGAACCGCACACCGTCCTCAGTACAGGGGGAAGGTAACTCGGGCTGGGTGGCTCCTGCGTAGCTGACCAGACCTCTCAGCGTCCAACCCAAGTCGGACCGGAACCAGAATCAGTTCAAACTCAGCCGCTCAGACCGCCTCAGCAGATGTTCAAAACAATCATCAGTGCACTGAAAATACAGTCAGATATCCTAACATTTGCCAACACGGTTATATCTTCCAAAACTGTCACCATCGTGTTGTCTTTACTGTTTTCCGCACACAAACGTCACCATGAATAAAATCATAACACTAAAACTTTATCAATGTCTGTGTTTCATTGTTCGTACTTGTTCCAATTCATGATTGTTAAATGCCTTTCATGGTACACAATCTTAACAACACTCTCTCTAAATTGTTTACTTCTGCCTTCAACTCTGAGATACTCCAACACAAATCTTTACTATTTACATCACGCCTTATGAAAATACATAAAAGATGAAATTCAACAATTGTTTAGATTCTAACCACAATCAAACCTTTAATAATATAGCAATGAAAAATACCTCCATTCAATTTATGTTTTATTTTAAATGCAGTCATTCCTCTACTAAAATACTTATTAACTTTCCCTTTAAAATACATATAATATACTGACAAGTTGTCTCCCTTGCGAAAATAATGAAAGCAATGTATATATACAGAATAATTCTCTCCCTTCATATAATAAAACGATTCTACTGCATTTAATAATTTATTTCCTATTGAATAAATAATAATAAGAAGAAAAATCCATCATAAAATAACAGAATAAAATCCCCCCTATGAATGTTTTACCACCAACCCTATGACCTAACATGATGTCGAAACAATATTACATTCTACACGCTTACCTATTTACACATCCATACACCAGAGAATGCGGCACGCCACTAAAGAAAAGCATGAGTATTTACCTCCACTGGTGATAAAACCCCAACTGGCACGCAGACAACACAACACACGACAACACAAGTTGAGGCGTCCTTCAGTCTCCGCCGCACATCCTCCGGGTCACAGGGCATCCAAGTCAGGGTTACTGAAAATGGCCTTGCAGGGGATCCAATAGAGTTTCCACTACTGCTTACTAAGGATATCAAACACATAGATATACGCCTAGTCCCACCCATGGTGCGGACGTCCATTCTCTCTGACGCTTTCTGACTGACTGACCTCTATCACTTCAGTACAATACCCGTTGTAACTTTTTAGAATAGTGAACACGCTCAGTAAACGGCTGTAGTCGACCCACCCTCTGGCTACACAGGCCTTAGCCGGTTCCCTCTCTCTCTATCATCTATTCGTGCACTCTTGCTCGGAAATAACAGCTAAATAAGGAATAGCAACTAACTTACGAAAAACACGGGTTTATGTACAGTAAAAAAAATGTATGGTAGCCGGCGCGTGACAGTGGGTCATTTTACAGAAAAAGAAAAGCGAATATTCCTGTTATGACGATGTGTGTCGTTTAGGACCCATACATCTTAAAGAGCTATTCTTTTGGCATGTCTGCGTTTTGATGACAACGGGGAAACATGGGAGGAGTTGAACTCCAACTTGAGCAAGTACTACATTCCCGGTCGTTTGTTGACTGTTCTTCTTAACAGTCTGACTGTTCTTCTTCCTCTTGAATTGAGCAGCCACAATCAGTACGTTGATTCATTTCTTGCTATTGGTTGTTACAAGGGGGTTGCCGTGTTTTCCGTGGTGGCGTAAAACAAAAGAAGAAGCATATTGTTTATAAGATAGTCGAGGCTTAGTTGCTATAGGCGCAATTATTTGTGGAGCTGCAAGACTTAGCAAATGCATTCCAGCCACAGCAAGCGGAGGCCTGAGTACCAGCCCTAGCACAGCCTAATGCTGTACATACTGTAGCGAGATGACCAGTTTAACCCTGCCCTCTTTACGATTTTGATTGTTTAGTCAGTAAATTTTATAAGGTTAATGTAGTATAGAGCAGACGATGAAAGTATTACTGAGGTATACACGCACAGCGAATCTGACCCGAACAGTGTAGTGACGTCAGCACTGTGTGCGTTAGATCGGAAGTCTTATTCAATAAAACTCAGACATAGTGGTTAGAGCCAGTTCTGACTGGGTCAAAACCAAGCATAGCGTCAGTCGTATTGAAAACGCCGAGGCAAGCACAGCTAGACCCGGAGCTGGGAAATATCTCCACTGATAGACCAGGAAGCAGTGCTTGTGAATTGTAGAATTCAATCAAGTAGCCACGAGCCTGACTTTGTCAAACAGGTAAATGAACATACTTCTGTTTCATCGTGATGTATTTATATTATTGTTGAATTATGTTTGTTGAATTTGCTATGCATAGAAATGAAATTGTTAGACCAACGTTGCGTGACCACGTGGCGAAACACGACCGGCTGCTCCGCCATGTTGTCAACCGGTCGGAATCACTGTTGTGGTACCTATATGTATGCATGCAGACCAGTGGCTGTACCAGAGAATGTTAATAATATTATTATTTCTTTAAGTGTATAGTTAGCCACGATTTATATTTATGTGTGTATAGGAAATTAGAGTGGAGATTTCTGTGGACCACGGACTTAGCAGAATGTTCGTCGCTTATGAATACAGATGTGGAGCTATCACTGAGGGCTACTTTGGCTTTCAGTGAGACGCTCTGCACAGACCTATTATTCAGGGTTGTGCAGAATTTCATCTCATATGTTACAGACGAGCAGGCAAAGATATCATGAGCCCAACTTAACAGAAAAACACGAACCCTTTCAAGTTGGCTGCTGAGCCTCTACCACATAGGGAGAAGAGAGCACCCCTGGCTAACACATTCCAAGACAACACAGCGTGTCAAGGAACCAGACTACACGACGACTCAGCGTGTACCAGAAGCTACCTCAACGAAGTGCTTCAACCACGCACACGACAGTTAAGTGACCAGGAAACAGTGCACTAAAACTGTAGCAAAAGGACCCCAGTAGTCCACTCTTCAGAAACCTATAAAACGGACCACAGTAGTCCACTCTTCATGAACGATAGTAGCCAGTGCCCTATGAAGAAAACATAGCTGCCTAGATTATCAGCGATCGAATCATTCGTATGGACATATGAACTTTTAAGGTAGATTAGTACAACGAAGTTCTTGTATAGAGTAGAAGAAATAAATGTGTGATTATTACTGTTAGCAAGTGGCTGGACTACATATGATTCATAGCCGTGTGAAAGCTAGTGTGACAGTGATCTTTTACCATTTTTCTATCTATCTCTGTACCCCAGCCTTAACACAGACCGAGCTAAACAAATAAATGTATTAAAGTAATTCACCGGGTGACTCACTAGCAGTTCCCATAGAATAGACGTGAGGGTTATAGCATTCCATTGTGCAGAGCCCAGCAACCATAAAACCCCACGTGACACCTACTGCACCAGCACATTTGATAAGGCAAATATATATATATATATATATATATATATATATATATATATATATATATATATATATATATATATATATATATATATATATATATATCTATAGATAGATAGATAGATAGATAGATAGATAGATAGATAGATAGATAGATAGATAGATATGATGTATTTATTTATTGTGTTTTTAATTATGTTTTTAATATAAATATTTTAAATAATAATAATTTAGTACTAGTAACAGTTGGGGTTGGATAAAGGAGAGGGAGGTGGGAGTGGGGAGTAGGAGCAGACGAGTAAGTTAGTTGTGTTTGGTTAAGGAGCGACTGATAGCAGGTTGCTGTCAGATAAGTCAAGGGCGATGGTTTCCTCGAGGGAGAGGGCGTTCCAGTCCTTGATGGTGAGGAGAATGAGGATAACTTCCTGTAGTCTGTTCTGCACTGCAGTCGGTACCTGGGTCATGACCTGGGCACTAACCTTTTTTTCTGCACATGGATGTTGAACTCAGCGTACACGATGATGTGGTCTGAGAGTCAAGGTATTGGCACGATACATGGGAACTGTTCTGGGGGGTTGGTTAACAAGTCAAGCGTGTTGTCAAACCTTATAAGAAACATCACCATCTGCTCGAAGGCCTCGAAAGCCATGATCGTTGATGACGTCCATTAGCTTTTGGTGGAGATTACATAGTTTGTATAAAAAGTGTGGGTCCTAAACGATCCACATCGGCGTTTGTGTGTAGTCCAAAGGCTAACCCGGTGAAGGTTAAAAGACAAGGTCACAGGGTAACACATTTTAGTAAAAAAACGACAACGTTTCACAAAATTTCTCTTTTATATCTGCTACCATTATTAAAATTTTGGCTCTTTTGATGCATAATAAATAGTAAGGACATTAGTTTTTGGCATAATAAACTTCTCCTATAGTTTATTTGCTCGTACATGAGTGCAAGGAGGCAGAAGGGGGCAATAAAAAGGGAGACAAAAAGGAGGTGAAAGGACAAGATTCGAGATTATACAGGTTTCCCACTGTGCCAAGCCATGAGGGTTGCAAAAAACAGAGAAAGATGGAGTACGCGTGTTAAACGACCATTTGTGGTGCCCCAATGACTTTAGAGTTATAGGATAGGATGGGATAGGATATGAGTGTATTTGGAGCAGGAGGTCAATGTCATCTCAAGGTCAAGATCATACAAAGATCAAAGTTGGTATAACTTTGCATTTTAAAGCCACCGCTTCATTTAGTTGTTTTTTTTTCACTCATTTTCGCGTTAAATATTGCAAGTTCCACGAGGAGCATTTGAGCCATATTAGCTTTGCCCTTCTAGCTTCACTTTTAAATTTGACCTGCGTGAACTTTACATAATAATCAATTCCGAATAAAGTTTGTTGTTAAACATGCCTGTATTATTGTCAGACTCCTGATTGAAATAACTTGATTGTGACGTTTCTGTGTCAGGTGAACCTGATGGTAACGTCTCAAGTCGTGCCATGCTGAATGACTTTGGTATCATCCAACACGCTGTGTTAGAGTCACCTCAGCACAACACTGTCCACCTCATTTACAGTTATGGACGTAGAGACTTTGTACACAGACAGCTGACAGGAGAACTTCAAACACGCATGGGACTGCAGGTAGTGACATCAAAGACACATGCCACATCCTCAAACAGCATCCTCATTGTTGTCCCCCACACGAACAGGTTTGATAAGACAATGCAAAATATGTTACGTAATGCAGTGGAGGCGTCAGGTCACCCACACAGCCATACACTGTTCATACAGATGAGCCGTCGTCCTGGCTGGTTCAGCACCAAGTTTCCTGACAGTAAGGTGATGATATTTCCTGGCAAAAAGCATGGAAAACCGGCGTTCTGGGATACTCTGTCTGGTTTTTTAGCCCGAAAACAAACAGGCGATCATGAAATTCTGGACAAGCTACGGATGCACGAATCCTCGAAAGTGGCGGAAGAAACAGACCAGAGAGAAAACGAGTCCCAGCCAGCAAGCTGCTGTTCTTGCTGCACTGATGACTCACAAGCTTCATCTGAAGACAGTTCAGACAGTAGCTCTGAACCAAGTGGTGACGATGTTAGGTCACTACCAACACCTGACATTTCTCTCGGTAAAGCTCCAGATACCGACAACACTCCTTCCCCATCAGTGTGCTACAGCTGGCAGTACAGCAAAGTGATTGACAGCAGTGGAGGAATCATCCAGAAACCTGGCTCTGCTATCCAGCTGAATGTGCCCACCAATGCAGTGAAGAAAGAGGAGTCCATCAGGATCCACACCGCCGTCTGCGCCGATGTCATGCACATCCGCCAGAAGTTAAAGCCTCGGTTGTCAGACAACGATGAAATCGTCACTCCTCTGGTAGAATACTGGGCAGATAACTACACGTTTCAAAGTCAGGTGGTCATAACTCTTCCCCACTTGCTACCAACAGACTACCAACATGAGGATGTCCGTGTGTATCACGTCCCAAACAACAACGACAAAGAAGGTATTACGGTTTTGAAGTTTAAACATCTACAACATCAAGACTCTCTTGAAAACAAAACGCTCTCTGTTGACTCTACCACCGCTGGCGTTCCCGATGAACAGTACTTTACGATCAATGGTGAGGAGATCTCCATATACACGACTGCGTTCTGCGCTTTTGTGTGCAGTTTCTGCAACAAAAAGGTGAAGAAAGAGCCAAAACGACCCGTTCTCTACGCCATGGGGTCCGGGTTTCTAAAGACCAACAGTGACAACACACAGGATGTGAATGTGAAGGTTCACGTATGGGACAAGAGGATAAAAGATCGGGACTTCAGGCAGGTGAGTCACAGTCTTTGTAAAAAGGACTTCAGGAGTGCTGCCTTTTACCCATTTGATTCACTTTTTAATTTATTTAGAATCTACTAGCTGGCAAACCCGTCTCTGTCTGTCTGTCAGTCTATCTGTCAGTCTATCTGTCAATCTGCCTCTGTCTCTCTCTCTGGGCTGTCACAGAAGAGTAAATTACCTCCCTTGGCCTGATGTGAATTTCCCCCAACGGTTTTCTTACTATTTCGGATTCGAACCCGTGGCAAGAAGATGAGCGAAACGGCAACCCCGTTTTGCTCATGCACAGAAACAGAACCTATGTTCATGGCAAATTCGATGATGATCAGACTACACATACACACAAGCTCACGACGCACACACATACACACACACAACCGTGTAGAAACGCCGTTGTGATGACTTTCATGAAACTCTACATACGTTACTTTGACATTTTTACAAATGTGTCCATTTTTTGAAGCTATCCCTAACCCTAACTCTAACCCAAACCCTTACGATAACCCTAACCCTTTACCTAACCCTAAGCCTAACACAGCCCTAACCCTAACGGAACACTGTTTTGACGTCAAAATAACGGGGTCAGTCAAGAGAAAGTACGTAGAGGTTCAAGTGCATGTCAGAATAACTGCGTTTACAAAGTGTGTAGGAATCGGAAAGTGTTTTTTTTACGGAAAGAGCGCAACTTTCTTCTAAAAATGTAAGAATCTAATGCAAAATTGGCTCTTTCCGTCTCAAAAGTTGACCTAGGTCGTCTCCTATAGGCGACGAAATAGGTCGCACTTTCTTCAAAATTTTCCCGAAAATTGACTGGATTTCCTCCGTCCCGGATAGAGCACTCCCTTGTACTTGAAACACTCTCATGCACTACAACTACAATCCCATGCACTAAAAGAGCACTCCTGTGCACTTAGAAAAAAGTGGGTGGCTAATACATGCACCCATTCTCCGCATAAAAAGCAAGACCAGTCACCCATTTCAAGGCTTATGTGTACGCACACACACACGCACACACACTTACACACACACACATACTTGTTTTTGCGGTGTTATTATGACTTTCCTGAAACGCCACGTCCACAGTTGGCAATGGGTCATATTTCGTCCCCTTTTTACAGTACTTTTAAGTGTTCTAACGCTAACCCTAACCCTTACCGTAACACAGACCTAACCCTAACGGATCATTGGTTTGACGTCAAAATAAGGTCTGTCAAAACAGGTTATGTAGATGTTCACTGGTTTGTCTAAATAACACCGCGTAAACAAGTACACACACACACCCTCACACACCCAAACACATACTTGCGCAGACACCGTTATTTGGACTTTCCTCTAACGCCACATACGTTCTGTAGACAATGGGTCGTGCTACGACCCTCTTTTTAAGTACTTTAAAGTGTTCTAACCCTAACCCTAACGGATCATTAAATGGACGTCCCAACAAGGAGGTCTGTCCAAAGAACGTATGTAAACTTGCACTAGTTTGTTCCAATAACGCCGTGTAAACATCCTCACACACACACACGCACATACACACGCACACACACACACACACACACACCCACGCACACACACACACACACACACCAGGGGCGGATCAGTTAGTTTTGGGGGGAGGGTTTCCAAAATTCTATTAAAGGGACTTACTCGGTAAATGTTAATGATGGTCAAGAAGCGCTTCAGATCAAGCATCAACATTGGCAGGACACGCACTTTTCCAGGAGCAGACATCGGAAGTGACCAAAACATTGTGATGATGTCTTTCCGGCTTCACTTGAAGAGAGTAAACACAGCAAAGTGCACTAGACTGAAGTTCGACCTGGACAAACTGCAAGACCCGGAGGTGACAGAAATATTTCAGGCCACAAGTACCGGTCAAAGAAAAAGCTGTTGATCACACCCTGAACTTTTGGACCTGTGTGATAAACGAAGAGAGATGAAAAAGAAAAGGAACACCTGACAGGGAGCTGATGCCTACCGAAAAATCAACAATGACATCCGAAAAGGCATGCGCACAGCAAAGGAGAACTGGATAGAAGCTCAATGCCAGGAAATAGATAACAGTCTGAACAAGAACAACAGCAAGAAGGCCTACCAGACTGTGAAGCCGCTGACAAGTGTTAAACAGCCCAAGGTCTCCACGATCCAAAGCAAGTGGCTTATGCCTTACAGAAGAACAAGAAGTCTTGGACAGATGGACAGAGTACTGCTCTGACCTTTACAACCACAAACCAAACGGAGACCCATCAGTTCTAGCATGTCCAGAAAACAGAGAAGAAGAAAACCTCCCAATTCTCCGAGAAGAAGTTGAGGCAGCAAAGCAATCGCTGAATAAGGGGAAGTCAGCGGGAGCGGACAACATACCCGCGGAACTGCTTCAAGCAGGAGGAGAAGCGATGATCGACGCACTCACCATTATGTGTAACAAGATGTGGCAGAGTGGGGAGTGGCCTATACCATGGACCCAGTCGCTTGTCATTACTCTTCCCAAAAAAGGTAACCTTCAGGAAACTGAAAATAATACTCAAAGGGTTGAAACCCCAAGCTGAAAAAATCATAGCCGAAGAGCAAGCAGGATTTAAGGCAGGGCGAAGTACCACTGAACAGATTTTCCTATCCTATCCTATCCTATCCCGTCCCGTAACCCGAAGGTCGTAGGGGCACCACAGATGATCGTTTAACCAGCATACTCCATCTTTCTCTGTCTGTCCTCAGCAGCCCTGATGGTTTCGCTCAGTGTCAGACCAGTCCATTCTCGAATGTTGTCCTCCCACCTCTTTTTCGGTCTCCCTCTTCTTCTACCTCCTTGCACTGTGCCTTGCAGAATAGTCTTTGCAAGGCCTGATGATCTGGTGCCATGGCCATACCATCGGAGTTTCCGTTTCTTCACCACTGTTAGCAGGTCATCGTGTTGTCCAATGGCTTGTGTGATGGTCTGTCGGACTTCGTCGTTGGTGATGTGTTGGGTATAGGAAATGCCCAGAAGTCTTCTGTAGCAGCTCATCTCCATGCTTTGTATTCTTCGTTGGAGATCTGCTGTGAGAGTCCATGCTTCGCAAGCATATAGGAAGATGGAGATGACAAGGGAGCGCAGCAGTCTTACTTTGGAATGTAGACTGATGGTCCTGTCTTTCCAAATGGGCTTCAACCTTGTCAGGGCAGCAGTTGTTTGTGCGATCCTGGAGAGGACTTCCTGTCGGGACCCATTGTCTGATACAATGGATCCTAAATATTTGAAGCTATGCACTGTGTTGAGGGATTGGCCTTGGACTTTGATGTCCGTATTGATGCCATTGGTGTTGTTGGTCATCATTTTGGTCTTCTCTGCACTTATTTCCATTCCATAGGCTCTGGAGGTGGTGTCAAGCCTCTGTACCAGCTGTTCAAGTTCTTGTTCCTCTCCAGTCAATCCATCAATGTCATCTGCAAAACGAAGATTGGAGATTGCTCTACCCCCTATGCTGACTGTGCCTTCAGGTCTGCAAGAGCATCTGACATGATGCGCTCTAGGAAGATGTTGAAGAGTGTTGGAGAGAGTAGGCATCCTTGACGCACACCGATTGTTGTTCTGAACCAGTTCCCGATGGCGCTGTTGTGGAGGACTGCACTGGTAGCCTTGTCATACAGGCTTTTGATGGCTTCAATAATTTTAGGGCTGATGTTGTACACTTTCATTGTTGCCCATAGAGCTGCATGCCAGACTCGGTCAAACGCCTTCTTGAAGTCTATGAACACATGATATAGATGTTGTTGGTGCTGTAGGTATTTCTCACAGATTATTCTGAGGTTGAAAATCTGCTCAGTGGTACTTCGCCCTGCCCTGAATCCTGCTTGTTCTTCAGCTATGATCTGTTCAGCTTGGGGTTTCAACCTGTTGAGTATTATTTTCAGGAGGACCTTGCTGGGATGGCTGATGAGGCTGATAGTCCGGGAATTTTCACCTTCCTGAAGGTTACCTTTTTTGGAAAAAGTGATGACAAGCGACTGGGTCCATGGTATAGGCCACTCCCCACTCTGCCAGATCTTGTTACAGATAATGGTGAGGGCATCAATCATCGCTTCTCCTCCTGCTTGTAGCAGTTCCGCGGGTATGTTGTCCACTCCCGCTGACTTCCCTTTCTTTAGCGCTTGCACTGCTGCCTCAACTTCTTCTCGGAGAATTGGGAGGATTTCTTTTTCTTCTCTGTTCTCGGGACATGCTAGAACTGATGGGTCTCCATTTGGTGTATGGTTGTAAAGGTCAGAGCAGTACTCTGTCCATCTGTCCAAGACTTCTTGTTCTTCAGTAAGGCATATGCCAGACTTGCTTTGGATCGTGGAGATTTTGGGCTGTTTGACACTTGTCAGCCGCTTCACTGTCAGGTAGGCCTTCTTGCTGTTGTTCTTGTTCAGACTGTTCTCTATTTCCTGGCACTGATCTTCTATCCAGTTAGAGATAGCAATAATGGGAGTTAAATATGAAGCGCCATTTGTAAATTAAATGATTATTGTAATTATATCTATAGAACATACATTTTACCTGTATAAAAGATATGGTATAATTATAAAATGAATTATATATACCTATAAAATACATTCTATAGCAATACAACACTTTTTATAGCTATAAAGCAACATTTTTATAGCTACAGACTACATTTAACAATATACAAGAGATCATACACGAATCGTCACGCAGTTTGTAAATATTAAACACAAAAAAAACTATTTTATTTATAAACAAAACATTTTATAAGTAACCAATTCATTTTATCTATAAACAAAACATTTTATAAGTAACCAATTCATTTTACCTATAAACAAGTCATTGTATCTATAAACAAGTCATTGTATAGCAAAAACGATCTATAAAACTTCCTTTTATCTGTAAACACTTCATTTTATAGCAACAACGAGCACTTATATCTATAGAATACATTTTATAACACGTACAATGAATTGTACCTGTAGAATGCATTCGCGACAATTATTTTCCAGTCGGCGCCTTACAATAATTTTATACTAACTTTCTCATTGTATAACTGCTTCTCTCCCTTCGATTATTTTTATTTTGTAACGTTCTAAGCGACCCAAAGTTGCTATGCAGTGCGCAAAAATGGCTGACGTTGTTTTTTTTTTCTGTTTTTTTTTTTTTAATTAAAATTTACGTCCCCGGACTCATTAAGCGTATAGGGGACGATTGGTTAATAGGTACATTCAACCAATTCAACGAAAAAAGGCCCCCCCCCCCCCCCATGCCCCTCCTGCACGTATGCGCTGGGCTCTCGCCTTTTCATGTGGAAGTGACGTTGCATAAGCTAAATGTAGATAGCTACGGCGCGTGTAGGGAATTCCCGCTAGGCCTATATCGATGTCACCGCCACGACTCCCCCTGGGCAGACGCCACAAACAAACAACTTCCACACGCAGACAACCCAGAAAGAATGACGATTTCCCGCAGACGGAAGTGATGAAAACACAACGATTATATATACAACTTCCAAGCTATTTATTCATTCATACCACGCACTCATACACATACAACATTTACACATGAAACGAAGAAATGGTAATGAAACAATCAATGGTCAATGGAACGATGCAATGGTTCGTGGGTGATCGGGGGTCGCTAATCGACCAACGTCCTCAAATCGAACGTGCACAGCCAAAGTCCGAGGCACGTGTTCACAAACAGACAGGGGGGGTTGTGAAGGAGAGGGACAACACAAAACGGGCCCACCTGGCGAAATGCAGTCCCTGGTAAAGTCTCCTCCAACGTTCTCGCCCCCTTCCGTTGACGTCCAAACGAAGGAGCGTTGCCACCCGTGGTCGCCACTGACGATGATGTTGAAGTGATGATGATGGCGCTGATAACAGGAGACGCGTGGACAATAACAGATGGCGATGCCGATGATGTTTGGCCCACTTGACCAAGTGTCGTCGTCGTTGCTGCCTTACGTTTTCCAGCGACGAACTGGCGGATTGACGAACGTTGAGCTGCTAACTTCGAACTCGAATTCAATCCTCAACGACAATCCTCGACGAACCTCGACGATCCTCGACGACAATCCTTGACGAACCTGTAACATGCTTGTCGCATCGTAAATGTCATGTTCACTTGATTCTGTCCCCCTCCCTCCATCACACTCACCCCCCCCCCCCACTCTCACTACGCTACTCCACTAAACTTCTGACACTTGAGGGGTCCAACTGCAGTCTATTTCCCCCGTCCTTGACTCTCTCTCGCTTTCTACTGTTATCGTCACTGGAAACAATTACATATCATACAATTCAATGAAATAATGAATGCATGGAATGGACGACGCTGCAAATGAACACATGTAACCATCAACACATTATTCATATCAAGCATCCCCAACGACAACAACAGCAACCACTTCCATCCTACCTTCATCACACTCCACCCCCTTTCTTCTCCCTCCTTCAGTCGCACTCTTCCTTTCTTCTGCCTCTCCTCAGTGCAACCATTCTCATCCTTCCTTCTGTCTCACACCCAGCTATCATTCAACACCCCAACAGCCGGCCCTCGGTCATAGGCACAGTAAAGAAAAAACCACCATTGCACTAACCCACACGGTTCGATGTAACCGCACCCCGTAGCCCCTTCTCCACTGCTCGTCTACGAAAGTACATCCAATTAGGGTAATCCGGTAGTGTGTAGTTCCCGTAGTAGACAATACCTCGATACTACCTACCACACTACCACAGACTTGCCTTCCTACAGCTGCACTTCACCTGAGCGTATAACTTCAGAAATTGGCAATCTTTAAACTAGTATCCTTCTCTGAACCAGATATTATTATTCGTTAATACCCGTCCCACCCTAATTCCAGAACACAGCAAAACCCACAGAGCACTAGACAAACACCGTCTACACTGTACTGCTGACAAACATGTTCTGACCATAGTGAGCAAATTTCTACACTGGCTTAACCGGCGTATGCTGTTTCCACGCTTTCCACGCTCCCGAGACAACAATAATCACACATACAGCAACACGCAGTACCACCCCCGCCCTTATACTCTTCACACACAGACTACATGGCTTTCTTCACAGGCTGCCCTGTGACACACCCCCCTCCCAAGACGAACCTACGGAGAGTTCAAAACCTAAACTTCCACAGGGTCAGATCTGCTGAGGAAATCCGCTTCAATGTTGTCTCTCCCTGGAATTGGTCGAACGGTGAAGACGTACGCCTGCAACTGCATAGCCCACCGGGTGAGTCTGGCACTGTTGAGGTGCGTCCGTTCTCAGGATGAACTCCTCGTCCAATACTGGTAGCTTTACCACTGGCTCACTTGTCAGCGCTCTCTTCACGTCATCCAAGGCTTCCTGGCAGTCATCCGTCCTGTTGACCTCTCCCTTCTTCCTTACCCGCACGATCGGTGCGCTGTACGGCGATGTACAAGACTTGATCACCCCCGACTCCAGCATCGATTCCATTTCACCCTTGACGACTTCCATCTGTGAGAATGGTAGCGGATGCTGGTGCACGCGAACAGCGCTGTCGTCAGTCAATTCCACTTCGCATTCGTCCACGTTGGCGCGCTGGGGTCGATCTGTCAGCTGACTCGCGTACTGTTGACTCACTTCCCGTAGCTGGCTCCGATGATGTGCATACAGCGACGGGTCTATCTGTACGTTTTCTGGTCCTTCGCTCGCTCGCGGCGGTATCAGTGGTACGGTGCCCTGGTAGCTGATGCCTGATGCCCCCTCCGTTTCTGCCTGGTCCAACACCACTGCCACCGTCGCCTCTGGTTCCGCTCTACGTTCTACGTAGCGTTTCAGCACGATCGTGTGGTACGGTTTCCTGTTCTTGCCGACTCTCTGCACTGGTACCTTCCTGGCTCTCCCCTTTGGCGTCGTTCGCTGGCACACGTCGCATGAAGCACAGTACTTTCTCACATCACGGCACATCCCTGGCCAGTAGTGCTCGGCCCACACGCGATCCAGGGTCCGCTTGGCTCCTAGATGTCCAGCCATAGGTGTGTCGTGTCCCGTGCGTAGTACCTCCGATCGAAGCTTGGCTGGTACCACCAACTGGCTGTGATCCACTTTGTCCTGTCCTGTGTATTCGCGGTACAACAGGTCCCGCTTCCAGACAAACGCCACTTGCCCTTTGCCTCGTTGCTCCTTTCCTGCCTTCCGGTCTGCTAGCTGTCGTACTTTCGCAAGCTCGCCGTCTTCCAACTGCAGTTGGCGCATCTCCTTCGGCGTCGCGACGACGCTCTTGCTCGGTCCGACTACCACTGGTTCCGCAGCGTCTGTCTCTCTGGCTGCTTGCGCTCGCGTCTGCACGGCGCAACACTCTGCGGTTCCCTCGACGAACACTGGCAGTGCTGTGTCTGGTTGCCGTTCCGTCCTCGCCCAGTTGCCGATCACCACTGGGTAGATCAGGTCGGGCACCACCACTACCTCCACTCTCCCGGTGTAGAACGGTGACTCCAACTGTACCCACGCTGTCGGCAGAGACTTGGTGTTACACTTAGTTCGATGTTGGTGTTTTCTATCAGTATCTGATTCAGCCCCGATGCTTGAATTCCTGATAGTTGTGTAACTCAGATTCGTTTATTCACACAGCCTGCTCAATCAGCGTACAAGTCACAAAGTCGACGTATGAAGTTTTCCACTTTTATTCAGCACACATCAACAACTGCATACAATTCTCAATTCAACTCAACAACTTTCACAGCAACTCTCCAAATCACTATCAACAACTTTTTCTCTCTCAACATCGACTCGGCACACGATTAAATAACCTCTCTCTTTTCCGGAAAGATTTCGTACATGGTAGAAAATGACGTACTGCCACCAATCGAATAAAAGATCGTCATCACTGGCTTACGTCAATACATATTTTTATATCTTCCAGAACGACCTCTTGCTTCTACATGTATCGGGAATTTTCTATCAAGAGTAAACACGCATATCCAGAAGATTCTCAAATAATATCGACTAACGCAAATTATCAACGTTATACAAAGCCTCTCCTAACAACAATGCAAACTCAAATCAAAGGTAAATATACTCCATTATTGAATACTTTGCAAAACGAAACGATTAGATCTATCGTACACGCTTCAGCCATACTATCATTCGCGTTTCAACGTAACATAACCCCCCACTCAAGAAGAAATTTACCTAATTTCTTTCAACAACGTTGAAACGTAATGCACAAACAATGTACAGAATTAAAACTTACATCAGACTGTCTCATTCACTGTCAATGTTCTCAGTTTATATACACAGAGTCCATGTTTTTCATCCGCAAGTCTTTCTGGATACTGTCAATGTTCACAGTTCATTCACACAAGGTCAATGTTTCTCCACACAGTCAATGTTCTTTCAACCGCAAGGAAACGACGCCCTCGTCAGTTGCGGTCGTCATCGGCCCAGGGTCAAAGACAGTGATCTTGTGGGCTTTCCTGGAGTCAGTGCATCCTCCGTTGTCTTCCTCTCCCGTCGGATGTCCGACGCAGTCGACGTTGTCAGCTCCCAGAACGCATTCGCTGGGTCTCACGGTCAGGTTAGCTTCTATTAGACGGTGAAACAGCTCCCTCAAGGTCTGCAGATGCTCTTCCCAGGTGCGGGTGTGGACTAGCAGGTCGTCCCAGTAACACACGACGTTGTCCATCCCTTTGAGCATCTTCCTCATTCCTCTCTTCAGGGTAGCTCCGCTGTTGACCATGCCAAAGGGCATCCTTAGGCACTCGTACGTCCCATCAGGAGTTATGAAAGCAGTCTTTAGTATGTCCTGTTGACGCACGGGGACTTGCCAATAACCCTTGCTGAGGTCAATCTTTGAGAAGATTCTACTCCCCGATAGTTGGCGGAAGAGGTCTGCTGCGGTAGGCATCGGCTCAGGGTCGAAGACGGTGATCTTATTAACCTTCCTGTAGTCGATGCATACTCTGTTGCTGCCGTCCTTCTTCTTCACGACCACGACAGGGGACGCGTAGGGGGAACTGGACTCCCTGATGATGCCCATCTTCAGCATCTCATCGATGTCTTTCTTCAAGGATTCACGGGCCTTGAAGGGGATCGGGAAGGGCTTGGATCGAACAGGGATATTCGAAGTGAGGTGGACTTCGTGTTCGACCAAAGTTGTAGAGCCAGGGACATCGCTGAAGTTGTGGGGAAACTCGCCCATAAGATCCTTGAGCTCCATCTTTTGACCTTCCGTCAAGCTTGGTCCTAGCTTAACATCATCGATGCCTTCTTTGCTGTGGAAGTCTCCAAGTTCCAACAGTTCCTCGCTATCAAAGCTGTTGTCGATCTCAGCTGCTGTTGCCACATGCACAGTCTCTGATGGCCTTTCCACGTACAGCTTGAGGAGGTTGGCGTGGTATATCTTGGAGTGCTGGCCGACCTTCACCTTGTAGTCGTTGATCCCCACCACGGTCTCCACTTCGTACGGGCCTTTCCACTGCATCAGCAACTTATTGTGATCAGTAGGTAGCAGCACCAGCACTTTGTTGCCAGGTTTAAACTTCCTGTTCACAGCCCTACGATCATAATAGTGCTTTCCACAGTCCTGGGACTTCTTCAGGTTTTCTCTGGCTATCTCGAGAGTCTGCTCCAGCTTCTCCCGTAGCTCAAACACGTACTGGTAGCTGTTCTTCACCTCTGGGGTGTCCACTTCTTTCGTCCACAGTTCTTTCAGGATGTGCATCGGCCCTCGGATGGTTCTTCCGTACAGCAGCTCGAACGGAGAAAAGCCGGTGGACTCCTGCGGCACTTCTCTGTAGGCGAACAGTAAGGCGTTGATGTAACGATGCCATTGTCTGGGCTGCTCGCTGCACAGTTTCTTCAGGGTGGACTTCAACGTAGCATTGAACTTTTCGACAAGCCCGTTGCACATCGGATGGTAGGGTGTCGTAGTCAAATGCCGGATGCTCAGCAGTCTGTTCACCTCCTTCATGCAGTCGGAGACGAACTGCGTCCCGAGGTCTGTCAGGATCTCTTCAGGCACTCCAAGTCTACTGAACATGTCCACTAGCGCCTCTGCGACAGTTTCGGTGTCAATCTTCTTCAGAGGCACTGCTTCTGGGTACCGAGTCGCATAGTCCACTAAAGTCAGTACCCATCGATGACCTTCTTCACTCGGAGGTCTTATTTCGCCGATTAAGTCTAAGGCCACCCTCTTGAAAGGTCGGTCGATCAGAGGCATCCTCTGCATAGGCACTTTCGGGACCCTTCCTCGAGGTATGGTCTTCTGGCAAATGTCACATGATCGGCAGAAACGGCTGACGTCCGCATGAAGTCCTGGCCAGTAGAACACCGCCTGGATTCTGTCCGACGTCTTCTTGATGCCTAGGTGACCTCCCATAATTGAGTCATGCGCTACTTCCATCACCTGGCGCCTTAAGGGTAATGGTACCAGTACTTGACGTAGTGGTTTACCTCCGTTGACCCTCGGGTGCTGGAAGATTCTGTACAGGATCTTGGCCTTCACCTCAAAATAGACCGTGCCACTGCCTTTGGTCACGTGGTCTTGGCGATTCCTGTACTTGTTTAAAGTACTGTCAGCTTCCTGGAGCTGGATCAGTTTATCTCTGTCCACGATGGCAGCTTTAGAGTTGTCGGCGACCTTCAGTGGCGTAGACGTCCTGTCTCTCTTGGCCTGGGCCCTGGTAGTAACGGCACCGACGATCTCTGGTCGGCAGGGCTGAGCCGGAGTAACCACATTGTCCCGTAGCAGCTCTGTAAGGTCTCCATCGGGAAACGGCAATGGATCCTCCTCCACAACTTCGACGCGTTGGGTTGAGGCAGGACTCCACTCTGGATCGGGGTCGTCGGGTCGTCTCGCGCCGTCGATATTCCCGATCATCAAATCGTACAGCGGCTTCTTCAGGCAAACCGCTTCGACTTCGCCTATGTAGAAAGGGGTGTTGACATGAATTTTTGCAACTGGCGCTTTCACACATTTGCTGTCGGCCATAAGTGTCCATTTTGAATCGCCAGTGAACTGTTCTTTAGCGATTAGGTCTTCTCTGACGATGACCCCACTGCAGCCAGAGTCTCTTAAAACAGTCACTTCATGATTTCCGACGCGTCCCTTGGAAACAGGCATGTTCTGTACGGTCACAGCTGCGCTGGCGACGACGGGGATGGATTTCCCGTTGGCAAGGAGGAGTTGACCATCAGTCATGCACTCTTGCACGTCCGCAGGAGTAGCTGTGCGCTTGGTCTCACTCGGAAGAATGACGCTTCCGCCGCACACTTGATGGTCAGATCTACTGGTTTGCCGTTGATTGGAGAAACGTCTCTGTCGGTTGCCCGCCGCTGCATTGTCCGTACTGCCCCGCTGTCCGCTACTTTTGTTTTGAGGACAGTTAGCCGCTCTGTGGTCTGTAGCGTTGCAGGTGAAACAGCCTCTTGAATGCCCTTCCCTGGGAGGAGGCGTGGAGTCCGTCTGTCTCTGGCTCGTCTGGCTCCCTTGGATCTGGTTCACATGGTTTCCAGTCTTCTGAAAATGTTTCGTCGCGCTGGGTGGCCCCAGGGTCTTCCCATGAGCGATGAGATATCTTTCAGCAGCCTCAGTCACATCTTTAAGCGTCTGCAGCTTTTGTTCTTCTAAGTGGGTCGCTAGGTCCTTGTGACAGGCATTGAGAAATTGTTCCTTCACGATCAGGTCATGGAGACTGTCGTAAGACTTCATTTCGCCTGATAACTCCACCCACTTGTGTAGATATGACGACAGGCGCTCCACAAACTGCTTTGGCGTCTCGTCTGACTTAGGCCGGCATTCACGGAAGCGTTTACGGTAGCCCTTCTCTGTAAAGTTGTAGCACTGCAACAGGGCCTCTTTCAAGACGTCGTAGTTTTTTGGCGTCATCGTTCGACAGTCTGGTGTAAACTTCGAGAGCTTGCCCCGTCAGAAGTGCACTCAGTCGAATCGCCCAGTCTCGAGGTTGCCAATTGGAGCTTTCGGCGAACCTTTCGAATCTCGCCAGATAGCTGTCGATCTGGTCCTTCCCGTCGACGAAAGCTGGCAATTTTGGAGCCGTATGGTCGTTGGTGACTTGTGGCGCATGCTGATTGTTCTGGATACGCGCCAACTCTAGCTGGTATTGATGCTCAGCTTCTAATCGTCTCTCTTCCATCTCTCTTTCTTGACGCCGCTCTTCTCTTTCTTCACGGCGACGCTGCTCTTCTACTTCTAGACGCTTCTGTTCTAGTTCTATTTCTTTTTCTAGACGCTTCTCTTCCAATTCTCTTTCTCGTATTCTCTCCTGAGACTTGACGTACTCCGTCAACTGTTTGCCTTTTAGATTCAGTTCAACCCCTTTCTGCCAGAAGTCAGCCATCTTGATGCTTCTGGAAAGCTCTTTTCTGGAAAGTTCTTTTCTAGAAAGTTCTTGACTGTGCTGTACCTTTCTAGACTGTTCTAGAACAGCACGCTTTCTGCAGTAGCGCTGATGCTTGTCACTAGTCGCCTTCGTTGACGCAGGCCCCGCTGTCCTCGTCGTATGCGACGCTGCACCACGCTGGTGTTGATGTACACGCTCCTGTGCTGAAGTAGACGCGACGTCCGCTCGACGCTCGCTGTAACACTGGCGATGTAGCTCCGAGACTGTCCCTCGACGTAGTCTTACGGTAGCCACGTAGTCCCGATCTGTTGTTCGCTCACGAAGCAACTCTTCAGCGACTACACGCCCTTGCAGTCAACCCGAATCTATCGGATGTAGTCCCAGTATGTTGGCCCCTCTCGACGCAACTCGTTGGCGGCTACCCTCGATGACTGCCTCTCGTAACGTTGACTCGCTTGTTGTAGCAGTTGAACCCTTGGCTATGGCGTGAATCGCGGCTTGACCCCCAAAATGTTACACTTAGTTCGATGTTGGTGTTTTCTATCAGTATCTGATTCAGCCCCGATGCTTGAATTCCTGATAGTTGTGTAACTCAGATTCGTTTATTCACACAGCCTGCTCAATCAGCGTACAAGTCACAAAGTCGACGTATGAAGTTTTCCACTTTTATTCAGCACACATCAACAACTGCATACAATTCTCAATTCAACTCAACAACTTTCACAGCAACTCTCCAAATCACTATCAACAACTTTTTCTCTCTCAACATCGACTCGGCACACGATTAAATAACCTCTCTCTTTTCCGGAAAGATTTCGTACATGGTAGAAAATGACGTACTGCCACCAATCGAATAAAAGATCGTCATCACTGGCTTACGTCAATACATATTTTTATATCTTCCAGAACGACCTCTTGCTTCTACATGTATCGGGAATTTTCTATCAAGAGTAAACACGCATATCCAGAAGATTCTCAAATAATATCGACTAACGCAAATTATCAACGTTATACAAAGCCTCTCCTAACAACAATGCAAACTCAAATCAAAGGTAAATATACTCCATTATTGAATACTTTGCAAAACGAAACGATTAGATCTATCGTACACGCTTCAGCCATACTATCATTCGCGTTTCAACGTAACACTTGGATAGCTGGCGAATGGCGAATCCGACACGCCGCGTGCGTCCTGTGTAGACAAGGTTGGCAACCTCTCCTTTCCGCAGGCAAATCAAGTCGGCCCCCGTGTCCCTCACAGCCGCCAGCGGAACACCTTCCACTACCACTTGGCTCTGGAACCGAGGATCTCCCCTCTTGCCTGCCTCCTTCAAGATGCGCAACGCTCCCCCACTTCGCTCGCCGCGTTTCGGACAATCCCGCTTCAAATGCCCCTTCTGCCCGCAGCTGTAACATTCCCGCTTGTCAGGCGAGTTGGGTCGTGGTCCCGCTGGCTTGCGACCCTCGCTCTTATCCCTGGGTGTAAAGGGTTGACGTGGTGGGAAACGTAGGTTGGTTCCCGCCCTGGCGTCGACGTACTGCTGTGCTAACGTCGCGGCCTCCTCCACCGTTGCTGGGTTGCGCTCGCGCACGAACGTGACCAGCTCTGGCGTCAAACCGTTGACCATCTGCTCCATCAGCACTAAGTCCAGTAAGTCCGCATACGTGGCCTTCTTGTTCGCTAGTCCCATCCAGCGCTCCAGAAACAACTCTGACTTCCGCAGATACTGTTTGAAAGTCTCTGGTGGCTCCCTGCGTAGCTGGCGAAACTTCTTGCGATACGTCTCGGCCGTCAGGTTGAAACGCACCAACAACGCTGCCTTCAGGATCTCGTAGTCGGCAGAGTCGTCCTCGTTCAAGCCAACGTAAACTTCCCTCGCCTTCCCCTTCAACAAGGTCCCCAAGCGAATAGCCCACGTGTCCTTCTTCCAGTCTTGAGCCTTGGCGAACCGCTCGAACTGGCACAAGTAGGTTTCTAGGTCGTCCTTATCCTCGAAGAACGGTAACCTGAGCTTGACCGTCTCGAACTCGGGTTGACGATCCCTGCGGTTTCCTGCGCCTTGCGACGTCAGCTGCGCCATCGCTAGTTCGTGCTCCATCTCTCTCTCTCTCAGCGCTATCTCTCTCTCTCTCGCCCTCCGGTCCGCGTCTCTTTCGCTGGCCCTCAACTCGGCGTCTTCCCGGCTCGCCCGCTCCCTCCGGTTTGCGTCTTCCTCCCTAGCCGCTTGGTCTATCGCGTAATCTAACGCTGCCTGACCCTTCAGTCCTTCGCGCTTGGCGAGCCTCAAGATCCTCTCCATCGGCGTCTCATCCGCGAACGGGTCACTCACTGTGTCTCTGGCTTCCAACGTTGTCGACTCCTCGTCTGCTGACCCTCGACGCGATGTCCTAACCGGCGATCTCCGCTGCTCGGTCGTAGAAGGTAGATCGGTGACTCCCGTATCAGCTGCTGCCGCCGTGCGCTCGTCCATCGTGACACCCACGCGAGAACGCGTACGAGCCGCGATCGGTGACACTCCTTCAGCCTCCTCGACCGATGCCATCCTGCTTAAAGGAAGCAACAACAACACCAAAAACAACAACAAGAAGTCAAAACCTTACCTAACCTAGCCTAGCCTAAGATACTAATAAACCTTACCTAAGCTATCTCCCTACCTATCACCCACCTCCTCCCACTCAAACAGTGGAAACTGGCCCGCGAGGTAGCGAACCGGATGGAGAGTGCAACGGCGCCTTCCCCTCACGTGTGGTCGAACCCAGGCCGGCTGTGAGCCTCCGCTAAACAGCGACCTGACTCCCTCCAACCACCCGCTGGGGTGCACACTCTCACCGAGTCACGCCTCACACACTCGGACACCACAAGACAATCACAAGACAACTTCACGTCTGGGCACACTCACACATACCCTGCATCTCCACCATATGTCACCGCCACGACTCCCCCTGGGCAGACGCCACAAACAAACAACTTCCACACGCAGACAACCCAGAAAGAATGACGATTTCCCGCAGACGGAAGTGATGAAAACACAACGATTATATATACAACTTCCAAGCTATTTATTCATTCATACCACACACTCATACACATACAACATTTACACATGAAACGAAGAAATGGTAATGAAACAATCAATGGTCAATGGAACGATGCAATGGTTCGTGGGTGATCGGGGGTCGCTAATCGACCAACGTCCTCAAATCGAACGTGCACAGCCAAAGTCCGAGGCACGTGTTCACAAACAGACAGGGGGAGTTGTGAAGGAGAGGGACAACACAAAACGGGCCCACCTGGCGAAATGCAGTCCCTGGTAAAGTCTCCTCCAACGTTCTCGCCCCCTTCCGTTGACGTCCAAACGAAGGAGCGTTGCCACCCGTGGTCGCCACTGACGATGATGTTGAAGTGATGATGATGGCGCTGATAACAGGAGACGCGTGGACAATAACAGATGGCGATGCCGATGATGTTTGGCCCACTTGACCAAGTGTCGTCGTCGTTGCTGCCTTACGTTTTCCAGCGACGAACTGGCGGATTGACGAACGTTGAGCTGCGAACTTCGAACTCGAATTCAATCCTCAACGACAATCCTCGACGAACCTCGACGATCCTCGACGACAATCCTTGACGAACCTGTAACATGCTTGTCGCATCGTAAATGTCATGTTCACTTGATTCTGTCCCCCTCCCTCCATCACACTCACCCCCCCCCCACTCTCACTACGCTACTCCACTAAACTTCTGACACTTGAGGGGTCCAACTGCAGTCTATTTCCCCCGTCCTTGACTCTCTCTCGCTTTCTACTGTTATCGTCACTGGAAACAATTACATATCATACAATTCAATGAAATAATGATTGCATGGAATGGACGACGCTGCAAATGAACACATGTAACCATCAACACATTATTCATATCAAGCATCCCCAACGACAACAACAGCAACCACTTCCATCCTACCTTCATCACACTCCACCCCCTTTCTTCTCCCTCCTTCAGTCGCACTCTTCCTTTCTTCTGCCTCTCCTCAGTGCAACCATTCTCATCCTTCCTTCTGTCTCACACCCAGCTATCATTCAACACCCCAACAGCCGGCCCTCGGTCATAGGCACAGTAAAGAAAAAACCACCATTGCACTAACCCACACGGTTCGATGTAACCGCACCCCGTAGCCCCTTCTCCACTGCTCGTCTACGAAAGTACATCCAATTAGGGTAATCCGGTAGTGTGTAGTTCCCGTAGTAGACAATACCTCGATACTACCTACCACACTACTACAGACTTGCCTTCCTACAGCTGCACTTCACCTGAGCGTATAACTTCAGAAATTGGCAATCTTTAAACTAGTATCCTTCTCTGAACCAGATATTATTATTCGTTAATACCCGTCCCACCCTAATTCCAGAACACAGCAAAACCCACAGAGCACTAGACAAACACCGTCTACACTGTACTGCTGACAAACATGTTCTGACCATAGTGAGCAAATTTCTACACTGGCTTAACCGGCGTATGCTGTTTCCACACTTTCCACGCTCCCGAGACAACAATAATCACACATACAGCAACACGCAGTACCACCCCCGCCCTTATACTCTTCACACACAGACTACATGGCTTTCTTCACAGGCTGCCCTGTGACAATCGACTTCCCGCGATGTCAACAATCTCCAAGGTAACAGTTACGATGGAAGCTGGTTTGCCTTCGTGCTTATCGATAGTTTTTCAAGACGACCAAAAAATAATTGGAACAGTCGAGACTGACAATGATGTCGCTGATGTTTTATCAGCATTTCACTAGTATGGTCCTCGCCAATTTATATAGTACACTAGTATGGTCCTTGCCATTTTTGGTAGTAGACTTTAATGGTCTTTACCATGTTGAGTCGCTTAGAAGTTTACAAGTAGTCTACATGAGGACGGAGTTGCTTCCCTGGGATCAGCAATTTGAAAGTCAGTATAAAATTAATGTCATGCGCCGAATGTAAAATAATGCTCCGAATGCATTCTACAGGTAAAATGCATTGTATATATTATAACATTTATTTTATAGATATAAAAGCTCTTTGTTGTTATAAAATGAATTGTTTACTTATAAAATGAATTGTTTATGTATACAATGTAGTGTTTAGAGATAAAATGAAGTGTTTAGAGATAAAATAGTTTTTCGGAATAATATTTACAAACTGCGTGATGATCGCGTATGATTTCTCTTTTATATTGTAAAATGTAGTCTGTAGTTATAAAAATGTTGTTTTTAGCTATAAAAAGTTTTGTATTGCTATTGAATGTATTTTATAAACATAGAATTCATTTTATAAGTATACAATATCTTTTATACAGGTAAAATGTATGTTCTATAGATATAATGACAATAATGATTTAATTTACAAATGGCGCCTCATAGTTAAACGCCCCATGTTTTTCTGACACCCTTTTATTGCCTTTTATGAGCTTTTTAAAAAGCGCTCCAAAACACTCTGGGAATCCGGCATTTGCTAAATATAATATATATTCGTATATCTTGCGTCTTTGGTCTCCCCATCAACTCCAAAACTTAGCCAGTTAATTAGTTATTTGTCAAAACTTATTTAAAAACTTAGAAATAAAACTTAGAAAAAATACCTTACTTAGAAAGTAGAAAACTTACAGAAAACTTACTTATGGAATTGGAAATTTTTACAAAAACCGGTGGTAGCACTTCCCACTTGGACTCTCTCCCTAACTTGGTGGAGTGGGACGGACCCCTCGACCTTTTGCACGCATCTCCCACTCCACCAAGTGAGCCCAAGCGTTGTGGCATGTGCTGTCTGTCATCAAACCCCAAATGGGGAATCTCTACGAGACGAAATTAGAGAAACCCACAGAGGTGTACTGACTGAACTTTGGCTGCGAGCTCGACAGTTGGATTAAGTAGGAGGCTTCAAGGACACTGGGCGCATCCTCCAGTCTTACCCAATGTCATGCAACCGTTCGTTCTTGCGTTCAATATCTGTTTACTTGTTGCCTGAGGCTTGACAATTGGATTAAGTAGGAAGGGATCGAGAGTTAGCGTGCACCTTCCAGTCTTATCCATTGTCATGGCAATTTTCAACATGTATCCAAGCCACTTGCCACTTTGTACACTGTGTCTATTATTGCAATAGGACAGACATTTGGATACAGGGGAGATAATTACATACAGGAATAACAAAGCACAGTGCAAATGCAATACCACTTGCACAGAAGCTGACATACCGAGCAACAAATCAATACCATTAACCTTGTGCTGTCATTAACACACCTAGCGACTAGAAGCAAACATTATTGACTACATTGCCTTCCCCACTTTTAGATTATGAATCCATTTATAAAACAAAACAACCTCCTTTTTCTTTTCCTTTCCCTGTTAATTTTTTAACCCTTCGTAATTACAACTCCGACCTTGCTTTGCCTGCACTGTAATCCAATAACTCCGACCTTGCTTTGCCTGCACTGTTATCCAATAACTCCGACCTTGCTTTGCCTGCACTGTAATCCTAGGCAATGTTATGGTACTCTTAAATGTAATTTAGTTATAGTCAGCCTTCTCAGTTGTGCCTTTGCTGTGTATTTTGTTTTAAGAATGTTGCTACTGCACTGCATTTATGTAATCGGTTGTTGACTGTTATCTGTGTATAAGCGAATGTAGAATGTTCTGTCATGCATCTGACTACAAACTATTTACACCAAACACACTAGCACACACATACAAACACACATGCAAGTAAATTAATTTTACTACAAGAAAAAAAATAATGGCACAATACAGAATTGAACCCACGCCTCAGCAATTACAAGTCCGCTGTACTACCTCACATTCATTAACGCTATTTACTTCTTATGCGACAATTAGTCAATATAAGTCCCATTCAGTTAAGGGAAGTAATAAAAACATTACTACGCATTCATAAGTAAAGTTGCGGTTGCTTCCCTTTGACTGTATTTGGTGATTTGAAGCCTAAAAATCCATTTTTTTAAATAATTATTTTTTAATTTAAAGTTTTGTTATCAGTATAAAAATGACGGACACAAAAAGTCTTTCGCAAACTCCTTTGTTTAAAGACATCTTTCAAACATTACAACTTCCAATTTTTGACAGTCAAAATGTTATTAAATCTGTCTATAATAATTACAAATTTGTACTTAACAATTTTACTTTTAAATCCCCTGTTAAAATACGCATTCACGCTCAAATAACTTTTATTAAACCCGGCAGTATTGATGAAACGATGACTGTGTGGATTTCTTCAAGTCAAATTGAAGTGTTAAAATCTGCAGATCTAGAAAATGCTTATAACAACATCTTGATCAACCAGTTACAAGACAGTATAGAGCGCGCAACTATGAAAGGGTCCGGGTGGGCAGAAGGAACTTTAGAATCATTAGAACTGAACATTGCAAAGTATAATCCAATCAAAGGAAAATCTTATATTCCTCTTCCCAAAGAAATTCTTGACAAGAAGGCTGTATTGAATATTAAGAACACCGATGACAAATGTTTTATGTGGTGTGTTCTGGCTAAATTATATCCTATTCAGTCTAAAGAACATCCCGAAAGGGTGGCACTGTACAAAGATAAAGTAACAAACTTAAATCTTAAAGACATTAATTTTCCTGTTAGCCTTGACGCCATTGACAAATTTGAATCACAAAACTCTCCTATAACAGTCAATGTATATGTTTGGGACCCTGAATCAAAACTTATGCCTTTACGAATCTCTCCTAATGCCCCATCGATTTCAGACCACAATCACCACGTCGATCTTTTACTAATAACAGACCCGCAAGATCCTAGCATGCAACATTATACTCTGATACGAAACATATTTAAATTATTAGGACACACTTCAAAACATAACGGCAAACAATACTTGTGCAGACGCTGTTTAACCAGAGTATCTAATCTCCAAGCGGCTGACAAGCATAGTAAAATATGCAAAAGCATGACAGATATTCAAACCCGCCTTGTGTTACCGAAGCCAGGTTCTCAAGTACACTTCAAAAACATCAACAAACAATTCAAACAGCCTTATATAGTTTATGCCGACTTCGAATCATTGATTTTAAAATACCAAGGCCCACAAGGATTTTGTACGCCTAATTCATTCCTTACACACCTTCACGAAGTCTGCAGTTTCGGGTATGTAGTTGTTAGAGCCGACGGACAACATACAGAGCCGGTAATTTACAGAGGGCCTGACGCAGCTCGGAAGTTCTTAGATGAGATGAACAAAATATACAAATTGTGTTTACTGCAGCTAGATAATCCGGCGCCCATGATATTTACTGAATCTGACTCCCATAATTTTAAAGCAGCTACACATTGCCACATTTGTAATAATGAGTTTGACCCGAAGGACCCGAAGTCCCAAAGAGTGAGAGATCATTGTCACATAACAGGGGCATTTAGAGGTGCAGCTCATCAGAAATGCAACTTGGAATATGGAATCAAACATTTCTCTCTCCCTATTTTCATTCACAATCTTCGAAATTACGACTCCCATTTAATCATGCAGGCAGTGACGAAAGCATACAGAGTGTCATGTATTGCCGAGACAGAAGAAAAATATAAAACTTTCACTCTGAATAAATTAAAGTTTTATGACAGCTTTCAACATTTGTCTTCCAGTTTAGAAACACTAGCTAAGAACTTACCCAGCTATCCTATCACTAATAAATACTTTCCGGACGTTACACTTATTCGGAAAGGTGTGTATCCTTATGAATACATGGATTCTTGGGAAGTGTTTGAAGAACTAGAATTACCACTCAATAAAAGTTTCATAACTGATACCGATTACCAACATGCTCACAACGTCTGGAATGCACTCGGATGTAAAAACCTTGGTGACTACCACGACATATATTTAAAAGCCGACGTCTGTTTGTTGGCTGATGTGTTTGAAAAATACAGAGAAATGAGTTTACATCATTACTCCCTCGACCCTTCTCATTACATTTCTTCGCCGGGAATGAGTTGGGATGCTTTCTTAAAACTTAGTGGTTCTAAAATTGATCTCATAACTGACCAGGTAATGATGACAATGATTGAGTCGGGCATTCGTGGAGGAATAAGCGTGGCAGCTCATAATTATTGCAAAGCCAACAATAAATACCTGAAGCACTATGACCCCTCGCAGAAATCTAATTATATAATGTACTTTGACGCCAACAATTTATACGGTTGGGCAATGAGTGAGCTTTTGCCGGTTTCAGATTTCAAATTACATGTTAATCCAAACCCCGCAAACTTGACGTGGTTAAACAGTATTTTAAATCACCCTAAAGATCATACTATAGGGTTTATTGTCGAAGTTGACCTAGAGTACCCCAATGCCTTACACGACCTACATAATGATTACCCATTAGCACCAGAAAGATTGCATGGTACAGACAAGCAACTTAAACTTATTCCCAACCTCTATAATAAATCTAATTACGTCTGTCACTACAGAAACCTGCAGTTCTACATTAGACACGGCATGAAGTGCACAGCGATTCACAAGTTTTTATACTTTAAACAAACGAGCGTCTTGCAGGCCTGCCTACCCAAGATTTGAAACTTCAGGGACATTTTGCACGGCCGACAAGCAAGGGTGACCAATATGCGCCCAAGTAAGTAGTGGGGTCCAAAGGACCCAAAATCATGCAATCTGAGCAAGAATTTGAATTTAACAAATTTGATATAACAAGAAACTCTGTTAACAAATTATTTATTAAGCATAGCCGTACTAATTTTAGAAAACATACTTTTAGTAATAGAGTTGCACCTCTATCAGTCTATGGAACAAACTTCCACAAAATATTAAACAGGCAAAAACTTTAAACAGTTTTAAAAATCTTATTGATGAACAAGAAATTTTAAAATCTATAAAATACGATTTTGATAGTTGAGCGTCTTGAGCCGGCTTAAATCAGACCTGAAATATATGTGCTAAAGATGGGACATTAAATAAGCCGTGAGGCTTAATGATCACCATGATCTAGTCCCTACACTACTACTACTACTACTACTACTACTACTACTACTACTACTACTAAGGAAATTGGCACTTAATCATCAGGATCCCAGTCACACTAAAAGTATCAAATGCATGCAAGCTTACCTTTTACTAGTTTTAGCTATATTTACACTATGTACACCACTCCACTATACCACTGAATCTACTTGGACTTGGTTGGGAGACCTGCTTGAAACCTCTGTTAAATTTGTCCAATGACGCCATCAGCAAATTTAGCTCGACCACGAGATCCACCATCATGGTTTCAGCTCTTATTACGTCCAAATCATGGTTAGAAACTTGACTTGGAAAATAACTAGTCAACTTTTGGTTTGTTTTGTCAATTTTTTTTTAGACTTTCCAAGCTCGCTTCTTTTTTCAAATGCTTCTTTCCCTCGACATGCCGGTTCACGTCATCCATACCACCGTACATGCAGCCGAATTCACTGGCACGTATTGTGCAAAACACCTTGTATTCCACACTTCCACGTTTGATACACGGATATCTTTCGGTGTATTTCTCCCTGTAAGGCTGCAGACGCTTTGTAGACTTTTTACCACCGGCACCAGGGGATTTGGATTCACTTTCAGTTTCATCGAAAAATTCATCATCTGTCTCGTGCACCTTACGTTTTGACGCCATTTTCGATTCGAACGAGTTTCTATGCCCATGCGCAGTGCGGCTCAAACAGCTGTTCGGCAACATTCGGAAGGCCGCGTCATCATCGTGTTCTGTGACTTCGGCCACTGTCGGAACTGAAACCGCGCGTCATTTGTCTTTTTTTTTCCCCGACACGCACGCTTAAAAAGTGTGTTCCAGAAATTTTTTAAATTTCCGGAACGCGAAAAAAACTTCCGTATTTTCCGTAACCAATTGTAATATTTATTTATATCCGGGACAAATCCGGAAATTCCGGAACGGTAGGCAGGCCTGGTCTTGGCCGGGTACATCAATAAAAACACAGAGCTCAGAAAACAAGCGCAATCTACGTTTGAAAAAGATTTCTTTAAGCTGCTGAATAACAGCTGTTTTGGTAAAACTATGGAGAACCCATACAAGCGAAAAGACGTCAGGCTAATTACATCACCCAATCAAGCAATTAAATTAACATCTAAACCTCAATACCTTGGTTACAAAGAGTTTCATGACTCCCTGTATGCAGTTACCATGAAAACCACGCAAGTTAATCTAGACAAACCAGTGTTTATGGGGATGACTATTCTTGACCTTTCTAAATTACTAATGTTCGAATTTTACTACGATTACTTTAAACCTAAATACCCGGAGGCCAGAGTTTTATACACAGACACAGACTCCCTTATACTAGACATCCCTACTGAAGACATTTATAAAGACTTAGAATCGGAACTACAACATTACGATACTAGTGACTACCCTGATACCCATCCTTTGTACAGCAAAACAAACCAAAAGAAAATCGGTTTGATGAAAGATGAAATGAACGGGAAACTAATAGAAGAATACGCAGGACTACGATCTAAGCAGTACAGTATTAAACACGAATCGGGAGAATCTTCAAAAGCAAAAGGCACCCAAAAAGCTGCAATAAAAAACAGAGATATCAGACACGAAAACTACTTGGAAGCCTTAGATGGGAAAGAAGTTAAACCATACCCTAACACAACTATAAAGTCTAAAAACCATGTTCTATCCACTGCAGTTACGACCAAAAAAACATTATGCGCTAATGACACAAAGCGGGTAAGGGTAACTAAAGAGTTCGCATACACTCTAGGCCACTATAAATTACAGGTAGAAACTACTACTATGAATATGACTACGACTATGAGTAAGGAGGAAGGCCTGGAAGGCCTGCAGGACCCGTAAGGCCTGGAATGCCAGCAAGGCCTGTAAGGCTTGAGTAAATGTTAACTGTATTTATTCTGAAGCGCCAAGCTTTTTCTTCAAAGCATCTAGCTGCTCCTTCCGTCCCAGTAGTCTCCCTTCTTCTATTAATTTTTTTTAATTTCTTCTACATTAACAGGTGCAGACCTAGATTTAGATTGTATGTCGTGCTTCAACTTTTTATATTCTTCAAAATCTTGCTGGATAATTACAAACTCTTGGTCTGTAATCTGAGTGTCTTCTAGAGCTTTAGAAATTATTAAGTTCATGCTAGTAAGTTTAGCTATCGCCAGGCTAGAAATGAGGTCGTGTTTTTCTAGTTTCTTAGATACTTTAGTATTAATTACACCAAGTAGAACTGACATCACTGAAGATAATCCGGCAGCAACCCCTAATCCAATACTAATTGGTATACCAATTCCAGTCACCAATAATCCCACGCTGATAGCAGCTTCCGCTGCATTAATAACATTTAGACCAGTAGACACGTAATTTATTCCGCTATAAGCACCGGAATACCTTCCTCTGCATCTAGAGTACTTTTGGATATCTGATTCAATTTGAGTCCTAACTTTTTTTATTTCTTCCAACCTGAACGTTTGAACATTACTTAAGTCTAACGTTGGAGCACTGGGTTGCATTGGTTGTTCATCCTCTACTGCTTCCACTATAGCAGGATACAATTTTGTCGCCATATTTTTAGTGTGAAAAAAAAGGCTTTTTATTAATTAACTTGATTTTAGTTTATTAGCAAAATATTCTATTTGACTATCAGAAAATATCTGATCGCTGAAATAAAATGCTAACAGATCTACGTTGTCTAGGCTAATTTGCGCTATTCTGTCAATAGGATTTGGAACAGGAACAAAAGTTATCTTGGGTGATGAAGTAAATACGGAATACTGATTTTCATTTTCTCTTTTTTTCATAAATACTGTAACTCGTCTGGGATCCTCATCTAAATCAGCCCAACTTAGAGACACTTACGGAATTACATTAACATTTCTCTGCGTAGGCCTGTGAGCAATTATGTCCAGTACTATCATAGCTGCGCTACCTAGCTGTAAAGGAGGCTGCAGAACAACTCTGACATTTTTCCCGGCTGCATCACGCTTATGTAAAACATAGTTGCTTTTTTTGTAGGCTTTGATTTGTACGTTTTCTCGATTAGTTTCATCCGGCACTAGACTAACTAACATAGGCCCGGCGTTAATAATTTTCTTAAATTTATTGTCTGGTCCCATAAAAGTGTAAGGGCTTTCGCACTTGAATTTAATAAGCCAATCTAATTCTGTGTCTATAGGTGTTAAAGACCAGGTATTTTCTCGTTTAGTAATAGCATACTTAAAATCGGGATCTACTTTACCGGCATTAAAGTCCTTTAGCTGATCGATAGATGGTTTTTCTGGCGGTACTGGCGGTGGCACTTGCGGCACTGCCGGCACTAGCGCTCGTTTATAATATCCATTTTGTGTAAATTCGAAACCGTAAATAGACCCAACATTAGCACTAGCATCAAAGTCAATTGTGTCTGCTAAGTCTTTCAGTTCAATGGTAGGACAGGTTACTGGAATTTGGGGGCCGATTGACATTGTATTTTTAAATATATTAAAATTAAACTTTATTTTATCTCAAGAATAATTGTAAGATCTTCAAAGTCTACAATTTCGTTGTTTTGGTTAGTTATTTTGAAGCAGAAACTAGTATGATAGTCCTGACTTAAGTGGCGTTTTTGAGGCAGAAATTTTAATGAAACTGGATTGCAGTAAGATTCTCTCTGAGTTGAGATTATCCTTAGCAGTGTACTAGGAGTTCCGTTTACTAAGTTTTCCGATGTCTTCAGTTGAGGTAGGTACACAAACAATCTATTATTAATTAACAAATTTATAGGGTTTGATCCAATAAATCTTATAGAACTGCCGACGGTGCTGGAGCTGTCAGATAAAGATAATTCATTGCAAGTGTAACGCTGGTAATGTCTTTATGCTGGGTTTTATGGAAAGTTAAAGTTACTATCAAGTTTGCAGGGTTCATTTTTGCTTCAATCGAATGAGGTTTAAACAATTCTTCAGTAAGTCTGCAGAAGTCATAATAGCCGGCATGAATAAAGTGCCTTTTTTATTAATCATTATCCAGTTGTTGTTTAGATTATGACTAATATTTAACCATTTAACCGTGTAGAATATTTCGTGAAGGATTACGTTAAGGTCGCTGTTTTTGTTGTCAATAGGATGCTGAAGTTCAATGGGCACGCCTGATTTTACAGATTCGAAATTTACAAACATATTTTTTTATATAATAAAAATGTATGCGCCTTATAAATATAACAAAGCTGCAAAGTATACTACAGGGCCTTATTATTACGAAAAAGCAGTCGACCTAACCAAGCTGACAATAGCTGTGGCAGCCAACGTCCATTTCGAAACTATCCCCCATAATATTTTTAATCATTACCTCAACCCAGACATTACGAGCGACTTTTTAGCTAACCAATGGCTAAACAACGGGGGTATGCAGTTCTTTCAGAATCAAATTAATTTTGCCGTGTCATGCGCTACAACTGGTTGCGGAGTTTCTTACGTTCATCACCTTAATCACCCAGATCCTATGTTGAAGTCTATTTATCTGTTCCATTTGTATTATCAAGTGAGATGGGTGTTGTCTGAACTTCAGGTTCCGTTACCTACAGACAAAAACTTTAATCCCTTTAACAACGGCTTTGACAAGAAAGCGTATCAAAGGTTGTGCAATGAATTCGGAATTGATACTAAAACAGACTTCAGACAAAAACTAGACCTCAATCATGGGATGGGAACTTTATTTATATACGCTGTAGGTAATTTATACACGGGGCCTTACGTACCTGGATTTACATCATTTAACCACAACAGCCAGGTTCCTTTACTGTATATCAGACAAAAACAAAGTACAGCATACAGCACTTTTATATTAGACACATCAAACGGTTTTTACCCAAAGTGGGGTGGAAAGGCTGAATGAATCTGTTTGTACGTATGCGTGGTGCATTCTGGGGTCTCAAGCAGAAACACGAAGTAATATCATTGGGGAAGGAACTAGCTTCGATGCACAAAAGCAGTTTCTAGCCAACATTGAAGATTCTATTAATTCGGCAGTAGATTTACCCGCGAGTATTAAAAGATATCAGGACACTTTAAAGTATGCAAGATCGAAAGTAGATTACGTAATAGGTTTAGGACTGTATATGTTGCCTTCAGACCTTCAGCTTAGAATAGGAACTATATCAAACTACAACAACAATATAGTGATTGCCAACCCTCAGTTTCATATAGGCTACAATCTATATATATAAATTGCTTAGCCGGAAGTCCTTCTTCGCCACTACTATAAAGTTTGTCTCCTATGGACGCTGATCTGGGCAGGTGCTGAGAGATGCTTATCGGCCTGCTGTGTGCTCAAAACCACCCAAATCGTTATAGCCGACATTTCCTTACCGAACGTTTAACCGTTTCTGAGATAAATAAATAAACAAAATGTCCACAAACTGCAATAGCCTCATTCCGCGCGCTTCCATTAAAAAACAAATTGAGGTTTCAGCACGTTTTCCCATATAGACCAAAAAATTCATGGTTTTTCTACAAAGCCTTCGTAGCTTAATGGTTTAATCTTTCGCCTACGGTTTCGGGCGACCCAAGATCGATACTCACGCGGGCCATATATTTTTTTACTTTTTTTTTTTTACACTACAATATGGATTTTTTTTTAAATTTAGACTTTTTACATTTAATTTATTATTATTATTATTATTGTTATTATTATTAATATTATTATTATTATTATTATTATTATTATTATTTTTATTATTGTTATTATTATTATTATTATTATTATTATTATTATTAATAAACTAATAATAATAATAATATATTATTCTATATTCAATATAATTATTATTACTACTACTACTACTACTACTACTACTACTTATAAACTAATAATAATAATAATTATTATTATTATAACAATTATAATATCTTATATCAAATTTTATTTTAAAACCTTGGTGTTTTTTCTTATTTCTATTTCTATTATTCTATATTCAATATTATTATTATTATTATTATTATTATTATTATTATTATTATTATTATTATTACCAAGGATTGGGATGGGGTGGTACATGTAGGTAAAAGGGGGCTACAAGTAGGTTTAAAGGGGCATGGGTAGGCATAACGGGGATACGGGTATATATAAGGGGGTATGGTGATGGTCGATTCCTTTCATCCATACCTGCGAAACGATCAACGGGAAAGTATCACTAAAATATGGATATTTTTCTTTTTAATTTAGGCTTTTTACCTTTAATTTATTATTATTATTATTATTATTATTTATAAACTAATAATAATAAATTATTATTATTATTATTATTTATAAACTAATAATAATAAATTATTATTATTATATCTTATATCAAATTTTCTTTTAAAACCTTGGTGTTTTTTTATGATTTCTATTTGTATTATTCTATATTCAATATTATTATTATTATTATTATTATTATTATTATTATTATTATTATTATTATTATTACCAAGGATCGGGATGGGGTGGTACGTGTAGGTAAAAGGGGGCTACGGGTAGGTTTAAAGGGGCATGGGTAGGCATAACGGGGATACGGGTATATATAAGGGGGTATGGTGATGGTCGATTCCTTTCATCCATACCTGCGAAACGATCAATGGGGAAGTATCAAGGAGGGTACAGGTAGGAACCAAGGGGGTATAGAAGGTATCAAGGGGGTATGGGGAGGTATCAAGTGGGTTCGGGGAGGTATCAAGGTGGTATGATGAGGCATCATGGGGAGGGACGGGGAGATATCAGGGGGGGGGTATGGTGAGGTATCAAGGGGGATATGGGGAGGTATCATCGTCCAAATGAAACTCGCAGACAAAAGTTCTCTCTGTCTATATTTTAAACAGCATCATGTGTACCCTGGCTTGCCAGGGTACAAAAACCACTAGTCCTACAATAAATACAGTGAACACAGTGAATACAGTGAATACAGTGAATACAGCAAATACGGTATTTACTGCTAGGCCTAATAATGAACCTTTAAGTTCGCTACCACTTCCGAGCCTGCCAAGCCTACCAAGCTTGCCAAGCCCACCAAGCTTGCCGGACCTGCCAGGCCTGCTGGTAATTGATCATGGGGTTTCGCGTCTAGCGCTTACAGGGGGTTTATTGCTTGCTGGGTTAATTGGGATTTACTATTTTAAGTTGCCAGAGTAATATTATTATAAACAAAGACCACAGATGTTCAGACGCCCAAACCACAACTTTAGAAGCAGTATTAAATATCCATGAAAATACAGAACCTAATATTCCTGGAAGTGCGTCTACAAGTTTGTCACCTAGGCGTTTCAATAAGTTAGCTATGCTTTGTAACGTCTTTTTAATCCAGTCTTTAACCGGACTACCGCCAGGTACACCAGGTACGCCAGGTCCACCGGCACTGATGCCTACGGTTCTAGTCAGTGCTAAGACTAGTGTGCTTATTGTCATCCCAACAGCTGTAAGAATGCTAAATATTGTAACACCTTGCTCTCTGAACAGTGTTTGAATTCTTTCTGCAAGTGTAGTGTCTTCGTGTAAAATTTTATGCACTGTTTCTTTTATCCTGGCGAAATTAGTTATTAATTTTTCTCTGTTTATGGATAAGGCTTCTAGCCTTGCAGCGCGTTCTGTGTAAAGGTCTGCGAGCCTCTTTTGGATCATCTGTTTTACCTCAATGCTTAAGTTGGCGTCATCAGCTTCTGCTAGTTTATTTTTTTGTTTTTCTATATGTTTGTCGAGCTCACCGAGCTTGGCTAAATTCATCATTGTCTCCCCTCTCACAGATTGTAAAGCTTTATCTAAGCCTTGAAGTTCACGCAGTGGCAATAATGGTGGGTCATTGATAGTTTCCATAACCTGATCAATATTGGTGTCCTCATTTGTTTGTAAGGTTGTTAATTCTGTATTGGCTTCTAATGCAGAACTAGTTAAGTCAGTTAAGTCTTGTAGTTCTATTTCTGAATGTGGTAACGATGCATCTATTCGTTGAAGTGAAGCTACTGCTTGGCGATATTGCAATGCTCTGTTATCGGAAAGCCCCAATGATCGTATTACAGTCACTGGGAGTTTAGTTTTCAAAGTAGACCACGCATAAAATTTATCAGGATTCTTTAACATAGTTAACTGTACTCTCACTTTTTTACCGGATACAATAGTGTTTATAAACAAGTGATTATTTTTGTCTAGTTCGAAGTCGCTGGGACTAACATAATCCGGTAACTCGCGCTCGATGTAATTGTAAAATTTATTGATTTTTCTGGCTTTTTGGGTTTCAGTTACTTGACGTAATTCTCTCTCCTATACTTGGTCTTGTTTGGCTCATGTCATCTCCTACCATTGAAAGCAGTGTGACGTCGTGGTCTTCATTAGGTAAATCAGGTTTAAACACTTCATCCGGAGCTTCACCACCTTCTGCCATTTTTAAATATAATTTTTTTTATCGCATTAAAAATGCAAAGCTATGGAAACTTGTTAGACCCTACACGCCGATTGAGGACGCCTTTAGGCATCAAAGGTGAGAAAAGCACAATAATCATTACAAACAATCCAAGCAGCATAGAGCCTAATCAGCTACTAACCATAAGATTTCCAAATTTAGGTCCTGATGATGTAATAGTTCCAGGCAGTCCTAAATTGGGATTTAAAATTAGTCTAAATTCTGATGAAGATCCTAACAGAACCATAGTCAACAATCTAGGTAGAGCTATAATTAAAAGAATGGTTATTAAACTTGATGGGCGAGAAATCCAAAGTATCGATGACGCCGGTGTTTTGTTTTGTTACACAGATCTGTGGCTGAGTAAATATGAAAGGGAAGATTTAGTTGGTCAGGGGATTCAAGCCGCCAATGTGGCAAAACTTCGAATTAAGGCTGGCGATGCTGTAACTTCTAACAAAGGTGAAAATGCATTAGCTGCTGTATACAAAAACAGGTTTTATTTTCCACTAGATTTTGAACTGCTACACAGTCATCTGCCATTTCATCAAAGTTCATTTAATGATAGGCTGTCTTACGAAATTATTTTCAATGATTATTCTCAAGTAGTAATTAGCTCTGACAATGATGCTAGCTATACAATTACTGACATCGCGCTTGAATATGAAGTGGTCACTCACGCTGAACTCAGTAGGATGATCAGGGGCCAATATGACAAACTAGCAATTTATTATGATAGGATCGTTCGCTACAGACAGTTTAATAAAGATTTATTAGATGCACTCTGGACCATCAACATAAATTCACCTGCTCGAAGTTTTAAAGGTGTACTGTTGTTGTTTGTGAAAGAATCTAATTATAATCGCGACAGCGAGAATTTTATCAATCCTAATATTTCAAAAGCGTCTGTTGTGATTGAAGGTAAGCCTAATCAATTATTCGCTAATGGAATGATGGGGTTTCAACAGTTTGATGAGATTAGGAAAATCTTGGGTGGAGGTAGATTACGGACTGACACTGTGGATTTGATTTCTAAAGATCTTCATTTGCATGATACAAGACTGCAAGATTATCTGGTGAATAAGTTTGCGTTGTGGTTAGACTTTCGAACCATACCCACCAATGAACTTCATGGATCTGGAAGAAGAATTGAAAACGGAACAGATGGTATAACAATTGAATTGCATAGGGAAGTAAGTGCTAGGTCAGAATCAGTTACAGTATACATGTATATTATTATGGATGCTCAGCTAAACATTGAAAATGGAAGATTAAAAGATTTAGTATATTAAAAATGACGTCCTTGTTACCTGGTGATCCTCATTGCGGAATGATCGTTGGCATGACGTCATGCGGAAAGACCGTCTTTGTTCTGGATTTGTTAGAAAAATATTACGCAGGCCACTTTGATTATATAGTAATTTTTTGCCCCACTATTCAATATAATAAAACCTACTTAGATCGTTCATTTGTATGGACAGATGAAAATATCTTTGTTGTAAATCCCAATGGCAAGCTCAATGAGCATTTAACGTATTTTTACAATATGTTTCAAAATGAGGGTAATATTCTTTTTCTAATCGATGATTGCAGTGCAGAAAAAGATATTGTATTAAAACGGAACGTATTGAGCAAGCTAGCTTTCAGTGGGCGTCATGTGGGAATAAATGTGTGGCTAATCACGCAGAAGTATAACTCGATTTTAAAGGATTTTAGAGAACAAGTGAAATTTGTTTGCCTGTTTTATTGTAAAGACCGTGACAGCTTTGATAACTGTTTAAAAGAAAATGATGTAATTGAATCAAAAGAGGAAAGAATTAAATTAAAAGAGCAACTAAAGAAAGGCAGACATTTTAAACTATTATTAAAAACTGACCAACCAACTGGCTATAAAATACTTATGTAAGTAAGTAAGTTCTTTTATAATTTAATTATTGTAAGTTATAAGTTCTTTTAAAAGTCGACTTAATTAAGTTAGATGTAAGTCACTAGTTTCCATGTAAACTAATGGTAAGTCAAAAAAAAAGGTTGAAGGGAAGTTCTTTTATAATTCAGTTAAAGTTCTTTTATAATTCACTTAAAGTTGAACCTTGCGGATCTTACAAATAAAATTTTCCCACAATCTTTCGAAGTAAAATGTATATGGTAGTAAAAGGGTTTTATTATACATTTTCTTAATTAGAAAATCTTAATGGCTCTGTGTCTGGTGGAACAATCTGAAGTTCTTCTTTTACAAAATTTCTTTGTGGTGTTCTACGATATCTTCTCGGTCTTAAATAATATACGGGCGGATCAGTAGATAATGCTCTGTCAACTTCATAAACGCTTAATGACCAAATTGGGTCTGTAGCTCGTCTTCTAGTGTCATTAGCAACTTCTCCAGGCTGATAAAGGTATCTAACAGTTTTGTTCATCAAAGTTAGATCCGGCTGACCAGGCTTTGAAACAGTAACAACAATCTGTTTCTTTTTAATAGCCTCAACTGGTTTTAATCCTGTAACTCTGGTTGGTTCTGAATTCATTTCCCTTAAAACTCGAGGCAGCCTAACAACCCATTCTGTATTAGTGGTTTCAGTAAACAACTCCTTTGAATACTGATACGTGAATAACCTTTCTGCCAGTTGCCGATTAAAGTTTTCTACAATACCCTGCGATCTGTGCAATCCAACAACTCCTCTTCTAACAGTTACATTATGTTTTAACAAAAGCTGGTTAACAGCTCCTTTGAATTCAGACCCTTCATCGCATTGAATAAGTCTAGGGAACCTTAGAGGCCCTCTTGAATAAATCGCATTTAAGGCTTGAGCGACCTCAGCAGAATTTTTAGTCCTAAGAGCATGAGCGTCCTTAAACCGGGTAGCTATATCAATAACAGTAAGGGCATACCTGTATTTCTTTCTATGTATTTTGTCATGGGGAAGATATAACAAATCTATTTGATGCGTGTCATTTGGTCTGGAGTTTTCAAATTTTGGTCTTATTATTTTCTTCGGGGGTGGAAGATAGATTTGCCATACAGCTTGCTTCGATAACCATTGTTTAACTACGTTTTCTGACAAGCCAGTCTTTTCTACTAGTTTATTTACTGCCGTCATCCCTTTCCAATATCCGGATTGAGAATAATATAATCTAGACAAACGTGAAGTCATATTTTATTTAGATTTATATTTTTGTTTAACGAGGTAATAAACTACTGTTATTCCAAACACAATTAAAATTAATTCTCCGGTTTCTGACATTGTAGATGCAATGTTAGGTGTGTAGTAATCAGATAACACTGGCTGCTTTAATGAAGGTAGTGTTGTGCCAGTGAATAAATAATATTGGTGCAAAGCTTCATCAACGTCTTCAAATGTTTTATCTGCATGGCCTTCTTCTTTCAATCTTTTATTAACAAAATCAAGCTGCATTAGTCTGTTTTTCTGTATTCAGCCTGATCTTGTTGTAATTTTTCCATTGCTAAGTTATGCCGTTTTGATTCTTCTTTACTGTCCAGTTTTGAAAACAAATAATATGATCCTGAAAAGGCTAAGGCATTTACAGCAGCAGAACCAAGCACCATTGCAGCACCAGCCATTTTTTAATTTAGTTTTTTATTTTATTTGTATTTAAAATGAATTGTGATGACTTGTTAATGCAAGAAGCTATTAATGTTACAGTTACAGGTGTTGACAATGAGAAAAGAGACAGGCTGGTTGCATTAGTAGCTTCCGGAAAGTCAAAGTATTATCTCGGTGTTGACTTAACTACTGAACAAGTGCAAAGACTGAGGCCAGAAGACATCATTATATTACATAATAAATATGATAAAGTTCTCGGCGCTTTAATGGTTAAAAGTTTAGGGCGTTCGATTGTGAAGTTATATACCAAAGCTGTTTCGACCTTTGTTACTTTAGATTGTGAGAATGATTTATTTGATGATTTGATTAAAGATCCAGTTATTGTTAATGGGATTAGTGAGGCATCAAGAAATTTGTATTATAAGTTTGGAAGCTTGTTGACCCCATTTTCAGCCGGGCTAATTACTTTTCAACACATAAATTTCTCTGCTATTAAAAATGGACTCTTCCAATCTGGAGATGGAAAAGGAGACGGAGGTGAAGACTTCGGAGAATCAACAGAACCCAGTGACAGTCACTAAACAAAAGAGCCTAGGAAGAATTGCAGCTGGAAAGAAGTTAGCAGAATTTAACAAGTTACATAGATGGAACAGACAAACAAAAGCAAACATATTAGGAAAAAAGGAATCACCAAAAGAAGAAACAATAATGCAACAAACATTAACAACAAATAAAGAAGAACCAATACAACCAGTACAATCTTCAAATAACATATATTATTTATGTATAGCCGGTGTAGTGGGTGCAAGTGGGTACATAATATATAAATACCGCCAAGGAAAAAATAAACAGAAACCCCCAAAACCACTTGTAGAAAAAGAAATTGAATCATCTCCATCATTGAAGCCATCATTAGATGTGTTTTCAATGCAGTAATAATTTATTATTATTTTTTTATTATATATAAAAATGAGTGTACCATATGAACAAACAATTGTTAATCTTGGATACCATAGTGTTGTCTTAGTGGGCTTAAATACAGCTTATGCTATGATTGCAAAATCTCTTTTAAAAATGAAACCTATTGAATTAGGAAAAATGGATCTTTCAGATGCTGGTAAACTAGTTGGTATCTTTTCATTATCGTTATTTACTCGGGACTATCTTGTTAAACAAAAGATCATTCCAGCAGATATTAATGTGCAGAGATGAGAATCCTAAAATGACAAAAAGGAGGAAAAATTCCAAAGTCTGTCGAGTGGCGAAGCTAGGGGGGTCCGGGGGCATGCTCCCCCGGAAAATTTTTGAAAAGATGGTTAAAATCTATGCATTCTGAGCCTTATTTTATGGGGTCAGATCAGTTGTTTTTGTGGTACTAAAATACTGTTGTTAGCTCTCCACAGTTCAACACATAGGCCTAATGAATTTATTTCAAACATCAGTTAAGCCTTGTATTAAACAAACATTCCTTTTGACTGCAGACAAGAATGGTTTAAATACCAATGACAAGACAAGGCTTTACCAATGCACATAATTACTGTCCAAAACAGAGTTGTACATTTATACATAGAATCAGTATGAAGCCTCACTGACACTCTTACGGTCACACCAAACAATAAAATCATAAATACCTCGATTGACTGTTCAAACAAGGTTTACAATTTCAAGATAATGTCTTGGAAAAACCACAACAAGGAAAGCAGAAATACTGATGGTTTCAGGCAGTATAGTTCCTAAAACAGTTCTGATGCTATAATCATATATACATTATGAACAACTTCAGCCTTGAAGTCGTAGTCAGGCACTGAAGTCAAGCTGAAGTTTACAATTACGTCATGCACTAGGATTACAGTTCTTTGTGTATACAACATTCTCATGGTTTTTTTGAAGAATTGTTAAAAGTATAAATAAAAACTGGCAGTTACCAACATGCTATACAGTCTGCACACACACAATTATTGAATGAACTATGTAGGCCTACATGTACATGTGCATGTATTTTATAACTGAAGCCAGGCAACTATCCAGTTCTTGCTTTCTTGGCTGGTGGCTTTTGACTTCTAATCTCACTTCTCTTCCTCACCAACACCTGAACGCTGAAGTCGGGCAGTCAGAGCTTTCTTATGAGCCAGTCTGGCTTGTTTCTCTGCCTCTGCATTCAACTCCACATTTCTTTCGATCTTTTTGTCCTTCAAACGAATTAAGACTGTTGTGTTCAACTTTTCTTCTAACCACTTAAAAAAGTTCCACTTGTTTTTTACACCACTGTAGATGTGGGTAGCAAGAGCCTTTTCTCCAGGATTTAGTTTTCGAAGCATTTTACAAGTCGCGCTTTGTTCTAGACAATGGCTGATCAACCACGTGATGTTTTGGCTGTTCCATCGTTCGCACTACAACTCAGCGCATGAGAAAGGGCTTCAAGCGCCTATTTGAGTGACGTCACTATCAGCGGGAGTGTCTGGGAACAGCCGGAATCTTATGCACAGAAAAACGGGAGGCTTAGATATGCAACGTCACTTCCGTATTGCGATGGCTAGTATCTAAGAGAGCCCCACGTTACGTTTACCAGGACACACGGAAGAAAGAAATCGGGTTATCTCGGCTCTTTACGGCAGCTTGGCGGATCGACGAAAACGAAGTGAAAGTGAACCAAATGACAACAATCCGCATGGGAATAACGAGTGGGAATAAGCTGTGAGATCGAAAATCAACAACTCACCCTAATCATATACACTAAAATTTTCTCACCGGATTTAAAACGATCTCAAAAATGACCCTGGGACCTTCCGAAAGAGCGGATTTCCGCTAAAAAGCGGAAGATTCTCATCTCTGAATGTGTAATGTTATACAACCATAATGTAGAAGGGTTGTAATTTTTTTTGTTTTAACCAAAGACGCAAGACTACGAATATATATTATATTTAGCAAATTGCGGATTCCCAGAGTGCTTTGGAGCGCTTTTTAAAAAGCTCATAAAAGGCAATAAAAGGCAATAAAAGGGTGTCAGAAAAACATGGGGCGCTTAACACCCATTATTGCTATCTCTCAGTTCTCCTTTGCTGTGCGCATGCCTTTTCGGATGTCATTGATTTTTCGGTAGACATCAGCTCCCTGTGAGGTGTTCTTTTTCTTTTTCATCTCTCTTCGTTTATCACACAGATCCAAAAGTTCAGGTGTGATCCACGGCTTCTTCTTTGGTCGGTGCTTGCCAAGGATCTCAGTGGCGGCATCTGTCACAGCTGAGTTGAAGGTGGTGGTCATGGTGTTGACATCTACTTCACCAGCCCCCAAAATGAGCAGTGGTGCAAATTTCCCTCCAATTGTGGCCTGAAATAGTTTTGCCACCTCCGGGTCTTGCAGTTTGTCCAGGTCGAACTTCAGTCTAGTGCACTTTGCTGTATTTACTCTCTTCAAGTGGAGCCGGAAAGACATCATCACGAGATCGTGGTCACTTCCGATGTCTGCTCCTGGAAAAGTGCGTGTCCTGCCAATGTTGATGCTTGATCTGAAGCGTTTCTTGACCATGATGTAGTCTATTTGGATGTGATGCTCCCCGCCAGGACTGTGCCATGTCCATCGTCTGGAGTTTTTGTGGAGACCAAGCGTGTTTGCCAGTATCAGATTGTTGTATCTGGCAAACTCCAAGAGTCTCAGACCCCTGTCATTTGTCTCGTTGTTGCAGTGGGGTCCACATGTGTCTCCCCAGTTGTGGTGCACATCTTGGCCAACCTTGGCATTCCAGTCGCTTTGCACTATGACTATGTCCTTCTTCGGCACTTGGTCAAGGACCGCCTGTAGATTTTCATAAAAATCCTCCACTTCGCTGTCGTCATAGTCTGATGTTGGGGCATAGGCCTGGATGATGGTGATGTTGAAAGGGGCTGCTCTCAGGCGGATGGTAATGAGTCTACTGGAGACTGGGTGGCAACCCATGACAGTGGCTAGAATGTTCTTGTGGACCAAGAATCCAACGCCGTGTTCGTGCCTGTCATCTCTACCGCTGAAATAGAGCTTGTGGCCTTTGTCGGTCGTTGTTTCACCTAGGCCTTTCCAGCGCAGTTCGCTGATGCCTAGAACGTTCCATCGATAGTGGTCCAACTCGTGGGCCAGTTCTAATTTTCCTTCCGCAGTTAGGGTCCTGACATTCCAGGTTCCTATGACGATGTTGTTTCTCGTGCGGATCTTGCTAAATTGTCCATCAGTAGCATACTTAACACCTCCGTCCTGGTGGCCAACGGAAGGCGCGGTCCTTGTGCCGGGCGACGACCGATCCGGAATGGAATTAGTGGATTGTGTCATCATGTAGTGTGTCTTGGGCAAAAAAGACCTGGTGGTGCCCAATCCTCTTTAGGCTGTTGGCCACAGCCGAAATCCACGAATACAGTGTGGCTCGCCTTGGCCCTGAGCACATGGTCGTTGAACCTGTAGTAACGTGAGGTTCCTCCGCCCTGGCCGGTGACTTCTGTGTAGAAGACTTTCGCCCAGTGATGCCGTGCTAACATCACCCCTGTTAGTCGCCTCTTACGACACGCCGGGTGTTACACTCAGTTCGATGATGGTGTTTTTCGTTATCAGTATTTGATTCAGCCCCGATGCTGAAGTCCTGATAAGGTGTAACTCAGATTCGTTTATTCACACAGCCTGTCCAAACAGCATACAAATCACAAAGTCGACGTATGAAGTTTTCCACTTTTATTCAGCATACATCAACAACTGCATACAATTCTCAATTCAACTCAACAACTTTCACAGCAACTTTCCAAATCACTATCAACAACTTTACTCTCTCAACAGCAACTCGGCACACGATTAAATAACCTCTCTCTTTTCTGGAACAATTTGGTACGTGGTAGAAATGACGCACTGCCACCAATCGAACTAAAGATCGTCATCACTGACTTACGTCATTCACATTTTCTCTACTTCCGGGAACATTCACGACCTTCGATATCCATCCGGAAATTTCTATCAAGAGTAAACACGCAGATCCAGAATATTCTACATCAATATCGACCAACAAAAATTATCAACGTTATACAAAGCCTCTCCTAACAACAATGCAAACTCAAATCAAAGGTAAATAAACTCCATTATTGAATACTTTGCAAAACGAAACGATTAGATCTATCTTGCGCGTTTCTGACGTACTACCATTCGCGTTTCAACGTAACATAACCCCCCACTCAAGAAGAAATTTACCCAATTTCTTTCAACAACGTTGAAACGTAATGCACAAAACAAAATTCAGAATAAAAACTTATTTCAGCCTGTCTGAACACTATCAACGTTCTCAGTTCATTCACACAGAGTCAATGGTTTTCATCTTCAAATCTGTCTGGATATTGTCAATGTTCACAGTTCATTCACACAGAGTCAAAGTTTCTCATCTGCAAGTCTTTCTGGATACTGTCAATGTTCACAGATCATTTACACAGAGTCAATGTTTCTCATCTGCAAATCTTTCTGGATACTGTCAATGTTCACAGTTCATTTACCCAATCAACGTTTTTTCATTTTCAAGTCTGTCATTACCAATATTCTTAGTTCGTCCACACAGTCAATGATCTTTCATCCGCAAGGAAACGACGCCCTCATCAGTTGCGGTCGTCATCGGCCCAGGGTCAAAGACAGTGATCTCGTGGGCTTTCCTGGAGTCAGTGCATCCTCCGTTGTCTTCCTCTCCCGTCGGATGTCCGACGCAGTCGACGTTGTCAGCTCCCAGAATGCATTCGCTGGGTCTCACGGTCAGGTTGGCTTCTGCGGGACGGTGGAACAGCTCCCTCAAGGTCTGCAGATGCTCCTTCCAGGTCTGGGTGTGGACTTCATGTTCGACCAAAGTCATAGAGCCTGGGACATCACTGAAGCTATGGGGAAATTCGCCCATAAGGTCCTTGAGCTCCATCTTTTGACCTTCTGTCAAGCGTGGTCCTAGCTTAACATCATCGATGCCTTCGTTGCTATCGAAGTCTCCCAGTTCCAACAGTTCTTCGCTGTCAAAGCTGTCGTCGGTCACAGCTGCTGTGGCTGCGTGCACAGTCTCTGATGGCCTTTCCACGTACAGCTTAAGGAGGTTGGCGTGGTATATCTTGGAATGCTGACCGACCTTCACCTTGTAGTCGTTGATCCCCACCACGGTCTCCACTTCGTACGGGCCTTTCCACTGCATCAGCAACTTATTGTGATCGGTAGGTAGCAGCACCAGCACTTTGTTGCCAGGTTTGAACTTCCTGTTCACAGCCCTACGGTCATAGTAGTGCTTTCCACAGTCCTGGGACTTCTTCAGGTTTTCTCTGGCTATCTCGAGAGTCTGCTCCAGCTTCTCCCGTAGCTCAAACACGTACTGGTAGCTGTTCTTCACCTCTGGGGTGTCTACTTCTTTCGTCCACAGTTCTTTTAGGATGTGCATCGGCCCTCGGATGGTTCTTCCGTACAGCAGCTCGAACGGAGAAAAGCCGGTGGACTCCTGCGGTACTTCTCTGTAGGCGAAAAGTAAGGCGTTAATGTAGCGATGCCATTGTCTGGGCTGCTCGCTGCACAGTTTCTTCAGGGTAGACTTCAGCGTAGCATTGAACTTCTCGACAAGCCCGTTGCACATCGGATGGTAGGGTGTCGTAGTCAAATGCCGGATGCTCAGCAGTCTGTTGACCTCCTTCATGCAGTCAGAGACGAACTGCGTCCCGAGGTCTGTCAGAATTTCTTCAGGCACTCCAAGCCTACTGAACATGTCCACTAGTGCCTCTGCTACAGTTTCAGTGTCAATCTTCTTCAGAGGCACTGCTTCTGGGTACCGAGTCGCATAGTCCACTAAAGTCAGTACCCACCGATGACCTTCTTCACTCGGAGGTCTTATTTCGCCGATTAAGTCTAAGGCCACCCTCTTGAAAGGTCGGTCGATCAGAGGCATCCTCTGCATAGGCACTTTCGGGACCCTTCCTCGAGGTATGGTCTTCTGGCAAATATCACATGATCGGCAGAAACGGCTGACGTCCGCATGAAGCCCTGGCCAGTAGAACACCGCCTGGATTCTGTCTGACGTCTTTCTGATGCCTAGGTGACCTCCCATGATAGAGTCATGAGCTACTTCCATCACTTGGCGCCTTAGAGGTAACGGTACCAATACTTGACGTAGTGGTTTCCCTCCGTTGACCCTCGGGTGCTGGAAGATTCGGTACAGGATCTTGGCCTTCACCTCAAAATAGACCGTGCCACTGCGTTTGGTCACGTGATCTTGGCGGTTCCTGTACTTGTTTAAAGTGCTATCAGCTTCCTGGAGCTGAATCAGCTTATCTCTGTCCACGATGGCAGCTTTAGAGTTGTCGGCGACCTTCAGTGGCGTAGACGTCTTGTCTCTCTTGGCCTGGGCCCTGGTAGTAACAGCACCGACGATCTCTGGTCGGCAGGGCTGAGCCGGAGTAACCACATTGTCCCGTAGCAGCTCTGTAAGGTCTCCATCGGGAAACGGCAATGGATCCTCCTCCACAACTTCGACGTGTTGGGTTGAGGCAGGACTCCATTCTGGATCGGGGTCGTCGGGTCGTCTCGCGCCGTCGATGTTCCCGATCATCAAATCATACAGCGGCTTCTTCAGGCAAACCGCTTCGACTTCGCCTATGTAGAAAGGGGTGTTGACATGAATTTTTGCAACTGGCGCTTTCACACATTTGCTGTCGGCCATAAGTGTCCATTTTGAATCGCCAGTGAACTGTTCTTTAGCGATTAGGTCTTCTCTGACGATGACCCCACTGCAGCCAGAGTCTCTTAAAACAGTCACTTCATGATTTCCGACGCGTCCCTTGGAAACAGGCATGTTCTGTACGGTCACAGCTGCGCTGGCGACGACGGGGATGGATTTCCCGTTGGCAAGGAGAAGTTGGCCATCGGTTATGCACTCTTGCACGTCCGCGGGAGTAGCTGCGCGCTCGGTCTCACTCGGAAGAATGACGCTCCCGCCGCACACTTGATGGTCAGATCTACTGGTTTGCCGTAGATTGGAGAAACGCCTCTGCCGGTTGCCCGCCGCTGAATTGTCCGTACTGCTCCGCTGTCCGCTACTTTTGTTTTGAGGACAGTTAGCCGCTCTGTGGTCTGTAGCGTTGCAGGTGAAACAGCCTCTTGAATGCCCTTCCCTGGGAGGAGGCGTGGAGTCAGTGTGTCTCTGGCTCGTCTGGCTCCCCTGGATCCGGTTCCCATGGTTTGCAGTCTTCTGAAAATGTTTTGTCGCGCTGGGTGGCCCCAGGGTTTTCCCATGAGCGATGAGATATCTTTCAGCAGCCTCAGTCACATCTTTAAGCGTCTGCAGCTTTTGTTCTTCTAAGTGGGTCGCTAGGTCCTTGTGACAGGCATTGAGAAATTGTTCTTTCACAATCAGGTCATGGAGACTGTCGTAAGACTTCATTTCGCCTGATAACTCCACCCACTTGTGTAGATATGACGACAGGCGCTCCACAAACTGCTTTGGCGTCTCGTCTGACTTAGGCCGGCATTCACGGAAGCGTTTACGGTAGCCCTTCTCTGTAAAGTTGTAGCACTGCAACAGGGCCTCTTTCAAGACGTCGTAGTTTTTGGCGTCATCGTTCGACAGTCTTGTGTAAACTTCGAGAGCTTGCCCCGTCAGAAGTGCACTTAGTCGAATCGCCCAGTCTCGAGGTTGCCAATTGGAGCTTTCGGCGAACCTTTCGAATCTGGCCAGATAGCTGTCGATCTGGTCCTTCCCGTCGACGAAAGCTGGCAATTTTGGAGCCGTATGGTCGTTGGTGATTTGTGGCGCATGCTGATTGTTTTGGATACGCGCCATTTCTAGCTGGAACTCAAGACGCTTCAGCTCGAATTCTCTGTCTTCACGGCGACGCTGCTCTTCTAATTCTCGTTCTTCACGGCGACGCTGCTCTTCTACTTCTAGACGCTTCTGTTCTAGTTCTATTTCTTTTCCTAGACGCTTCTCTTCCAATTCTCTTTCTCGTATTCTCTCCTGAGACTTGACGTACTCCGTCAGCTGCTTGCCTTTTAGATTCAGTTCAACCCCTTTCTGCCAGAAGTCAGCCATCTTGATGCTTCTGGAAAGTTCTTTTAAAGAAAGTTCTTTTCTAGAAAGTTCTTTACTGTAGAGTTCTTTTTCTGGAAAGTTCTTGACTGTGCTGTACCTTACTAGACTGTTCTAGAACAGCACGCTTTCTGCAGTAGCGCTGATGCTTGTCACTAGTCGCTTTCGCTGACGCAGGCCCCGCTGTCCTCGTCGTATGCGACGCTGCACCACGCTGTTGTTGATGTACACGCTCCTGTGCTGAAGTAGACGCGACGTCCGCTCGCCGCTCTCTGTAACACTGGCGATGTAGCTCCGAGACTGTCCCTCGACGTAGTCCTGCGGCAGCCACGTAGTCCCGCTCTGTTGTTCGCTCACGAAGCAACTCTTCGGCGACTACACGCCCTTGCAGTCAACCCCAATCTATCGGATGTAGTCCCAGTATGTTGGCCCCTCTCGACGCAACTCGTTGGCGGCTACCCTCGATAACTGCCTCTCGTAACGTTGACTCGCTTGTTGTAGCAGTTGAACCCTTGGCTATGGCGTGAATCGCGGCTTGACCCCCAAAATGTTACACTCAGTTCGATGATGGTGTTTTTCGTTATCAGTATTTGATTCAGCCCCGATGCTGAAGTCCTGATAAGGTGTAACTCAGATTCGTTTATTCACACAGCCTGTCCAAACAGCATACAAATCACAAAGTCGACGTATGAAGTTTTCCACTTTTATTCAGCATACATCAACAACTGCATACAATTCTCAATTCAACTCAACAACTTTCACAGCAACTTTCCAAATCACTATCAACAACTTTACTCTCTCAACAGCAACTCGGCACACGATTAAATAACCTCTCTCTTTTCTGGAACAATTTGGTACGTGGTAGAAATGACGCACTGCCACCAATCGAACTAAAGATCGTCATCACTGACTTACGTCATTCACATTTTCTCTACTTCCGGGAACATTCACGACCTTCGATATCCATCCGGAAATTTCTATCAAGAGTAAACACGCAGATCCAGAATATTCTACATCAATATCGACCAACAAAAATTATCAACGTTATACAAAGCCTCTCCTAACAACAATGCAAACTCAAATCAAAGGTAAATAAACTCCATTATTGAATACTTTGCAAAACGAAACGATTAGATCTATCTTGCGCGTTTCTGACGTACTACCATTCGCGTTTCAACGTAACACCGGGAAACGTTGGGTCTATTCTATTTAATGCCCGAACCCACAGAGCATGAACAGATTTTCAACCTCAGAATAATCTGTGAAAAATACCTACAGCACCAACAACATCTATATCATGTGTTCGTAGACATCAAAAAGGCGTTTGACCGAGTCTGGCATGCAGCTCTGTGGGCAACCATGAGAGTGTACAACATCAGCCCTAAAATTGTTGAAGTCATCAAAAGCCTGTATGACAAGGCTACCAGTGCAGTCCTCCACAACAGCGCCATCGAAAACTGTTTCAGAACAACAATCTGTGTGCGCAGAGGATGCCTACTCTCTCCAACACTCTTCAACATCTTACTAGAGCGCATCATGTTAGATGCTCTTGCAGATCATGAAGGCACAGTCAGCATAGGGGGTAGAGCAATATCCAATCTTCGTTTTGCGGATGACATTGATGGATTGGCTGGAGAGGAACAAGAACTTGAACAGCTGGTACAGAGGCTTGACACCACCTCCAGAGCCTATGGAATGGAAATAAGTGCAGAGAAGACCAAAATGATGACCAACAACACTAATGGCATCAACACGGACATCAAAGTCCATGGCCAATCCCTCAACACAGTGCATAGCTTCAAATATTTAGGAGCCATTGTATCAGACAATGGGTCCCGACAGGAAGTCCTCTCCAGGATCGCACAAACAACTGCTGCCCTGACAAGGCTGAAGTCCATTTGGAAAGACATGACCATCCGTCTACATTCCCAAGTAAGACTGCTGCGCTCCCTTGTCATCTCCATCTTCCTATATGCTTGCGAAGCATGGACCCTCACAGCAGATCTCCAACGAAGAATACAAAGCATGATGAGGTGCTACAGAAGACTTCTGGGCATTTCCTATACCCAGCACATCACCAACGACGAAGTTCGACAGACCATCACAAAAGCCATTGGACAACATGATGACCTGCTCACAGTGGTGAAGAAACGGAAACTCCGATGGTATGGCCACGTCACCAGATCATCAGGCCTTGCAAAGACTATTCTGCAAGGCACAGTGCAATGAGGTAGAAGAAGAGGGAGACCGAAAAAGAGGTGGGAGGACAACATTCGAGAATGGACTGGTTTGACACTGAGCGAAGCCATCAGGGCTGCTGAGGACAGAGAAAGATGGAGTATGCTGGTTAAACGATCATCTGTAGTGCCCCTACGACCTCCGGGTTACGGGACAGGACATGATATGATAGGATAGGATCTACTCAGTCACACTGCCGTCGCGATGGACCGGTCGATCGCGATCGACGTATTGGGCACTCCTGTCGTAATCCATTATATTATCCATTAGGAATATCGTTTTCTTTCTTTTCATTTCTTCCGCTCGTGGCCCCCTCCCCTCCATCTTCCCAATAAAAAAAAAGTAAAATAAATAAATAAATATAATGTCGCCGAAGACGGGAAATATCAGCTTTGCTCTTTGTGGAGCACGAAAGACGGTATTCGTCTGGAGATTGTTTAGAATGATTGCAATGATTGAACTTTTTTAGGGAGAAGATTGCGAGGGCTTGCATATTGTGGGAGAGCTCAAATATACGTTTAAAAAAATTAACAAATATAAACTAATATATATAAACTAATATATATATATATATATATATATATATATATATATATATATATATATATATATATATATATATAGAGAGAGAGAGAGAGAGAGAGAGAGAGAGAGAGAGGCTTATAAATTGTTCCTACATAACCGGTTAACACTTATATATATATATATATATATATATATATATATATATATATATATATATATATATATATATATATATATATATATATATATATATATATATATATATATGTATAGAGAGAGAGAGAGAGAGAGAGATTATTTATTTATTTATTTTATGTTGATTTTTTATTTTTATAATTATATATATATTATAATATATGGGATATGGAGGTTACCGTTCCTTTAAAGTTTTTTCTCTCTCTCACTTTCTCTCTCTCTCTCTTTCTCTCTCCTTCTTCTTTTTTTTCCTTTTTTTTTTCGGGGTAGGGGGAGGCCCCTGCACACACCCACACACATTCACACACACACACACACGCACACCTACACGCGCTCGCGTACTCTTTGATTATACATGTACAGATTATATATACATATATATAATTCATCATTTTTACTGTGCTGATACTAATGCTAAACATGTTAGATTATTCATATTCGTACTTTCTCAAAAGTCAAGGCCATTGTGCTTCAACATATTCTAAACACATTTTGGGCTTCATCTTAAAATTGGCTGATTGATTTTTTAAACTTTTTTGCTTGCAGATAGTTGAGGTATTTGTCTATCATTCCATTTTTCATTGTGTGCCGAGTTACACCACCACCAAAGCTATGCGTGTCTCGAAATACATTGGAATGGATTGCCATCTTGTTTAAGTTTATCAGTAATTACTAATATCAACAAGACTAATAATTGATCCTTCTTTTATAAGTAAAAACACACCTTTAATCTTCCATTTTTCCAGGAACATTCCATTTCAGAAGGCCCGTACATGCAGATAGACCTGATGAAAGACTTCATCAACACCAAACTACTATTTGCGCTTCGATACAATGTGTCTGGCAGGGAACTGAGACACTGTTTGGACAATGAAGGAAACCCACTTGTCCCTATTCAAAAGGTATGAAGTCATTGTTAATTGTTGTAATAATGTGCCTATGGCACTGTTGTGTGCCTATGCCACTGTTTTAGCCTTGTTCTTACTTGGGTTGTTTTTTATTGGTATACCCTGATGTATGCTTTTCGGGAATAAAAGCAGAGACCAGCCAAACTATCCAAAGTGTGGCCGCGTTGATTAATATTGCCTGTCCGTACATGCAGATACATGCAAAAGAACCCAGCCGTAAATACTCATGGCGAAAGCTATTTCTATCACACAGCCGCCGTATTTTTCTCCTTCAAGCGACATTAATAGTGTGGCCGACCGTTGGACCACATAGCTACGCAAATTTGAAATGTATGTTGAGGCGTCTGGCATTGACGACGACAATACAATACAATACAAGGTTATTGCTTTAGGTCCAGCGGACTCTTCCGAGCCAAATCAGGACCAGAGAGACGTTATCTTAAAATATTATAAAATGATTCAAATCTTAAAAAACAAACCTGTTACTCTTAAATACCCAAACAAACTTTCACATGACATCTCTTTAAGAGTCTTCTTTAAAACTGATGTATTAAAAATATAATCTCTTTCTTCAATCAAATCACTAAATTCAGTTCTAACAATAAAATCCAAACTAAACAAAGCATTGACGACGACGCACAAAAACGCGCGTTGCTTCTCCACTGCGCTGGAGATGAGGTTCAAGAGATTTTTGGAACCTTTACCGTAGGAGACTCGTACAATGATGCCAAAGAGAAACTAACGGGCCATTTCAAGCCACAAATGAACGTGACATTTCTGCGCCACATATTCCGGAAGGAGGTGCAGAAAGAGTCTGAGACCGTTAGTCAGTTTGTCATTAGGCTTAGGAAGCTTGCCGGAACATGTGCATTTGGAACGGAAAAAGACAATTTTATTCGAGATCAAGTTGTTGATAAATGTCTCTCAAATTCCCTTCGCAAGAAGCTACTAGCTGAAAAAGACCTAACTCTCACACGCCTACTTGAAATAGCTCAGGCCAAGGAGTCAAGTGAGTTTCAGGCATCACAGATTGCCGAAGAAAGCGCATTCATGACAAGAAATACATAGAGCACTTGTACAAAACAGCGCGACCACAAGAACAAGAACAAAGAATACTCCTGCACACAAAAATCTACAGTTTCATCTCCAAGTGGCAGACACAGAAACTAAGATGAAAATTGTTTGTTCGAGGTGTGGACTAAAAGGCCACAAAGCTCATGAATGCCGTTGCACAAAAGGCAAAACATGTTACAAATGCAACAAAGTAGGCCATTTTGCATCTATGTGTAGATCACCAAAGAGCTCCTCAGCTCATTGTATTCATGAAGTTGAACAGCTAGGCGCAGAACAAAATAGTTCCTCAGATGATGGAGATTGTAGCTGTTCTGATTGCATTTTTGTCGTTGGCACTGATAGGCACAGCATGACCTCAATCAACATATCAGGCAAACACATCTCCATGATGATCGATTCTGGTGCATCATGCAATGTTTTGAATAACAATGATGCCAATAAACTTAAACTGAAAGGAGTCAAAACTACAAAATGCAACAGATTGCTTCACCCATACATGTCCCCACCTATTCAGGTTACAGAGAGCATAATTGATGACATTCAACACCGTGATTCAGAACCTGTCCGGACGGAATTTCTTGTCGTCACAGCTGGTTCGCAGCCATCATTGCTTGGTAAAAACACTGCGTTGCAGTTAGGTGTGTTGCGAATTATCAATCATGTTTCTATGCCACACTCGCCAAATCAGATCTTGGAACAGTATACTGGTCTCTCACGCGGTGTCGGAAAACTGAAAAATCACAAGGTCAAGATTCATATTGACAAATCGGTTCCGCCGGTAGCTCGCAAACACAGCAGAGTTCCCTTTCATTTGCGTGACAAAGTTGAGCAAGAGCTCAAAAGACTTGAAACAGAAGATAATTATTGAAAAGGTCACTGGCCCTACCGAATGGGTCTCTTGCATCGTCACACCGCCCAAACCGAAAAATCCATCCGAAATCCGTATTTGCGTGGACATGCGTGAGGCTAACAAAGCCGTCATCCGTACAAGACACATTACACCGACTATCGAAGAGCTGGTTACTGACCTCAACGGCGCATCCGTTTTCAGCAAGATTGATTTACGTTCTGGTTATCATCAACTTGAACTTGAACCTGAGTCAAGGTATATCACCATTTTCTCAACCCACTGCGGTCTCTATCAGTATAAAAGGCTCATCTTTGGCTTGAACTCTGCTGCAGAAATCTTTCAGCATACTATTCAAGAACTACTTAGCGACATTCCTGGATCTAGGAATGTTTCCGATGATATCATTTGCTTTGGAAAGGACCAGGCTGATCATGATCGTGCACTTCATGCCACCCTTTCTCAGCTGCATACTTCTGGTCTCACCGTCAACGCTGAAAAGTGTGAATTTAACAAATCTGAGATAGAGTTCTTTGGTTTCATTTTCTCATCAGAAGGGCTTCGCCCAGATCCAAAAAAGGTTCAAGCCATCCGCGATGCTTCCAAACCACAAAACCCTTCAGAGATCCGCTGTTTTCTGGGCATGGCTCAATACAGTGCTCGGTTCATCAGCAATTTTGCGACTTTGACTGAACCGCTTCGAGCACTTACCAAACAAGACATTCAGTGGTCTTGGGGTGAGAAAGAGGATGCAGCGTTCCAGGCTGTCAAAGATGCACTTTCTGAGAAGACAACGCTGGCATATTTCGACCCGAAGAAACACACATAAATTCATGTTGATGCCAGTCCGGTTGGCATTGCGGGCATACTCTCTCAAGATGGATGTCCTATCGCTTATGCCAGCAGGTCACTCTCTGATGTTGAACAACGTTATTCGCAAACTGAACGCGAAGCGTTAGCAGTTGTCTGGGCATGTGAACACTTTCATGTGTATGTCATGGGTTCTGACTTCACAGCGGTCACCGACCACAAGCCATTGACCCGTATTTGGGACAAAGTGAATCCACCAACACGCATTGCGCGCTGGGCGTTACGCCTAACACCATACACACTCAAACTGGAATACAAAGCTGGGAAAGATAATCCTGCCGACTACATGTCTCGCCACCCAGTTACACACACAGATGGACAAAGCAGACATGAACAGATTGCAGAAGAATATATCAACTTTTTCATTGACTCCGATACACCATCCGCAATCACTCTTGCAGATATTCAATCAGCAACCAAGCATGATCCCACCCTGCAAACCGTAATCAAACTCGTCAACTCTGGCCGATGGCACTCGGTATCAGAAAGCGCGCTGGAGAATGCAAGTCTTTCCGCTTTACACTCGTTCAGAAATGTTAAAGATGAACTCTGTGTCAACGCAGAGCAAAACATAATTTTAAAAGGGACACAGCTTGTCATACCTGCTAAACTGCAGAAACAAGTAATTATGCTTGCACATGAAGGACACCAAGGTGTCTCCAAAACCAAATCCTTCATCCGAAGTAAAGTCTGGTTTCCAGGCATGGACAAAGCTGTTGAAGAAGAAGTCGAAAAATGCATACCGTGCCAAGACAACACAAACCGGTGCATAAAAGAACCCCTGAACATGTCCGAACTCCCTAAAGGGCCCTGGAAAAACCTATCCGTTGACTTTTGTGGGCCGTTACCATCTGGTGACTATTTGCTGGTCATCGTTGATGAGTTTTCAAGATATCCGGTTGTTGAAATGGTTCGTAGTACCTCTGCCAAATGCATCATTTCAGTGGTTGACAGAGTTTTTGCAACTTTCGGATACCCCGAGATGATCAAAACTGACAATGGACCATCTTTTCAAAGTGTTCAGTGGAAACAGTTCATGAAAACATCTGGTGTCACACACCGCAAAATCACACCATGCTGGCAACAGGCCAATGCACAAGCTGAATCTTTCAACAAGCCACTCATGAAGGCGATCAGAGCCGCCTAAATTGAACACAAAAACTGGCGTAATGGAGCTTACTGCATTCCTCCGTTCTTATCGGTGCACTCCGCATACCTCTACTCTGTTTACGCCGTTCAAACTCATGTTTGACAGGGATCCGAAAACTAAACTTCCAGAAGTCAGCAACAATAAAACTCACACAGTGTTTCCCAAACATGAAAATGATTACACCTGTCTAAGACACCAAGATGCGCAGGCAAAGACAAAAATGAAAGAATATGCTGACAACAAACATCATGCTTGTCGCTCAAACATACAACCTGGTGACTATGTGCTTGTCAAACAACCGAAAGAAAACAAACTTTCTTCAGCCTACAACCCCTCACCCATGATTGTTACACAGTCAAACCATTCCATGATAACAGCACAATCTCTTGGGGGTGGTTTCAAACAAATTACACGGAGCAGTTCCCGCTTTCGCAAACTGAGAAACACTCCACTGGTGCAGGACACTCCATTTGACCCTGATCTTGACCGTCATCTCCATACTTCCCCTCCTACACCATAGCCTACATACCTGACACACCACCACATATTCCCATCAGGCAAACTCCTAAAAATCACAACTCAGCAACATCTCTGTCTCCACATTGCAAAAAGGCCCTCATGCCACAGCTAAGTGCTCGGAAACCCCTGATTTCAGAAAGTCACACTCCATCAGACACTCACAAGCCTCAGCTAATCAACCTTCCTGACACCCAAAACCCACAACACTCTCCTCATCATTCAGACCCACCCCGAAGTTCCTCTCGCACGCATAAACCCCCTGCACACCTAAAAGATTATGTGCAATTCTGATGATGACATTACTTTTTAGTCATTATGATTGCTGACAGGATGCTATTTTATTATCTGAGTGATGCTTCCATTTAATTTTTACATAATAACTACAATTTGCAGTAGTTGGTAGTTCTTTATTGTACTATTTAGGCTCAAAAGGCCTAAAATGTTAACAATACTATTGGGTGTTATATGTGTATTAAATGTATTTGCAGCAAGTGAATCCTTACTCCTGTGAATTTGACTTGTATCTAAAGAATTTTATACATTTTAAATGTAAAAAAAAAATCTCCAGCCTTATCCAACACTGGAAGTATCAATTATACTTTTCATGAACAGTATCTTGTGATTATGGACTGTACTGCATTTGTGCATCATCCTCTGATCATGGACTGTGAAGAACTCAAATGTGAATCTGGATTGCTGATATGGTGATAAACTTTCAAGCCTGGTGCACTTGTGCTTCAGAACTAACATTTGCTGTGGACTTTCATACCACCCTGTATTGTCCTTATTTTGGTGTGAGAGAGAGAATTAGAATTTTGAGAGTGACTGGTACAAAGTTAATGGCTTAAGTTAAAAGGTTTAATAATTATTTTAATTTGCTAAAAGCCACATGTATCTAGTATTGTTTTGTATACAGTTCAAGAACTGTGTGGAATAGTATTTGTATACACAGATTAACACGTGCTTCTGAACCAGTTCATTTTGACTATCTATTTTAAACTTTTCTTTTGGTTACAGTTCTTGTTAAATATAGTGTTAAAGTTTAATGTCATGGTTGGTCAGGTTTTGCTTTGTCAGTTTAGTTTATGATTTTTAAACTATAGTTGGGGAGGGATGTAATAATGTGCCTATGGCACTGTTGTGTGCCTATGCCACTGTGTTGGCCTTGTTCTTACTTGGGTTGTTTTTGATTGGTTAACCGGATGTATGCTTTTCGGGAATAAAAGCAAAGACCAGCCAAACTATCAATATTGCCTGTCCGTACATGCAGATATATATATACACACACACGCATTACAACATGTTTTAATACCAAAACACAACTCCTGTTTGATAATATAATAGTCGAATTTGGTTTTGGATATATGTACAGAACTTTCTCTCTCTCTCTCTCTCTCTCTCTCTCTCTCTCTCTCTCTCTCTCTCACACACACACACACACACACACAAACACACACACACACACACAATTTTCCTCCCTTTTTTTTAAAAATCAAATTTTAAACCACATTTTTGTCTAAAATGGCTGAAAAGCTTATTTTAAATAATAAATCAAAATTAAACGATTTTAAAAGATCTCTGTAGGCTAAAACAAATTTCATCGCAATCAAGTATTTCTCCGCTTACAGTACCTAAAGTCTTTCAGGCATTCATATATTTAAAGTAAACAGGCATCCGAGAAGCAATTTTTTTCCCCACGTCACGACTTTAGGCCTAAATTGTACAGAGTTGTTACCTCCCTTTCGTGCTCCTCAATGTCTTCACCCGCCAAAGATTGCTAAAACAAGCTTAGATAATAGTTTTTCGCAAGCTTAGCTAATAGTTTTCTGTTTAATGGGTTTGTACAATTGTATCATTGTATGTGTACAAATATTATGTACATTTATATAATTGACCCCAGCCTCTCTCTGGGTGACCAAGCTAGCCCATTCCTTTTCTTCCTCTTTGTCTTGCTTCTGCCTTTCCCGTCCTTTCACCTATATTCTGCTTCACCCTAAATCCATTTCCACTAACTTTGCAGCTTTTCCACTTTCTTTCTTCTATCCCTTCTTTCTCCCCAAAATTCTTCCCCATACAGTCAAGCCTGCGTTGGTCCCGCATGGCCACAGGATGGATGATTGTGGCCTGTCTAAAAAAATTCACAATCGCAAATGCGGAGGGTCTGGCATGAGGGGCGGTCCCAGGCCTATGGACGTCACTGACTATCCCTTGTCCCTTCCCTAGCACGGCAGCTCTCCTAGGGTGACCGTTTATTTCTGCCATCGTTGAGCCTATGCTTCAATGACCACACAAACCAAAACCAAAAAACAGAAAAGAACTTATAACGGACTGGATAAGGATATTGGACACGACTCTGACAGCGACACTGAAACTAGACGCACAGCCAAGGAATCTTGCCTGTTCAAAACATTGCCACGCTTCTTGATAGTTAGGATGATCAACGATTTCCCCTTTTGTCATGGAAAAGTGGTTTGAGGGAGTATCCAGACAGATCAGAGACATTACAAGACTACGAGATAGAAGTTTCATAGTGGACTGTCCCACAGAAAGGACTTCTGAACAACTGCGATCTAGAGATGGCCCCAAGCTAGGTAGCCGAGTGTTTGATGTGAGTGTGAGTTGCCACAGCACTCTCAACTCCTCCAGAGGAGTTGTGCTGTCATCTCAGTTTGATGGTGTGTCTGAGACAGAAATAACAGATGACTTGGCTAAGCACGGAGTTACTGAGGCACATAGGGTCATGAGAACAGACAAGGACGGAAACAAAGTACCCACACATACTCTGTTTCTGACAGTTTGCACACCTGAAGCAAAAAGTGTTCATTTGTTATGAAAGCATTTCTGTTTCAGTATTTGTACCTTCACCACTGCGTTGTTTTAAATGCCAGAGGTATGGTCATGGTAGCACGGCATGCAAAAAAACACCGAATTGTTTCAAGTGTGAGGGAGATTTCCATGGCGAACAATGCAGTAATGCTCCGAAGTGCTATAATTGCAAGGGAGATTATCCCGCGTCGCTTAAGTCTTGCCCTACTTGGATCAGGGAGGCTGAGATTCAACAAATCAGAATACGAGAAATATGCTCATTTCCAGAGGCAAGAAAACGATATGAGATTCTCAAAGCGTGTGATACGAACAAACTGAGTTTTGCTGAAGTGGCCTCAACAAACACTTTGCCAACCAGTCTGCTCCTTATATTTCTCCCCTTCAAAAACCATATGCAAAGCTGATTTAATAAACTTGATAGACCAACTTCCATCTCCCTTCGTGATTGTTGGGGATCTGAACGGTCACTCCCCCAGATGGGGAAGTGACCCTCAGAATCCCCAAGGCAAAATTTTGGAGAATGTTGTTGATGACCTCAACCTTTTTATTTTAAATTCAGATTCATTTTGGAACATTTTCCAATTTAGACCTGGTCATCTGTGACCCTTCTCTATATTTGGATCTGGATTGGAAACCTCATTCGGATCTCTGTGGGAGTGATCATTTAAAAGAGATTTCTCTTATATAGCGCACTTACAAGCTCAGAGAGCTTCTCAAAGAGCTGGCTCGTAATATCCAGCAATCACAAAATTGTTTGCTGAAGTCAGGATTCGAACTCACGTCGTCCAAGACGCACTCAAACAAGTCGTACGCTCTGACCACTGAGCTATCCCTGCCGCCATTTTCAAATTCTTCTAAAGTTTCTAGAAGATCAATCTGAGGAGCCCCAGCGACACTGGAATTTCAAAAAAGCCGATTGGGACCAATTGTCGAATTATCAATGACATTCTAAATTCCAAAGATCCAGCTTTGGAGTTTTCTAATATCTTAATAGAATGTGCTTCCGAAAATATAGTACCAAAACATCTATTAAAAGCAGTGCCCCGAAAACCCCTGGGTTTGATGAAGAATGCAAGACTCTTCATCACCAAATAAAACAAGCCCAACGGAGTTTCTTTCAAAATCCTACTGCTGAAAATAAACTTAATCACCAGAAGCTGCGAGCTAAAACTAGGTATCTCTTTAAACAAAAAAGGCGTCAATCCTGGAAAACCTTCTTTTCCAAACTTCATACCAAACCAAAACCTCTTCCAAAACAGCCTGGAAAATAATTAAAAGAATTAAAGGAAAAAACTCCAAAGCTGTGATCCAAGGTCTGAAAAAACGTGGACATATTATCACTGACAAAAAGCAGGTGGCTGCTTTGTTGGCCTCTACCATTCCATCACAATTCGTCGTCTGCTCATTATTCTTCAAAATTACAAAACATCAAATATGAAAAACAACGAGAACCCTGCTTCTTTGACTCCGATAATTGTGAACTATATAACCTTCCCTATTCTATGGAAGAATTGACAGATTCCATCCTGAAATCCAATAATTCTGCTTCCGCCTTGATGATTTTCATTATCAGTTAATTTCACACCTGCCTAAAGATTCCCTTAAAATTCTCTTGGCTGTGTTTAATTATATCTGGTCTTCTGGTCAACACAGTGCATAGCTTCAAACTGCTGCCCTGACAAGGTTGAAACCCATTTGGAAAGACAGGACCATCAGTCTACATTCCAAGGTAAGGCTGCTGCGCACCCTTGTCATCTCCATCTTCCTATACGCTTGCGAAACATGGACCCTCACAGCGATCTACAACGAAGAATACAAAGCATGGAGAGAGGTGCTACAGAAGACTTCTGGGCATTCCCTATACCCTGAACATCACCAACAACGAAGTCCTACAGACCATCACACAAGCCATTGGACAACATGATGACATGCTCACAGTGATGAAGAAACGGAAACTCCGATGGTATGGCCATGTCACCAGAGTATCAGCCCTTGCAAAGACCATCCTGCAAGGCACGGAAAAAGAGGGAAACCGAACTATTGCTAGATTAGTTTATAAGCTACGCTTGAATTCATGGTGTACAAAATATTTGAAAAATGTTATTTGTATATGTGCTGGAACTATTTCCTTACAACATATTATACAGCACTGTACAAAGAAAATGGAATTATTTTATGTGCACAAGACGATATTAGAGTCATCTTACATGTATAGAGTTCGATGTTACAGGACATCGAGCGTATCATTGTCGGAACAGATTTATTTAAGGTTACTATAATTAACCATTTATATTTGTTTGTTTGTTTCTTTGTTTGTTATGGTTGTCTAAAATCACATTGTTGTGAAAAGACGTTAAATTAAAATATTGAATTGAAAGGGAAACAGAAATAAATGTGGGAGGACATCATTCGAGAATGGACTGGTTTGACACTGAACGAAGCCATGGGAGTTGCTGAGAACAGAGAACGATGGAGTACACTGGTTAAACGATCGCCTGTGGTGCCCAAGCGACCTTTGACTTACGGTATAGGATAGGATAGAATAGTACTACTAAGTAGGGCTGACAGTTTTACCGATACGTAACTGTATTCAGGTTCGGAAACGCGACGGTACGGTATACCGGTGCGGGTGTCCAAGGTCCGGTTTACCGGGAAATCTCGACAACGCATAACGCGACAGTGGGCGACATCTTGTCCGCCTAGAGAGCGAGCCTAAAGCCCAAACACGTGGATAGGCAGCTGTTTTTGAAGAATAACTTATAAAAACAGCAGCTTATCCACGTGTTTGAGCATGGTACCAGTCGCCAATCCTTCTGAATTAAAGACCCCCGTTGGGGTGCCGGGGGTTTCAGTATAAATAGTATCCCCACTTTCTGAAAATTTAGTGCTTTAAATTCCCACTGTCGCTGTCTTTCTCATTTGCTCTTTCTCATTCCTGCTCTGTTCTATCAATCTGCTATACTATCTTCTTCTTCGCTAGACCAGTCATCTACCTTTTTTCTTGAAAACTTCCGGGACAAAACTCATTATTTGTGTATGAGGTCTGTTGGATCAGCTTGGGAATGTTGGACGCTTTCTGCCAGGTGGTCCACTAGGGCTTCTTGTGATGTTATTATTTAGCAATGTAGGCATTTTATATGTATGTGTTTTGTTGATATAATTTATAATGATGACTGTATTCTATTTTGTTTTTGTAAACGGGGGTTCGATTAATTAGAGTACAGCCTCAGCGTCCCCTGCATGGATTGTCTTTATTGTAGAGCGACTGGCTGGTATGGAGCTTTCAGTTTTACCACTAGTTTTTTTTTCAGCAGATCTTTTATGCGGATCAAGGGTTGTCCGGTCCTGATTTGGCTCGGAAGAGTCCGCTGGACCTAAAGCAATAATCATGGAATGTAATGTAATGTCTGAATTAAAGTTCTTAAAGACCTTTCCCGTTGAATGTTTTTGTTTTATTTGGATTTTGTGGTTTACAGTTTGCTGATGTTCTAAACAGTGGTTTATCATAATTTGTTTTGAAGGCGTTCAAGCAATAATAAAGCTTCAGTTTATATGGAAATGTAGTTCTTTGAAACTGTTTTGAAGGGTATGACAATCTTTCTTTTGCGTCGGTCACTACTGTCAGTGCCATTTCCCATTTGATTGTAACACTTAAAATCGCGGTATACCGATACGAAATACCGATACGACCTAAAAATACCGCAGTAATACCGGTACGACTTTGACCCACGGTACCCAGCTCTACTACTAAGTATTTGTTGTCAGCAATACATTGTCATTGTCGTATTAGTTAGCACTGTTATTAATGCTAGTTTTTAATCTTCTAATACTATTATGTATTTGTTGTCAGCAAGACATTGTCTTTGTGTTATTAGTTAGCACTGTGTTTGATGTTAGTTTTGATTGTTGTCACCTGGTTCTTTATTAATTTATATATTTAACTTTTGACATTATCTTGTAAGTGGTACTATTTTTCAAGCACATGTCCTGTTCATTGTACTCAATTATAATAAATTATACAATAATTTTGTTATTTCTTTCTCTATACAATACACACTGTCATTTTCATTTTAGGGTTCTATTATATGTGTGGCAAACAATCAAAACCTGGTTATAACAAAAATACAAATTGATGACACAATAAAATTAAAATCATCTACAGTGAACAGTGAAAGAAAATACATTAAAGAAATATGAAATCTACAATTATTTTGTTACACTTAAACAAGAATTAAAATAGATACAATACAATTTTATTCATCTCAAAGTTAGCAATTACAGTGGTAGCATTAGCAAATTCACATTATATATACACAACGAACAATCACATTCGACAATAGAAGCCCAATAAAAATGGATGTATTAAACTATGTGATGAAGTCCTATCCTATCCTATCCTATCCCCTAACTCGGAGGTCGTATGGGGCACCTCAGATGATCGTTTAACCAGCGTACTCCATCTTTCCCTGTCCTCAGCAACTCTGATTGTTTCGCTCAGTGTCAAACCAGTCCATTCTCGAATGTTGTTCTCCCATATCTTTTTTGGTCTCCCTCTTCTTCTACCTCCTTGCACTGTGCCTTGCAGGATGGTCTTTGCAAGACCTGATGATCTGGTGACGTGGCCATACCATCGGAGTTTCCTGTTTTTTCACCACTGTGAGCAGGTCATCGCGTTGTCCAATGGCTTGTGTGATGGTCTGTCGGACTTCGTCGTTGGTGATGTGCTGGGTATAGAAAATGCCCAGAAGTCTTCTGTAGCAGCTCATCTCCATGCTTTGTATTCTTCGTTGGAGATCTGCTGTGAGGGTCCATGTTTCGCAAGCATGTAGGAAGATGGAGATGACAAGGATGCGCAGCAGCCTTACCTTGGAATGTAGACTGATGGTCCTGTCTTTCCAAATTGGCTTCAACCTCGCCAGGGCAGCAGTTGTTTGTGCGATCCTGTAGAGGACTTCCTGTCGGGACCCATTGTCTGATACAATGGCTCCTAAATATTTGAAGCTATGCACTGTGTTGAGGGATTGGCCTTGGACTTTGATGTCCGTGTTGATGCCATTGGTGTTGCTGGTCATCATTTTGGTCTTCTCTGCACTTATTTCCATTCCATAGGCTTTGGAGGTGGTTGTCAAGCCTCTGTACCAGCTGTTCAAATGATGAAGTAGAGGCTATAATTACAAACTACCCCATATCTTACAGGTTGCATAACAATAAGAAACTCTCTCCCGTGCACCCGCACACCCGCCTGATTCTTGCATTGACACATAAGATTAATATAAAATATGTTGGCTCACATACAAATAATGATACACATACGCCCATTAATAATATATATCAATTATATAGATATTCATAATATTTGTAAACATACAATGATACATATATACAAACAGATTTAACAGAAAAACTATTACCTTATTTAGCGGAAAAACTATTATCTAAGCTTGTTTTAGCAAACTTTGCACTGAAGAGTGCCAAAGGGAGGTGCGTGTGCTTTTTCTGCATGAATGTAAAATTATTAGTTATTAGTGATGTGGAATTTAGGTTGTGAATGTCTGTATTTGATTGGAATTTAAGGATGCTGCTGTGTCATTAGAAATGAATGTGTCTCTGCTAGTTGTGTATATACAATGGATATATTGCATGCTTCTTGCGGACGACGAGCCAAAGACAAATTTCTGTATGTGATGAACATCAGACAATAAAGTTGTATTGTATTGTATTGTATTGTATTGTAACAACTCTGTATGGTTTAGGTCTGAAGGCCATCCATTTACGGGATCCCTCAGACTTGATGTGGAGAAAAAAAATCGCATCCGGGGTATAGACGGGCTGGATGGCAAAATTCATGAATTGTCTACCCCGATAATTTTTAATCAGTGGTTGAACAAGATTAATGATAATGAATTTTGTGGTGCCGTTATCTTAGATTTCGCCTAAACTTTTCATCTCAGTGACCACAAGCTGCTTTTAAAAACAATTCCTCTCTGTAAACTCGGGATTGATTTTGTTCAACTTATAAGTTCTAGCCATCAAACTGTGCAAGCAAACACATCACGTCACTACCGTTTAAGGTCACAAGGCGGATAAGATCAGTCAGGTTGTTGGTCCCGGCCAAACACCTTCTTTGTACCATTTAGAATTCCTCGCTTAGCGTCACCTCGCATAAGGGAAAACCTCGAATAACGTCAACCCCGTTTTGGTTCCCAAATGGAGGAGACTGCTGCTTAAGAGAAATTGATGTCACAGATGACGTCGTTTATGAGGTCACTTCCTGTTTTGAGATGGAATTCCATCCCAGAACACCTGTCACGTCCAGCCAGCATCCGCGTTATGCGACACTCTTCAATACACACGGGAACCACTTTGACAGAGTGCGACCCATGGGCGGTGTAGACAGGTGTAATTGTGATCTGCCGTGTCCCCTCCTAGCGGGACGTATTGCCACAGTGGACCTTACACTGAATTGACTTCATTCACTAGCGATAAAGCATGTGCCGTGTCGTAGACAAAATGAACAATTCGTTAAACTTGTGTAAGGTTTTCTGCAAATACACCCAGTAACTCTCTTGGTGCATACTTTTTATTTTTTATTCTCATTTGCGTGCGTGCGCGTCAATGTGTTTGTGTGTGAGAGTGTGTGTATGTGTATGCATGCTTGCATCCGTTCGTTTGAGTGTTTGAGTGTGTGTTTATGCATCATACACACGCACAAAAAATACATATACAGTAATGCATACATGCATCCGCGCGCACCAACGTGCACACATGTACACACACACACGCACACACACTGTCACACGACAAAAAAAATTTAGCACCTCGTATAAGATCAAGTTTTTTACTGGTAGTTGATCTTATCAGAGGACTGTTTAGGGTGCCCCTTGGATAAGATCAAACAAAAATTTGGTCCCGTGGGGGGTCACCTTAAGCGACTGGAGTAGTGCACTTTTCACTATATGTATACACACATATGTAAGGTTGCAATAACTTCTGGCATCTGCTGGCACCGTCCTACCGAACTGTTGTGAGATGCAAGTGTTCAAACCACCCAAGGCGGACGATAGACCTTCAAAATCTTAGACAGTGCACACTCCTGCCCCCACTTGTGTGTGTGTGTTTAAATCAGTTGGCTAAATGGACTAAATCATATGTTTATTAACAACACACACACACACACACACCCAAAAAAAAAATCCACAAGACAAATGCATGGTAATGACAACTAGACAAAAGCGCAGGGAATATAACGTCCACATTTCGGGATTTAGCGGTTAGTAATAAAACTATTGAAAAAGTCAGCCATCATAAAGTGTTGGGAGTCGACATTAATAAATAAAATTAACAACCTGTTATGGTCAAATCACATTAAACAACTTTCCAAAACTGTCTAAGAAAGCGTATCTTCTAACTAGAATCAATCACTTCCTAAATTCTGATGCAAGGAAGTTATTCTTCAAGGCACATATTCAGTCAGCCATTGATTATGCGTTTACCTTCAGCCAATGATAATGCAATTAAACCACTTATCAGATTACACCAACGTCTCTTAAAGTAGTCATATTAAAGAAAAAAACTCTTCTGAGTAGACTACATAAACTCAGGGATTCTGCCTCTAAAAGCAAGGTTGGCTTATAATAAGTGTTCATTTATGCACAACATTATCACTGGATATGTACCAAAAATCATTTGCTCAAAATTAACTTTGAGAACTTCACGCCAAGTGATGAGATTGAACACTCCTCTTCCTCGGATTGATCTGTTTAAGTCTACTTTAATTTATTCAGGTAGCAGTGTCTGGAACTCTCTCCCAAACTTCCTGAGACAAACTACCAACATCAATACTTTCAAGAGCAAATATGCTTCCCATCTTATGAAGTCAAAATAAATGTTGACTTCATTGCACATGTAAGGAAATAAGATATTTTTTCTCCCTACAAGTTTATTTATATTCTTTGCTACTGATGATTTTATGCAATGTATATTATTTCGTTTAACTGATTTTGGAAAATAAGCATATGTGCTAGTTAATGTGTATAATGTCCTCTAAGCTTTGTTCCTTACAAACTAATTGATCTTTAGGAGCTATAAAATGTTAAATATAAATATAAAATTGATGTGCAACCCCACCCCCATTCTTTGCAATGTTTGCCATGTACATATCTGTCGTTTTGTAGCTTTAGTAGACTAGTCCTTCTTTAGGGCGAGGGCCAGATGTAAAAAAAGCAGGTCACTGCGTATTCTGTTACCTTCGCTAATTAAAGAATTTTCTTCTATTCTTTCTTTCTCTCTTCTCTTCTCTTCTCTATCTATATATCTATCTATCTCTGGGTGTATTTTTAACTTAACTGATTATGCTTAGTGTTTATATGTTGCACTGTTTCAGTCTCGTGACCTCCCGTCCATCCTTGGATGTGAGCAGTGCCTGGTTAAAGGAAAGTTACTTCCCTGGACACACCAATGGGTTCTAGAACGTTCGCAAGAGAACATTCTTACCAGTGTGAAGGTGACAGTGGATATAGCCCACATGCCAACTGAGGCCGCCCAACAATGCATTCCGACCAAAACATATCTTTTTCTAGAAGTAAGTCAAAGTTTAAAAAGTGCTGAACAACAAAATGTACTTTAACTTTTGAATATTTCCAAACAAGGTCTGCATATCAAAATAGCTCAACGTAAACTAAACGTAGTAAAACTATTGTTTCCAGAAATGACAGGGAATGAAATGGACGCAAAACGTTTGAAAGTTGTTTTTTAAAGTCCTCTTACACATTGAGGGACAGACGTGCACGAGCTTTGCATACACACACACACACACGTACGCCCACACGTACACACATGCACGCCCACACACATACACTCACACACAGAGATTTGCAAAACATCAGAACTGGGTTTATTTAAGCATGTAGGAATCGGAAAGTGGATTGTTTTGACGCAAAGCGCAAAATTCACCCAAATATGATGCAAAATTGGCTCCTTCCATCTAGAAAGTTGATGTAGTTCGTCTCCTATTGGGGACGAAATAGGTTGACTTTTTTTCAAAATTTGCCCGGTTAAAAAGTGGCTGGATTTTCTCCGTCTCGGATAGAGCACTCTCTGGTTAATAAAACACCCTCATGCACTACAACTGCACTCCCATGCACTAAAAGAGTACTCCACTCCCGTGTACTTAGAAAAAAGTGGGGTCCTGAATAAAAGTGGGTTCCTAGCAAATGAACCTATTTCAGTATTTGTAGTTAAAAAAGGCAAGGTCTGGTACCCATTGTACGTTTATGCAAGTGCACCCACAAACACACATTTTAAAAATGTATTCAGAAACTACAACAAAGCATAATAATACAACGCATCGTCTTCTGATAAAGCTGACGTGCGCCCACACAGACGAACCCCCCTCCCTCTTCCCACTCCTTCACACACACAGACACACACACACATTCTTGTGCGTGGTGACAAATGGGGTAATTTTACAATATAAGAATCGGAAAGCACTTTTCTAACAGAAAAAGAGCATATTTGTAGAGAAAAGGGTTAGGGCAAGGGCTAGGGCTAGATCTGCAACTAACCCTTACCCGAACCCTTCTCTAAAAAGCTGACCTAGTTCGTCTCCTATAGGGGACGAAATAGGTAGAAATTTCTTCCAAATTTATCCGAAAATGGACTGTATTTTCTCCATCCGGGATAGTGCACTCCTGTGTACTTAAAACACTCTCATGCACTACAACTGCACTCCCATGCACTAAAAGAGCACTCCCGCGCACTTAGACACAAATGGGGAACGGGAGACAAATGAGTAACAAGGAAATTACCCCATTTGTCACTAAGAAAGACAAATTCCGTTTCTCATTTGTGGGTTTATACAACAACAACACACACACACACACAATTGTAGATTATAGTCACACGACACCGGAGCGTATAGGCGACTATTGGTCACATTTTTCTGACACCAGCGAACCAGTTGATGGTAAGGGGAAAATAATATGGTCACACATTGGCCAAACCGGGATTCGAACTAGGGACCTTTCGGTTACCAGTAAGCTGCTCTGCCAACTGAGCTACCCGGCCCCTCAACACTCACACACACCGTGACTTTAAATACTCCATCTTTGGGTCACTCTTCACATTTTATTTAATTTCATTTGCCGTTAGTGTAATCTGATAGTAACTTCATTATACTTCTTGTATGTTTCAGCTGGTAAATGAATGGCGAGTAAAAGAAACAAGAGAAACATCAGCACAAACAGACCTGAACACAGAAGTCAGTGCTGTACTCGTAGAACGTAGACAAGACGACCATGATATGCCTAGATATAGATATGAAGTTGGAGACGTCAGTAAGGCTAATGGTGGGTATGCATCAAGTGAAAGCTTTCAAAATAGTTCTGCAGCTGACTTCCAACCGTCACAAGACGAAAACACTAGTGTGAAGACAATTGCTGACGGCGAAGCTTCTGGGTCAGAAGATCAACGGTCAGCACATGGTCAGTTACATCATGACGCGTCCAGTCAAATATTATATGTAGAACGACTTCAGCATATGAATGGAAACTCGTCGCCAGCTTTGCCGTTGGAAAACCCTTCATATAAGCAGCGGCTTCAGTTCCAACCTGCTTCTGCAAGAGTACAACCAGCACTTCTCCCTCGGGTTGACTGGTCTGGGAACCCTCCTGCTAAGTCTGCACTTCAGGTGTACAACAACTGCACGTTTTCTGTTCGCGCTTCTACCAACAACAGTACGCACATTGAGCGACCCGAGATGCAAAACTTGCAAGTTGGGAACACAAACACGATTACAGAGGCGTCGGAATCTACAGCTCAGCAAGAATTGGAAGCGCCAGTTCCTCGAGACAATCATGTCAGCGAGCTGGATGGAGCAGCACAACAAGCTGAAGTAATGTCCAATCTACCAAACCAGCAGTCCTGTTACTGAAGCCATGGCCAATCTACCAACAGGCAGTCCTGTTACTGAAGCCATGGCCAATCTACCAACAGGCAGTCCTGTTACTGAAGCCATGGCCAATCTACCAACAGGCAGTCCTGTTACTGAAGCCATGGCCAATCTACCAACAGGCAGTCCTGACACTGAGCCAGCCATGGAAGGAGCTGTAGCTATAGCACATCCTCTATTTGCCTCAAACGAACGCATACCTCAGGACGGAACGTCACAAACTGTGGTTGAAACACTGCTTGCCAAGCGGCCACAGCAGGCTGAAGACCATGGCTTTCACAGGTCGAGGGAAGTGTAACCTGTGAAACACATTTTCCTTATGCGATTAATATTCTTTGAATTTTAATTCATAAACACGGTGATAAATATCTTATTTCCAAAACCAGAATAATGATCTTTCCATTTCCAATTCCTATCCTATCATATCCCGTAACTCGAAGGTAGTTGGGGCACCACAGATGATAGTTTAACCAGCGTGCTCCATCTTTCGCTGCCCTCAGCAACCCTCATCATGGCTTCAAGCCAGTCCATTCTCGAATGGTGTACTCCCACTTATTTTTCTGTCTCCTTCTTCTTCTGCCTTCTTGCACTGTGCCTTGCAGGATGGTCTTTGCAAGGCATGATGCTCTGGTGACGTGGCCATACCTTCGGAGTTTCCGTTTCTTCACCACTGTGAGCATTGGTGATGTGCTGAGTATAGGAAATGCCCAGAAGTCTTCTGTAACACCCCATCTCCATGCTTTGTATTCTTCATTGTAGATCTGCTGAGAGGGTCCATGTTTCGCAAGCGTTTAGAAAGATGGAGATGACAAGGGAGCACAGCAGTTTTACCTTGGAATGTAGACTGATGGTCCTGTATTTCCAAATGGGCTTCAACCTTGTCAGGGCAACAGTTTTTCACGAGCCAAGTTCGTATCCGCGAGTGCAGTGTATGTTCACTATGCAGTGTCCATAGTTTTGACCGTGTTTGTTACTGTAGGGAACACGTTCTGTCGAGATGTACGTGCGTTTATAGAGTGCGGATTTATTAGACCTAATATCATATGCTGTGAGAATTATGCTTTGGCGTGTATTTTGTAAGTAAATTTGTGATTGGATTGTGAAAAAGAATTTCTAGTGTTTTATAGAGTAGAATGATTTGGGAGTTTGATGCCAGCCAGCGTTCAAAGAGTGTTGACAGAGAGCACAGACCTTAGTGAAGACTCTATTAGTTTTTTTGGGGTGACGATGTGTGTGGTTGATGGGTTGCGATTCTGTCGTGAAAAGCTGTTGCTGCAGTTGTTTCCTCTTTGGCCTCACGAGTTGGGTAGTAGGTTGAAAACCATTCTTTGACGCTGTTGGTTGTGCGTTTGTGGGTGAATGTATTTTCAGTTTCTTTGGTTTATTGGTTTATTTTGGTAGGTGCCCTGTTCAATCGCAGAACTGCGTTGCGGCGAGTGAAGGGGGGGGGGAGGGGGGCAAAGGAAGGGGGGGGGAGGAGGTGTATCATTTTCATAAATATGTATTGTCACAGTGGCCAGAGTGAGGGCACTGGACGACCGTCAGACGAGGGATATTTCGGATAACCAGAAAATCAATACAAACATAGGACGCAACAACATGGAACATGATTAACAACAAAAAGTCACTTCTAGCAAACAATGCAATGTATATTCACATTCAGCAGAGTTTCATAATATGAATGCAACTAATAATATAATATAAAAGAACCATCCCCAAGAAAAGAAGGGAAAAAAAGACAACCAAATTCCAGCAAGGAGAAACAATCTTTATATCATAGCCACTGTCAACGCACGGGAGGATTCTTATGCGGCCCTTACCCCAAAATACATAATGATTTCAGGGGGATGCCGCACCACCTGCCGCGGTTGCTTCCGTGATCTTAATAAACAGGCGATGTGTACAGTTGAGGACAGAGTCACAGCATCAAAGATGAGGACACGCGCGCACTTGCACCATAAAACGCATACACTCTGATGACGATAGTGATACAAATCAATTCTTTTTCACTCAATGATGATGCTTATGAACCATGATGAATGACGGTATGATCAAATACGATTAAGTTATAACAGTCCCAACAATCCGGTATTGTTGTCCCATCTGCTGTCCATGGTGAAATTAAAGTCTTTACTTATCTTGAGTTCTTGTAGTAGCGGAACTGAAATGTAGACACCATGTTCCTCGCTTCCAATGATGATGGTAATGTTGACTTCAATGTCACTGTCTCTTTCTACTCCTTCTATTGCTCTCTTGTCGCAGGCTTTGTCGTGATATTCTGGACACTTCGGTGTTATTGTCCCCCGACAACGTTCATACAACTCCGGCACTGTATTGGTCGCGCCTGAAACGTGACATTATGTCTCAGATATGAATTTTTATAACGAACGTCGAACCACAAGTATATTGTAATGTTCTTCGTTCGTCGAAGCATTAAAAAGTATACAGTGGTGTATATATTATAACACACAATAATTGATAATGAATGATAGATGAGATGACTGATGACCCTTCCTTCATGCTTCCACTTTCATGTCAGATTCAGATTCAGATTTTTATTTAAAGTCTTTTCATTGATAAAATGATATTAGACTTTCACAAACATATATATGCATAGACATAAACACAAACACACATGTATAAACATAAACACTTATTTATGTACTTAAATCAAAAAATGTTTTTTATGTCAGTATGTAAGATAATGTAAGCGATTTTTTCAATAAGTGTATGATTATATAAAATATCTGTCATACTATCGGTTTCATTGATCGAGACATTATTTGCCTTGTATAATGGTAATAATGTTGTACATTCAAATAATAAATGTTGTACAGACATTGGTTGCTGGCATATACAATGAATATCAGTAATGTATTTTGTGCTCCATGAATTCAAACGCATTTTATATATGATTTTTGAAATATTTCTACTACATGATAAAATGTTATGCTTGTTTACTGATTTTTGAAAATGTCTTTCTACTAATGAAACCAATGCATGCCTAGATAATGTAATATTACAATTTGATATCGAATTTGTATTTTCAGCTCCAATTTTGGCAAGTTTGTCCGACTGCTCATTCCAGTACAAGCCAGAATGAGACGGAACCCAACAAAAATCAACATTTGTACCTCTGCTAATAATTTGATGTATTATATGCTTAATTTCAAATATTAGATCTGGTCTAGTAGTATATTCCCAGTTTTGAATTGATTGTAAAACTGATTTTGAATCGACACAAATGAGCAAGTTAACTATATCCAGGGATGTTTCAAGAATATATTGTAATGCTCTTAATATGGCATATAATTCACAGGAAAATATAGAAAATCCTTTTCCAATGTAGTACGAATTTTCTACTTTCAAAGCTGGTATAACAAACCCTGCACCACTATTAGATGATTCCAGTACAGATCCATCTGTAAATATTTTTAGGTGATTGGGATAATAGTGTTCTAAGTGTTCTTTCACTTCACTTATAAGAACATTATTGTTTTCCCCTTTAGTAATATTAGAATATTCTATATCAAAGTTAGCAGATAAATGTTCCCAATATGGTATTTGAGGTATTAAAGGCTGAATCGGAATATTCGAAATATCAATGTTACATGCAGTCATTGTTGTGTTTACAAAATTCTTAATTGGCTGGAGATAAGGAATTTTTTCAGCGCGTTTAGGATATTCTTTAGAGTCAATGCAGATATCATCTGATACTGAATTGTTTACTGATAAACTTCGAATTACATATTTGGAGATTGATAATTGTCTCTGTTCATTTAATGATAAGATTCCTGCTTCTTTATAGCTTTTAATTGTATTTGTACTAACTGGAACTCCAAGTGCCAATTTTATTGCTCTACAATCTAAACTTTGAAGTCTCTTAATGTATGTCGCGGAAGCAGCAAAGTAAACTTCTTGTCCATATGTCAATATCGATCTTACCAGTGAAATAGCTAAATGAAGTAAAGTTTTCGAATTATTTCCCCAAGTTTGAGAACTTATTATTTTTAACAAATTTATTCGTTTTCTTGCTTTTGTAAGTAGGTATTCTATATGACTTCTCCAGTTTAGTTTTGAAGTCAGATATACTCCTAAGAATGTAATATGTTGTGTATATTTCAATGCAGTTCCTTCCAATTCTAATTTTGGTAAATACTGAGGATTCTGACCATTGTTAAACAACATCAAGTAAGTTTTTTTCCTTTGATAATTCCAATCCATTTTCTTTCATGTACTTACAAAGTAAATTTAATTCATTTTGATATAACTTTTGAATATAATTTATAGTTCTTTTGTTTGTATGTTTCCTCAGTGATGTATTAATCCATATTGCAATATCATCTGCATATTGTACAATATTAGTTTGTTTTGTTGAAGCTTTTGGAAGATCAAATATTAAAATATTGAATAATATAGGAGCTATAATTGAGCCTTGCGGAATCCCTATGTCGACTTTCTTAAATTCAGAGTATGTTTTACCTATCCTGATGCATATAAATCTTTCGGACAAACAGTTTTTTATATATTGGAACATGTATCCAGAGATGCCAATTTGTTTTAATTTTAGTAACAAGCGAGAGGTCCATACTGTTTCGTAAGCTTTTTTAACATAAAAAAAAGTTGCTAAAATACTCTTTCTTCTGGCAAATTGTTTTTTAATTTGATTTGTTAATTTAACAAGATGATCACTTGTATTTCTACCCTTTCTAAACCCGGCTTGATTTACGGGAATAATGTCATTCTTTTCACAATAATGAAACAGACGTTTATTTATTATTTTTTCCATTACTTTACCAACATGAGTTGTAAGCAAAATCGGTCTATAACTATTTATGCAGGATCTCGGTTTGCCTTCTTTTAAAATAGGTACTACTACTGACTTTGTCCAGAGAGAAGGAAAAGTTTCATTTCGCCAAACCTTTTGGTAAAATGCACAGGCGGCGGAAGCTGCTCAGGATTGGGGGGGGGGGGGGGGCACACACCTGGGAAAAGTCGAGGGTGGGGGTGGGGGTTACAGATTCAGCGAAGGCGCGAAGCGCCGAGCCTTCTAGGGGGGTCCGGGGGCATGCTCCCCCGGAAATTTTTTTTTTCAAGGATGCAAAATGGTGCAATCTGGTGCAATCTGAACCTTGAAAAAGCTATCTGTGTATGGTCTGGGACTTTGAGCTTTTTGAACAATTGAACTGACAAACTCTGGGGTAGCCTACAAAAATTATCCTCTGCCCCTCCCTTAAAAAAAACCACACACACATTTATTTATCAGCAGAGATGTTTTGTATACTATTATTATTCACTACTTTTTGTTGATCGTTAACGGTATAAAGCTTTACCTTGTAGTTTATGAACATCACCGCCCTGCTTTCACTTAATTCAGTCTTGCTGCACTAGGTTCCTCGGCATTAGTACCATTTGTGAATTTTATCTTCTGGCAAAACAGTTCACTGCCTCTTTGAAGTCAATATCAACATCCCTGTGCACTTTCAATAAAGCAAGTCCATTTAGTCTCTGTTGCCCCATTGTAGAGCGCAGGTAGTTTTTTCAGGTTGCGCAACTGACTGTTTGAGTAGTGACAGGTAGGGTGCAAAGGTTCTAAAGCATGATGAACAGGATGGGATTAAAAAAAATCCCTGTCACAATGTTTCAGTGCTTCTGATGCCGTGGATGGGATGATAGCTGTCGCATTCTCAGCAGCACTTCGCCATTTGCAAACCCACCGTTGGTATTCTGCATCAAGGGTAGCGTTGTCTGGTAGGTCAGACTCCCACAACATTGCCAGCATCACCCCTTCTGGAACCTGCATGAAACCATCCTGGTTGTCTATTAAAGTGCTTGGCACCAGACATAGACCATCAACTGCTAGACCAGCATTTTTGAACCTCGAGTCCAATTCGGTTGACAAGTGTTCCAAGAAAGGAATGGCAATGCTAATCTTGAAATATCCTTCTGGAGTGGCCGCAGGTTGGTTGTCACGGAGAGTCTGTCGGGATGAAAGATCAATTGCTGAAGGTTTATGCATAATAAAATCTGGAATTCTGGTTATACTTCCATTATTTAATAATACTAAAGAAGAATTTAGTATATTATCAACTATTCGGTTATTACTTACAGTATCAGATTCATTATTCCAAAGTGGAGATTGAGAATTGAAATCTCCAAGAATGACCCATTTATTTCTTGTCCAATCTACATTTTTTATCCAGTCAGAATTATCTTCCTTAGGTCCATTTGGAAAATAAACAGACATTACATTAAGAGTTACCTGATTATTAATTTTAACTGTTGCACTTGTGGAATAAACATCTTCAGCATCAGATGAAATTGGCGAAGGATATATAAGATTATATTGTAAGTCAGATCTGATGTAGAGGGCCGTCTGTACTTTCTTGTTTATTTTTCCACAAGTATAAAGTGGTGGGTAGTAGTAAGATGTTAGAATAGGTAACTTGTATGCATCAACATTTAATGATTGCAATGCTAATATACTGTAAGTATATTTGGATATATAATGTTCAAGTTGTAAGAAATTTGCACAAATTGACCTGCAGTTCCACTGTAATATTCTTACATTATCTTTCATACTTCCTTATAATTTAAAATGTAACAATTTATTTGTTATGTGAAATTAACAGGTGAACTATAACTATAAACCTCACTTGAACTCAATCAAAATCACCTAAGTGAAATTTCAGTTATACAAATAATGTAATGCTAAGAGGAAAATTGTGCCGCTTTACAGATTAAAATTATATTGTCTTATTTGAAGATCAGCACATTTTAGGCTGCATAAAGCGAACTCGCACATAATAAACATTATTTACCATATCGCATGGTTATGGAATGCAGAGGAAAGCCCAGACCATCACGCCTAGTACATATAAAACCATGTTGAATCCAACGCATTGCACGCAATGATTATGAACTTTCACATGAATCGGACACCCCGATCCAGGACTACAGGAGCTAGCCTCGTATAGCGAGTGTCCCAACGAAATCGCCCCCAGCGCCTCCTGAAAAACAAAGTCCGATCGTACCCCATGACAAAGCATTTGTATAGTTTAGAAGATAAGCAAGTGAAATAAGATAGGGGCGAGCTCATGCCAAAGCGTCAAGTTCAAGACCAGATCACCGAAAGACACTAATGACTAAAGGCGATTCCGCGCGTAGACACCCACCGCACAAAATCAACTATACCGCAACCCAAAGCCGGAGCATCCGAGTCACGCAACCCACCCTTATTGACATCTACAAGTATACAGTGCGATCAGTGTATTCCCAAAAGACCCGACCTAGGTACACAGCAAGAGACGAATACACGATCTAGAGCTCCCTTATCCATATCACAGCCAAGTCACTAGTATACAATGTACACCCTCCCCCACATCCAACCATTATTGAGCATCCACTCTTACAACATGGTTTTATAAATCATCATCACCACTTTCATGCCTTACATACAATGACATAAACAAACACTTCTGCCAAGTGCTCTCCAAACCTGATCCTCTGCAAGAGATCTAAATCTGAACATAAACATAGATCAATCAACGCTGTGAGATGAAGTCTAACAGATCTATAATCGGTCTAGATGTGCTGAGGCTAAAAATATAGAAACAATGATGGAAAAGTTACACTTATACGAAAATAAACTAACTTGTTTGTTTGTTTGTTTGTTTATTTTTACGTCTTTTTACTTAAAAGTGATTTTAGACAACATTAACAACAGTAAATTAAAATAGAACTAAAACATAAATAAAGGAGATAGGAAACAATCACTTATACTATTCATAATACTCAAAGCATAGAGACTACATACAAAAAAGGCAAAAAAGGCGAGATACAACAATCCTCCGTGAAGAGGTATAGTTAGATTTCTCTCCATTCTCCCACAGATAACTGCCTCTCCCACCCCTCTTTCCGTCTTGAATGCAGTCCCTATTTACATATTATCCAATATTTCTAATTCCATTCATCATCCATAAGGAAAAGTATAGCACATTCCCGGATCATAAATACCAACAAATAATATCAAATATTACAACCCTCCCCCCCCCCCCCCCCCGCCCCCCTATAGGGCTAAAAATCAACGCCTCCGCAATCTGCAGCCAACAATCATATGTTATAATTTGAGCATTGCAAATATTTGCAGGTAAGAGATGTTGTATTGCACTACAATCATGTAATATGTGATCTATTGTTATATTTGCTTGACATTGGCATACTACATCTTTGCAGTATTTTGTTTTCCAAGAATTAAGAATTAGTCTATTGGCCAAAGTAACAATATGACGAGAATAATGGATTGCTTGATTTGTTATAATGTTCAATTTTGATTCTGATTTAAATTGTTGATTGATAATTGTATACATTTCTTTTTGTGATAATGGTATTTGTATGGAAAAAACATGTTCATTTTTTGCTCCTTGTTTGGCTTGTCGATCTGCCCAATCATTATACAATAAACCGCTATGTGAAGGAACCCAACAAAATGTGACACCAGTTCCTGACCTTATTAATATGTTAACAAGGTGTTGTATTTCATATATTATTGAATTAGCATCATTATTGTCAGATTGCAATGCATACAAAACTGGCTTAGAGTCTACACATATCAACAAATCAATGAATGTTCCTTGTAAACTTATTATTTTATTTAATGACATTAAAATCGCGATAAGTTTAGCTGTAAATATTGAATGTTTTTTCCCTAAGCTATAACCTTCAATTATTTTGAGTGATGGTATAACGTATCCTGATCCAGATTCCCCTGAATCTAAAACGGAACCATCCGTATATATTTCTAAATAATTATGATAATTTTCTTCTATGTGTATACGAGCAGCTTATGCAATTAAATTAATATTATCATCTTTTTTTAGTGTAGTGTATTCAGTATCAAATTTAGCTTTACAGAATTCCCATGAAGGCAACGGTGGGCTTGCTAATTTTTTGAAAACCTTTTGTGGAGATATATCTGCTTTCTCAAAAATATCAGAAGTGTAAGTAGCAATAGTTTGTAAGTATTTGACATTTCGAGATCGTTGAGAAAAGTCTCTGTGCGATTGAATGTTTAATTCAACTGTTGTAAAATAAACTAACTAACCTGGAATAAAACACATTGTTATTATTGTTTTTGTTACTATATAGCTATCTATCTGGCATCTGTTAGCCCAGTCTAGCCTAGCTGAACACGATGGCGCATGAAGAATTGAACCCAACGGTTTGTGAAAACAATGGCTTCCCACAAATTAACGACCGGTCGACGATCCTAGGACACTGGATCTCCGGAATCAGATAGTCGCTCCCATTCGTATGTCTCTATCTGCCTCGCAGTGCACCTAAGGTATCTCTCGGTATCCTCCTTGATCGTTTCTTCTCAACCGGTTGCCTTGCACCCGTAATGCCGTGTTGGATATATGATGTAGCAAACGTTCTCCTGGAGCGAAATCCCTCTTCTCAGTGAAGATTTTTGTTTTCGTCTCACTATGACGCAATCGGTGTGACGTATGACGCGACGACGTCAAAACACAGACTTTGGAATTCTATCGAGACTGAAGACTTTAAAGGTGTCATGAATTGGCTAGCTTTAACTCTGCTCGTTGACTATTTAGCCATGTGTAGTTTTTGTAACAGTAGAGAGTCAGTAAATTACACAGCAGACCACACACCGCGAGCCCGACCCACATCGCAGTGACTCAGCACTTGAGCTTTGAATCGGACCGTTTTAACCAATCAGAGCAGGCTCAGTGGGTAGAGCAGTTTTGAATGTGTCAGAGCCTAACACAGTTTGAATCAGTCGTGTGTGAGACGAGGTAGAGTCAACATCTCCACAGCTAGAGAAATCTCTACACTCATAGACCAGGAAGCAGGACTTTGAAATCTTAGAATTCTATCAAGTCACAACGGGCCTGAACTTGTCAAACAGGTAAATGAACACCCTTCTGTTTCATCGTGATATATTTATATTATTGTTGAAATTATGTTTGTGGAATTTGCTATGCATAAATGTGAATTGTTAATCCGAATTTGCGGGACCACGTGGAAGAGCCTACCACGAGGCGAAACACGACCGGTTGCGCCGCCATGTTGTATCCCGTACGGAACCACTGTTGTTTAACTTATATGTATGTTTGCAGACCAGTGGCTGTACCACTGAATGTTTATATTATTATTAATTCTGTATGTGTATAGTTAGACACGATTTATATTTATGTATGTATAGGAATTTAGAGTGAGATTCCAGTGGAACCCGGAAGTAGCAGAATGTTCGTCGCTTATGTATAGAGATGTGGAGCTATCACTGAGGGCTACTTGGCTTTCAGTGAGACGCTCTGCACAAACCGATTATTCAGGGTTGTGCAGAATTTCGTCTCTTATATTACAGACGAGCAGGCGAGCTATCCCGAGCTATCCCGAGCTATCCTGTGAACCCCACTCCACAGAAACGACTAGTTGGTCGAGGAGACTCTACCGCACAAGACGGAAGGAGCTACCCGAAGAACCACCCTGTCAGACCTCACAGCGTGGCAAGGGAACCCAACTACACAACGACACAGGTGGACCAGAAGCTACCTCACAGAAGGACTTCGAACACCCCACACATGAGTTAAGTGCATAAGGCGAAGGTGCACTTAAACTGATCATAACAGGACCACAGTAGTCCAACTCTTGAGAAACTGTAAAACGGACCACAGTAGTCCAAATCTACATGAAATATTATAGCAAAGTGCCCGAGGAAGAAAAAACAGCTGCCTATACTAGACTATCAGCGATCGAACTATTAGCAGTGACTGAGACTTTTTAAGTTAGAGTAGTACTTAGAGAATCTTGTATAGAGTAGAAGAAATAAATGTGTGATTTTAACTGTTATCAAGTGGCTGGACTACATATGATTCATAGCCGTGTGAAAGCTAGTGTGACAGTAATCTTTTACCATTTTTCTATCTATTTCTGTACCCCAACCTTAACACAGAACGAGCTAAACAAATAAATTTATTAAAGTAATTCATAGGGTGACCTACTAGCAGTTCCCACCGAATAAACGTGAGGGTCCATAATTCCATTGTGCAGAGCCCATAAACCCCACGTGACACTTTAATTGGCGAGCCTAGCCAGGATCTGTGTATAATAGGAATTGGGTATAACCGGATCTAAGTACAATAAAATTAGATAACAGTAGGAGAAGTAGAATAACTTAGAATAGTGTAAAGGTATAACACTGATCAGTTGTGGTGCACTATTCTTTAGTTAAAAACTTTTTTGCTTCAAATATTTTTGTGCCTGTAGGTTGCATTGTTCTTTTGCAGGTTTTGCTTAAGTAACTGTTGTATGCCATTTGACTCTTGTTTTATTCTATTATTGATTACGAATTGTATGGTCTTTGCATTGTTTTTATTGACTTGCAATATTGCTAGTGTTTTGGTATTCCACGTGATTCAGAGGTTGTTCATAGACACGTTTGGCAATGTCGGACCCAGTGGCCTTGAGATTGCGTTTCAAGGAATTGGGAGAAGCTTTACACTTAGCAGGGGCAGACCTAATTGCGTATATCAATGCAGAGGTAGAGAAACAGGAGGCTAAGGCAGAGAGAGCAGCAGAGAGAGAGGCAAAGAAGTTAGAAGCGGAGAGAGAGGCGAAGAAATTGGAAGCAGAGCAAAAGAAATTAGAACTAGAGCAGAAGAAATTAGAGGCAGAGAGAGAAACGAGGAAATTAGAGCTAGAGGCAGAAAGAGAACAGAAGAAGGAAGCATTAGCAGCAGAGAGAGAAGCAGAAAGTAGGAGATGGGAGTATGAGAAAGCAGAAAAGGAAAAAGACAGACAGCATGAGTTAGAGCTAAGAAGATTGGGATCAGGAGCTTCAAGTTCTTCCTCAACCCCTCCCCCACTCAGATCAGCTAGAGGTAGCATCCAACCCTGTACAAGGAATGTCATTTCCACTGGGAACATTCAATGAGAGAGAAGAAGGTCTAGATCTCTATCTGACTAGGTTTGAGCGTCTAGCAACAGAGTACAAACTAGATCCCACTCATTGGTCTTTCAAGCTTAGTCAAGGGCTTAGAGGAAAGGCTTATGACATCTACAGTAAGCTACCGACTGACAGAGTGACTGACTATCACAAAGTAAAAGAGGCACTCCTAACGGGATTCGAACTGACAGGAGAATGCTACCGGCAAAAGTTCCGCACCAATCGGAGAGTGAAAGGAGAGAGCTATGCGCAGTTCGCGGATCGGTTGTCCCACAACGCTGGATAAGTGGATTAGCCAGTCAGCCACGGCTAAGACGTATGATGGACTGACAGAACTGTTAGTATGGGAACAGCTACGGGAAACCATGACCCCCGAGCTGAGGACATTCTCAGTAGAGCAGGGCGCGGAAAGACTGGAAGATCTGGTCAAGGTCGCAGATAGGTACGTGGCCGCACACGGAGAAGCCAAGAGCTTCAGGCGAGACCTAAAGCCTAACGGGAAAGAGGCACAGAAACGAAGCCCTAACCGGGAAGAGCGCACCGCGAATAAGCCGAATAACCCCAGACCTGGGCAAAATAAAGGACCCAACACGGAATTCGGGAAAAGAGGTCCCGCAGAACAGAGACGGTATTGTTCGTTCTGCAACAGAAACAATCACTCCACCGCAGAATGTTTCAAGTTGGCCGCACAACGTAGGGAAGAGCGCGAAAGCCGGCCAGCGCACAGAGTTCTAACTCAAAGCAGCGGTAACAAGCCACACAATCGGAGATCACCCATCGGTGACAGACACGGTCAAGGTCAACGGAAAAGAAGCGAACTGTCTGTATGACACAGGTCTATCATACGACGCGATAGTTAGCGAATCTCTTGTATCGCGCGCGGACTTGACAGACAAGACAGTCGACTTACAAGGAGCAGACTTGACGAAACCGACGACTACTTGCCCAATAGCATGGATCGAAGTAGAGAGTAGGTACGTCACAGGACGAATCCAAGCAGCTGTTTTACAGAAACCCCTGTATGATCTAGTGCTAGGTTGTAGGTATGTGTTCTTAGGCACGCCCCTAAAACTGTAGAGATAGCTGCAGTGCAAACCAGGGCCCAAGCTAAAACCCAACCCCAGCCCGAGTTCGCTCCGAATCCAGGACTCGAAGAGATCAAAACAGCACAGAAAGAAGACACCTCGATAGCGAAGTGCTTCCAGAAGCTACCCAAGGCGCACACACCCCCGCACAAGGGAGACTTCTACATGGAAGAGGGAGTTCTACATCGACAAGGAGATGGAGATCACACCCAACTAGTACTACCAGCCACCCTTCGAGCCCAAGTACTAGAATTAGGCCACAGCATGCCACTCAGCGGACACATGGGAATTGGAGCCACAGTGCAGAGAATCAGCGCACACTACTATTGGCCAGGAATCACGGAGGATGTCAAGCGCTACGTGAAATCTTGCCACCAATGTCAACGATATTCCCCGCGACATCACACCGTACCAGTTACCTTAGGACCATCGGTAGTAGTCGGCGTGCCATTCCAGCAAGTCTCAGTAGACATAGTAGGACCACTGCCCATGACCAAGAAGCGGAACAGATTTCTACTCACACTCGTCGACGCATGTACGATGTGGTGCGAAGCAGTCCCGTTGCCAGCGATCGACACCAAGAAGATTGCAGATGCACTCATCGCCATCTTTACCAGAGTCGGATTCCCGGACAGCATTAGAACGGACAACGGATCTCAGTTCACCGGCCGCCTGATGCAAGACGTGTTCGAGTTGATACAAGTTCATCACATTCGCACACCACCATACCACCCAGCCAGCAACGGACAAGTAGAAAGACTGAATGGAACCCTTCTCACCATACTCAGGAAAGTCGCCGACGACAATCCAGAAGCGTGGGACACCTACGTGAATGCGGCACTGTTCGCATACCGAGAAACGCCCCATGCAGCCACAGGCTACACCCCGTCAACATTGCTATTCGGCAGACCTCTAGCAGGACCGCTAGAAGCCCTACGCAGAAGTTGGACGGAAGCCAAGATAGACGACACACCAAGAGGTGCCACCAAGTACGTCGCAGACCTGCAGGAAACCCTCAAAGCAACGTGGAAGAAAGCTGGTGAAGCACTGAAGAAGGCAAGAGCCCGTCAGGCGAAGTACTACAACCGCCACGCGAAGGACAGAGAACTGCAAGTCGGCGATCAAGTGCTACTCTTACTTCCAAGTGGAACCAACAAGCTGGACATCGCTTGGAGAGGACCGTACCGGGTGACTGCCAAGAAATCCAAGACAGTCTACCAAGTAGAGGTGAACGGGAGAGCCCGATACCACCACATCAATCTCCTCAAGAAGTATACGGACCGACCAGCGACCCCCAGCACTCACAACTTGTTAGCCATCGCCATCGCGGAAGAAGGAGAAAGCATGGAGACCAATGCAGTAGAGTATCCCCTGCACTCCAAAGAAACCTACAAAGACGTGATACTCAACGGAGACCTAGCCGCTAAACAGCAACAGCAAGTACTACAGGTCATTCGACAACATCAGACTGTGCTCACAGACCGACCAGGGAGGACAGACCTCGTCGAAGTAACCTTAACGGTGACCGACCCAACACCCGTCCGCCAGAAGCTCTACCCGATGCCACTGTCTCAGCAGCGAGCCATCAAGGAAGAGATAGACACCTTACTGGCAGCCGGAATCATCTCAGAGTCTACTTCACCCTACAGCGCAGGCACGGTATTGTTGCGAAAACCCAACGGAGAGCATCGACTGTGCATCGACTTCAGACTCCTGAATGCGGTAACGCAGTTCCAGCCAGAGCCACTCCCGGACCAGACAGACCTATTTGCCAAGCTACAGCGAGCGAAGTACTTCTCACGCATCGACCTCAGCAAAGGATACTACCAGATACCAGTACAACCACAAGTCCGAAAGTACCTAGCTTTCAGCACTATGGAAGGACACTTCGAATTCAACGTGCTTCCATTCGGACTCCACAACGCACCCAGCATCTTCAGCGCCATGATGCGAAAACTCCTGGCACCCCTGAGCAGCGAGCACCTACACTCGTTTATGGACGACATCCTCATCGCTACGCCTACGTGGGAGGAACATGTCACGCTCCTACAACAACTACTCGCCCGCCTCAGAGACACGGGATTGACGGCAAGACCCACCAAATGTCAGATTGGATTCACCGAGCTAGAATTTCTGGGACACACCATCAGTCAAGGAAGCCTGCGACCGGTAGAGAAGACAGTGAAACGCCTACTCGACGCTCCTAGGCCCAAGACCAAAAAGGAAGTACAGTCGTTTCTAGGACTCTGCGGCTTCTACCAGAAGTTCATCCCCAACTACAACAGCATCGCCGTACCTCTGACAAATGGAACCCGGAAAATCGCCCCGGACAAAGTAGTATGGACAGCGGAATGCGAGACAGCATTCCAAACACTCAAGGACAGAATGACATCGGCGCCAGTACTCCACCTACCCGATCTGACTCAGCCATTCGTTCTTCGCACCGACGCAAGCGACTTAGGCCTCGGAGCAGTACTGCTACAGCGCGACCCCAAGAATGCGGAGACGCTATTCCCCGTCGCCTACGCCAGCAGAAAATTGAGACCCGCCGAGACCCACTACGCCACGTCGGAGAAAGAATGTCTTGGACTAGTCTGGGCCATACAGAAGTTTCAACTCTACCTGTATGGGACCCACTTCACAGTTCAGGTGGACCACCAACCACTATCGTTCCTGGCAGCCTCCAAGTCTTTGAACTCTCGCCTGATGCGATGGGCACTCACCCTTCAGGCATACTCATTCCAAATCGAGTACATCCCCGGCAAAGAGAACCACGGAGCCGACTACCTCAGTCGCCATCTCGTGGAGGACACAGCAGCTGTCGCCCACCCAACACAACTAAGGGCCACAGCACCAGAATTCGTCCCCGCCCAGTAAAACCCTGTCACTAGTGTCCATAGCTACCTGGCACAGCATTGCAGCTCAGGTAGAGCAACTTACTTAGTTTGTAAATAGGACCCTAGGATAGTGCAGTGTTAAACTAGGCTCTGTAGTAGAAAAAGGTCGAATCCAGTAGTCATCGCCTTTTTTCAGTTGAGGGAGCCTGTCATGAATTGGCTAGCTTTAACTCTGCTCGTTGACTATTTAGCCATGTGTAGTTTTTTGTAACAGTAGAGAGTCAGTAAATTACACAGCAGACCACACACCGCGAGCCCGACCCACATCGCAGTGACTCAGCACTTGAGCTTTGAATCGGACCGTTTTAACCAATCAGAGCAGGCTCAGTGGGTAGAGCAGTTTTGAATGTGTCAGAGCCTAACACAGTTTGAATCAGTCGTGTGTGAGACGAGGTAGAGTCAACATCTCCACAGCTAGAGAAATCTCTACACTCATAGACCAGGAAGCAGGACTTTGAGAATCTTAGAATTCTATCAAGTCATCACGGGCCTGAACTTGTCAAACAGGTAAATGAACACCCTTCTGTTTCATCGTGATATATTTATATTATTGTTGAAATTATGTTTGTGGAATTTGCTATGCATAAATGTGAATTGTTAATCTGAATCTGCGGGACCACGTGGAAGAGCCTACCACGAGGCGAAACACGACCGGTTGCGCCGCCATGTTGTATCCCGTACGGAACCACTGTTGTTTAACTTATATGTATGTTTGCAGACCAGTGGCTGTACCACTGAATGTTTATATTATTATTAATTCTGTATGTGTATAGTTAGACACGATTATATTTATGTATGTATAGGAATTTAGAGTGAGATTCCAGTGGAACCCGGAAGTAGCAGAATGTTCGTCGCTTATGTATAGAGATGTGGAGCTATCACTGAGGGCTACTTGGCTTTCAGTGAGACGCTCTGCACAAACCGATTATTCAGGGTTGTGCAGAATTTCGTCTCTTATATTACAGACGAGCAGGCGAGCTATCCCGAGCTATCCCGAGCTATCCTGTGAACCCCACTCCACAGAAACGACTAGTTGGTCGAGGAGACTCTACCGCACAAGACGGAAGGAGCTACCCGAAGAACCACCCTGTCAGACCCCACAGCGTGGCAAGGGAACCCAACTACACAACGACACAGGTGGACCAGAAGCTACCTCACAGAAGGACTTCGAACACCCCACACATGAGTTAAGTGCATAAGGCGAAGGTGCACTTAAACTGATCATAACAGGACCACAGTAGTCCAACTCTTGAGAAACTGTAAAACGGACCACAGTAGTCCAAATCTACATGAAATATTATAGCAAAGTGCCCGAGGAAGAAAAAACAGCTGCCTATACTAGACTATCAGCGATCGAACTATTAGCAGTGACTGAGACTTTTTAAGTTAGAGTAGTACTTAGAGAATCTTGTATAGAGTAGAAGAAATAAATGTGTGATTTTAACTGTTATCAAGTGGCTGGACTACATATGATTTATAGCCGTGTGAAAGCTAGTGTGACAGTAATCTTTTACCATTTTTCTATCTATTTCTGTACCCCAACCTTAACACAGAACGAGCTAAACAAATAAATTTATTAAAGTAATTCCTAGGGTGACCTACTAGCAGTTCCCACCGAATAAACGTGAGGGTCCATAATTCCATTGTGCAGAGCCCATAAACCCCACGTGACAAAAGGTACCTAAACATTGTTATTATGAACATCAAGAAAAACAAACACAAATATGCACCGTTGCTGATATGAAGAGACGCGTATTTTCGCGACAGCCACAAACACAATTCTGTGTTTGTAATCCGTTATGACCACCACGAACGCACACACAGTCTAAGGGTGCTGGGCCATAGAACTTCACGCTTCACGCTGCACGCTTCACGCTTCACGTTTCATGCTCTGGGCCATAGGACTTCAAGCTACACGCTGCACGCTTCACGCATTGCTGTTTCCTCAACTGACCACACACAATATTTGTGGTTTGTGACTTCTTGAGAAGATGAATTCTTCCGAGAATAAAAGAAATGGAAAAGACAAGTTGTATTGAATTTTGTGTTGTTGACATTATATCTAGAAAATTAGATACATGTGTACAAGCCTTGAGATAAGTCTGCCACCTTTTGGATTACTGTGCTATGAATTACAGTAAATAAATAAATAAATCGTATAAAAGTTACCTTTGGGTGTATTGAGAAGTTTTTTCAACTCACCCCAAACTTGGGCTTTTTGGTCTTTGTCTTTATAATCCGACACATGTGGGTCCCAGAGAAGGGGCCTTGCCCGGACCAACTCGATTAAATGTACTGAAACTCTACACAGGCGGCGGAAGCTGTTCAGGATTGGGGGGGCCACACACTATTCACTGACATCAGGGCCAGACCTGGAATAAGTCGAGGGTGGGGGTGGGGGTTACAGATTCAGCGAAGGCGCGAAGCGCCGAGCCTTCTAGGGGGGTCCGGGGGCATGCTCCCCCGGAAATTTTTTTTTTCAAGGATGCAAAATGGTGCAATCTGGTGCAATATGAACCTTGAAAAAGCCATCTGTGATGGTCTGGGACTTTGAGCTTTTTGAACAACTGAACTGACAAACTCTGGGGTACAAAAATTATCCTCTGCCCCTCCCTTTAAAAAAAAACCACACACACACATTTATTTATCAGCAGAGATGTTTTGTATACTATTATTATTCACTACCTTTTGTTGATCGTTAACGGTATAAAGCTTTACATTGTAGTTTATGAACATCACCTCCATGCTTTCACTTAATTCAGTCTTGCTGCACTAGGTTCCTCGGCATTAGTACCATTTGTGAATTGTATCTTCTGGCAAAACAGTTCACTGCCTCTTTGAAGTCAATATCAACATCCCTGTGCCCTTTCAGTAAAGCAAGTCCATTTAGTCTCTGTTGCCCCATAGTAGAGCGCAGGTAGTTTTTCAGGTTGCGGAACTGACTGTTTGAACGCTCACACTCGGCAGTAGTGACAGGTAGGGTGCAAAGGTTCTAAAGCATGATGAACAGGTTGGGATAAAAAAAATCCCTGTCACAAAGTTTCAGTGCTTCTGATGCCGTGGATGGGATGATAGCTGTCGCATTCTCAGCAGCACTTCGCCATTTGCAAACCCACCGTTGGTATTCTGCATCAAGGGTAGCGTTGTCTGGTAGGTCAGACTCCCACAACATTGCCAGCATCACCCCTTCTGGAACCTGCATGAAACCATCCTGGTTGTCTATTAAAGTGCTTGGCACCAGACATAGACCATCAACTGCTAGACCAGCATTTTTGAACCTCGAGTCCAATTCGGTTGACAGGTGTTCCAAGAAAGGAATGGCAATGCTAATCTTGAAATATTCTTCTGGAGTGGCCGCAGGTTGGTTGTCACGGAGAGTCTGTCGGGATGTTTGACGAGGAACAATAACACCAGTTGTCAAAGCATTTGCCATTTTACTGACTTCTTCACTTGTAGTCGAGAAAATTGCTGATATTGAAAACGGTAGACTGTAAAAACCGACAGCAAATTAAAGTTTTCAAAACGCGACTGTGACGTGCACGATGTCGAAAACTGTCGGTCACGTTGATCTACGCTAAGGCTAACGATTATATGACGCGTCGACAGGAAATGATGACGAAGGGACGAACTTCTCTTACTGATCAGAGGGTGATGATGATGATTATGATGATAAACACTTGTATTGCTTGATTCCATTTGAAGAAAAAAAAATCCTTTAATGCCCTGGCCAAAAAAAAAACAAAAAAACAAAAAAAAAAACACTACTCGATCATTATTGGAGGGGGCAATATATAAGGCTGCCCCCTCCAACATTTTTCTAGGGGGGGGCATGGCCCCCCTGCCCCCCCTGCTTCCGCCGCCTGTGCTCTATAGTCATCCATCTAATTTCTTGTGTCTGATCACTATGTTAAGCTAGAACGTGAACTTCACGCATCGAAAAAAGTGGGCATGCTCACTTTTCTCTTCACGCGTGTAGCGTGCAGCGTGAAGCGTGTAGCGTGTGTGAAGTTGTATGGCCCATGCCAAGAGAAACCATGTCTGTTCATTTTTCTCTTCACGCGTGAAGCGTGTAGCGTGAAGCGTGTAGCGTGAAGTTCTATGGCCCAGCAGCCTTAGGTAATTGTTCAATTGTTCTGAGTAGTTCACAGTTTTATTAACGACCCGAGGGCTGGTTTGAGAGTGTCAAACAGACAGGAAGGAAACAGAGGCACTGTACTTATTTCTGATTCCAAACAAACGTCCGAATCTTGGCGTCGAGCATCCGTGTACTGCCTTGTTGAATCCGTCCTTCCCTCTGTCTCGTTTCCGAGTGTCCAGACCGAAGGTCTTCATTGGGAAGATAGTTCTGGCCCAAGTCTGGCGTTGGTGCGTACTGTGTGGTGATTGTAGATTATAGTCACACGACACCGGAGCGTATAGGCGACTACTGGTCACATTATTCTTACACCAGCGAACCAGTTGATGGTAAGGGGAAAATAATATGGTCACACATTGGCCAATCTGGGATTCGAACCAGGACTGTGTGGACTGTGTGGTCCGTCCCTTGGCTCACCCGTTACTGTCGTCCCAGAAGACGGCCCAGATATGTAGTCGCACCCTCGACCCCACCAGCGACAGTTAGCTAGGCACTGGCCGTAACACACACGCAGACGAAAACGTAGATGCAGTGTTATGTGGTAAACATAACGTAGCAGGCCTGCACACCAGATATAAAGGCTAAGATTTTTGGGCACACCAACTCCTCTGCACAGTACACACTGCCCCATCCCGCAGTTGACCACCCTCAGCCCCACAATTGTTACCGTTTGCACGAACCTTTTGCACATGAAACATTATCATGATAAATACGTTGCTCAATAACTATTTTTAACATGTAAACAACAGCAGCTGAATCGTTCATTCACCAACGTTGCTAAGAAAACAAAATATTTCCAACACAAGATCTGAAAATATTAACCATTATACAACATCTGTCTATGCAACAACACACACACAGCATTGAACATACAAAGACTGACATAGATATATTCGACCGATGCGCGAGCCTCCCCTTGCCACCCCCTGTCAGTGCCAACAGAACCTGGAAATACACAACAACAAAAAACTATCCTACTGTTTGCTTGACTCACCCAACCGGCCTGTGAAGAAAGTTGCAACCTCTTTCCCCTGGCAGAAGAAAACTTCCACTCCTTGAAACTTCCAACGCCACCCGGTACAGCACTTATTCCCGGCAGCACCGACAATTCCAGTCACTCATTGGCTGAAGAACAACTTATTCTTTCTAAAGTGTCCAACACCCAAAGCCCGCTACAGCGCAAAAAACCTGGCTGACCCCCACATGCTTTACTCAGCATAACCACTGCCTTTTTCGCCCGCCAACGAAAGAAACTGTAGCGAAAGCACAGGCACACGAATCGACTGTGACAGTATGAATGGCCGTGCAGCAAGCGTGAGTGTCATTACGGATAAGTATATTTTTTGTGTACAACAATTTAGATGTATTAAGAGCAAATTAAAAGTGAAAACCATTGAGTTTCTTCCAGCTTCAGTTTTAAATTATATGTGGTAGCTGATTGTCACAAACATATACATACACAGGCACACGGATGTAGTTCTAGAGGTGAAGATGAAGGTCGAAACTAAATCTACGGACGAAGAAATCAGAAGACGATGAATCACGGAATAAAAACTCAACTTTTATTAAAACTACACTGATAAATTACTAGCTGAACTAAAGGCACACGTGCTGCTCAAAAAGAACTAAAACTAACACGTAGATTAGACTGAAGACTAAAACAAAATATGAAGAACTGAAAGGATGGCGATGGCGGCTTGACCAAATACAAACCAACGACTAAGACTTGACGTAGTCCAGACAGGAAACACGCACACGGTGACGTCAATAACATGCAATGACGCATGAATGAAACAAATGACGAAAGATCCCAGACGGAAAACAAGGTGGAATGCCTAATCGAAAATACAAAAATCAAACCAAAGGAAGAATGAAGGTCTACACAGCAGCTGAATCTGCTGACACTGATATAGGCTAGTGTTGTTTCAGAACTCCATTACATCACTGAGACGCTGGGCTGGCTTGCTCCGCCATTATTTCTGCGCTGGGTTGTCCATACTGAGCGAAAAAGTTTGGAAGTGGTTTGACCCAGCAGCAAGAAACAGTGTTAAAATTCTGGAGGAGATGATTCTTTGATTGATCAATTTAACGAGTTCGCCGCTTGCAATAATCAGTCATACCTTATTGACTCGAGGGGAAAAAAAAATCAAATATATATTTGTGTGCCAGAACTGACAACATTTAATCAGAAAGACTCTTTGAGAAAACGTCTGGTGAAGATGACTGAAAATTAGCGAAGAAAAAAATGGAGTTGATACAGCGCAGAGGAATCATTGGATGTTTTCAAATATCGTGCTGTAACAGATTGACCAAATATTGTTTCCCTTTTCCTACTAAACTATCGTTTGAGTTGGTCTTTCTCTCATTCCCATAATTATTTGTTTGAGTGTAAATTAGTATAAATGAGTGTCGTATGTATGTGTGTGTGAGTTGTCTGTCATTGAGAATTAATAATTTTTTTTAATGAAAAGTGTTTCTAGTGTGTGGTGTTAATAGCACCTCATCTCCATGCTTTGTATTCTTGGTTGTAGGCCTGCTGTGGCCGTCCATGTTTCGCAAGAGTATAGGAAGACTGAGATGACAAGGGAGCGTAGCAACCTTACCTTACGCTATCCTGTCAGTTGCACGAGCATAAATGTGGTAGTGACCTTGCTGACGAAGTGAGAGCTTTCGGGTGTAACTAAAGAGCCTTTTTGGCCGTAATTCGTGTGTTGTTGTATTCTGTTTACTCATCGTTGTTGTATTCTGTTTACTCCTCGAGGATTATGAATAAGCCCAAACAGTTGTAAAGTATTCCATCTGTATGATGTTGAGGGCAATGATTCCATCTTCATTGACTTCTCCCTGAGCCATTCCAGTTCCACTCCCACAGACCTTCCAGGAGTTGAATCATCTCACACTAACAACTCCACCCCCTGCCCGCGCTAACCCACAAGACAAATGGAGGTACAGACCTCTTTTTGTGTTTGTGACGAACGGACCAGTTTCCCCTGCTTACGTTAATATTTAGCTTGTTTAGTCATTGTAATCTTAGAATGTGAATGTTAGGCTGCAGCAGACGATGGAAGTAATCAAGCGTAGCAATGGAATACTGCCGGTTACACACAGTGGTAGCGGACGGTAGGAGCGCAGGCAATGACATCATCGTAGCTACGTTAGGCGAGTCAACTATCAGCCTATGGGAACACAGTTTAGAATGGATTGGACCAGGTCTGACTGATTCAAATAGAGAGATCGAACGGCAGTCGTGTGGAAAACGAGGAGCAGTAAACAGCTACACAGTTAGCAGTAAGATCTCTCCTGAAAAGACTAGGAAGCAGTACTGGTGAAAATCCGAATTCACTCAAGTAGCCACTGCCTGACATTGTCCAGAAGGTAAATGAACATACTTCTGTTTCATCGTGATGCATTATATTATTGTTGAATTATGTTTGTGGAATTTGCTATGCATAGAATTGAATTGTTAGTCCGACTTTGCCTGAAAACGTGGAGAAGCTGACCACGAGGCAAAAGACGACCGGCCGACGCCATCTTGAATTATGTACGGAACCACTGTTGTTTAACTTATATGTAGGCTTGCAGACCAGTGGCTGTACAAGTGAATGTGTATAATATAAATTCTTTATGTGTATAAGTAGCCATGTTTTATATTTATATATGTATAGGAAATTAGAGTGGAGATTCCAGTGGACCACGGACTTAGCAGAATGTTCGTCGCTTATATATGTAGATGTGGAGCTAATCACTGAGGGCTATTACGACCCTCAGTGAGATGCTCTGCACACACCTATTATTCAGGGTTGTGCAGATTTTCGTCTCATATGTTACAGACGATCAGGCGTTATGTAGTGAGCCCAACACAGCAACAGACAAAACCACGTCGACGCGTACGTTGGCTGCCGAGGCATCTCCAGCATTGCGCGAAGAAAGCCCACCAGTCTAACCACAGGGGAGAACCAGGAAGAAGACAACACAGCTTGTCAGGAAACAGACCACAACACAACTCCTTGGGACTCTGAGTTAAGTACACAGCCGTGAGTGCACAAAAACTGAGAGCAACAGGACCACAGTAGTCCACTCTTCATGAACTTTAGGAGCCAGTGCCCTAGGATGAGATAATAGCTGCCGAGACTATCAGCGATTGAATCATTCACAGTGAATATAAACTTGTAAGGTAGATTAGTACATCGAAGATCTTGTATAGAGTGGAAGAAATAAATGTGTGATGTTAATTGTTATCAAGTGGCTGGACTACATATGATTCACAGCCGTGTGAAAGCTAGTGTGACAGTAATCTTTTACCATTTTTCTATCTATCTCTGTACCTCAACCTTAACACAGACCGAGCTAAATAAATAAATGTATTAAAGTAATTCACAGGGTGACTCACTAGCGGTTCCCACAGAATAGACGTGAGGGTTACAGCATTCCATTGTGCAGAGCCCAGCAACTAATAAACCCCACGTGACAGTGTTGAACGTCAACTTCCAGTCCTATCCTATCCCGTAACTCGGAGGTAGTAGGGGCACCACAGATGATCGTTTAACCAGCGTACTCCATCTTTCTCTGTCCTCAGCAACCCTGATTGTTTCGCTCAATGTCAAACCAGTCCATTCTCGAATGTTGTCCTCCCAACTCTTTTTCGGTCTCCCTCTTCTTCTACCTCCTTGCACTGTACCTTGCAGGATGGTCTTTGTAAGACCTGATGATCTGGTGACGTGGTCAAACCATCGGAGTTTCCGTTTTTTCACCACTGTGAGCAGGTCATCATGTTGTCCAATGGCTTGTGTGACCAGCGGAAGGAGGGCAAAAAAAAATCCAAACCTTCTTGACAGGCACAGAGACGTGGCTGGACCAATGGAAATCCTGCCAGAAAACTATAAGGACTTCAGGAGGGACAGAGGACGAAGAGATGGAGCCGTTCTTGTCGACGTTTTGCTGTGCTGGAGCCTGACGTGGATGACTGCGAACAGCTCTGGTTCAAACTGAAGCTGAAAGGTCGTCGCGCCCTCTATGTCAGTGCGTACTACAGACCCAGCGTTAGTGATGAGCTGAGCCTGAAGAGGTTTGACGTATCGCTGCAAAGGGCTTTGTCCTTGACCGCTTTCGCAATATTTCAAGCGTCAACAGCATGTTGGAACGGCGCTGTAGCGGCCCTTACTTTAAGAGCTTTCCAGGCTCTCCATGCTTTTTAAGGTGCAGCATGATCAGGCGCGCTGTCCCAGCATCAAGACAAAGCTATTCCGCTTCCCCCTCGGCAGCAACGAGGTCATGGCCACCAATTCTCCATCATCTCCATCAGAACCCAATACCGCAGTTCATCCTTTCTCCCACGAACCATCAACGTTTGGAACGGTCTGTCAAGAGGATTAGCTGAGGCCACAACTTTTGAAACGTTTGCCAATTTGCCTTTTCTGTGTAAGGTTCTTGAGCGCATTGTTCTGACACCGCTTACGCCTCATCTCGAGGCACATAGCATGCTGGAGCCGTTTCAGTCAGCTTACCGAAAAGGCCACAATACTGATACTGCGTTACTACGCATATTCAGAGGCGGCGGATCATGGTAGGGTATCGATCTTGTCGCTACTTGACCTGTCCGCTGCGTTCGATACCATAGACCACGGAATTCTGGGCGCCAGTTTAGAAGAGGCCTTTGGCTGCACTTGGATAGTTTTAGCATGATTTCGTTTTCACCTCCCCTGCCGCATTCAGTCTGTTATTATGGCAACGTCAAGTCCGCACTCTCACCCTTGGAGTATGGAGTGCCACAATGTTCAGTTCTTGGCCCTGTCCTGTTCACAATATACACTCAACCACTCAGTTCTGTGGTCAGTACTTTCCAACATCTTTATCATTTCTTTGCTAATGATTCTCAGTTGCATAATTCGGCTCCCCATTTAGGGGTCCTTGCTCTTGCCCAGAACATGTCTGAGTGCATCAGTTCCGTGGCCAGCTGGATACGTAAGTACAGACTAAAAATGAATGACGAAAAGACAGAGCTTATCTTGATTGGTTCACAGAGCAGACTGCAGCAGGCATCAGTTCACTCAATTTCTGTCTCAGATCATCAATTTGAATTTTCGAAGTCTGTCCGGAATCTAGTTTGCCAATGGAGACGCAAATAAATAGTCTGTACAAAGCTCTGAACTTCCACTGGGCAAAATACGCCAGTATCTTACTACAGATGCCAACAAGCTTGCTTTCTCTTTCATTCTTTCTGGACCTGATTACATAACTCACTTTTGGCTGGCCTTCCTTGTAATAAACTTCCGGACTTCAACGCATTCAGAACAATGCTGCTCGCCTCGTCCTTCGTCAACCTTGTAACTCTAGTGCAACTTCCTCTCTGGCAACCTTACACTGGTAAAGGCACGTATCGATTACAAAGTTGCTTCTCTTTGCTTTCACCGGAGGTTAAAGGTCAGGGGTCAGTGTGCAGTTTTTTTTAATTGTTAAATTGAATTAAATTCACTGTCTGCACACTGATAAAGTGATACCTTTTTTTTTTAAAATAAAATACTTAGACGTGATGTTTGTTATTATTTCATACGATGTTTAACGTGTTTTGTCTCATAATGTTGTACCGTATTGTTCAAATATTTGGCTTTTTTTTTTTTTTAGATGTGTATGTGATATTTGCATTTCTTACGATGTTTAATTGTTTTATCTCATAATGTTTTACCACATTGTTTAACTATTTATCCTTGCGAGCGTGTGTGTGTGGTGTGTATGCGTGCTAGCTGTTAGAGCAAGCTTTAAGTTTGGTTTTGCGCTATAAAAATGCATTATTATTATTATTATTATTATTATTATTATTATTATTATTATTATTATTATTTACAAAATACATAAATGCTTAGAAAGACTGGCTTTTGGAACAATATATAGCAGAACACATTCCACATTGCACTAATTCATACCACATCAAAATCATAGACTATAGAAAGGCAAAACGTCCAACAGTGAATACATTATGAAACGTTGTTAAACTGATAAATCTATTATTAAATCCTCAAATAATGAAATAGGAGAATATATGTAATATTTGCATTCCTCATACTGTCATTAATTCGTGTACACACACAAACACATGCACGCACACACACACACACACACTCACACCGAGGTTTGCAATACATCAGAACTGGGTTTATTTAAGAATGTAGGAATCGGAAAGTGATTTTTCTAGAGAAAAGGGTTAGGGTAAGGGCTAGGGATAAATCTACAACTAACCCTTACCCGAACCCTTGTCGAAAAAGTTGACCTACTTCGTCTCCTATAGGCGACGAAATAGGTAGAAGTTTCTTCAAAATTTCTCAGAAAATTCACTATATTTTTTCCGTTCCGGATAGAGCACTCCTGTGTACTTAAAACACTCTTATGCACTCCCACGCACTTAGAAAAAAGTGGGTTCCTGGAAAAAAAAAGTGGGTTCCAAGCAAATAAACCCATTTGTTACTAGAAAAGACAAGGTCTGAAACCCATTTGTGCGTTTTTACCGGTACACGCACACACACATTGCTGTAGACACATCGTACTAATTAGAGAGATTTTTATAGGTGTGTGAAGATAAGAATGGTGTGTAGATGTGCTGCGATCTTAAAAAAATTAATGTCTGCTGCTTCGGGTTTTTTAAAAATAAATTTTATCTTCAAAATACATTGAAATAGTTGTTAAAGGTCGGTCGGTCTGTTAGTATGTCGGTCGTTAGGATGCCATATTCAACAATCACCGAACGGATTTTGACCAAACTTCATAAGAACATGACCCAGATTAGTGCCTTCCCTACCGCGCCATCACACGGGCCCTATCGCAAAGGTCAAGGTTACTGGAGCCATTTTGTTGTTCAAAACGAATATTTGAACGAGGGCTGAAGCGATTTGGGGTAACCCCCGTTGGGGTGCCGGGGGTTTCAGTATAAATAGTATCCCCACTTTCTGGAAATTTAGTGCTTTAAATTCCCACTGTCGCTGTCTTTCTCATTTGCTCTTTCTCATTCCTGCTCTTTTCTATCAATCTGCAATACTATCGTCTTCTTCGCTAGACCAGTCTCCTACCTTTTTTCTTGAAAACTCTTCCGGGACAAGACTCTTTGTTTGTGTATGAGGTCTGTTGGATCAGCTTGGGAATATTGGACGCTTTCTGCCAGGTGGTCACTAGGGCTTCCTATGATGTTATTATTTAGCAATGTAGGCATTTTATATATGTGTTTTGTTGATAATTTATAATGATGTTTGTATTCTATTTTGTTTTTGTAAACGGGGGTTCGATAAGTTGGGGTGAAGCCTCAGCCGTCCCCTGCGTGGGATGTCTTTATTGTAAAGTGACTGGCTGGTGGAGAGCTTTCGGTTTTACCACAAGGGTTGTTTCAGCAGATCTTTTATGCGGATCGGGGGTTGTCCGGTCCTGATTTGGCTCGGAAGAGTCCGCTGTACCTAAAGCAACAATCAATCAATCAATCATTCAATAAAATTAATGTCTGCTGCTTCGGTTTTTTTAAATTTTATCTTCAAAATACTTTGAAATAGTTGCCAAAGGTCGATCGGTCTGTAAGTATGTCGGTCGTTGGGATGCCATATTCAACAATCACCGAACGGATTTTGACCAAACTTCATAAGAACATGACCCAGATTAGTGCCTTCCCTACCGCGCCATCACACGGGCCCTATCGCAAAGGTCAAGGTTACTGGAGCCATTTTGTTGTTCAAAACGAATATTTGAACGAGGGCTGAAGCGATTTGGGTATATTCAGATTCAGATTCAGATTCAAAAAACTTTATTATCTCCAAGGAGAAATTCTAACATGGATTTGCTGTCAGCAAAAGGTAATAAAATGTAACAATACTATAAACATGTAAACATGTACGTGTAATCTGTGAAAGTTATTATTATTATTAGTATATAAGTAGCCTGGTAAGACAGTTGATAAGGGGTCTGGCTTCCTCGGCCAAAGGTCTCGGGTTCTAACCCCACGTGGACCAAATGATGTGCTCGAGGTACCGGACTTTTCAGGACGCCGGGGGTTTTCTCCGGGTACTCCAGTTTCCTTCCACTTTTCAATAATGGTACTGGATGCAATGTAAATTTAAAAAAAATCGTTGATTTCTTTCCCGCCGTCTATAATAGCGACCTCTTGAGAGTTTGATTGAAGAGAAGGCGCGTGACAGCTGTGCATCCTTATTATTATTATTATTATTATTATTATTATTATTATTATTATTATTATTATTATTATTATTATTATTATTATTATTATTATTAATTTATTTATTTATTTATTTATTTATATTATATTATATTATATTTATTTATTTATTTATTTTTATTTGTATCCGTTGATATGAAAGGACAATGTCACTTGTGAGAAACAGATTTATATATAACATTTTTCTGCTGCTTCAAAGAGTTCAAATGCCCGCGTCAAAGTACGTACACCTTTTAGGTCATGCGCCTGTTTCATGGGCATCATAACTAAACTGTTAAAGTTAGGCGCCTGTTTCATTAGCTAACTTGGTAGAATTGACTTTATTAAAGAAAGTGATATTGAAGCAAATTCTTAGTGTTTTAATCCGCATCGCATCATTGGACTATCTCTCCACCACCACCCTACCCCCACTCTCTCTCTCTCTCTCTCTCTCTCTGGATATTATTGTTCACCCATGCATTGCAATAAAAGCTCTCCGTTAAAAAAACCCAAAAGTTTTGAAGGTTATAATAATGAATAGACCATCAGGATTTGTAAGTGAAACATAGACTGTTTTGACAACAGGTACTGATAGAGTGGTTACTGCCAATAGAACACACATTGGAGTGAACAAATAAGAAATACATGATGATGAAAGGAATTGAATACACATACACATTAACAGGTATTGAATACATAATTATACACAATAACACAGGACAAATTAGATTATTTTACTTTAGTTCAGTTTTATTGACCAAAGGCATAGAAAAGTGGTTTTCGGGGGCACACTCAGAACACAATAGAGTAGCTGAAATAGAAGGAAATAACCGAGGAATAAAAATAATCTATTTATAATCACACACACATTTATAATTGACTTCACACACACACACACACACCCACACACACACTCCTTAACCCCGTGTATAAATAGAGTCCCCACTTTGTGGAAATTTAATGCTTTAAATTACCACTGTTTATGCAATGTTCAGTTGTTCGTTCTTGTTCATAATCTGTTCTTTCAATCTATCGTCTTCGCTTGACCAGACACCTACCTTTTTTTGTGGAAAACTCTCCCAAAACTTCTCATGTGTGTATGTGGTCTGTTGGGCCAACTTGGGGCTATTGGACGTGTTTTGCCGAACTGGTCACGAGGGCTATCTATGGTATCATTATTTAGCAACGTTGAAATTTTCTATGTACGTGTTTTGTTGATACGGTTTAATGATGTTTATATTCTATTGTTTTTGTAAACAGGGGTTCGATAAATTAGAGTAAACTCTCAGCGTCTCCTGCGTGGTATGCCTTTTCTGAAAGTGACCGGTTGTTGGAGTGCCTTCAGTGCTACCGTTAGAGTTGTTTCAGCAGATCTTTTATACAGTTCAGGTGTGAGTCCTCTTTTAACCAAGTTGTGGTCCTGATTCGGCTCTTTTCAGTCCGCTGGACCCTATGAACAATGACTAATTATAATTGACCTCAAAAGTGAAATTTTGGACCGTCTCATCATACGTTCCATGCCACAGTAAAAAAAATCAGTACACACACACGCGCGCACCTGTAGAAGGAAATGCACACACGTTCGTTGAAGCCCGCGCGCGCGCTCACACACACACACACACACACACAAAGCCTTAGATACGCTCACATGCATACACGCACGCACACAGAGTGACACACACATGTATGCCTAAGAATAACTGACCTACCTTTAGCCAGTGTTTCAGGAAAAATCGGGTAATACTAAAGGGAGTGTAATAATTATGAAACACACGGCCTTTTCCGCAACAAGAAAAAAACAACACAGCTGGCACTTCTGTGACTTGCTCCAGGCGTACAAAAGATCTATGCTTGAAGCAAGTCACAGAAATTACATGAATTCTGCTGATTTCTGTTCGTCGGAAAGGCCATGATTTTATATTACACACCGTTTCATATTACCCGACTTTCCGCTATATAGGAAGGTCTACATTCGTGGTAAGCTCAATAGTAAATGTCAGTTTACACTTTGTACATTGTACTTATTTACGCTACAGGTCAGTCATAATGGACTATGTACTTTGCAACATACTTCTTTTCTCCGTGGAGGACTTACCATCGACAAGTTGTTTATGGTTTCCGTGCATATCTCGGAATAACGTCCCCTGTCAGTGAAAGCAAAGAACGTCATTCCTTCTAATACGGAGAAAAATAATCAAACGTCACGAAGAGCGTTGAAGTGTGTGTCATGACGTCAAGGCTACTCGATCTAGCTCCTAAACTGGTGTGTTCGCTATAAATATTGCTTATTAATCCTAATTATTATTGCAGCATATATCTCCTTATACAAGGATCGAAGGATACTGCGATAGTGTTATTAGATAATTAGATGGCAGTCTGCGGGCACAGTATTTCATCCAAAAAGATTATATCAATGTAGTGGAGCGGGGAGACAACTGGTCGCACTTCGGAGGGATTGTCTCCCTTGAGGCTGCTAGTATGGGGCGCCATGTGTCCATTTATTCTATGTGACCATTCTATACATAGAATAAATTCTATGCACATAGAAAGCATTCTATACACACAAAAAGCATTCATTAGTTGAAATTCCATTTATAAAAAATAAACCAATATTGTAAGTCATAGAATTAAATTCTTTGTATAGAATAACATTCTATAATATAGTGTAAAATTCTATGTCCATAATACAATTCTATGTATAGAATAACATTTTATAATAGAGAATAATATTCTATGTATGTAATACAATTCTATATTATAGAATGCACTTGTATGCATAGAATTATATTCTTTAACATAGAATGAATTCTATTACAAAGAATGAATTCTATAACATAGAATGAATTCTTTAAAATAAAATAAATTGCATGACATAGAATTATTTCTATACGCATAGAATTCATTCTATAACATAGAATGAATTCTTTAACATAAAATAAATTATATGACATAAAATGAATTCTATGTGCATAGAATAAATTGTATAACATAGAATTAATTCTATAATAAAGAATGAATTCTATATGCATAGAATGAATTTTATAGCATAGAATGAATTCTATGACATAGAATTTGTCACGCTACGCAGTTTGCAGTCGCGCGCCTATGTATATAGTTTAATCATCAGCCTGTACAAAGAGGTTAGAAGTTACGGTAGTCAAGGGGAGAGCATCAGAATAAATTAATTAAGTTTATAATTAATAGAAGTAGCGAATGTATTGCGCCCGTGCAGAACGAACTATTGTTAGAAAGCAGTAGTGTGGCTATTTTATTATTGGGAAGATTGATTGCTGCCATGCGATTTTCTGTGTGTGAAATGCGTGCTCTAATCGCGAACAGTGCAGGAAACGAATTATAATTAAAATGAGTATGCTCTAGAACATTCTAGGCTAATCGTATAAAACCCCTTGCACTGTATTTTTTGATAGGGGCAAAAACTTTTGCATATTGCTTATGTAGCCAGAATGGACAGATCTGTGTTGTGTCAAGGTGTCAGATAGTGATTTTGTCTGTGGGTCGTACTGATCAGACTGTCAACGAAAAAGAGCCTATGTATCGGAAGAGGAGGACTGTTTTGGGAACACTTTAGAAGTGTTTGATTAACTGGAATGGTTCTAAGCTGTTTAGAATACCTGCTGTGTATTCTCAGTGAAATCTGAGTTATCTATGTATAACGTCGGGTGACCTGTGACTCCGTCTAGGACTTCTTCTGCCTGTGTATCACCTTGCCTAACCATCTGTGCCTGTGTGTCTGTCCAGTCATTTGTGTGTCTTTGTCAACAGGCCGGAGGATCCCACTGGTAGCGTAAGTTGCTTATCTCAATTTTTCAGTTGGCCATATCGTTCGGGGGGTTTGGGTTATGCATGCAGTGTGAATGGATAGTTAATTATGTTTTCTTAATTCTATTTTATGTTTCATATTATTTGCTGCGTAAATACCGAGAGAGAGAGAGAGAGAGGTTTCTAAAATGTATTATAAATTAAATGTTTATAAATTAATTTAAGAGAATTCGCTGTTATGTAGCGAAGAGATGACAGAAAGGAGGTGAATGTGAATGGATATGTGCGATGACAGAAGTAATGGCAGGGAGGATGAGTAAGAATAGTGAAAGGGAGACAACCATTCCGACAGCGGAATGCTTGTGCAATATATTGTAATATAATTATTAATGGTTGCATATTTTTGTATGTATTACTGCAGATGTACCAAAACCAAAAACCTTAAACCAGATCGTTGATTGGGGTGCTGAAACCTAGCTGGTGTTACGACATTTGGTGGCAGCGGGTGTGCCACGGCCTATGACGCCGGTGTTTCCGTGGGTCAACCTCTGTTGCGAAGGTTGCGGTATTCGAAAAGGAAACCTTATTTTGTTTAAAAAGCACACACACGCACACTCCACAATTCACAACAAATAACCATAACTATTGATATACAGTTGTGATAAATAAAAATTGACTTACAAGTGATAAATTATAAATTACAGCACATTGAAATATATTTAATTTGAACTGATTGATAAACATTGTTGAGTAATATTACCTGCCTGATTATGTAGCCCTGTGATTGTATAGTTTTGTCTGGGGGAATTAATTCGCCAGATATTTATTAATTAATAATTTAGATTAATTTCTTACAAATTCTATTTTGCATAAAGGATAAATTTTCTTATTCATTTTATATAATATGAAAGACTTGTTGTATCTGTTTGAAATTTAAGTGTAACAAGGTTTGAATATTTATAAAGATTTAAAGCATTTGCTTTAATTATTTACCTTGTTGTCAGTAAGCTGTTTCAGCCATAATTATTATAAATCTTTTGTACATTTTGTAGTTAGCCATTTTTATTTTTGATTTAATTAGTATTATTGTGAGCGAATTGTTTATGTATTAGTTTGGGGTTATATTAGTGGGATTGAGGGTTGGTAGGTTGGGAAGTGGGATAAAGGGAGTTAATTTTGAGTGTGAATGTGTGAGTGAAATAAAGAAATTGTCTTGTTACTTCTGGTCTTGTCTTTTAGAGTTTATTTAGGTGTTGGTTTTTTTTCTCGTGTGGAAGTTGCACATGTCGAACCTCTGTTGAGGCAGTTGGGACGTGACAGAATTCATTCTATGACATAGAATGAATTCTATAGGCATAGAATGAATAGTATAACATAGAATGAATAAAATGACATAGAATTTATTCTATAGCATAGAATGAATTCTATAACATAGAATGAATTATATAGCATAGAATGAATTCTATGACATAGAATTCATTCTGTAACATAGAATTTATTCTATAGCATAGAATGAATTCTATAGCATAGAATGAATTCTATGTTACAGAATGAATTCTATGTCATAGAATTCATTCTATGCTATATAATTCATTCTATGTTATAGAATTCATTCTATGCTATAGAATAAATTCTATCTCATATTATTCATTCTATGTCATAGAATTCATTCTATATTATAGAATTCATTCTATGTCATAGAAATCATTTTATGTCATCTTATTCATTCTATGTTATACTATTCATTCTATGCTATAGAATTCATTCTATGTCATAGAATTCATTCTATGTCATAGAATTCATTCTATGTTATAGAATGAAATCAATATAAAAACTTCTTTTAAATAGTAAAAACTGGGGCACTGTCAAGGTATAGAGAACATTTTGGGATATTGTGATGTTTTGAACATAGCACACTCGTGCAATAATGATTACAGAGCGATTTGTCACTGACATTCAGTTTAGAGTTGACGACATGCAGTGCTTCATCATTTGCGCTCGAAGTGGAAATCGATGAAAGGAAATGTTCTTTTCTTTGCAGAAAGGTTTTACGTCGGAGTTAGAGCATCCAAACGCAGCACAGTACTTCACCATTTTCAAACTCGATCACGCTGTGTTATTCCCGCAGCACGTGGCCGCCACGCCTTTGTGCATAGCGCCCTGAGGGGCCGCTTGGGGTGAAATAGATTTTTTGCAATATTCAGCTTTATGAACCTTTCATTTATTATGTCTTAGAGTTGTATAGCAATATTCGACCTTTAAATATATTAATTATTGCTTTTTATGAGTGTACAGTACGGTTATTTCTTCGGTATTGAGCGAAAAGAACTGATTAATTAATTAGATTTTGTCACTATAAACCCTTACAGAACCTCAGCACATTGTAATGAAAAAAGCAAGCACGCAGGGGCGGAGGGGGGGGGGGGGGGAGGGTGTGACGTCAATTATTTTTATTGCTAAGCGTGTGTATCAGTTTATAGTCCCCTCTCTTCCCGATAAGGATTTTCAGAGAGGAGACTGTATATTGCTGTTGTTTGTAGATTATAGTCACACGACACTTTCGCATATAGGTGACTACTGGACCGATTTATACTGACACCAGCGGGCCAGTTGTTGGTAAAGGGGAAAATAATATGATCACACGTTGACCAATCCGGGATTCGAACCAGCGACCTTTCGGTTACCAGCAAGACGCTCTTACCAACTGAGCTACCCGGCCCCCTGTATATTGCTAAGCGATCTATTCACACTATTCACACTAATTATACCGTCGAAGTCGTCCGCATCAAGAAACCTAAATGCTTGTTCACGAAATTATGATGTCTGATAAAGCCGAATAGCGCTTGGTACGTCAGCCATTTCTTCAGTTCTCCCGCGCGTGCAAGGCTCCACGTGTCCCTTTATACGTCACAGCCTCGCTTCACATAGAATGACCTAGTTGCGCATAAAATGGGCATTCTATGTTATAGAATGAACATTATATGTTATAGAATGGATTCTATGTTATAGAATGAACATTCTAAGTTATACAATGGATTCTATGTTATAGAATGAACATTCTATGTTATAGAATGAGTTCTATGTTATAGAATGACCATTCTATGTTATAGAATGAACATTCTATGTTATAGAATGGATCCTATGTTATATAATGAACATTCTATGTTATAGAATGAACATTCTATAACATAGAATGCATTCTATGTGCACCAAATGTTAAAAAACAATTCTATGAAAATAGAATGTATTCAGTGTTGCGAATAAAATCCATTTTATGTTAAAAAAATGAATTTTATGTCATACAATTCTTGCTGTGTTATACAATTAATTCTATATACATATAATTCATTTCATTCACATAAAATTAAAAAACACAACTAATAAATTGTAACAAAATTTAGAATTTAAAAAAAAGATATTGTATGACACATCACCACATCGCATCATCACCACATCGATCACATCATCACATCACATCACTGCATCACATTGCTTCATCACCATCATCGTGAAAACGCACCACCACATAAAATCACATCATATCAACAAATCATCACATCACATCAGCCGACATCACAGCAGCAGCACATCTTCACATTACAGCAGACCAGAGAGAAAGGAAGAAGAGAGAGATCACTTCGCGATATCGCCTCTATGAGAAGTGATGTACGGTGGAGGAGTTACGTCCCTTCAACCTCACATGGACTTGCTTTCGGTTCTTAGTCTCTTGTCTATATATGGGGGTTTTTAATTATATTTTTAAAAAATGGTTTAGACCGCGATTTTCACCTTTTGCTGTTGAAAATGTTTGAAATAAGGCTTTTCAAATTTGAGAAATTTTTTTTATGCACATCTGTTTATTTTTTCATGACTTGCTGCTTCTTGACCTTAAGGGTGTTATGAGCGCTTCCTAAACTGTAACCCGTGATATAGGTGGCTTTTGCATTGTTTTGTTGCTTGAAATAAACAGTATGTATAAGATAAATTGAGTTAAAATAAAAATAATAATAATATTTAAAAAAAAAAAACACACACTAGTCTAGAATATGTGTCATACATGCGTAATTTATTTTTTGTTCCGTATGGGGTTATACAGCATACGGATTGATTGGCAGTTTTAGTGTGTATAATTTGTGTGTGTGTGTGTGTGTGTGTGTGTGTGTGTGTGTGTGTGATATAGAAAGAGATGGAGATCGAAATATAAATAAAGATATTGACTAATTCGAAACGTAAATCTAGTTGTGCACACGGAAATTCATTTATTTACAAAAATATGCTTCGATTGATTTCAACATAATAATTAGGGTACGTAATTATTATACTCTCTCTCTCTCTCTCTCTCTCTCTCTCTCTCTCTCTCTCTCTCTCTCTCTCTCTCTCTCTCTCTCTCTCTCTCTCTCTCTCTCTCTCTTCCCTCTCTCGGTCTTGGTCATCATAATTCTTTTATATCACGATTCTTGTCTGTCAGAATAGATCTACAATTTCTTCAAGAACTTACCGTTCTTCTTCCTTTGGGAAACCAAAAAAACTCTTCCCCTTGCATGCTGCCTTTAATCTTGCGTTTGTGCAGTTCAAAGCTGCACAGTGGTCACCGTAACTCTTCCTGCGATTTATTTTCCCCCTCTCCATCAGATCTTCGCTCTGTGACGCAGCCATTTTACAATCAAGTCGCATAACTCGTGACGCGTCATCACACCAAAGGCGTCACTGCGCGGTCTAAGTATTCCTGGTCTATGAGCAGACAGCACATATCATGGCATCAGTGAATCACATCACATAATCTAATCACCCCACCCCTCCCACCCATCACATTTGTGGTGCAGTGTGGTGTGATTTAGAGTGATGTAGTGTGGTGATGTGATGTGGTAATGTGTATGTATGTATCTGCAATACAGTTCTATTATGCCTTAAAAGCAGTAAATCAGACCACATCGTCACATAACCTAATCACTCCACCACACCTACCCATCACATTTGTGGTGCAGTGTGATGTATAGTGATGTGGTGTGGTGATGGGATGTGGCAATGTGTATATCTCTCTGCAATACAGTCCCATGCCATAAAAAATGTTCTCTATACCTTGACAGTGCCCCAGTTTTTACTATTTTAAAAAAAAGTGTATATATTGATTTCATTCTATAACATAGAATGAATTCTATGACATAGAATGAATTGTATGACATAGAATGAATTCTATGACATAGAATGAATTGTATGACATAGAATGAATTCTATAGCATAGAATGAATAGTATAACATAGAATGAATAAGATGACATAGAATGAATTCTATGACATAGAATGAATTCTATAACATAGAATGAATTCTATAGCAAAGAATGAATTCTATGAAATAAAATTTATTCTATAGCATATAATGAATTCTATAGCATAGAATGAATTCTATGAAATAGGATTCATTCTGTAACATAAAATTCATTCTATGCTATAGAATAAATTCTATGTCATAGAATTCATTCTATGCTATAGAATTCATTCTATGTTATAGAATTCATTCTATGCTATAGAATAAATTCAATGTCATAGAATTCATTCTATGCTAGAGAATTCATTCTATGTTATAGAATTCATTCTTTGTCATAGAATTCATTCTATGTCATCTTATTCATTCTATGTTATACTATTCATTCTATGCCTATAGAATTCATTCTATGTCATACAATTCATTCTATGTCATAGAATTCATTCTATGCTATAAAATTCATTCTATGCATATAGAATTCATTCTTTATTATAGAATTCATTCTATGTTATACAATTTATTCTATGCACATAGAATTCATTTTATGTCATATAATTTATTTTATGTTAAAGAATTCATTCTATGTTATAGAATGAATTGTATGCACATAGAATAAATTCTATGTTATAGAATTCATTCTTTGTAATAGAATTCATTCTATGTTATAGAATACAATTCTATGCATACAAGTGCATTCTATAATATAGAATTGTATTACATACATAGAATCTTATTCTCTATTATAAAATGTTATTCTATACATAGAATTGTATTATGGACATAGAATTTTACACTATATTATAGAATGTTATTCTATACAAAGAATTTTATTCTATGACTTACAATATTGGTTTCTTTTTTATAAATGGAATTTCAACTAATGAATGCTTTTTGTGTGCATAGAATGCTTTCTATGTGCATAGAATTTATTCTATGTATAGAATAGTCACATAGAATAAATGGACACATGGCGCCCCATAGCTAGAGGGAGTTTGTTCCAATGTTGTAAGTCTGACCGCAGGAACCACACAAGGCCAGACCAACAAGGGAACAAGCTCCCTCTAGCAGCCGCCAAGGGGACAATCCCTCCCAAGCGTGACCAACTGTCTTCCCGCTCGCTATATCAACATTTGCAGAGTAGCAGACAAAAAACCCACACAAAAAACATAGATTGTAGTTTAACCTTTGCACACGCACACACACACACATATTTGCAATACATCAGAACTGGGTTTATTTAAGAATGTAGGAATCGGAAAGTGATTTTTTGACGGAAAGAGCGCAAACTTCTTCTAAAAATGTAAGAATCTAATTCAAAATTGGCTCTTTCCGTCTAAAAAAAAAAGTTGACCTAGTTCGTCTCCAATAAGCGACGAAATAGGTCGAACTTTCTTCCAAATTTCTCTGAAAATTGACTGTATTTTCTCCGTCCCGGATAGAGCACTCCCTTGTACTTAAAACACTCTTATGCACTACAACTGCACTCCCATGCACTAAAAGAGCACTCCCGCGCACTAAGAAAAAAGTGGGGTCCTGGAAAAAAGTGGGTTCCAAGCAAATAAACCCATTTGTTACTAAGAAAGACAAGGTCTGCTACCCATTTGTGCGTTTATTCAAGCGCACCTACACAGACACGCACACACACACCCACACACACACCTACACACACACATACACACACCACTGACTGACACAATAGACACCTTAGACATTTTTCCCATCCCTGCTATCTTGGCATCACAACTATACTGCTCAAAACAATTGAAGAGCCAGAGGAATAAATTAAATGTATAACTTACCGGAACAAAAAAAAACTTGCAAAAAATGGTTTAGATGGAAACATTTATTATTGAACAACATTACATTACTAAAATGAAAAAGAAAAAATCATTTCATTTACATCTTTTTGGGCTTAAAACAAATAACCCCAGTTTTCACAATATTCTATACATTTGGATAATGAAAAAAACAGTTAATATTGCGTGTGTCCACCGTGTGCTCGAATGCAATCCAGGCATCTTTGTCTCATGGACTCCCCAAGCCTTCTCAGAGTCAGTTGAGGGATGTTGTGCCACTCTTGCTCGAGCATCACGAAGAGGTGATCCAGGTTCAAGGCTGGGGGATGGTTTGCCCGAACTCGGCGGCCCAGCTCGTCCCAGAGGTGCTCTACTGGGTTGAGGTCAGGTGAGCATGCTGGCCACTGCAGGCGGTTGACCCTCTGCTGCTGGAGGAACTCGTTAACCACCCTGGCTCGGTGCGGCCGCGCATTGTCATCCTGGAAGATGGCGCCGGCGCCCATGGCTTGCAAAGCGGGGATGACGATGGGCTCCAGGATGTTGTCCCTGTAGCCGACGCCAGTCAGGTTGCCCTCAACTCTGTGAAGAGGTGTTCTGTGGGCCCTTCCCATTCCACCCCACACCATGATGGACCCTCCACCGTATCTGTCGCGCTCCATAACAGTCGCGTCGTGGTAGCGCTCGCCTTCTCGCCTCCAGACCCGATTTCTGCCGTCATGGAAGGACCTAGTGAAGCGCGATTCGTCAGAAAAGAGGACCGCCGCCCACTGCTGTCTGGTCCACCCCACGTGAGCCCTGGCCCATGCCAGGCGCGCTGCGCGGTGGGCAGGCGTCAGGATTGGTCGTACTGCTGGACGCCTGGCGCGGAGGTTCGCTTCTCTCAGGCGGTTCCGTACTGTCTGGTCTGAAACAGTAATGTTAGCGGCTACACGCAGCTGGCCCCGGAGGTTGTTGGCAGTGGCTCTTCTTTCCCGTAGGGCGGACCCAACCAGATATATGTCCTGCTGTCAGGTGGTGCATCGAGGACGTCCAGGCCTTTCTCGTTCGGCGGTCGTTCCCGTGTCGTTGAAACGATTTCTCAGCCTTTGTATGACTGCATGGTGTACTCCTAGTCGGCGGCCAGTCTCTCGCACCCCAACACCTTCTTCAAGCCAGGCAAGAGCCCGACCCCGGTCTGCTTCACTCAGACGTCGTCTTGGGGGCATGGTTAACCAAGTTGGAAAAATTGTAACATTTATACCCATTACACTGACGATAATCACTGATTTGTGTTCGCTACTGGCATGGCTTTACTGTGCAAAGCAGGGTTTTTGTCCATTATTTCTGCTAATTCATATGGAAACGCTTAAACTGGCAGCATTTTTCACGTGCCTGAAGTGCTAATTTACCTGATAAAAGAAGGTTGCTGACAACAAATTCAACTCTTTTTTTTTCACTTTCACGTTGACTCTTCAATGCTGCATGCAAACAGACCAAAAAGATATTTTGAACAATTCAAAATACTTCGATATTTTACCAAGTTCATAAGTGACCAAAAAACAAAGGTGGCTCTTCAATTGTTTTGAGCAGTACCTAATATACGTCTGCGTTTATTTAGATGTAGCGTGTTTCAGGGAACAGCAAAATAGATCACACATTTTCATTAACCAAGGCTACGGCCAATTGGTTACAAACAGTACACAATGAAAAAATGGGCTTCGACGATCAAACCAACCGCTAACGTTTGAATTTTCAATTTCGGTTCTGTCAGGGAGTGGTTTCCCCTGATTTACAAACGGTACATCGACTACGTCGCCCTGTGACCTGTGACCCTTTCGCTCGGCACTACGTAAGTGTGCTTTTAGTAATGTTTATACGTCAACGTGATGTTAGTTTAGGTATTGCAAAGACCACAGGAGGTGCCAATACATATTAAAGAAAGCATCAAAAAGCACCAACATGATTTATATAACATTATTAATAATTATAGTCTAAAATTAACTCACGTGAATGTACTGTTAGAAAATGAAACTTTAATTAAACGATGCCATGTCCTGTACTTTTCTTACCATTAAAACCCCAAAGATGTAACAGATGAAACAAATTGTAACAAGAAAAATGTCTCAAAAAGCCGGGAACATTCAAACCACTACCCACAAATCATATGATTGTGTTTAACATTGCAGCCATGAAGATAGATACAAAAAAAAAACAATTTGGCTGGGCTTGCTTAGCGGATTTAAATAAAGTATTAATGTTGAGAAAACTAAACTAAAATTAAAAAGACAAATCAAAATTAAAATCAAAACAAAGATCGGGGATATTTTGTGGTGCCTCATATTCAAAAAGATCAAGTCCGCTGAACGCCAATATACACTTAATATCGATACTATCATACACATGTACGCATATCAATATTAAGTGTATGCTTGCGTTCAGCACGTAGCTGCAATGTCTATATGGTACACCTAGATATCGCATTGCACTATAACATAGCAGAACTGATCGACCAAGTCTGCTCCCTTCGCACTAAATGCTTCTGTATGAATAGTGTGCAGGTAACCCACCTGCTATAATTATGTGCTCACCGCCATACATGTATTGCGCCTCGTTTTGGTGTGGGTTTCCGTTCGTCTCTAAATTTAAGCCTGGAAATTTCACTTTACTATTTTTAGCACTTCTGAACGGGGCTTGCAGCGACAGGTAGGCAGGCAATTGTTATCTCGCATGTCCAGTCTTTTTATGTTTTCAAACCTGTATTTTAACGAATCAAAAATTGTCAATTAGCTGCAGAAATTGTTGTTGTATAATTCAAGTTGGCGTAGTAGGGTATGATTTGATTTTGTACGCTGGACTACGGACCCTACTTACTACGTAGTACTCGGGTTGAGCTGAGCGGCATTCAATGCAGTGTATACAATGGTTGAAAAGTATCTCCCTTTTCAACATTGCCTATAACTTGTGTAGACAGTGCTACATTTGCATAAAACAACGTGTGTTATGATCCATACAGTGGTGGAATTTAATTGCTTATCTATCAGCAGTTACATTTTACTTCTGAACGGATCACAGTACGTGTTGTTTCAGGCATATGCAGTTTTATTGACGAGAGTTGTAACCCTTCATTAGGGAGTGACTTTTCAGCCAACATGTGCAAAGTGGGTTTACAGGTACACATTAATAAAGGGAGGGAATTCCCATTATTGTCGACACTGTAGAGTAGATTGGACCAATAGAAATGGACCATAACAGTAAAAAAAAAAATAGCAGGTCCACTATATGAGTGTTGCTTATAGTTCAGAGTTCATCTGTACAAGAATGAATTTATTTATGTTTTTGTCTGTATTTGAATACAGGTAAGGCTCGATTGTTTCTGAGTAAGAGTTGTGTCTGTGTAAGGGTTGTGTCTGTGTAAGGGCTGTGTCTGTGTAAGGGCTGTGTCTAGAGCTATGTCTGTGTAAGGGCTGTCTGTGTAAGAGCTGTGTCTGTGTTAGGGCTGTGTTTAAGGGCTGTGTGTGTAAGGGCTGTGTTTGTGTAAGGGCTGTGTCTGTGTAAGGGCTGTGTCTGTGTAATGGCTGTGTCTAGGGCTGTGTCTGTGTAAGGGCTGTGTGTAAGGGCTGTGTCTGTGTAAGGGCTGTCTGTGTGCCTGTTATCTTCCTATGCATTGAATGGACTCACGGCCGTCTGGATTGTACACATCTTGTATATGAGGATTAGAACTGGTCACAAGAAGTAATCCTCGTATGCACAGTAAACTAATGTAAACTAAACCATAGCATCTGTCTCTCTGTCTCTATCTGTCTGTCTCTCTGTCTCTCTGTCACATAGGCAGTCTCTGTCTCTGTCTCTCTCTCTCTATTCTGTACGCCTTGAGCATGCTGTTAGCATGGACCATGCTGCGCCTTGAAAGTGGACATCATCATCATCATCATCATCATCATCATCATCATCATCATCATCATCATCATCATCATCATCATCATCATCATCGTTTTCCCACGTTGTTTGAAGAAAAACATCTGGAAATCTCAAGCAAGGTTTCCAGTCTGCAAATTCTTTGTGGAAAAACAGTCTTTGCTACGCAACGTTACATTCCGTACAACAACAAAACACATAAAACATAATTATGATAGATGGAGACTTGGGTACTCATTGTGGGTACAAATCGTGCTAGTTTCAAGTTACTGAATGCGGTACCTGTTAATATAATCCTGCTATAGAATCAGCAGCGAGGTCGCAAAGGCCATTTTGCTATAGAAAAGGTTAGCGTTATGTCCGCCAATTGTTGTACGTTCCCTTGAATCACTTTTTTTCAACATTTATTTAACTTCACACACACAATCATATATTTTAATAAAAACAAAAACATCACTCCCTTACCTCACTACCCTCACACACACATCAGACTTCTGTGATACACAGTTTTACAATTCAAAAAATAAGCTTACTTATATTGGCCTAGGAATACTATTTAAGTGGTTATGTCTTCCATGCATACCACACGCTACAAGACAATCCACTGTTCTCATTTACAGAAGGACATTCGGACAATAACAATTCACACATCACCAAAAAAGAATTTCCAAGTATTCCACATACTATTAAATTTATCACTTTTTAATTTTAAGAATGCATTATACTTTTCAACTTCATTTTTTTTATATTGTTTAAATGTATAAATTTGAGGTATGGCTTTGTTGTATTTACAGGTATAAATAAAGAATTTTGCTACAAGTATTACATATAGAAGGGTTGAGGAGGTTGTATAACTAGGGTCGTTACCAAACAGAACAAGCACCTCTGAAAATATGACTCTCTCGTTAATTATACAACAATCAACCAGCACCTCTCTAAAAGAATTCCAAAAGTGTGTCACATGCTTACATTCAAAAAACAAGTGTTGTATATCTTCACGATGTTCTTTACAACATGAACAAAGATCGTCGGGTACAATGCCCATATTTTTAAGAACAACATTAGTCGCAATAATACGATGGACTAGTCTAACTTGAAACCATTTCAGCTTTATCTCTTTTATTTCTTTAATGATTAAAAACGTTTTCTTCCAGTCAATATTACACTGAAGCTTATCTTCCCATTTTGTGCAACAATTAGGCAATGTATTATCACACATCAAAATGTTATAATATTTTCTAGCACCTTTTGATACAGAAAATAATATTGAGCATAATGCAGTATCAGTTATTGACATGGTTTTATTAACCTCCACTTTGTGATATTAAAAAAAACTCTTTAATTGCATTCACAACGCCACAAAAAGTTAGAAAATTTCCATCAACATTGTATTTAGCCAAAAATTCCATATATGACAAAAACCTATCATTCTCGTGAACCAAATGTGTTATTTGCGTGACATCTTTCAAAAACCAATCTTTCTGGAACAAACATTTGTTACCAACTTTAATATTTTGATTGTTAAAAAATAGGTTCAGACAAAACTTCTTCGGGTTTTGTAGGTACTATATGAGAACCAAACTCTCTATAGGCTTTTAAAACGTCTTTCCAAAACTGAGTAAGGTTATTTATATGAACCGGCAGACAAGAACCCAGCAATTTGCATTTAACAATTAGTGGATAGATACCAGCAATAATAGATTTCCATTTATGATTGGTCATGTATACATTTTTAATCCACGATATTTTTAGAGCTGTTATATATTTAACAATGTCAAGAATTCCAAGACCCCCGTCTGCAACACTCTTTGTGGACATTTTCCTACTTATTTTATCCCGTTTTCTTCCCCATACAAACTCAAAGATGGATTGTTGAATGGAATTCAAAATATTGTCAGGCGGATTGGGCAAAAGTATCCAAAGATAGGTTAATTTGGAAAGTATTAAGGATTTCAAGATTGCTACTCTTCCAATTGGTGTTATTTGTCTCTTTAGCCATATTTTATACAAGTTCTTAACTTCTGCGAATTTTGCATGAAAATTAATGTCTACCATTTCTTGGAGGTTAATTGTGAACCAAATACCAAGGATCTTAAATGTTTCGGGGTTCCAGCTGATGTTTAGATGTTGCATGTATCTAATAGTAGAATTACGTCTGCTCCCTAACCATATAACACTAGTTTTCCCCACATTCAAAAACAATCCAGAGGATTTTCCAAATTTATTTATTGTACTAACAGTTTCGTCAAACGACTGCATATCTCCTTCTAAAAAAATCTCTGTGTCGTCAGCATATTGAGATAATTTATGTTCAACACTATTAAATTTAATTCCTTTAATCTTATTATTCTCTGTTATCATCTGTCCAAGAATTTCGGCGCATAAAATAAATAAATAGGGTGATACAGGGTCTCCTTGAATCACTTGTTACCGTCTGTACTTGTGTTTGCGCAATTTTGATGCTAAGGATCTTTCTAACGTCAACAGGTTTCGTCATTTTTCGTGGTAGGCAAGGGACATGCTTGTCGCGGACCCACGTCATCCCATTTAAACTCATTTTGACCCTTGCGCGTAAAGCTTTTCCTCGACAGAGTGAATAGTGCGCAACGAACAGCACTTCAGTTAGTGAAGTGTTTTCCTAGTGCGTTGACTGTTTACATTGGGGAAAATGTGAGTCACTGCAGTGTTTTAGATATTTAAAAATGTGAGGGTATTCATACCACCTGAGTCAAAATGTAAAGGGTATTCATACCACCTAGGTCTAAATGTAAAGGGTATTCATACATCCAGCTGGATTTTCAAAGGGTACAACCATTCGGAAGTACTTTGTTGTTTTTGCTTTATTAATTTGTACGCAAGTTTCTTGACATCATGGCATATGATATTGTGACAGTGTCTAGTGTGTTGTAAAGCAAAACAGACTGTTCCTGACTTAATAAAATTTTGAAATATCCAAGATAAAAATATTGTTTCATGTACATGCCTACTGTTTAGTGTCCACAACAACAGAGAGAGAGAGAGAGAGAGAGAGAGAGAGAGAGAGAGAGAGAGAGAGAGAGAGAGAGAGAGAGAGAGAGAGAGAGAGATGCTCTCTTCACAAAATTTGTACAAAATTAGTTAATACATGTGTAACAATTTTAACTGTCTTTTATTGTGTACTGTGTATCTATCTATCTCTGGTGACGTGGCCATACCATCGGAGTTTCCGTTTCTTCACCACTGTGAGCAGGTCATCGTGTTTTCCAATGGCTTGCGTGATGAGACTGGGAGAACTGGCCACAGACCACCACAAGCGTGATGTCTCCCTTGTTAAAACTGGCCGTCAGTCACTGTCTAAACACGACGGGGTTTAAACTTACCAACACTGCCGCCCTACATTTGACAAACAATTCTGGTTTTGTGTTCTCTTTCAAATACGTTACCTTCCATCTTATTTCTGTCACCCACCACCCAAATTGTGGACACTTTGTTGGCATGAACATGTTTGTTTTTGAGGACTTAATTCAGGCGTCTTCTCGTGCTATTGACAATGTAACAAGAGCATAGATTTAAACACAGCCCTAAGCTTTTGCCTTGTTTAGTCAGTGTAACACAGTTGTAGCTTGACGCCCGCGCCGTGTAGTGACATCATCCAGCGTAAGGATAGCGCATCGATTTTACGGCCAATCAGATTTTACAGCCAATAAGAACACAGCTAAAGTAGGTAGAACCAGTTCTGCCTGATTCAAGCAGAGAGGTAGAAGATTCAGTCTACATTCAAACGCCGAGCAGTACACAGTTACGCTCAAACAGAATCTCTCCATTGACCGACTAGGGAAGCAGAACTTGTTGAAAATTCGAATTCAATCAAGTTAGCCACGGCCTGACATTGTCAAAAAGGTAAATGAACATACTTTTGTTTCATCGTGATGTATTTATATTATTGTTGAATTATGTTTGTGAAATGTGCTATGCTTAGAATTCAATTGTTAGTCCAACATGGCCTGATCACGTGGCGAACACGACCGGGTTTGATGCCATGTTGAAAGCAGTATGGACCCACTGTTGTGTAACCTATATGTATGCTTGCAGACCAGTGGCTGTACCCGAGACTGTGTATAATATTAATTCTTTCTCTATGTGTATAGTTAGCCCTGATTTATATTTATATATGTATAGGAAATTAGAGTGGAGATTCCAGTGGACCACGGACTTAGCAGAATGTTCGTCGCTTATATATAGAGATGTGGAGCTAATCACTGAGGGCTACTTCGGCCTTCAGTGAGACGCTCTGCACACACCTATTATACAGGGTTGTGCAGAATTTCGTCTCATATGTTACAGACGAGCAGGCATTGTATCGTGAGCCCAACTCGGCGAAAGACAAGAACAAGTCGTCGCTGAAAGTTGGTCTGCAGAGGCCTCTCTAGCAATGAGCAAAGAAAGCCCACCAGTCTAGCCACACGGAGAAGACTCCTCCACAACACAGCATATCAAGAAAGCAGCCACAACGCAGCGCTTCAACCACACAGTTAAGTGCCCCTCGAAACAGTGCACTAAAACTGTAACAAAGGACCACCAGTAGTCCACTCTTTCAGAACTCTGACCATTAGGGCAGAAAGTATCCAGTGCCCGATGAAGATAAAGTAGCTGCCTAGAACTCTCAAGAGCAAACCATTCACATTGACATTTGAACTTTTAAGTTAGTTTCGGACTTCGAAGATCATATATAGAGTAGAGGAAATAAATGTGTGATTTTTACTGTTATCAAGTGGCTGGACTACTTATGTTTCATAGCCGTGTGAAAGCTAGTGTGACAGTGATCTTTTACCATTTTTCTATCTATCTCTGTACCCCAGCCTAAACACAGACCGAGCTAAACAAATAAATGCATTAAGCTAAGTCATAGGGAGATTACTAGCTATCCCCATAGACTAAAGACGAGTGGGTAATAGCATTCCATTGTGCAGAGCCCGGCAACAATAAAACCCCACGTCACAGACAATTGGTCTGCAAGGTCGACTGATACATAACGAGCTGAGAATTCAGCGAAATGGTGATCTGTATCTAACGCACAATTTCACCAATTGCAACATTTGGCAGCAGAATTAGGGAGATAGATATCTGTTATCACAGCCTTATTCTCCGGAGGCTAGCATGTTTTAAGGAATGATATCCAACACGTTGTTATGAAACTCCAATCCTTCTCTGTAGGCGAGACATCTTACTGCATGTGTTTTAAACCAAACTTTGTTTGTCTCACTCCATGGAATAGCAGAGTGGGGGTCCTTTGCGTATATTACATTACATGATTATTGCTTTAGGTCTAGCGGACACTTCCAAGCCAAATCAGGACCGGACAACCCCCGATCCGCATAAAAGATCTGCTGAACAACCCTAGAGGTAAAACTGAACGCTCTCCACCAGCCAGTCACTTTACAATAAAGACATCCCACGCAGGGGACGCTGAGGCTGTACTATAATTTATCGAACCCCCGTTTACAAAAACAAAATAGAATACAAACATTATAAACTATCAACAAAACACATACATATAAAATGTCTACATTGCTAAATAAAAACATCATAGGAAGCCCTAGTGACCACCTGGAAGAAAGCGTCCAATATTCCCAAGCTGATCCAACAGACTTTACACACAAATAAGGAGTCTTGTCCCGGAAGAGTTTTCAAGGAAAAAGGTAGGTGACTGGTCTAGCGAAGAAGAAGATAGTATAGCAGATTGATAGAACAGAGCAGGAATGAGAAAGAACAACACAGCGACAGTGGGAATTTAAAGCACTAAATTTCCAGAAAGTGGGGATACTATTTATACTGAAACCCCCGGCACCCCTTGTGTACTCAGCTGCCTGCTTGACTAAGTGGAGAGCAAGTGGAAGCACCGTGTAAATGGAGCGAACCTATGTGACTTAGGTACCAAACTACTGAGGTCACCGAGGGTTTTCTCCGGGCACTCCGGTTTCCTCCCTCCCTTCAATAATGGTACTGGACGCAGTCAATATTAAAACAAATTAAAAAAAAATTTTCTTTCCGTCTTCCAATAGCGATCTCCCCGCTTTTACTCCACCTGTTTGAGTGATGGATGTGTATTTGTTGTGTGTGTGAGGGTGGATGAGACAGGTGAGCGTGAATGTTGGTACAGATCGCCGCGCTTTGAGCCTGATTGATTTGGGGAAAGGCGCGTATAAAGCATCCAGTCTTATTATTATTATTATTATTATTATTATTATTATTATTATTATTATTATTATTATTATTATTACAACAACGTTGTGCGTTCAGCGACGACGCCTTCTTGTCTTGTGTAGATTATAATCCCCGGACACAGTGCGTATAGGGGACTACAACCTAGAGACTGAGTTAACGGACCTTAAGTACTGTAGTACGTCTACTGCTTACTCTGGGCTTATGCTTTAGAGGGAAGATTAGAATTCCCTTGAAAAAAAGTGAACGGTGGGATAATTATTTTATAGTGTGTTGATACACAGGCAAAGAAAGAGAAGCGACGCCGTGCTTTGGACAGACCTCAGCCACCATATATCGTATTGAGACACGTCGGTATTTCATTGGTAGCGAGGGATGTACTTTGTGTCCTGTACGCATGTCTGTGGTTGAACGGGGTGGTGTGATTATTAAATGTGCCGCTTGAAAATATAACCAACAGTTTTGTCTCAGCACGGGAGTTCTGCGGAGTTCTGCGCGAACTCCCGTGCTGAGACAAAACTGTTGGTTATATTTTCAAGCGGCACATTGCTGCTATTTCTACAGGGGGTACTCGAGTTACGACGTTGATCCCTTCGTTAGACGCGTCGTAACCCGATTTCATCGTAAGTCGGAACACTTTTCTTTGATGCACTACCATCAGAAGAGTTTGGGAGCCATAACCAAGGGAAGGAAACAATAAAACGCGTGAGAGAGATAGACGGCGTAAACAACGAAAATGGCGTATGTACAGTGACTGAGCGTAGGAAGCGACGCCGTCTTCCCAGCCGTATAACCACAACAAAGCGTATTCTTCCGCGGCTCGCCAGAAACTAGCTTCCGTTTGTTTACGTCGCTTACGACGCTAAACCGCGTAAGACGGAACGACGCGTAATATTATTTATTATATTTTTATGGGGAGGGGCGTCGTAACCACGAAACAACGTAAGTCGAGACCGGCGTTACGCGAGGACTTACTGTATTCGTGTCGTTCCCTCCCACGCACGTTTGCACACAAGCAGACTGTTTGCAAGCGGTGCTTCTTGTGCTGCATTGTGAGTAGGCTACATTTAGGTCAAAGTATATGGGGGTGCGCAGTTGGCTTAGTGGTGTACGCAGTGAAACTCCAATGTCAGGCGATAGCATTGCGTCGTGTCCAGGCAGTGGTTCAAACCCCGTTGACCGACTGGAGTAAAAGAATAATAATAAATATTTTTTTTTAATTTTTAGATTACCTTGAAACAGTGCGAACCTACACCTTTGGATGAGCGTTTAAACCGAGGTTTAGTCTGTAACACGCATTGTATGACATATCACGGGAGTTCTCCCACATGGTGGCAGTCGCTGTGTATGTGCCACCCTCAGCTGACGCGACAGAAGCAGCAGACACGATAGCACAGCACATCACATGCGTGAACTTCAGACTAAGTCACCGGACGCTTTCGTTTTAATCACAGGAGATGTTAATCATTGTAATCTAAAGAAAGTTTTATCCAAATCTAATCAACATGACATGTTCTACACGTAGAGACAAAATGTTAGACCTGTGTTAATCCAATATTTGTGGTGCCTACACTTCTTTTGCTTTGACACCCCTTGGCCGCTCGGACCACAACATTATAAAACTTTTCCACGATACAGACCGCGTGTTCAGCGGGAACCGCCACTCACTATGACTGTCTATGATTCGTCGAGCGACTCAAAGGAAACACTTAGAGTATGCTTCGACTGCACTGTCCTATCCTATCATATTCCGTAACTCGGAGGTGGGGGCACCACATATCGTTTAAACAGCGTATTCCATCTTTCTCTGTTCTCGGCAACCCTGATGGTTTCGCTCAGTGTCAAAACAGTCCATTCTCCAATGTTGTCCTCCCAATTCTTTTTCGGTCTCCCTCTTCTTCTTCCTCCTTGCACTGTATCTTGCAGGATGGTCTTTGCAAGGCCTGATGATCTAGAGACGTGGCAGTCATCGTGTTGTCCAATGGCTGGTGTGATGGTCTGTCGGACTTCGTCGTTGGTGATGTGTTGGGTATAGGAAATGCCCAGAGGTCTTCTGTAGCACATCATCTCCATACTTTGTATTCTTCGTTGTATATCTACTGTGAGGGTCCATGTTTCGCAAGCGTAAAGGAAGATGGAGATGACAAGGGAGCGCAGCAGTCTTACTTTGGAATGTAGACTGATGGTCCTGTCTTTCCAAATGGGCTTCAACCTTACCAGGGCAACAGTTGTTTGTGCGATCCTGGAGAGGACTCTCTGTCGGGACCCATTGTCGACTGCACTGATTGGGGGATATTTGTGGACTCGGCAAGTAATGTTGATGAACTGACAGACTGTGTCACTGATTATGTTTCTTTCTGTGTTGACAACGTAGTGCCAAGAAGGACAGTCAGGGTCTATAGTAAAAATAAACCCTGAGTAACAACAGACATCAAGCAGGCTTTGAATAAGAAGAAGAGGGTGTTTAAAGACAAGAGTAGTGAGAATATGAAGGAGGTAGTGATCAGGAAGGGGAAGGTCGAGTACAGGGAAAAGGTGGAAGGACACTTCACGGGAAACAATATGAAGAATGCGTGGGAGAGGTTAAACATGATGAGTGGCTACAAGTGGAAAAAGGGTGGTGAAAAAAGCAGTTCTACGCAGACAGATGTAAATGCTCTCAACCAGTTGTATGACGCTTTGATAAGGGATTCCCCTTCCGTAGGCCCAATATCGCTAACCAAATTTCCTGTAAATGTCTCTCTTTCAACCATAAAATCATGCTTATCACAGCGTGCATACAACTGGTTGAGAGCAGATTTTATGGTTGAAAGGGCGACATTTAGAGGAAAGTTGACTAGCGATGGTGGGCCTACGAAAGGGGAATCCCTTATTGTAGTGACGTAGCAAAAGGTGATGAGAGGGATGAAGAGGGAGAACGCTAGTAAAGTGGGAGGAAGGGTTGAGGGGGGGGGAGGGGGATCAGACGGGGTGAAAACTACAGTACTGAAACATTGTGCTGAGCAACTTAGTGACATATTTTGAGTTATGTTTAATCTATCTCTTAGTGTTAGCAAAGTACGAGAACTGTGGACAACCTCATGCATTGTGCCTATTCCAAAGAAACAGTCTGTCCATACCATGAACGATCTGAGGCTTGTAGCACTGACTTCTGTATGCATGAAGGTTTTTGAAAGGATTGTCTTGGTTAAGCTTAGTGATTTTGTCAAACATTTATTTGACCCATGTCAGTTTGCTTATAGAAGAACCAAGAGTGTTGATGACGCTGTGTTGTATGTTCTTAACAAGATTTATTCTCATTTAAACAAACCTGGTTGTTATGTTCGTTTGATGTGTTTTGACTTTTCCAGTGCTATTATCTAGCCTTATTTAATGGCAGACAAGCTTTTTAAGATGAATATTTCAGCTCGCACCATTCTCTGGATCATGGACTATGACAAAGAGGCCTCAGTTTGTGAAGATGAGAGATAACCTAGTGTCAGACACTGTGTACACAAACACAGGCGTTCCACAGGGCACAGTTCTCGTCCCTTTTACTTTTTCTTTGTATACAGCTGATTTTAGAAGTTCTAGCGACTCCTGTCCATTGACAAAGTTTGCAGAAGGCGCTGGACTGACTGGACTCTTGACTGACGGCGACTCTGACTACAGGCGGGAGGTAGATAGCTTTGTTGGCTGTTGTGATTATAATTATTTAGAACTTAATGTAGGCAATACCAGGGAAATGATTATGGACAATAGGAGGAAGGAACATGTACATGGGTGTATAGTGATCAAAGGGGGGTGGAGGGCGGTAATAGAGAAGGTATATCAGTATAAGTATTTGGGGATCATTATAGGCAATAAACTGACATGAAAACCCAACACTGATGCCATTGTGAAGAAGCTCCACTCTCGCCTGCACTTTTAGAAAAAACTCAGATCTGTTAATGTGAGGCAGGAGAATCTCCACATGTTTTATAGGTCAATCTGCAATAGCTAGTGTTCTGTACTTTGGATCCGTGTGTTGGTGGCAGCATCACCAAGCAGGACAGGGATAGATTACAAAAGTTCATCAAGAAAGCAAGTGGGGTGGCTGGGAGGAGACAGGGCACTTTCGCATCAACACATGAACGACTACTGACCGACAAGCTACATAACATTTTGACCGACTAGACGCTCCCACTCAGATTTAAATTTGACAGCAGGCGGATAGACAGAAGCTTAAGATTCAGACAGCAGACGGATAGACAGAAGCTTAAGATTCAGACAGCCATGCACGAGAACCACACGCTACAGAAACTCATTCATTCAATCTTCAATTCTCATCTTCAACTCCAGGTGGGGCGTTAGGTGGTGGTGCTGTCGCACTGACAACGGAGTTAGGGGGCCTTTTTTCTTTGTTTTTGTGACTATACTATATGGCACTATACAGTCAATGCATTGTTTTTAGACTTTTTCTTAGGTGATACTATGATGTGAATATGTGATGTGAATCTTTTATTTTTGCACCGTTTTTGATTAATTGATTTTACAGACACACAGTTAAGCTTGTAATTTCTTTTGTAGAGATGACTAAACATGTATTGCATTATATTGTCAATGCATAGATTATAGACGTAGGTTGAATGTTCAATGATTTAAGGAAAAGACAATTTGTGTGTGTGTGTGTGTGTGTGTGTGGTGTGTGTGTGTAGGTGTGTGTGTGTGTGTGTGTGTGTTACTACCAAAACCAGGCTTGCGTCATATTCCCGATCTCAAATAAAAATACACAAACAAGATTAACAAACTAAACACAGTTCACCACTAATATTCGAACCCATACCAAAACTCGGCACGCGTTTGCCACTCCCTTGAGTAATTGTATAAGAAATGTCTTGTGATGAATGAGTGTATACGTGAAATTGGAACGTTAAAAACTGTTTATAAACTAATATCAAGTTTGTTGGAATTTTCTAAGAATAAAGCTACATTATTTTATAACACGGACGGGAAGTTTATGGCAATCATCATCATCATCATCATCATCATCATCATCATCATCATCATCATCATCATCATCGTTAGTAGTAATAATAGTAGGAGGAGATTTAGTCAGCGTAATGATCCTTGCGTGTGTGTGTGTGTGTGTCTGTGTGGGTGTGTGTGTGTGTGTGTGTGTGTGCGTGTGTTTAAAAGGCTTCAAAATAATAAAATTAAATTATTGTATAATCTAGTTTTAATGGTGCGCTTTATTCGTTATTGTTGTTTTCTCGCTTCCTAGGGTAACACTACTTAATTAGGCCTACATCCAGAACATTCTAGTTATAACACCATCTCTATCAAGAGCATCGACTGTGGCAGCTATGGATCGTTTGCTATAAAGTGCACCTGTTGTTGTAGTCAGTCCGGGTGTCTAGGTATCTCACAAAGGCTACACATAGCAATGGTTATCATTCACCTTTGAGATAAGTGCCACAAGTTTCGGTTTCAGCTTCGATGGCTATGGTTGTGTTGTTTTTTTAACCCGAGTTAAAGTAGCTTATTTGCTACACATTTAGTTCCCTTAAATGTTAGGAATGATGTCTTGAAATGTCGAAAGACACTTTTACTTCTTAGAAAAGGCACTAATACATTAATGATTGTAACCCGCTTTTGTCGCTAGCGAATGTTTGTAATTTTATTTGAAATTTGACCATTGTTTGGGAATTTCGCTCTGGCATGGAAAATTCTACACAAGTTTTACCATGCAGCTTGCCTACATCATACAGGTGTTGTTGATGCGTGGGCAGTGTAGGAAGCCCAATGAGGCTTTAGTAATATTAGAGCCCCGCCAACTCAGTTCTTGTCAACAAGCAGACAACGTTGATAGTCGCCTCAAACGTCCCGCTCTTTCTCAAGTCATTGATGCAACGCCCGTTTTCCTGTACCAGTCTCCCCCCCCCCCCACCAACCCCTCTCTCACTCTCCCTTTGTTCTTCCTCGATCTTAAATCATATCAGTGTTGGCTTGAAACTCCTGACGAAGCGTGTTTAGCGAAATACATGTACAGAGAATCTTTTATTATAAAGGTTTAATATCTTTCCACCTATTGACTTGTCGTTCTGTCCTATTACCGACCTGTCGTCGCCGCAGTTATTGAAGTATCGCGTATTAAAATCGTCACACATACTTGTAAGCTGTGAGGCGCTCTGCATTGCACTACAGACATTGACCATGATCTCCTCGTCAATCTCATCGTTGACTTCCAGCATTGTTGGGTCACAGTGGGGTTGGCTTTACTCTAATACAATAACAAAGCTGTGATATTCTTTCAGGAAAATGGATTGGATCTATAACGATTTCTTTATTTTATTTCTTTAATTGTTTTTATATAGCGATTTTCCTGCTAAAGAGCGGCTCAGGGCACTGACCAAGACAAGATTTATTTCCTGACGACTGGTACATAACTAAGGTGCCTTTGAAAACAATTGTGTGTTGATAACTGTGTTCGCCAGATGACTATCTCAGTGGCTGAGGATGGCACACCAACCTATCCAGGAAACCGAGGACATCAGCCTTAAGAAGGCCGAAGATGGACAGCCTAACCATGACGTTTTCAATTTCGTGGTCAGCGACGAGTGGTACAAGATGGACGCCAGGCCTAAAGGTAACGTGGCCACAGGCAACCGACGCCGAGTATTCGTTTGTTCAATAGGCACAAGACATGTCAGAGATACAAATTAGCTTCGTTATAAACATTTATGATATTTCCATTCATTAAATAAAATATTTGGAATTGGGGACATGTTCATTTACTGCTGTTGTCAGTATGACATTGGTTGATTGATTGGTCGGCTAAATTAATGACGTTGTTGCTGCTGCTGCCGTTCTTTTCCTGTCCTATTCTGAAAGCAAAACTGCTGAAACAATCGGCCGTTGTTTTCCAACTTCATGTTTAATGTATTCACTGCTGCCAGATAATATTCTACTGCTATATCGTCTTTTCCTGTGTAGGTTATTACTGTATCACTAACACTACACAGTAGGTTATCACTGTGTCACTAACGCTACACAGTAGGTTATCACTGTATCACTAACACTACACAATACACTACACAGTAGGTTATCACTGCATCACTGTAACGGACGGATATTTAGTGCGGGTGCATGCAAAATATATATGACTCCTAAAACGAAATAAGCGTGCGTGCAAGACTCTGTTTACTATCACACCCACAAACGTACGGACTCTTCTCAACACAGACAAACACCAACACAAGATATCCGTTCCACGTTCTCAAAATTTATATAAATAATCAACAATAATTCTTATCAATCTTTCACTCTATTCTTTTCATACAGACAAACGTAACTCCGTTAAACTTAATACACAAATCCCACACTGGTTTGATAACGCCGCACTAGAGCGACTGAGCTGGGATAAACGAGGGCTGGCAATTACTTGTCCTGGCCAACACAATAATCAGGAAAATTCACAGTACCTTTCTAGCCGGTTTCACACAAGCTGGCACTAGATGCCAGAGACGATTCAACAAGAGATGAGCGTCGACGAACAAGAGTGTGGACACTCTCATCGACAGATGGAGGGACTAGTCTGCCCCAGTCCGCCCGGCATAGAAGACGTTGTCTTGTCAGACGTGTAAATAGAGCTGATCCCGCTCCGATGCTTCACAGGTCACCTCGTCCTCACTTGGACAGGTTGGATGGAGCCACTCCCGCTCCCAGTAGGCCACTAGCCTCCAGTAGGCCGCTGTAATCTTTACAGCACACTAATACAACGTCCACTTCCAGATAGAAAGTCCCACCGATCCTAAACACCTTGACAAGCTCACAGCGCTTTCTTCATCTTTCAGTTTTTCACAATTAACTTTTTTTTTCTTTCTTTTTTTTATCGTTCCTCCTGGCCTACCACATATGACCGTACAGTCTGACACACACAATTCGAGTGAGTAACTTTTGCCCCTATTTCGAATTATGTCTACTCTCATTGGCTCAAGAATCCCAGCCAATCATAACACCGTACAATAATCAAAATGTAAAAACCCGGAAAAATCCCGTTCTCTACAATCACTAACAATACACAATAACACTACACAGTAGGTTATCAATGTATCACTAACACTACACAGAGGTTATCAGTGTATCACTAACACAACACAGTACACTACACAGTAGGTTATCACTGTATCACTAACACTACACAGTACACTACACAGTAGGTTATCAATGTATCACTAACACTACACAGTAGGTTATCAGTGTATCAATAACACTACACAGTACACTACACAGTAGGTTATTACTGTATCACTAACACTACACAGTACACTACACAGTAGGTTATCAGTGTATCACTAACACTACACAGTACACTACACAGTAGGTTATCACTGTATCACTAACACTACACAGTACACTACACAGTAGGTTATCACTGCATCACTAACACTACACAGTCCTTCCTATCCTATCCTGTCCCATAACCCGAAGGTCGTAGGGGCACCACAGATGATCGCTTAACCAGCATACTCCATCTTTCTCTGTCCTCAGCAGCCCTCATGGCTTCGCTCAGTGTCAAACCAGTCCATTCTCGAATGTTGTCCTCCCACCTCTTTTTCGGTCTCCCCCTTCTTCTACCTCCTTGCACTGTGCCTTGCAGAATGGTCTTTGCAAGGCCTGATGATCTGGTGACGTGGCCATACCATCGGAGTTTCCGTTTCTTCACCACTGTGAGCAGGTCATCGTGTTGTCCAATGGCTTGTGTGATGGTCTGTCGGACTTCAACGTTGGTGATGTGTTGGGTATAGGAAATGCACAGAAGTCTTCTGTAGCACCTCATCTCCATGCTTTGTATTCTTCGTTGGAGATCTGCTGTGAGGGTCCATGCTTCGCAAGCATATAGGAAGATGGAGATGACCAGAGATCGCAGCAGTCTTACTTTGGAATGTAGACTGATGGTTCTGTCTTTCCAAATGGGCTTCAACCTTGTCAGGGCAGCAGTTGTTTGTGCGATCCTGGAGAGGACTTCCTGTCGAGACCCATTGTCTGACACAATGGCTCCTAAATATTTGAAGCTGTGCACTGTGTTGAGGGATTGGCCTTGTACTTTGATGTCCGTGTTGATGCCATTGGTACACAGTACACTACACAATAGGTTATCACTGTATCACTAACACTACACAGTAGGTTATCACTGTATCACTAACACTACACAGTAGGTTATTACTGTATCACTAACACTACACAGTAGGTTTATCACTGTATCACTAACACTACACAGTAGATTATCAGTGTTTCACTAACACTACACAGTAGGTTATCACTGTATCACTAACACTACACAGTATATTATCAGTGTATCACTAACACTACTCAGTAGGTTATCACTGTATCACTAACATTATTATCACTGTATCACTAATTATTATTTAGCATCCTGTATTATTATTATTATTATTATTATTATTATTATTATTATTATTATTATTATTATTATTATTATTATTATTATTATTATTAACACTACACAGTAGGTTATCACTGTATCACTAACACTACACAGTAGGTTATCACTGTATCAATAACACTTTACAGTCTTTATGTAATCGTTCTTACATTAAGCTTTTCTAGCTTTAAGGACAGCTCAAGGCGCTGGCCGACACAGGATCTAACTCAAGCCGTTCGATGCGCCCACTTGCTGCTTTTGAGATCATCGTCTGACGCCAAGAACAACTGAGCCCAATCTATAAGATGTGACTTGCTCTTTGAGATCATCGTCTGACGCCAAGAACAACTGAGCCCAATCTATAAGATGTGACTTGCTCGGCATTCATTAGTTTGGGTTTGGGACATATTTTTTTCTGCTCATTTTTCATGTAATTGATTTATGTTTGCATACGGTATATACGATGAAGGAGGACGATTAGTGCCAAATGACGAGTGTTGCTTACATTTTCCCCATTAAATAGATAGATAGATAGATAGATAGATAGATAGATAGATAGATAGATAGATAGATAGATAGATAGATAGATAGATAGATAGATAGATAGATAGATAGATAGATAGATAGATAGATAGATAGATAGATAGATAGATAGATAGATAGATAGATAGATAGATAATCTCAAACCGCGTTGTATGTTGTGGAATTGTTACTTTTACTGTAGTTCGGCGTTTCACTTCAAACTCTGTAACTAACACAGTCGTCCTTTTTCAACAGGAAAATGCATCATCATCAACAACAGAGATTTCGAAAATGCTTGCGCCAGCATGAATGACGTCAATTATGACGGCCAACACTCTGACGCAGCCCTGGCTGTACTGGATACTCGCGATGGCACAGATATAGACAAGAGTGAGTTAATGGTCGCTTGCTGAAGAAGAAGAAGAAAAGAAGAAGAAGAAGAAGAAGAAGAAGAAGAAGAAGGAAGAAGAAAGCTGTTCGTATCAAAACCTCAAATTTCATTAAATGTAGTCATTTTCCCTGCTGAAAGGAAAATCAACAAATGAGAAAACAACTTGGTCTTAGTCCCATATCTAATGAAACTCATTGAATAATTATCGCTATTGCTGCTGCTTTTGCTGTTACTTTTGTTTATTACATGTTTCATCCATACGTGTGTGTATGCCGTGAGCTCTCTGTATACAGATGCGCTGGCCGATACGTTCTCTTGGCTGGGCTTTGACGTGGAGTGTTGGAACAACGTCGGCAGTGCAGACATGAATCAGAAGCTGGAAGACGTGTCACGGCTTGACCATTCACAGTACGACGCCTTCGTGTGCTGCATCCTGTCGCACGGCTGTCTGGGAAAGGTGCATGGCAGCGACGGCGACGCAGTGGACATCCAAAAGCTGAAGAGTTTTTTCAAGGCCACCCATTGTCCCCAGCTTCGAGACAAACCCAAACTGTTCTTCGTGCAGGCCTGCCAAGGGTGTGATGTACAAATGGGTCAGTGGGAGTCTGGCGCCGGATGTTGTTGTCGTTGGTTGAGGTCATGGTGGTGATGGCGGTATTGCCGTGGGTGATGAGGATGGCGGTGGTAATGGTGTTTGTGACGATGGTGGTAGCTGTTGGTGTGGTGAGTGGCAGTGACGTAATGGTGTTTGTGACGATGATGATTGTTGTTGGTGTGGTGAGTCACAGTGACGTAATGTGGATGGTGTTTTGTTTTGTTTGGGAAGTTGCTACTTGTTTGCTGGAAATTACGCTAATGCAAACACATCTGCTTCTACTTTTTTTCTCCCTTTCGTGTTCTTCTTGTTCTTGTTCTTTTTGTTCTTATTCTTCTTGTTCTTGTTCTTCTTGTTCGTATTCTTTTTGTTCTTGTTCTTCTTCCTCTTCCTCTTCTGCTTCTTGTTCTACTTCTTGTTCTTTTTTCTTCTTAAGTTAATTTTCAGTCTGACGTTTCCATGACGTTTCTTTATGATTTGCATGGCAGGGGCGGGGACGATGTGCTCGGACTGTACTTCTACGACGGACCACAAGACTCCGGACGAGGCAGACTTCCTGCTGAGCTTGTGCACAGTGCCCGGCTACAAGGCTTACCGCGACATCAACAAAGGATCCCCCTACGTCGCCGCCCTCACCGCAGTCATCACGACATACGCCGCCACGTGAGTGTTTTACGGCAGGGGTCGAGTCAGCCCCGAAGCTTGAATCTTGTATAACTCCAAATTGTTGTCCACGCAATTCGTTCACTCAGCAACTCGGCAGAAGTCGTTGTTATACAGCTTTTTCAACTTTATTCATCAAACAGCATCAATAACTGCATGAAAATCTCTTTCTAAAAGAACCTCTCTCTCTAGAAACACACAGAACGTTCCAAAATGACGCAATCAACTAATCAAAATAAAAATCGTAACTGGAATCTGTACTGTCTTACGTCAAAATCATTCTACAAATTTCGTAATATAATCATCGCAATCTTCGATCAGTACCCACAATATTAAACAAACAAATAAACATGACATGAGGCTTCCTTCCATCCCAATCTACCTTCCCCCTCCCCCTGTCATAAGAGGACCAGTTTAACACAGCACTACCGCTTCTCGCCTTAAATAAGTCAGCCTGCTGTACTCGTTGTAAATTAAAGTCATCGTACAGCAGACGATGCAAGTCAAGTGTGGGCTAAGCATATGTACGCTGACGCTGGCTCAGTTAGGCAATGAATTCAGTCTGCTGACGTATATCCAGTAACACCCACCCACGCCAGAGTAAGCCTCTTGTAGTCTAGATTTCCCGGGCTTCCGGCTGACCACAGGGCTAGAGAGTCATTCTTTGTTTGAACTGCATAGGAGAAGGAGCTAAGCTCTGAAAGATCTCTCTACCTGAAGACTAAAGCAGGAGTCATTCACAGAGTGAAGAACCTTTCTTTCCTTAGCATAAGAGGAATGTATCGACGCCTAAATAGAATGTTTTGGTGTAAACTCCAAATTCTTTCCAAAACGTATTGAATTTGTGATCCACACTAATTTCAATATATTCGGCTAAAACAAAGTGTAATGTAATTGTAAAGCAAAGGGGGAGTAAGAGGTGTGGCCCGCGTGTCGATACGATAAGCGAAGCTTTACGTTCTATTATACAAATGTTAAGGACAATAAGCAGACAATACTAAGCTGTCTTAGATATATAAATGTTAAGGACAATAAGCAGACAATACTAAGCTGTCTTAGATATACAAATGTTAAGGACAATAAGCAGACAGTACTAAGCTGTCTTAGATATACAAATGTTAAGGACAATAAGCAGACAGTACCAAGCTGTCTTAGATATACAAATGTTAAGGACATTAAGCAGACAGTACTAAGCTGTCTTAGATATAAAAATGTTAAGGACAATAAGCATACAGTACTAAGCTGCCTTAGATATACAAATGTTAAGGACAATAAGCAGACAGTACAGTACTCCTCTCTTAAGGTGACCCCCCACGGGACCAAATTTTTGTTTGATCTTATCCGAGGGGCACCCTAAACAGTCCTCTGATAAGATCAACTATCAGTAAAAAAAACTTCTTATACGAGGTGCTAAATTTTTGTGTCGTGTGACAGTGTGTGTGCGTGTGTGTGTGTGTGTGTACATGTGTGCACGTTGGTGCGCGCGTATGCATGTATGCATTACTATATATGTATTTTTTGTGCGTGTGTATGATGCATATGCACACACTTAAACACTCAAACGAACGGATGCAAGCATGCATACACATACACACACTCTCACACACACACACAAACACATTGACGCGTCCCCACGCAAATGAGAATAAAAAATAAAAAGTATGCACCAAGACAGTTACTGGGTGTATTTGCAGAAAACCTTACACAAGTTTAACGAATTGTTCACTTTGTCTACGCCACGGCACATGCTTTATCGCTAGTGAATGAAGTCAATTCAGGGTAAGGTCCACTGTGGCAATACGTCCAGCTTTTGCCATTGTGCGAAATCTTATCGATTTGACTCACTGGAAACAAAAACAACAAAAACTAAAAAACTAAAAAATATAATAATAATAATAATAATAATAATAATAATAATAATAATAATAATAATAATAATAATAATAATAATAATAATAAGAGTGAACATTGGATCACAAAATTTGACCAACAACAATTTTTTTTCATGGCTGACGTACTGCTATTTTTTACAGATGCAATCACCCCCCCCCCCCACACACACACACGCACACTCCCATTTCTTTTATTTTCATTATCATTATAATAAAGGTTAGGTGGAACTCGGTCACAATTTTTTTTAAACTCAGTCACAAAAATTCCATCCAACATGAATTCAAAAAAAAAATGTGACAGACTTAACAGCACAGCCTCCCAGGCTATGTGAACAGGAAATGACATCATAAGGAATATGTGACATCATCTCAACACAGGAAGTGACCTCATAAATGACGTCATCTGTGACATCAATTTCTCTTAAGCAGTAGTCTCTTCCATTTGGGAACCAAAACAGGGTTGACGTTATCCGAGGTTTTCCCTTATGCGAGGTGACGCTAAGCGAGGAATTCTAAATGGTACAAAGAAGGTGTTTGGCCGGGACCAACAACCTGATTGATCTTATCCGCGTTGTGACCTTAAACGGTAGTGACGTTAAAAGAGGAGTACTGTACTAAGCTGTCTTAGATATACAAATGTTAAGGACAATAAGCAGACAGTACTAAGCTGCCTTAGATATACAAATGTTAAGGACAATAAGCAGACAGTACTAAGCTGTCTTAGATATAAAAATGTTAAGGACAATAAGCAAACAGTACTAAGCTGTCTTAGATATAAAAATGTTAGGGACAATAAGCAGACAGTATTAAGCTGTCTTAGATATAAAAATGTTAAGGACAATAAGCAGACAGTACTAAGCTGTCTTAGATATAAAAATGTTAAGGACAATAAGCAGACAGTACTAAGCTGTCTTAGATATAAAAATGTTAAGGACAATAAGCAGACAGTACTAAGCTGTCTTAGATATAAAAAGACAAATTAAGTTTGGCACCGTCATGCCAGGAGGGAAAAGGCCTGCAAGGACCAGGGAAATTTAATAAAAGTTACAGGCAACCGCCATTTGGTCAAAGTGACTAGCTCCTTCCACTCGTATAAGGAATGGTAAAAAAAATACAAAAACCAAAAAAATTATGTAAGAATAAACAAGGGACCGGCATTAGCTGGACCCCCTCGTCCATGGTTTAAAGTTAGTTTTATTCATATTATAATATCTTTAATTATACATATAATAACAATTTTATATTTGACAGGGCTGGCGCCTACAGTAATAGTCGCAGTTCACACCCAGCAAACTGTAACATATCATCTTAACAACACTTTTCTAATCATGAAAAAACATAAGGAGTTAAAAATAACGAATCTTACCTAAAAGGGGAAAAAATATAAGTTATCTATAGTTTACATTATAATGTATTCAAGTTAAAATGGCTGATGACATGAGATCGTTACCGAAAAATGCTATTTCTCTCTCACCATTGGGAAGACGATCATAAAAACGGGACGTCATCTGGAAGATCAGATCCGGGATGTCAATACACACAGGTGAGGCCGTGGAGACCTGGGTGCGAGTCGCAACTCTCGCGTGGATCCCGACAGAACCGCCGCCGACCCCGGGGCCCAACAAGGTCCGCACATCAGTAGGCGGAAAGGAAGAGCGTATCACTTCCGCCGCACCCTTTGTCTGTCCGTGCCCGGCGTCCAGGATACCGGCATCCGAATCAACCCGACCGGGGGTAAGCAAAACCCGATCCGTTAGTGTACGTACCGTCCCAAGAAGGTCGGTGACCGTTTGGGTTAAGCGTGTAATGGTGCCCTCCAATCCGCGTACGGCCTCTTAGGGATCACACGCGGGCTTGGGCGCCGCTTCATCCCGGTCAGCCGGGGGATGTAACCCTCCGGCCTGATTCCAAACCGCTGGAGCCCCGGCCTCGGATACCTGTCCGTCGCCAGGCGACGTGGCAATCCGGCCCGGCCAGCACCGAGAGGATGTAAAACAGGTTCGGTCACGGGAACCGCAGCAGGAACCGAAGCCACCGAGACGGCGTCAGCATACGTCGGGCCCCGGGTCACGGTAAGCTTGAGTTGATTCTTTGCCAAATTAATGGCCTGGGCCTGTGGCATATATGGGGCAGCTTTTAGTTTGTTTGCGAGACACGCTCTTCCCTAACAGGGCAATTATGATGAGAGGCCGAGTGACTGCCGTGACAGTTTACACATCTGCGATTGGCCGATCTGCATTAGGCTCCCGTGTGGCCAGCAACACCACAGGAAGAACACGTTTGTCTAAATGTGCAATTTTTTCCTTCGTATATGCCCGTACGTCTGGCACTGAAAACATCGGAGAACAGGGGCCACGTATGGCTCGACCAAAAATCCACGACAATTAAGCAGGAGTGTAGAGGGCAAGGTCGACTGCGGTGGAGGGCTGGCCGTCCCAACAAGACAAGCGGCCAAAACTTTTAACCGTGCAGGGTGTAACCGTGCCATCCGGCCCGACAACTCCCTCGCATCTCTCAGCGATCTCCTCCTCCGAGACGGAAATGGGCACACCCCGGACGCAAACTTGGTTTTTCCAACCTAGTTCCAGTCATTCGCCCAAAAAGGCAATCACCGAAGTCGAACGAAGCTCTCCGATGTGTTACGAAATGATGCTTACATGACTCCTAGTTGACATTAAAAATGATAGCTGTTGCTTCTAATTCTGGTCGATTTATACAGATTAGCATTTCGCAACGGTATACTTTGTTAATATGAGCATATTTAGTATCGACCATATTTAATAGTTGCGTTCCTTGATTTGCATTTGTTAGTTCTCAGCAGTAGGCTAATAATAGCATTCCCCATTTCCTGCCTAGGACCAAGTAGACACTGTTATACAGTATACATAGGCTTAATCTACATTATATATTATAAGTCAGTCTCCGCGCAGCGAAGAAGCTCAATAGCTGAATATAATTATTAGACATGTATTGTTTGTTTTATACGTAAATAAATGTATAAACTATATCTATTCTAATTAATAATATTTAGGCCTATACTTTATACTATTCGAATCTTTAAATTTCCAGAGAAGGACGAGTAGGCTAAGCGAATTGTTTTTTTCATAACTCAAGATCAGAGTTAAATTAATAGTTAGTTAGTTATTCATTGCTTACAGGGTCCAGCGGACTGCACAGAGCCGAATCAGGACCACAAAATCAAGACCACAACTTCGCTAGTAGTAGTTAAGTAGTAGTAGTAGTAGTAGTAGTAGTAGTAGTAGTAGTAGTAGTAGTAGTAGTAACAGTAGTAGTAGTTGTTACACTCGTTCGAAGTTGGTGTTTTTCTATCAGTAGTTGATTCATCCCTGATGCTTGAAGTACTGATAAAGTGTAACTCAGGTTCGTTTATCCACGCAGCCTGCTCACTCAGCAACAAGGCAAAGTCTTCGTATGTAGTTTTCAAACTTTATTCAGCGTTCATCAACAACTGCATACAATCGCCTTTTCACTCTCCTCCTTTCCACTTTTTTTACAATTCTTAACTATCAACACCCTCACTTTACACACTTTACACAGAGCATCGAATATATAGTTTTTCTCTACTCCAGAACACGGTGGAACGATCGAGTATGACGCAATTATAACCAATCACAAATAAATTCGTCATCACTGACTTACGTCATACAACATTCTTTTCTGTCCAAGAATGTTCTCAAATATCACGAAACTTCCATCGATAGTAAACAAGCAGATCTAGAGAATTCTCCAATAATATCGACCAACAAAAATTACCAACGTTATACAAAGCTTCTTCTAACAACAACGCAAACTCAAATCAAAGGTAAATGCACTCTATTATTGAATACTTTGCAAAGCGAAACGATTAGATCTATGTGCGCGTTTCAGACATACTACCCTTCGCGTTTCAACGTAACAGTAGTATAGTTATTTAGTTTAATCTTTAATTTATTTATTTGTTACGTTTGTTTGTTATTATTATTATTATTATTATTATTCTTATTATTATTATTATTATTCCTCTGACTCAAAAAAAAAGAAAAAAAGAATAGTGTGGTGCTGTGCGTGCTCAATGGTGTAAATATGGTCAGTGACGTTTTGTTTGCTTTTGCTCAAGTTGGGTGTAACCCGAAATATTCAGATGGTGTTACTGGTTATTTGGTTGGTTGGTTGGTTGTTTTATTAACGTCTTCTTCATCAAAATGATAAGACGCACATTCATATTCACACACGCATTCACACATGCACGCATACATGCGCACTCACACACCACATTAAATTAAATTAAATTAACTAATCAAATGAACCGAGCTACTGGAGAATCAATTAAAGCTTTGGCCAATCTAACGCTCACAGCAAAACTGATGTTATCAATAGAACTCATAGTTTGTAAATCCGTGGGCAAAAAAAGACGAATGTAACTTACATTCAAGTAATACATGCTTCAAAGATACACTTTCATTACATATGCAGTTAACATTTTTACAATATTTTGTTTTAATTGAATTTAGTATTATTCTATGTGCCATGCTTAAAACTGATCTGGTAATTCCACAAGGTTTATCATAACTCAGATTGAATTTAAACGCTTTCACAAATTTATTTTCTATCGAATTTTGAATTTCTTTAGACGATAATGGTATCGTTATTGCCTGTGAGTTAATATTTAAAGCACCTAGTTTAGCAGCAATATCAGCCCAATCGTTATAAAGAAATCCACAATGTGATGGAATCCAGCAAAAGTTCACCTGGGTACCGTTAGTTATCAAACTATTAATAATATTTATAATTTCTAAAATAATTTCTTTTCTTTCACCATGACAATTTGAATTCAGTGCCTGCAAAGCAGACATAGAATCTACACAAATAACTATACTAAATGTACTCAAAGCTAGATTAAAAATTTTATTAAGAGCCATTAATATCGCAATTAATTCAGCAGTGAAAATGGAATATCCTTTACCCAAATAATAGGATTCTGATATATTAAAATCCGGTATTACAAACGCTGATCCGGCTTCACCTGTTTCAAAAACAGATCCATCAGTATATATTTTCAAATGTCCAGAATACTTTTCATACATATGATGTCGTGCTTCAACCGCCGTGAATTGTGCGTTATGATTCTTGTTTACATTACAATAATGAATATCATAATTTGCCTTTGCAATTTCCCAAGTAGGTACTGGTGAAATTATATTTTTTTGTAAATTTTCAATATGCATTAATTCTGCTTTAATAAGATCTTTCGTAAATGTACCTATTGTTTGAAAAGAGTGCACCTTTTGGGCATATTTGGGAAAAGCTGTATCGGATCGGATAAACAGTTCTTCAATAGTACTGTTGTTAACTGCACTTGCTCTTATTATGTATTTGGCACATGCTAACTTTCTCCATTCATCAAGGGGAATAACACCTGCAAGTTTATATGCCTCTATAGTTTTTGTATGAATTGGGACCCCTAGCGCTAATTTTATTGCTTTACTGTCTAAACTTTGTAATTTTTTAAGATAGCATTTTGGGGCTGAAAAATACGCTTCCTGTCCGTATGATAATTTGGATCTCACTAAAGCAGAAGCTAAATGAATCAGTGTTTTTACATCTTGTCCCCATTTTTGTCTGTTAATAATTTTCATTAAATTATAACTTTTGATAGCTTTTTGTATTAAATATTCTATATGTCTTTTCCATGTTAGTTTGCATGTTAAATATACGCCTAAAAATTTAACCTCTTTCACATACTTGAGTTCTTCATTTTTTATTTTTTATTTTGTAAATTGTCTTGGTTCCTGACAATGATTAAATAGTACCAAGTTTGTTTTTTCTTTAGACAACTCAAGACCATTTTGATTCATATAATGACTGATATTATTTATTTCTTGTTGATATAATTTAGTTATATATTTTATTTCATACAAAGATGTTTTCCTTTTTAAATTTACATTCATCCATATTGCTAAGTCATCTGCATATTGAACAAGTGACACTTTATTGCTTAATATTCCTGGTAAATCATAAATTAATATATTAAATAAAAGCAGAGAAATTATAGATCCCTGTGGAATTCCCATATTAGTCTTATAGCTTGACGAATATGAATTCCCTACTTTTACCTTTATATTTCTATCTTTTAAAAACGTGCCAATATAATTATACATACGGCCAGATAAACCAATTGATTTCAGTTTGTATAATAATCGAGCATGCCAAACTCTGTCGTATGCTTTGGTGATATCAAAAAATGTTGCTAGCACACTCTTTCTTTTAGCAAATTGCCTTTTAATATGAGTCGTGATTTTTACTAAATGATCTACTGTCGATCTTCCTTTTTGAAGTCCAGCCTGATGAAGTGGAATAATTTTATGTTTCATACAATAGTAAGACATCCGTTCTAAAATAATCTTTTCCATTACTTTGCATACATGGGACGTTAATGCTATTGGTCTATAACTTGAAGTAACTGATCGGGGCTTGCCTGATTTTAGAATAGGAATTACTACAGAAGATTTCCAACAATCAGGAATAGTACCCGTAGTCCAACATTTGTTAATAATATTATGTAGATTTTGTATCCACTTATTAGGAAGATGCATCAGTAAGTTATATGATATGCCATCTAATCCTACAGCAGACTTTTTTCTTCCTAAATTTAAAATTGCATTTTTAACTTCCTCACATTTAATTTCTGAGTTTATATATAAATTATTATCTGAAGGGGGTATTTCATATTCTTCAGTATGTTCTAGATGTTCTCTTTCATTTTTAACGTTAGGTGGCAGATTATTTGAATTACTAGCATTAGCAAAAACTTTCACAAATTCTTCAGCTTTTTCTTTAGGTGACGGAAAATAATTATCAACTAATTTTAGAGGACATTGGGGAAGCTGAAATCCGTTTCTCATTTCTGATAATTTCTTCCATAATTTTGCAGCATCTTGAGAATTATTTACTTCAGATTTACAATATTCAGACCAGAACTTTCTTTTTTCTAAAGCAATTATTTTATTACATTTAATTTTAGCTGTTTTCATTTCTTTGAAATATTCTTCTGTTCTATGTTTTAACCAGTTTTTATATGCAATCTTTTTATCTTTTACTGCTGTTTCACAAATGTCATTCCACCAGATATTTCCTGTATGTTTTTTCTTAATAAAGATTCTTTTCTGAGGAATAGACTTTTCTGCCGCTAAATGAATTTGCTGCACAAATTTTACATATACATCATTAATATTATCATTGTTAACAAAATCTGTATCATACGATAATAATAGAGATTGATACATTTCCCAATCAGCACGGCTATAAATATACTTCGGGATAATATCATTTTCAGTTTCATTATCAACATAATTATTATTAATAGTTATAGTAATAGGTAGGTGATCACTTCCAAGCGGATCATTGTCTACATCCCATACACAGTCAACAACCAGATTCGGAGTAACAAAAGTCAAATCTATGGCTGAAGGGCGATGAGTGGACGCATCTGGAATTCGAGTGATCCTACCATCGTTAATTAAAATCAGTTCAGTGTCTATTACACTTTCACAGAAACTGTTATTAGCTACACTATGACAACTAGTATCCCACAAAGATGAATGTGTATTAAAATCGCCACATATAATCCAATGTTCTGTGACGTCAAAAGACCGTATCCAGTCACTGTCGATATTATCAGTACCTCTGGGATAATATATGGATAAGAAATTAATATACAGATCCTTATTTACCTTTAATTTCACCGCAGATTAGTATACGTCTGCTATATTCTTGGGAACTGGCGATGATATACTGTCATAGTCCAAATCATTTCTGATGTAAATAGCCGCTTGCACCTTATTACTATTAAAATTAGTCACAGGTGGATAATAGAAACCTTTCAGTTTAGGTAATTTATATTTGTTAACACGTAATGATTGCAAACACAATATATGATGTTCATTATCAGTTAAGTACTGTTGTAAATATTGTACATTGGAAGAAACAGATCTGCAGTTCCATTGGAAAACAGATAATTTTTCTTTTTTCATTTAGCAATAAAAAGACAGTGAAAATTAACAGTTTATAACGAAGTCAAGGAGGTTATAGATAATCCCGTACGCTTGATGAAAACAGAAAGAATACGTCCCGGTGTTGCTTAGTCAATACCATTGAGTAGGAAAGTGGATAGGGGAGTGTGGGTAGAAGTTGCCTTTCCAGTCAAAATATCCAGGAAAGTGGTTTGCACGGTTTAATCGCCGTGCAGGTCTTCGTGGCTTCTCCCACACGATCCTGTGTACGTGACGGCCGATGTTACCCGCTAGGATACTAGAGCCCCGCTTGGTTGGGTGGACAGTGTCTCTCAGGGCATGGAGAGGTAGGTTGTCGTTGTTGACAAAGGTGACTTGCTGTTCTTCCACCAACTCCGCATATACCACAGCATTAAAAAGATCTTTCTTCTGTTGTAACTTTGAATCGGACACAACAGGTAGCTTGCTGATGACGATCTTAGATGTTGGATAGTTAGACGAAATGTTCTTGATTGATTGAACAAATTGTTTACTGGCAGATCTTGGGTCCTGATTCTTTAAGTTATTGATACCACAATGGACCACGACAGCTTTGGGAGGGACTTTATTGTGAGCTGCATTGATGGCTGGTTCCAAGTCGGCGATAGTGTAAGCTTTACACTTCACTGCTTCAAAGCAGTATGATTTCCCCAGCCTTTTCTCTTGCACACCATTCAGCACAGAATCGTGAAGAATGACAATAGACCTATCACTCCATTTTTTTCAACGTCAGCGGAAATATCGTCACGGGATGGTTTCGCCGATGTTTTGACGTCATGTTTTTTGACAGGTCAAGCAGATTTTCGCTTTTCTTGTCGCCTGAAGCTACAGGCCTTGCTTTCGACATCGGTGTCGCATTCTGACGAATCGCTGTTTCAGATGGTAAACTGAAAACAGCTGCCGACGACTTCAGCGCTTGTGCATATGACCGGCAGTTATCGTTGCCAGGTACCGCTCGCGTCGTCTGCTTCGAAACGGCTATCAGATAATTTATTTTTCCATCTTGATCACGAATGATAGTTTCCAGCACGGAGATTCGAGAACAAAGGGATGTCACGAGATCTTTTAGCTCAGCAATTTCACTCACCGCAGTAACAGAAAGCTTGGTATTGTTGTTTGTGGTGATGGCGGTCGCATCCCTTGTTCCCAACTCCGTGCTGGTGTCAACGTCCGTAGTCCCCTGCATCGCCTCAGCTGATAGCAAAGAGAAGCTCGCTGCACTTGTTTCGTCTTTTTTCATGTTTGTTGTCTTCTTCTTCCTTTGGTATCTAGTCTTTGCCATCTTCCTTAGTTATTAAAAAAAGCCTCACCGGAAAAAAATCTCTGGTTAGAGTTGGATGAAGCTTTCCGCCTCCATGTTGGCGTAGGAATCCTACTGGTTATTTTTTCTTATAGATTTACCAAAGTTTTCAGATGATTTATGGAAATTTCCACCTGCCACGCAGCATTTTTTTTAATACGTGTTTCTCATTAAAATACATATCATTGAAATACATATAACAAATTTACTGTATCAGTTAAAAAGAATAATATTAGTTTTAAAAAAATAATTGCTTTGGTGCTTGCAATAAAAATGCCACTGTTTTTTGAGACCATTATAAACTTGCTTTGCCTTGTTGTGCTGAAGGGACATCAACGTATCCACAGCGCTTTGAAGTTTTGTCATGGTTTTATTGTTGATATAAAATAATGTGAAATCGTTGTATGTGTGCATTATGTGTTATGTATTACTTTTACTCTTTATTTCTAATTGTGTTAGTATATTAATCATCATAAAATAATAATAATACTAACTGCTTCAAAATGCGAATCTCGACTTGACTTACAGCCTGAAGCTGTGCAGATGAAAACAGAATTAGATCTAGAAGCAACAGCGGCTATTTTTATGCACGGATGTTTCACCACAGGCTCTGAAGTCTTTTCTTGTGTCTTTGTAAACTCGTGGGCCTCCTACATACGTACGTAGTTTGTAATAGTATGCAATTGAGGCCTACGAAAGACGAGACTTCCCAGCCTGTGGTTTCACATAGTCCTGCAAGCATTCGTTCGTAAAACATTGGATAGCTTCGCTCGACTCGGAGAGCTTCGTTCGACTTCGGTAATTGCCTTTTTCGGCGAATGACTGGAACTAGGTTGGAAAAAACAAGTTTGCACCCCGGACTACCCCATCGATTACTGGAGCTGGGACAGAGCTTACATTCGAGATCTGCCCCAGCCTCGAGAGAGCAATAAGCTCCTGCTGCTGGGCCCGAGTCTTGCAGCCTATCATAAAGCGATCCCTAAGGGACCTCACACGGTCAACAGAGCCGATAGCCTCCCCGCAGAAAATCCGGCCACTTCTATCCCATCGACCTCAGGGAAACAGAAGTCGTGTCGCCTGTTTGTTTAATGGTCACCGGAAACTGGCAAAGCCCGTAATTTGGCAAAGAGGACACTTTCGGTTTGCTTCCAGTTTTACATTTTTTGCGTTTGCCCGAGTGCCATCGACCGGGGGGTTCTCAAGAGTGAGAATGAGAGGAGGCACCAGGTGCTCGTTCCCCACAGGGGAGCAACCAGTCCCCCACACACCGGCATCAGCACCGGAGTTTGGAGAGGAACTAAGGTCCCCTATCAAAGTGTCTACAACCTCCCTGGGGGACACTGACGGGGAGGAGTCCGAGAGTGCCTCGTGGGTCCTCTTCCAACCGGGTGAGGGCATGCCACCTTCTGCGGAAGCGACCAGGTTGCTAATCGCAGGATTTTAGCAACAAACTGCTCAGAGTCACTGGAGCTAGTACTCGATTTTAAAGTGTCAATTATACTTTTGACCACCGGAGAATCTGACCTTCCCTCAGCAACCTTGCGCCTACGCCGGCGCTTAGAGGGTGCTCTAGAATTGGGGGCAGAAGCCCTTGACGGAAAGGGATTCAGAAAAAACAAGTAAATTTAGTTTATTTTATTTTTGGGGAGCTACAATACTCACACCAACCATGTATAAGATTAGAGAGAAAATAAATATGGATGAGGAGAGCTAGCCAAACGGCCACGCGACGCAGTTAAAAATCCTAATCAGGACCTAAAAAGCCAAAAAGCCTTAAAACTAAAAAAAAATTAAAAGCCGATTCAAAACCTACTCAAACCTATTTTTGAAAAAACGGTCTCCAAAAAGAAACTAAGAATGTCAAAATCCTGACCAAAAAGTTTTAAAAAGGTCTTTAAAATATTCTCCACGCAGATGCGAACAACATCAGAGAGCCGACAAAGCACCAGATTCAGAACGGCGAAGCCGTGCAACGGTCACAGGCAGCGAAGCGGCGATGTGACACTCAAAACAGCAAAGCATAAGCACGTGCGTGTCCGCTCAGTTCCCAAAGTCTCGCAAGCAGTGGGTGCGATCCAGCGAAATACAAGTTAAAACCAGGAGTGAAGAGAGGCAAGTCCGTCGACACGTCCTCTCTATGGGAGGCGAAATATAGCAAACGCTCGAGCAATTGCTCGTGCATTGCGAGCAAGTGCGCGATCATTTGCTCGAGCGATTTGTCACCGCCACAACCCCACCCGAGCAGACGCCACAAACAAACAACTTACACACGCAGACAGCCCAGACAGGATGACGAATTCCCGCAGACGCGAAGTGATGATTAACACAACGAGTATATATACAACTTTCAAACTATTTATTCATTCAAGCCACACACTCATTCGCATACAACATTTACACATGAAACGAAACTAATGATGATGAAACAATCAACGGTTCAATGAAACAATGAAATGGCACGTCAGAATGATCGAGGGTTGCTAGCCAACCAAGTCCACGAATCGAATCGTGCACAGCCAATGTCCGTTGCACGTACTAATACAAGAGGGGGGTCGAGTGCTTAGGAGGAGGACAACATGAAAAGAGCCCACCTGGAGGGATGAAGTCCTTGTCCTCCTTGCCGCGTGACGGTCCGCCGAAGTCCCGTATCGATAAGCCCCCCTGCTTGTAGCTGTATTTGTCGCCCGTGCTGATGATCATGCATGGTGGCGTCGCTGCCTCCACTCGCCACTGACGGTGATGATGATGATGATGATGACACAGCAGTCACGGCAGTCCTGCCGCCGTCGACGTCGTACAGCTGAACTCCTCAGACAGCTTCGCCCCGACGTCGAGGCCAGACTCCGACTATCCACGTCCCATCACCAACGGAAATGGTGGGGTTGGAGGAAGGTGATGATGTAAACAATGGTGGGGTTGTGAAGACAAGGTGATAACACGCAGACACACAGATGGCGATGATGTTGGTTGATCCACCTGATCAACGCTGTTGGTGGTGTCGCTTGACGTCATGACAACGTCGAAGGACGTCGACTCAATCAGTCGATGTCGAACCTGTAACACGCTTGTTGCATTGTTAGTATCCTGCTTGCCTAACTCTGTCCCCCTCCTTCTACACACACACTTTTCCCCCCTCTGTCTCACAACTACCTTCGATGCTCGAGGGGACACAACTGCTGTCCGCTTCCCCTCCTTAAACTCTCTCCTCGCTTATTCCCCCTAGCTGTCGTTATTGTCTCACTCACTAATAACATCTCATAAAAACACAATGAAATTATGAATGCAATGAAATGAGCATAGCTGCAAATGAATACATGTAAGCATCAACACATTATTCAAATCAAGCAACCACAACAACAACAGCAACCACTTCCATCCTCACCTTCATTCTCCCCAGTCGCACACTCCCTTTCTTCTGCCTTTCCACAGTGCAACCATTCTCATCCTTCCCTAGCCTTACGCACAGCTCTCGTACCTACACCCCAAAGCCAGCACTAGGTTCCCGGACACAGTAAGGAAAATATCACCATACACTCACCCAACCGGTTCGAATGTAATCGTACTCGTAGCCCCTTCTCCACTGCACTCCTACGAATACTCCAGTATGGTAAATCCTGTGTGCGTAGTTTCCTTAGTGGACAATACCTCACACTACCTACCACACTACACAACTTTGCTATTCTATAGCTGCACTCCACTTTGAGTGTTAACACCACAGACAAACAGCAACCTTTTCAACTAGTATCCTCCTGGACCAGTTATTATAATACGTTAATAACCGTCCTACCCTACATCACAGAACCCACAGAAAAACACAGAGCACTAGACAAATATTTCTTTACCGTAGCTCTCTCAAAACCGTTCTGCCCCGAGGTAAGTATTTCTCCTAACTAGCTAACCACTCTGTGCTGCTATCTCACGTTCCGCACGCTTCCGGCTAGTAATCATGCACACCAAAACACGCAGTTACGCACCCCTAACCCCTTCTGCTCTTCCCCCACAGACTGCCTTGTTTCCATCACAGACTGCCCTGTGACACACACCCCTCCCAAGACGAACCTATGGAGAGTTCCAAACTTAATCTTCCACAGGGTCAGAGCTGCTGAGGAAATCCGCTTCTATGTTGTCTCTTCCTGGGATCGGTCGAACTGTGAACACGTATGCTTGCAGTTGCATAGCCCATCGGGTGAATCTGGCACTGTTGAGGTGCGTTCTCTGCAGGTACTGCAGCGGTCGATGGTCGGTCTCCAGTCAAAAGTGCCGTCCAAACAGATACGGTTCGAACCGTTGTACTGCCCACACGACTGCCAAACACTCCTTCTCGATGGTGGAGTAGTTTCGTTCTGCTGGCAGTAGCTTTTTGCTGGCAAACCCCACTGGTTGCACACCCTCACCGGTTTCTTGCAACAACGCAGCTCCTAGCCCTTGCTCAGATGCGTCTGTCCTCAGGATGAACTCCTTGTCCAAGTCTGGTAGCTTCACCACTGGCTCACTTGTCAGCGCTCTCTTCAAGTCATCGAAGGCTTTCTGACAGTCATCCGTCCAGTTGACCTCTCCCTTCTTCCCTCCTTTCGTCAGGTTGGTCAGCGGCAGTGCTCTCTCAGCGAAGTGTGGCACAAATCTTCTGTAGTACCCACACAACCCCAAGAACGCTCGGACTTGCTTCTTGGTTGTCGGAGGACACGTTCGGCGTACCTTGTCCAACTTGTCTCGTTCTGGCTTCATCGCTCCATCTCCCACTTGATGGCCTAGGTAACTCAGCTCCTTGTATCCTAGGAAACACTTGCTCAGTCTGGCGGCGAGATGTACCTCCTGCAGCCTCTGAAACACGGCTCTCAGCGCTTGCAGATGCTGCGCCCACGTCTCTGTCGCGATCATGACGTCGTCCATGAAATTATCGACGTCAGCTCGGTGCAGTGGTCGTAGCAGTTTCCTCATCATGCGTGAGAACGTCGCCCCTGCAGTCTTCAAACCGAACGGCATCGTGGTCCATCTGAATTGGCCCTGCGGCGTCGTAAATGCCGTCTTGTCCCGGTCTTCCTGCTTGACTGGTATCTGCCAGTATCCCTTTGTCAGGTCCCGCTTGCTTAGGTACTTGGCCTTCCCTAGCTTGGCGAACAAATATTCGATGTCCGGTAGTGGTTCTGCGTCGAACTTGACCACCTTGTTCAACCCCCGGTAGTCGATGCAGAATCGTACCTCTCCGCTCTTCTTCTTTACCAGCACGATCGGTGCGCTGTACGGCGATGTACAGGGTTCGATAACCCCCAATTCCAGCATCGATTCCACTTCACCCTTGATGACTTCCATCTGTGAGAATGGTAGCGGATGTTGTCGTATGCGAACAGGGCTGTCGTCGGTCAGCACTACCTCGCACTCGTCCAGGTTGGTGCGCTGGGGTAGATCCGTCAGCTGACTGGTGTACTGTTGGCACACTTCTCACAGTTGGCTCTGATGTAGTGCAGACAGCGTCGAATCTATCTGGACGCTTCCTGGTCCTTCGGTCGCTCGCAGCGGTATCAGTGGTACAGTGCCCCGATAGCTGATGTCTGACGTCCCCTCTGTTTCCGCCTGGTCAATCACCACCGCCACCGTCGTTTCGGGTTCTGCTCCGCGTTCCACGTAGCGTTTCAGCAGGTTGGCGTGGTACAGCTTCCTGTTCTTGCCGACTCTCTGAACTGATACTTTCCTCACTGGCACCCGTCCTAGTGGCACCTTCCTGACGCTCCCCTTCGGCGTCGTCCGCTGGCACGCGTCGCACGACGCACAGTACCTCCTGACGTCACGGCACATCCCCGGCCAGTAGAACTCGGCCCACACTCGATCTTGGGTCCGCTTGGTTCCCAGATGTCCAGCCATAGGCGTGTCATGTCCCATGCGTAGTACTTCCGTCCGAAGCTTGGTTGGTACCACTAACTGGCTGTGATCCACTCTGTCTTGCCCTGTGTACTCCAGGTACAACAGGCCTCGCTTCCAGACAAATGCCACTTGCCCCTTGCCTCGTTTCTCCTTTCCTGCCTTCCGGTCTGCTACCTGCCGCACCTTCGCAAGCTCGTTGTCTCCCAACTGCAGTTGACGAATCTCTTTCGGCGTCGCTACTACGTTCTTGCTTGGCCCGACCGCCAATGGTTCCGCAGCGTCTCGCTCCTTGGCTGCTTGCCCGCGAGTCTGCACTGCGCAACACTCTGCGGCTCCCTCGGCGAATACCGGCAGTGCTGTGTCGAGTTGCCGTTCCGTTCTCGCCCAGTTGCCGATCACCACTGGGTAGGTCAGGTCTGGCACCACCACTACCTCCACTCTCCCGGTGTAGAACGGTGACTCCAGCTGTACCCACGCCGTCGGCAGTGACCTGGATAACTGGCGAATGGCGAATCCCACGCGCCGCGTGCGTCCCGTGTAGACGAGGTTGGCAACCTCTCCTTCCCGCAGGCATATCAGGTCGGCTCCCGTATCCCTCATGGCCGTCAGCGGAACTCCTTCCACTACCACTTGGCTTTGGAAACGAGAATCTCCCCTCTTGCCTGCCTCCTTCTCCTCCTCCAAGACGCGCAACGCTGCTCCAGCCCTCTCGTTGCGTTTCGGACAATTCCGCTTCAGGTGCCCTTTCTGTCCGCAACTGTAGCATTCCCTCTTGTCCGGCGAGTTGGGTCGTGGTCCCGCTGGCCTGCGACCCTCGTTCTTGTCCTTGGGTGTAAACGGTTGTCGACTTGGAAAGCGTAGGTTGGTTCCGGCCCTGGCGTCGACGTACTGCTGCGCCAACGTCGCGGCTTCCTCCACCGTTGCTGGGTTGCGTTCGCGCACGAACGTGACTAGTTCCGGCGTCAAACCATTGACCAGCTGCTCCATCAGCACCAAGTCCAGCAAGTCTCCATACGTGGCCTTCTTGTTTGCAAGTCCCATCCAGCGCTCCAGGAACAACTCTGGCTTCCGCAGATACTGTTTGAAAGTCTCCGGTGGCTCCCTTCGTAGCTGGCGAAACTTCTTGCGATACGTCTCGGCCGTCAGGTTGAAAAGTACCAACAACGCTGCCTCAGGATCTCATAGTCGGCAGAGTCGTCCTCGTTCAGGCCGACGTAGACTTCCCTCGCCTTCCCCTTCAACAAGGTCCCCAAGCGAATAGCCCACGTGTCCTTGTTCCATTCTTGTGCCTTGGCGAATCGCTCAAACTGACACAGGTAGGTCTCGAGGTCATCCTTATCTTCGAAGAATGGTAATCTGAGCTTAACCGTCTCGAACTCGGGTTGACGATTCCTGCGGTTGGCGGCGCCGCCTTGTAACGTAAGTTGCGCCATCGCTAGTTCGTGCTCCCTTTCCCTCTCTCTCTGCCTCGCCTTCAACTCCATCTCTCTCTCTCTGCTCTCTCTCTCTCTCTCTCTCTCTCTCTCTCTCTCTCTCTCTCTCTCTCTCTCTCTCTCTCTCTCTCTCTCTCTCTCTCTCTCTCCGGTCTGCGTTTTTCTCCCTAGCCGCTTGGTCCATCGCGTAGTCTAACGCTGCCTGACCTTTCAATCCTTCGCGCTTGGCGAGCCTCAAGATCCTCTCCACCGGCGTCTCGTCCGGGAACAATCCTGTTCTCGGCGTCGGTGCCGCCTCGACCTTGTAGATCGAACGGTAGGGGTTGGTCTCTAACCTCTTCGGCCTCTTTGCGTCGCTCAGGCGATCTGGGTCCCCGTAGAAATCGGCGCCCGTCGACATCCCGCCAGTCGCACCAAACCCCGTCAGAAAAGGGTTATTCGCTGTGTCTCTGGTTTCAAACGTCGACAACTCGTCGTCCGCTGACCCCCGACGCGATAACCTGGCTGGCGATCTCCGCTGCTCGATCGCAGAAGGTACCTCGGTGACTCCCGTATCAGCTGCCGCCGTCGTGCGCTCGTCCATCGTGACACCCACGCGAGAACGCGTGCGACCCGCGATCGGAGACACTCCTTCAGCCTCCTCGATCGATGCCATCCTGCTTACAAGGAAAACAACAACAACCAACAACGACAAGTCAAAACCCCTACCTAAACCTTACCTAACCTAGCCTAGCCTAAGATACTAACCTACCTAACTAAGCTATCTCCCTACCTATCACCCACCTCCTCCCACTCAAACAGTGGAAACTGGCCCGCGAGGTAGCGAACCGGCTGGAGAGTGCAGTGGCCCCTTCCCTCCACGTGTGGTCGAACCTAGGCCAGCTGTGAGCCTCCGCTAAACAGCGACCTGACTCCCTCCAACCACCCGCTGGGGTGCACACTCTCACCGAGTCACGCCTCACACACTCGGACACCACAGGACAATCACAAGACAACTTCACGTCTGGGCTCACTCATTTACCCTGCATCTCCACCATATGTCACCGCCACAACCCCGTCCAAGCAGACGCCACAAACAAACAACTTACACACGCAGACAGCCCAGACAGGATGACGATTTCCCGCAGACGCGAAGTGGTGAATAACACGAGTAGATATACAACTTTCAACCTATTTATTCATTCAAACCACACACTCATTCGCATACAACATTTACACATGAAACGAAACTAATGATGATGAAACAATCAACGGTTCAATGAAACAATGAAATGGCACGTCAGAATGATCGAAGGTTGCTAGCCAACCAGGTCCACGTATCGAACCGTGCACAGCCAATGTCCGTACGCACGTACTAATACTCAAGGGGGGTCAAGTGCTTAGAAGGGGGACAATATGAAACGAGCCCACCTGGGTGGATGAAGTGCTCGATGCCTCCCCTGCTTGTGGCTGTAGTCGTCGCCCGTTCTGATGATGACGATGCGTGGTGGCGTCGCCGCTCCGACCCGCCACTGACGGTGATGATGAAGACGATGATGGCGTAGCATCCATGGCAGTCCTGCTGCCATCGACGTCGCACAGCGGTACTCCCCAGAACAGCTTCACCGCGACGTCGAGGCCAGGCTCCGGCTATGCAGTCACAATCACCGATGGAAATGGTAGGGTTGAGGGGAAGTGATGATGTAGACAATGATGAGGTTGCGAAGACAAGGTGATAACAACGCAGACACACGGATGGCGATGATGTTGGTTGATCCACCTGATCAATGCTGTTGATGGTGTCGCTTGATGTCATACTACGTCGAAGGACGTCGACTCAATCAGTCGATGTCGAACCCAACCTGTTCGAATGTAATCGTACTCGTAGACCCTTCTCCACTGCACTCCTACGAATACTCCAGTAGGGTAAATCCTGTGTGCGTAGTTTCCTTAGTGGACAATACCTCACACTACCTACCACACTACACAACTTTGCTATTCTATAGCTGCACTCCGCTTTGAGTGTTAACACCACAGACAAACAGCAACCTTTTCAACTAGTATCCTCCTGGACCAGTTATTATAATACGTTAATAACCGTCCTACCCTACATCACAGAACCCACAGAAAAACACAGAGCACTAGGCAAATATGTCTTTACCGTAGCTCTCTCAAAACCGTTCTGCCCCGAGGTGAGCATTTCTCCTAACTAGCTAACCACTCTGTGCTGCTTTCTCACGTTCCGCACGCTTCCGGCTAGTAATCATGCACACCAAAACACGCAGTTACGCACCCCTAACCCCTTCTGCTCTTCCCCCACAGACTGCCCTGTTTCCATCACAGACTGCCCTGTGACACGGTTGCTACGCCCGTTGCAATAAGGGTTTTGCTGAAAACTGTCAACGGAAAGAAACTGAAAATGAACACACGTTTTTTTGTAGATCTACGACCTAGATATTTTTTATTTATGCGCATTAATTTGATGTTCAATATTTACGTAATATTTGTGGCCCTTAAACTTAATTTCTAAGTACAATACAATTTAAATAACTGTCTCAATATGTTTTAAGATAGATTTTATTTTAAAATATTATTAAAGTATTAGTAATTAATATGTAAATATATATATAGAAACGGGTGTATTTTTTTCTTCCGCGCAAGAACGCGTGGGGTGTCTTATCTGTGATACGAATGGCGGCAATATTAAGTTTAGTAGTGCTAGTTTTCACTAATTATTATTAATATTAATACTAATAAATGCAAGAAAAATTTAATTTGTGCACGTCTCAAATTCTTTTACATACTCATCCTTTTCCGGTTATAATTTTTTTTACGTTTGTGGAGCGGAATATAGCAAACGCACGCGTGCGTTTGCTATATCTCGCCTCCCATACCTCTTTCTCTCAGACAGCGCAGCATCGAATCGGCCCGCGTGTCTGTGATGATGACGTCCACTTATAAGGGGCAGCATCGTCCATTACAAGTCCCCTATATGCACCAGTGTCCGGGGACGTTAATCTAATAATAATTGCTAGCAGCATGCTCAGGGCGCACAGGAGAGGGTTGGGGTTAATTCAGACTTGGGTGGGGGACAGGAGTAGGTGTCTTGGGGGATTTGGTCACAGCAAGGGGTGAAGAGGGGGGGGGGGGAGAGGGTGGAGAGAACAAGATCAGCAGTCAAAGAGATGTGTCTTCAGATGTCTCTTGAAGACATCTAGGCCATCCCCACATGTTAGATTTTGAGTGCTGTTTGTTTGTTATGCTGTACCGCGGCCACTTTGCTGAATAAGGTCGGGTAGGAAACAATAAAAAATATATTAGCAAGTAACATTTTAAAAAAAAATTAGTAGGGTACGTACGTGATTGTGATAGCAGCTGACTTATTGTCGAGTAGCTTGCTTACGCATGTAATAGGCCTAGTGCCTGTATACTTCTGATATGCCTGTGGAAGTAAAGTCTGCCTGATTTTACTGTTCAACAAAACGTGATTTTACTTTTGCTGTGATAATGTGACATAAGCAGAATTTTATGTTATATTAGATTTTTTTAAAAATGTATTGCTCTTGTATAGGGAACGGTCACAGCAAACACCACATTTGTATAGGGAACTGTCACAGCAAACACCACATGTGTAAAGGGAACTGTCACAACAAACACCACATTTGTATAGGGAACTGTCACAGCATACACCACATTTGTATAGGGAACGGTCACAGCATACACCACATTTGTTTTGTAATTTATGGAAGGGCAATAAGTATATCTGAATCTTGGATTATGGCCCCCTTGGTTACAGGAAAGACGTTCATGACATCCTGACCAAGGTGAACGACTTGGTGGCTAAACAGCGGATCAATGAGGGGCCACTATCCGTCAAGCAGATGCCGCAGCCACAACACACGCTGAGGAAGATGCTGTATCTGGACACCTCCAATAAACTGTGAGCACAGTTCACTTACATTGTAACCAATCAGCTTTCAGAATAGTTCACTTACATTTTAACCAAAGACCTGTCCTTATAGTCCACTTACATTTTAACCAACCGTGAGCACAGATCAATGCTGTATGACGATGTTGCAGACCGCCGTTCAAGCCAAAGCTGAGCCTGTCAATGTCACAGCTCAGTGACGCCAGCAGTGACTTCGACGCGAAGTCCCTGGGCTGCATGGAAGACGACACAGCCAAGGTGAAGATGAGCCTTGCTCCTGTCTGTCTAAACAACGTGCTCCTGTCTGTCTAAACAACGTTCTCCTGTCTGTCTAAACAACGTTCTTCCTTTCCTGGCTGTGTCTGTCTGTGTGTGTCACTTCCAGATGCAGTCGCAAACACCATCCACATACAAAAGACGGCGTTAGTCAATAACTGATGGTCAATTGTGATTGAAATGCTGCCAGCAGCATGACACCTAGTGCTAGTTCTTCGTTTCATTCTTAGTCACAATCTGTTAGCAAAAATAAAGCAACAATATTTGTTGTTCTACTTCTATTCTTTTGTGTTGCATTTATTTATTTATTTATTTATTTATTTATTTATTTATTTATTTATTTATTTATTTATTTATTTATTTATTTATTTATTTGTTGATTTCAACTCGTATTCACCCATTCATGTATTTGTTTGCATTTCCACACAGACGGATGTTCCCATGAGGCCGAGGCAGAAAGGATGTTCATCCACAATGACTCACGACAGCCAAACACCCCTCACTTTAAACTGCTGTAAGTTGTACAACTTTAACACAGTGCTCTGAGCAGCGTTTTCAGCTAGTACACAACATTTACATAACACCACTTACATAACACCACTTACATAACACCACTTACAAAACAACACTTACATAACAACACTAACACCACTTACATAACACCACTTACATAACAACACTTACATAACAACACTTACATAACAACACTAACACCACTTACATAATACCACTTACATAACACCACTTACATAACAACACTTACATAACAACACTTACATAACAACAATCACGTAACAACAATTACACCAGTTACTGTCATTTACCAAACGTTGCATGCCTTCTAGCGATCCCTAATTGCTGGGGTTGCTTTTAAATAAAAGATAACCCTCGTTTTATTTAACTGTGCAGCATGAAAACGTCAGCAAGCCAATCATTTAAGTGCCGTGTACATTTTTTCCTCGGCATTGGCAATTAAGTATTACATTACATTACATGATTATTGGTTTAGGTCCAGCGGACTCTTACGAGCCAAATCAGGACCAGAGAGACTTTATCTTAAAATATTATAAAATGTTTCAAATCTTAAAAAACAAGCCTGTTACTTTTAAATACTCAAACAAACTTTCACATGACACCTCTTTAAAAGTCTTCTTTAAAAAAAATAAGTATTAGATAGAGTACAAAAGAACTAAGACGTAGAAGATTAAAAATATTTTTTATGCTCCATTAAAGCTAAGCTATCTCCACAAAAACGAACAAAATGCAACTTAAGTTTAAGAAAGCAGTGTTGTGTGATGAGGACAGGTGAATTACTGAGTGACGGTGGGCGGTTTAAGAAAGCAGTGTTGTGTGATGAGGACAGGTGAATTACTGAGTGACGGTGGGCGGTTTAAGGATGCAGTGTTGTGTGATGAGGACAGGTGAATTACTGAGTGATTGTGGGCGGTTTAAGGATGCAGTGTTGTGTTGTGTGATGAGGACAGGTGAATTACTGAGTGACTGTGGGCGGTTTAAGAATGCAGTGTTGTGTGATGAGGACAGGTGAATTACTGAGTGATTGTGGGCGGTTTAAGGATGCAATGTTTTGTGATGAGGACAGGTGAATTACTGAGTGACTGTGGGCGGTTTAAGGATGCAGTGTTGTGTGATGAGGACAGTTGAAGTACTGAGTGACTGTGGGCGGTTTAAGGATGCAGTGTTGTGTGATGAGGACAGGTGAATTACTGAGTGACTGTGGGCGGTTTAAGGATGCAGTGTTGTGTGATGAGGACAGGTGAATTACTGAGTGACGGTGGGCGGTTTAAGGATGCAGTGTTGTGTGATGAGGACAGGGGAACTACTGAGTGAGTGTTGGCGGTTTAAGACAGCAGTGTTGTGTGATGAGGACAGGTGAAGTACTGAGTGACTGTGAGCGGCTCCAGATATGGTCGGTCTTAATTGGTAGGTTCGTGGAAGGTACAAAAACCTATTTTCGAGGTTCTCAGATCCCGGACCTAGGTTCCAGAACCTTTTTTCAGCAACTTGGGTTCAGGATCTGAGAACCTTGAAAAATGTTGTAGAACCTGAACAGGAACATTCCAATGACGACAGGCCATTAGGTCCTGTATCGGGCAGCGCCTTGTGCACCTCTAGAGCTGGAAGAGCGCTATAAAAGACCCATGAAATAAATCAAATGAAAATAAGTATGGTTTTTCAGCCACCCAGTACAAGGTCAGCGTGTTCACCAGTTCAGTGTCTGGGGCAGACACAAAGGCCAACGTCTTTTTAGCGATGTTCGGCGACAAGGGACAAACCCAAAAGGAAATACCACTGAAGTCCTCGGCGAGCCACAAAAAAACATTTCAAAAAGGCCGAACGGATATCTTTACCGTAACGGAACCTCAAAGCCTGGGTCATATCTACAAAGTACGCCTGTGGCACGACGATAAAGGTATGTACAGTTGTGAAGAGAAAAGCGCTGAGGTATTCCTGTGACACGTTATAAGTGTAGCTATTGTCAGACTGTTAGTTCCAATCTGCCTAAATCCCTATTATCTCCCCTTATTCCCCGGAGGTAAGGATTATATTGAAGATGTCGTCATGTAACTCCAGTCCCGTGTCTTCAGGCGAGACAACCACTACCTACATTGTGTGCCTTCCTCACTTAAAATCCAAGATCCACATTCACATCACATTCCCATAATATCACCAGCAACAGCAAGTTGTCTACAACGCGGTGCAGCTAGCTGAACAACAACGACGACGACTATGATGGTGATAATGACGACGATGATGATTGTTATGATGATGACGACGATGAGAAGGAGGATGAGGAGTATGGTGATGACGATGAGGATGAAGGACGTGCGTACAACAAACACCAAACTTTGGAATTGTCTAATATCACAAATGTGAATAGACGTTAAATTAAATAAAATAAATAAATAAATAAATAAATAAATAAATAAATAAACGTTGAACTGGTGACTTCTATGAGAGGTAAAACTGGCAGTAGGGATGTTGCCTAGCAAGCAGTGGTGTGTATTTCAGGGCGAGGGTCAGCGTGGCATGTGGAGAGGGTAGAGGTGCAGGACATGACTACCTTCATCACCTACAACTTTCCCTGTGGTCAGTGGCTGTCCAGCAGCAAGGGCGACAAGCTGACAGAGCGTGACCTACTGTGTGCTGGCAAGACGTTGCTACAAGATCTGTGTGGAGGTCAGGAACTGTCGGCAGTGGAATACTGTGCCTGGTGTGGTTGTGTGTGTGGGTGTGTGTGTGTGTGGGTGTGTATGTTTGTATGTGAGTGTGTGTGTGTGTGTCTCAATATTTATCAACCAATGTCATGATCGACTTTGGGAGTGTGTGGGAGAGGAGACGATTTAAGGGTGGGGGCGCCCTAATTAACGAACTGTGCTGAGTTATTTGCAACGACGTTAAATTTAGCCGTTTCGGTTGTATTAAGGTTATCCACATACATATATCATATCAACTTTGGTTCAGGATCTGAGAACCTTGAAAAATGTTGTAGAACCTGAACAGGAACATTCCAATGACGTTTAAGACAGCAGTGTTGTGTGATGAGGACAGGTGAAGTACTGAGTGACTGTGGGCGGCTCCAGATATGGTCGGTCTTAATTGGTAGGTTCGTGGAAGGTACAAAAACCTATTTTCGAGGTTCTCAGATCCCGGACCTAGGTTCCAGAACCTTTTTTCAGCAACTTGGGTTCAGGATCTGAGAACCTTGAAAAATGTTGTAGAACCTGAACAGGAACATTCCAATGACGACAGGCCATTAGGTCCTGTATCGGGCAGCGCCTTGTGCACCTCTAGAGCTGGAAGAGCGCTATAAAAGACCCATGAAATAAATCAAATGAACATAAGTATGGTTTTTCAGCCACCCAGTACAAGGTCAGCGTGTTCACCAGTTCAGTGTCTGGGGCAGACACAAAGGCCAACGTCTTTTTAGCGATGTTCGGCGACAAGGGACAAACCCAAAAGGAAATACCACTGAAGTCCTCGGCGAGCCACAAAAAAACATTTCAAAAAGGCCGAACGGATATCTTTACCGTAACGGAACCTCAAAGCCTGGGTCATATCTACAAAGTACGCCTGTGGCACGACGATAAAGGTATGTACAGTTGTGAAGAGAAAAGCGCTGAGGTATTCCTGTGACACGTTATAAGTGTAGCTATTGTCAGACTGTTAGTTCCAATCTGCCTAAATCCCTATTATCTCCCCTTATTCCCCGGAGGTAAGGATTATATTGAAGATGTCGTCATGTAACTCCAGTCCCGTGTCTTCAGGCGAGACAACCACTGCCTACATTGTGTGCCTTCCTCACTTAAAATCCAAGATCCACATTCACATCACATTCCCATAATATCACCAGCAACAGCAAGTTGTCTACAACGCGGTGCAGCTAGCTGAACAACAACGACGACGACTATGATGATGATAATGACGATGATGATGATTGTTATGATGATGACGACGATGAGAAGGAGGATGAGGAGTATGGTGATGACGATGAGGATGAAGGACGTGCGTACAACAAACACCAAACTTTGGAATTGTCTAATATCACAAATGTGAATAGACGTTAAATTAAATAAATAAATAAATAAATAAATAAATAAATAAATAAATAAATAAATAAATAAATAAATAAACGTTGAACTGGTGACTTCTATGAGAGGTAAAACTGGCAGTAGGGATGTTGCCTAGCAAGCAGTGGTGTGTATTTCAGGGCGAGGGTCAGCGTGGCATGTGGAGAGGGTAGAGGTGCAAGACATGACTACCTTCATCACCTACAACTTTCCCTGTGGTCAGTGGCTGTCCAGCAGCAAGGGCGACAAGCTGACAGAGCGTGACCTGCTGTGTGCTGGCAAGACGTTGCCACAAGATCTGTGTGGAGGTCAGGAACTGTCGGCAGTGGAATACTGTGCCTGGTGTGGTTGTGTGTGTGGGTGTGTGTGTGTGGGTGGGTGGGTGTGTATGTTTGTATGTGAGTGTGTGTGTGTGTCTCAATATTTATCAACCAATGTCATGATCGGCTTTGGGAGTGTGTGGGAGAGGAGACGATTTAAGGGTGGGGGCGCCCTAATTAACGAACTGTGCTGAGTTATTTGCAACGACGTTAAATTTAGCCGTTTCGGTTGTATTAAGGTTATCCACATACATATATCATGGCTACAAAAAACACAGAGAGAAGTAATTAATAATATACACATTCTCCGGTACAGCTACTGGTCTGCAATAATACAAATAGGAGAAACTATCGTTGGTCAGTGGGTCTACCTCATGGTTGCGAAAACCGGTCGGGTTCGCCAAGTGGTCAAGCACAGTGTTACTAACAGTCACAATTCTAAAACATGGCAAAACTTCACAAACATAATCCAATAATCATATCAAATAATCGCGAAGAAACAAACGATTGATCATTTACCCTCTTGACAATGTCAGGCTCTGGCTATACTGCGATGAATGATTTTTACCCGTCACCTGCGTAGTCTTATGGAGAGAGATCGTTCAACGTGTGTCCTTCTCCTGTGAGATTCTTACAAAGAGTAACTATCGTCACGCTGGGGTCTGCTATCGTGCGAGACTACGAGAGTCGTAGCGCCCCTGGCGGGGGTTGCGGGTGTTTGGTCAGCTCACACCGACTCAACCAAAGCTATTTAGTTTTGAGGTTAGGTCAGCCAGGCTAGCTATAAATAGCTTCGCCGATGCTACCTTTCCGTTCCTTTCACTGGAAGGGCCGGTGCAGGCAAGCTATAAATAGCCCACAGCCAGCAAAATGTGGAGGCACTAAACAGTGATGCTCACATAGGCATTGAGCTGGTGTGAGCTGGATGATGTCACGGCTTATCTAGTGACGCTGAAGCCCACACATGTGCTTGGACCAACCTAACTTCTATCGTCTGCTAGTCAGCGACTTTACGTTACACAGGCCAAAGCAGAACGAACGTTGGAGGCAAGCAACCTTAATGCTGGGTTGAACTAGTCTCTTGCGACAAGAGACCAAGCATGTTTGCCAGTATCAGTTTGTTGTAGCTGGCAAACTCCAAGATCAACATTATGATTGTGGGCGCTCAAGGAAAGACAAGAGTCTCAGACCCCTGTCATTTGTCTCGTTATTGCAGTGGGGTCCACAGGTGTCTCCCCAGTTGTGGTGCGCATCTTGGACAAACTTAGCATTCCAGTCGCCTTGCACTATGACTATTTCCTTCTTCGGCACTTGGTCAAGGCCAGCCTGTAGATGTTCATTGAAATCCTCCACTTCGCTGTCGTCATAGTCTGATGTTGGGGCATAGGCCTGGATGATGGTAATGTTGAAAGGGGCTGCTCTCAGACGAATCGTAATGAGACTACTGGAGACTGAGCGGCAATTCATAACAGTGGCTAGAATGATTTTGTGGACCAAGAATTCAACGCCGTGTTCGTGCCTGTCTTCACTCCCGCTGCAATAAAGCTTGTGGCCTTTGTCGGTCGTTGTTTCACCTAGGCCTTTCCAGCGCAGTTCGCTGATACCTAAAACGTTCCATCGATAGTGGTCCAGCTCGTGGGCATGTTCTTCTAATTTACCCTGTGCAGTTAGGGTCCTGAAATTCCAGGTTCCTATGACGATGTTGTTTCTCGTGCGGATCTTGCTAAGTTGTCAATCAATAGCACACGTATCACCTCCATCCCGGTGGCGAACGGAAGGCGCGGTCCTTGGTGATCCGGGCGACGACCGATCCGGTATGGAGTGAATTGTTCTATACAAGACCTGGCAGGGCCAAGCCTCTCCAGCATGTTGGCCACAGTCGAAATCCACGAATACAGTGTGGCTCGCCTTGGCCTCGAGCACGTGGTCGTTGAACCTGTAGTAACATGAGGTTCCTCCGTCCTGGCCGGTGACTTCTGTGTAGAAGACTTTCGCCCAGTGATGCCGTACTGACATCACCCCTGTTAGTCACCTCTTACGACACGCCGGAAAACGTTGGGTCTATTCTATTCAGTGCCCGAACCCAGAGGGCTACGTTTAGGACCCATACATCTTAAAGAGCGATTCTTCTGGAATGTCTGTGTTTTGTTGACAACGGGGAAACACGGGAGGAGTGGAACCACAACTTGAGCAAGTACTACATTCCCGGTCGTTTGTTGACTGTTCTTCTTCCTCTTGGACTGAGCAGCCACAATCAGTACGTTGATTCATTTACTGCTATTGATTGTTACTAGGGGGTTGCCGTGTTTTCCGTGGTGGGGTAAAAAAGAGAAGTATATTGATTACAAGATAATCTAGGACTACTTGCTATAGACGCAACTAAGCTTATATATGTGGAGCTACTGGACTTAGCAAATGCATTCCAGCCACAGCAATCAGAAGCCTGAGTATCAGCCCTAGCACAGCCTAATGCTGTAACAAGCCCACACGTCGATGCACCAGCACATTTGATAAAGCAAATAAATTGTTTATAAAAACAATTATATATATATATATATATATATATATATATATATATATATATATATATATATATATATATATATATATATATATATATATATAATGTATTGTGTAAATAATTTTTTAAATCAATATATTTTTAAATGATAGTAATTGAGTACTAGTAACAATTGGGGTTGGATAAAGAAGGAGAGAGAGGTGGGAGCGGGCAGTAGGAGCAGACGAATAGTTGTGTTTGGTTAAGGAGCGACTGATAGCAGGTTGCTGTCAGATAAGTTAAGGGTGATGGCTTCCTCGGGGGAGAGGGCGTTCCAGTCCTTGATGTTGAGTGGGAATAAGAAGAACTTCCTGTAGTCTGTCCTGCACTGGAGTCGGTACTGCAGGTCATGACCTGGGCACTAGCCTTTTTCTGCTCATGGTTGTTGAACTCAGCGTACACGATGGTGTGGTCTGACAGTCAAGGTACTGGCACGATACGTGGGATCTGTTCTGGGGCGTTGGTTAACAACAAGTCGAACGTGTTGTCAAACCTTACAGGGAACACCACCATCTGCTCGAAGGCTTCGGAAGCCATGATCGTTGATGACGTCCATTAGCTTTTGGTGGAGATCAAGATATGGCTACGTACCAAACTGTATTACACAGTGTGTATAAAAAGTATGGGTCCTAAACGACCCACATCGGCGTTTGTGTGTAGTCCAAAGGCTAACCAGGTGAAGATTAAAGGACAAGGTCACAGGGTCAACAAATGTTAGTCAAAAAATGACAATTTTTCACAAAAGTTCTCTTTTATGTCTGTTTTTATTATTATTGAAATTTTGGCTCTTTTGATGCATGATAAATATACTACTAAAAAAGTAATACAAGGGCCACATGGACATATGGATCTCTCTTTAAATCAGAAACACGAATTCAATTTAGTAGTCCATCATATTTTATTGCAATCATTTCTGCATCAGTAACAAAAAAGATTTGAGACATCAGTCGCTTAAAATTCGAGTAAATTCAATTTAACTGGACATACCCCTCGTTTACAAAATCAAAACTTTAGAAACCAAAAATCTATAGAGTCAGTATCGGGTGTGGCCACCGTTTGCATCAATGCAGTCTTGGCATCGTTGTCTCATGGACCGTATCAGGTTATGGAGGATGTTTCCTGGGATGGCCAACCACTCTTGCTGGAGAACTTGGGCCAGAACTTCAAGGTTAGCTCTTGGAGGGAGGTTTGCCCGTGTTTGTCGACCCAAGACATCCCACAGATGTTCTATGGGGTTCAAATCGGGTGATCGAGCCGGCCAATCCATCCTTATGACGTGTTGTTGCTGCAGGAAGTCATTGACGATACGCGCTCGGTGGGGTATGGCATTATCGTCCTGTAGTGTGGCACCTTCCCCAATGGCCCGCAGAGCTGGGAGAACCCTAGGTTGTAGGACGTCATCCCTGTAGCCAATACCGTTTCAGTTGCCATGAATTTGGAGCAGGGGTGTTCTGAAGTTTAATGCGAAGCCACCCCACATCATGACAGATCCACCACCAAAGCGGTCATGCTCGCGCACCGTCGCATCGGCAACACGCTCCCGTGGACGCCTCCAAACATTCACTCGACGGTCGTTGAAAGACAAGGAGAACTGAGACTCGTCTGTAAAGAGCACCCTTGACCAATGTTGCTTAGTCCACACCAAATGACGCCGAGCCCAGGCCAAACGCGCTGCACGGTGAGCTGGGGTGAGCAAAGGCCGTACTGCTGGTCGTCTTGATCGCAGGTTTGCCTCGTGTAGATGGTTGCGAATTGTCTGGTCGCTGACGTTAACATTGCTGGCTGCGTGAAGCTGTCTTCTGATGGTGTTTGCTGTAGCGGACCTCATCCTCAGAGCTGACAGGGTGATGAAATGGTCTTGTCTTGCAGTGGTAACGCGGGGGCGTCCGGACCTTCTTGGTTCTTGGACGCTTCCAGTGTTGTTTAAGCGCTCCCGCAGCCTTTGGACAACGGAGTGGGACACTCCCAGCCGCCTGCCAACTTCTCTCACCCCCACCCCTTCCTGAAGGCATGCAATAGCTCTGCCTCTATCCGCATCAGTCAATCGTCGCCTTGGGGGCATGGTTAGAAAAGCAGCAAAAGCGCTGCCATATATACCCAGAAAAAAGCGCCGATTGTTGAACTGAACTCAAAAAATGCAAGCCTTTCGCGTGCAAATCACTTTTTAATGTTGGAAATTTTGCTTTATTAGCAAGACAACAGTAAATTAGGGTCTTTTTGGGGGGGGGGGGGGGGGGGGGGGGGGGGTAAAAATTGGGTTTGTTTTTCAACTCAGTGCAGAAAGTTCAAAACTCACACATGTGATTACTTGTCAGAATAAGATTGTCTTGAATGTTACTGTACAGGATAAATTTGGAAATAAGCAATATAAGCGATATTATTGATAGCAGCAAAAAATAATTAAACTAAATGAAATATGAGAGTGGCCCTTCAATTATTTTGAGTAGTATATTAAGGACATTAGTTTTTGGCATAATAAACTTTTCCTGTAGTTTATTTGATCGTACATGAGTGCAAGGAGGCAAAAAAAGGAAGACAAAAAGAGGTGGGAGGACAAGATTCGAGATTATACAGGTTTGACACTGTGCCAAGCCATGAGGGTTACTGAGGACAGAGAAAGATGGAGTAAGCATGTTAAACGACCATTTGTGGTGCCCCAATGACTTTGAGTTACGGGATAGGATGGGATAGGATATGAATGTATTTGGAGCTGGAGGTCAGTGTCATCTCAAGGTCAAGATCATACAAATTTCACAGTTGGTATTACTTTGCATTTTAATGCCACCCTTTCATTAATTTTTTTTGGTCACTCATTTTCGTGTTAAATATTGCAAGTTCCACGAGGAGCATTTGAGCCATATTAGCTTTGCCCTTCTAGTTTCACTTTTAAATTTGACCTGCATGAACTTTAGATAATAATGAATTCCGAATAAAGTTTGTTGCTAAACATGCCTGTATTATTGTCAGACTGCTGATTGAAATAACTTAATTGTGACGTTTCTGTGTCAGGTGAACCTGATGGTAACGTCTCACGTCGTGCCATGCTGAATGACTATAGTATCATCCAACACGCTGTGTTAGAGTCACCACACCACAACACTGTTCACGTGATTTACAGTCATGAAGGCAGAGACTTTGTACACAGGCAGCTGACAGGAGAACTTCAAACACGCATAGGACTGGAGGTGGTGACATCACAGACACAGGCCACATCCTCAACAACAACAGCAAACAGCGTCCTCATTGTTGTCCTTCCCATGAACTGGTTTGATAATGCAATGCAAAGTATGTTACGTAATGCAGTGGAGGCGTCAGGTCACCCAGACAGCCATACACTGTTCATACAGACTACAGGTCATCTTCCTGACTGGATCAACTCCAAGCTTCCCGACAGTAACGTGATGATGTTTCCTGGCAAAAAGCATGAAGAACCGGCGTTCTGGGATACTCTGTCTGGTTTTATAGGCCGAAAACGAATAGGCGATCAAGGAAATCTGGACATGCGACTGATGCACGAATCCTCGAAAGTTGCAGAAGAGACAGACCTGAGAGAAAAAGAGTCCCAGCCGGAAAGCTGCTGTTCCTGCTGCACTGATGACTCACAATCTTCATCTGAAGGCAGTTCAGACAGTGGCTCTGAACCAAATGGTGACGATGGTAGGTCACTACCAACACCTGACATTTCCCTCGGTTATGCTCCAGATACCGACAACATTCCTTCCCCATCAGTGTGCTACAGCTGGCAGTACAGCAAAGTGATTGACAGCAGTGGAGGCATCATCCAGAAACCTGGCTCTGGCATTCAGCTGAATGTGCCTACCAATGCAGTGAAGAAAGAGGAGTCCATCAGGATCCACACCGCCGTCTGCGCCGATGTCATGCACATCCGCCAGAAGTTAAAGCCTCGGTTGTCAGATAACGATGAAATCGTCACTCCGCTGGTAGAATATTGGGCAGATAACTACACGTTTCAAAGTCAGGTGGTCATAACTCTTCCCCACTTGCTACCAGCAAACTACCAACATGAGGATGTCCGTGTGTATCACGTCCCAAACCACAACGACAAAGAAGATGTTACGGTGTTGAAGTTTAAACATCTACAACATCAAGACTCTCTTGAAAACAAAACGCTCTCTGTTGACTCTGCCACCACTGGCGTTTCCGAAGAACAGTACTTCACGATCAATGGTGAGGAGATCTCTATATACACGACTGCTTTCTGCGCTTATGTGTGCGTTTACTGCAAGAAAAGGGTGAAGAAAGAGCCAAAACAGCGACCCGTTCTCTATGCCATGGGGTCCGGGTCTCTGAAGACCATCAGCAACAACACACAGCGGGTGGATGTGAATGTTCACGTATGGGACAAGAGGATAAAGGATCAGGACTTCAGGCAGGTGAGTCACAGTCTTTGTAAAAAGGACTTCAAGGGTGCAGCATTTTACCCATTTGATTCACTTTTTAATTTATTTATAATCTACTAGCTGGCAAACCCGTTTCTCATGGCAAATTCGATTATGGTCAGACTACACATACACACGCGCTCACGACGCACGCACACACACACACGCACACACATAGACACACCAACACACGCGCGCGTGCGCACTCTTTGATTATACAGATTATATATATATATATATATATATAATTCATCAATTTTACTCTGCTGATACTAATGCTAAACATGTTAGATCATTGATATTCGTACTTTCTCAAAGGTCAAGGCCATTTTGCTTCACCATACTCTAAACACATTTTGGGCTGCATCTAAAAATTGGCTGATTTTTTTTTTTATTGTTTTTTTTGCTTGCAGATAGTTGAGGTAGTTATTTATCATTCTATGTTTTTATTTTGCTTCCTTAGAATAAAGCCGAGTTACAACACCGCCAAAGCTATGTGTATGAGTGTCTGGAAATACATTGGAATGGATTGCCATCTTGTTTAAAGTTTATCAGTAATTACTACTATTAACAAGACTATTAATTGATCCTTCTTGTAAACGTAAAAACGCACCTATAATCTTCCATTTTTTCAGGAACATTCCATTTCAGAAGGCCCGTACTTGCAGATAGACCTCATGGAAGACTTCATCAACACAAAACTACTATTTGCGCTTCGATACAATGTGTCTAACAGGGAACTGAGACCCTGTTTGGACAATGAAGGAAACGCACTTGTCCCTATTGAAAAGGTATAAAGTCATTGCTAAGTGTTAATACTAAAACACAACTCCTGAGTTTGGGAATATAATAGTCGAATTTGGTTTTGGATACAAGTACAGAGCTTTCTCTGTCTCTGTCTCTGTCTCTGTCTCTGTCTCTCTCTCTCTCTCTCTCTCTCTCTCTCTCTCTCTCTCTCTCTCTCTCTCTCGGGTTGGAGCGTGACAGCCTCCTGGGTCGGACGTGTTTTTGGAGAGCTGCGACAATTGGCATGCGTGAACCATTATGAATGTTACAATAGAATTGATCCAGAGTACAGTGCTATTTAGTACTCTAGCAACGTTTACTTGGCGCCTCGGGCGGCTTGAGTTAATTTCTTGTATCGGCCAGCGCCTTGAGTCGCCAAGATCGGCGAAATATGTGCGCTATACAAATACCCAATAATAATAATAATAATAATAATAATAATAATAATAAAAAATAATAACAACGTGAGTGTTTTTGAAAGTTTCATAAGGACCAAAGCGAATCATACGAGAGTAAATATTCTTTTATCGTTTTGAGTTATATCTGTCTAGAAAATGATCAATAGTTTGTTTCATTGCGATTATTTGATATGAATATTGGATTATGTTTGTGAAGTTTCGCCATGTTTTAGAATTGTGACTGTTGGTGAAACTTTGCTTGATCATGTGGCAAACTCGACCGGTTTCGCAACCACGAGGTAGACCCACTGACCAACGATTGTTTTTCCTATTTGTATTATTGCAGACCAGTGGCTGTACCAGAGAATGTGTAGATTATTAATTACTTCTCCCTGTATTTATTCTAGCCATGATATATGTATATATGTATAGGAATTATGTTGGAGATTCCAGTGGACATCGGACTTAGAAAACTGTTTGTCTCTTAACTATATAAGTGGAGGTGATCTGAGGGCTATTTCTGCCAAAAATGAGACGCTCTGCACAACTTTTGAAAACAAGGCGTTGCAGAACATCGTCTCATATTTAGCAGACGAGCAGGCATCTTGGTCCACGGCTGGGAACAAACTCCACAGAGAGGCAACCCTGACACGTGGCCTGCAACCTTGATCAGCGAGAGCAATGTGCTCCACTGGCTCACTGGTCTACTACTCAGAAGACGAGACCATAACACCGCTCAACGACGAGACAGTTAAGTCACTAGAAACCGTGCACCAAAACTGCTCTAGAAGGACTGTGTGATAGACCACTCTTCCAGAAAACCGAACAATAGGACAGAAAGCACTATTAGCAGGGTTCCCACAAGTTTGGGAAAACAAAATTCCATACTTTTTCCATACATTTTCCATGGCTTCCTAAAAATTTTCAAGACCATCTTACACACACAAGAAATGAACAATTCTACATAGAATACTTATCACATAAAAACACCGGCATAAAAAAAAAGGAATTGTGAGACGTGTACTTACAAAATACAAGACAGCCTATGATCTGTGATACTGACAGTCCATATGATTTTAATAAACAAATATGCCCTGCATTTTTTCATGTGTCATGTGTTTAAGTTCAACTTTCCTGAGAATGAACACACAATTCACAATTACTGTTTTATTTCTTTGAGCTTGATCTGGTCAATTTGGCACTCTAGAGTAATGGCTTCTTCCTCTTTTTTTGTCGCTGACCTGCGCTGCACTCTGCTCTGCCCTATCTGCAGATTTAAGCAGGTCTTTTGCACACAGTTCCAATCGTTTCTTCTTTGACTTCAGCTCTTCAATTTCATCTAACACTAACTTTCTTTTTTTTCTTCTCTTCTTCAAGGTAAACCTCATATCTGGATCTTGCACTAGCTGCATTGAAGAGGAGTGCTTTTGTAATTGGCACCTGACTGGCTCCACCTGCCTTAGCCAAATGGTCTGCTATAATTCTCCGTGCTGTTAGGGTTTTCTGTGACATGTTGTCAGTCATTACTTCTTTATTAACAGAGAATCCCCTCTCCACACTGGCCTGGCCATGAGAAAAAAGCAGCACTTCTCTCACAACACTCCAAAGGCCACTCAACTCCTTTCGCTTGGCCAGTGCAGAGAAGAAGAGTCTGTCTAATCTGTCTTTATTCCTGTCAAAAGACTGAAAGTTATCAGCAGAAGCACACTCTGATAAGAAGTCTGTGTACTGCAAATTGATTCTGTCCACATCTTCTTTCTTCTGTTCTGCATCGGCCGGATGAGAAAGAAAACAGTAGGTTTATTGTGTCTTTAACCCGCAAGAGTAAGCAAGGGAAATAACCGCGCTAAAAGAAAAATTAATTTGCTACTTTCGATTTCAATCGCAACATCGCCGGGAGAACATCTCAAATAAACGGTATTTTCATTTTTCTTTCTTTTGAAGAAAAATGCTTGTCAAACTGAAAGATTGCCTTGTGGTTTTTTTCCATGACTTTTCCATACCTATCTAGACAAATAAATTTTTTCCATGGCTTTTCCAGCCCTGGAAATCACTTTCTCTATTTTCCATAGCTTTTCCAGACTTCCATGACTCTGTACGAACCCTGTATTAGCCCAATGATGAGACAGTAGCTGCATAGACATATCAAGAAGCGAACTACTCGAAGTGAAATTTGGCCATGTAAGTTAGTGTAGTGATTAGAAGATTTTGCATAGAGTAGAATAAATAAATGTGTGATATTTACTGCTAACAAGTGGCTGGACTACCTATGTGTCATAGCCGTGTGAGGGCTAGTGTGTCAGTGAATCTTTACACTTTTCTCCCTATCTCTGTAACCACATCCTACCACAGACCGGGCTAAACTTATAAATGTATTAAGATTAGTCATAGGGCGATTTACTTGCCGATCCCCGCAGACGAACGACGAGTGGGTAATAGCAATCCATTGTACAGATCCCAGCAATAATAGACCCACCGTCACAACAAGGGATATTTCCGAGGCTTTTGCTGACCACTACAATGGGTAGTCATTCTGTGCCTAACTCTCAAACGAAACGTAGCATTAATGCTCTGAAAGATCGCTAGCAAAAGACTAAAGCAGAAACGGGTGAAATTCAATTCAACCTAGTATAGCCACAGCCTGACATTGTCAAAAAGGTAAATGATCTATCTTTTGTTTCATCGCGCTTTATGTATTATGTTTGTGAATTTTCGCCATGTTTAGAATTGTGAATGTCAGTCAAACTTTGCTTGACCACGTGGCGGACACGCGACCGGTTTCGTCACCATGAGGTATCCCCTACGGACTCACTTTTGTTTCTCCTATGTGTATTATTGCAGACCAGTGGCTGTACCGAAGAATATGTATATTGTTAATTACCTCTCCATGTGTTTAGTTTAGCCATGATGTGTATATGTATAGGAATTAGAGTGGATATTCCAGTGGACCACGGACATAGAAGATTGTTCGTTGATATATATATGTTCTGCAGACGAGCAGGCATCGTTGGCCCGAGGCAGGAGGAAGACCACTAAGCGTCAACCCTGACATTTGGCCTGCATTGGAGCATCTAGCACTGAGCTAAGATAGCCCAATAGTCTACAACCAAGGAGGAGACACCATCACCACACCTCAAACTGCAGGTAAGTGACACCGAAAGCGTGCACCCACACTGACATAGAAGGACTGTGCGGTAGTCCACTCTCCTGAAACCAACATTAGACCAGACAGAACAAATAGCCCAGTGATGAGACATTAGCAAATATCAAGAACAGCAGCATAGACCCATCAAGGAACGAACTTATTGAAGTGAATTTGGACATTTAAGTTAAGAGAGGGTTTAGAGAATTATGTATAGAGTAGAGGAAATAAATGTGTGATATTTACTATTAACAAGTGGTTGGACTACCTATGTTTCATAGCCGTGCGAGAGCTAGTGTGTCAGTGAATCTTTACCATTTTCTCCCAATCTCTATAACCCTATCCGCACACAGACCGAGCTAAACTTATAAATGTATTAAGATTAGTCATAGGGTGATTACACTAGCTGGTCCACGCAGACAAAGACGAGTGGGTAATAGCATTCCATTGTGCAGAGCCCAGTAACAATAGACTCACCGTCACAAACGCTAGTTGGTGAGACATTTTCTTATTAAGCCTAGCCTTCCGCCTTCATCGCTTCTGTCAGCTGTGTAATATATGGCAAGTTGTGTATTCAGTCAATACGTGTATTTCTTATTGTCAGTTCGTGTTTTGACTGCCAATACATATAATGACTAAAATGTCCAGTCAATACGTGTAGATCTACTGTCTTAATTTTGACCCACTTCAAAACACACATTGACTGACTGCTCATTTTAGTCAATGCGTTTTTCGCTCAGTCAAGTTTTCCTTGCAAAGACCATTCTGCAAGGCACAGTGCAAGGAGGTAGAAGAAGGGGGAGACCGAAAAAGAGGTGGGAGGACAACATTCGAGAATGGACTGGTTTGACACTGAGCGAAGCCATGAGGGCTGCTGAGGACAGAGAGGGATGGAGTATGCTGGTTAAGCGATCATCTGTGGTGCCCCTACGACCTTCGGGTTATGGGACAGGATAGGATAGGATAGGAAGTTTTCTGACAATGTTTCAGAGCACATGCGAGCGTAGAGCATTATTTATATTACACAGAAATGTGATGAGCTCAGGTAATAAATCTTGAGATGTGTTACTCGGCATGTAACTGATAAGGTCCAGTGTCTTGTTGGAATATAAATCACTAGGACTTCAGCGACAATCTCGTGATGACGACTGCGATTTCAAACTACGACAAAACCACGGTCGATTATTCATTCTAGACTTGCTTTGCCGGCTCCTCAACACAAGTGTTGGATATGAAAGAAAACGAACAAAAGTTTTTAAACAAGCTGGCAGAAATTCTAGTGACGAAAATTCCGGCTTTCTGTTGACCAATGCGAAATATTACGACTGTTACACATAGTTATCAATAGCCCAGGATGATGAGAATGATGATGTTTTTCTGCCAACTCTGCCTTTGGCAACGTCTATGACAGATGAGGACATTTCACCATCTGTGTTTGATGAGTTGTTGCCTGCATCGGAAAAAGTCAGCCATCATTAAGTGTTGGGAGTCGATATTGATAACAACCTGTTATGGTCAAATCGCATTGAACAACTTTCCAAAACTGTCTAAGAAAGCGTATTCAAACTAGAAACAATCACTTCCTACATTTTGATGCAAGGAAGTTATTCTTCAATGCACATATTCAGAGCCATTGATTATGCATTTACATTCAGCCAGTGATAATGCAATTAAACCACTTATTAGATTAAACCAACGTGCTTTTAAAGTAGTCCTATTAAAGAAAACAAATCTTTCTTAGTTAGACAACATAAACTCAGGGATTCTGCCTCTAAAAGCAAGGTTGGTTTATAATAATAGTTTATTTATGCACAGAATTATCACTGGATATGTACCAAAAATCATATGCTCAAAATTCACTTTGAGAACTTCACGCCCAGTCATGAGATTGATCACTCCTCTTCCTCGGATTGATCTGTTTAAGTCTACTTTAATTTATTCAGGTAGCAGTCTCTGGAACTCTCTACCATACTTCCTGAGACAAATTACCAACAAGAATACTTTCAAGAGCAAATATGCTTCATATCCTATGAAGTCAAAATAAACGTTGCCGTCATTGCACTCTCCTATCCTATCCTGTCCCGTAACCCGGAGGTCGTAAGGGCACCACAGATGATCGTTTAACCAGCATACTCCATCTTTCTCTGTCCTCAGCAGCCCTCATGGCTTCGCTCAGTGTCAAACCAGTAAATTCTCGAATGTTGTCCTCCCACTTCTTTTTCTGTCTCCCTCTTCTTCTACCTCCTTGCACTGTGCCTTGCAGAATGGTCTTTGCAAGGCCTGATGATCTGGTGACGTGGTCATACCATCGGAGTGTCTTCACCACTGTGAGCAGGTCATCGTGTTGTCCAATGGCTTGTGTGATGGTCTGTCGGACTTCGTCGTTGGTGATGTGCTGGGTATAGGAAATGCCCAGAAGTCTTCTGTAGCACCTCATCTCCATGCTTTGTATTCTTCGTTGTAGCTCTGCTGTGAGGGTCCATGCTTCGCAAGCATATAGGAAGATGGAGACTGATGGTCCTGTCTTTCCAAATGGGCTTCAACCTTGTCAGGGCAGCAGTTGTTTGTGCGATCCTTGAGAGGACTTCCTGTCGGGACCCATTGTCTGATACAATGGCTCCTAGATATTTGAAGCTATGCACTGTGTTGAGGAATTGGCCTTGGACTTTGATGTCCGTGTTGATGCCTTTGGTGTTGTTGGTCATCATTTTGGTCTTCTCTGCACTTATTTCAATTCCATAAGCTCTGGAGGTGGTGTCAAGCCTCTGTACCAGGTTTCAAGTTCTTGTTCCTCTCCAGCCAATCCATCAATGTCATCCGCAAAACGAAGATTGGAGATTGCTCTATCCCCTATGCTGATTGTGCCTTCGTGATCTGCAAGAGCATCTGACATGATCAGCTCTAGGAAGATGTTGAAGAGTGTTGGAGAGAGTAGGCATCCTTGACGCACACCGATTGTTGTTCTGTACCAGTTCCCGATGACGCTGTTATGGAGGACTGCACTGGTAGCCTTGTCATACAGGCTTTAGATGACTTCAATAATTTTAGGGCTGATGTTGTACTTTCATTGTTGCCCATAGAGCTGCATGCCAAACTGTCAAACGCCTTCTTGAAGTCTATGAATGTTGATAGTTTGTTTTCATTGGCAAGACAGTTACGTTGTGGGTTACGGGCACTTCCTGTCTATGGGGCTACGCTATGGAAGTCGAAGTTTGATTTCAGTCAGTTCTCAGTTAGTAAAGTGTTTGAACCTGAAGTTCGTTCTTGAGTTTCTGTGTATGAGAGAGACTCTTAACATGGTGGCAGCAAATTTGTGAATATTGATTGGACTCACGCAAGTCAGTGACTGAATCATAATGGCTGATTCGGCAAGTCAGTTTCGTCTACCCCCAGCGCTAGATATAAATGATGACAGTTTGGCAGAGACATTCCGCACTTGGCGCAGACAGATTGATTTCTACCTGAAAGCGTCTGGAGCTTCAGAAAAACCCAAGGCAACACAGACTGCCATCATTCTTCATTGTGCTGGCGTGCAGGTCCAGGAGGTTTTTGAACATTTCGTGTTTGAAAGTGACAATGACAAGGACGACCCCCAGAAAGTGCTGGAAAAACTCGCGGAGTTCTGTGCCCCCAAGTCAAGTGAAGTAATGGAGACTTTTCGTTTCTGGAACACCCCATACCGCGAGCCCTTTGACTCTTTTCTTACAGACTTACGCTCGCGTGCTAATCTGTGCAATTTTGGGGACAAGAAAGATCGCATGTTGCGCGACAAGATCGTGTTTTCTACTACCGGCAAGATGCAAGAGCTGTTACTGCGAGAGAAGACGCTCGACTTGGCGCGCGCTGTAGACATTTGCCGTGTTTTTGAGGTGACAGCAAAGCAAACCAAAGAAATGTCTGGCGCACACGTTGACAGGGTCTCAAAAGACGTCACGCCAGGCAGTGACGTCAAACCTCATCAAGAACAACTTGACGCAAGAAAGCGGCAACAAGCGGAAAGAATACAGTCATGCCCTGTTATTCAGGAATGTAAGTTTTGTGGATATTCGCATGAAGCACAGAAAACCAAGTGTCCAGCCTGGGGGAAGTTGTGCAGAAAGTGTGAAGGGCGAAACCATTTTCAAGCAAAGTGTCGCACCCGTGTAAGGGTATTAAGATATGAAGAGAGCAAACGCAGTGATGATACTGAAATCAAGATGACAGGTGCAATGACATCAACGAACAAGGGGAGAATGTCGGTGGTGATGCGTGTCAATGAAAATGACGTACGATTTCAGCTGGATAGTGGGGCTGATGTGAACACGATATGCAAGAAGTTTGTGAGAAAACACCAGCTTCAGCCTACGAAACAGAAACTGACCATGTGGAACGGATCAACGATGTATCCTGTCGGCGAAGCTGTACTGGAAGTTTACAACCCAAAGACGTTGTCCAGTAGTTCTGTGCGCTTCACAGTAGTAGATAACGACCTCACATGCCTTCTGGGTGTTGACACGATCCAAGAACTAGGATTCATCACAGTAAACACTAACGCATTTGTCGGAAATGTGTTGCGTCCTGACTCTGATTCTGTGCGTGGTCTTGGTGACTTAGGGGTTGCCAAACTTACTCTTCAGCCTGATGCAAAGCCAAAGGTACTCCCCAGCCGGCGCATTCCATTCGCTTTGCAGGATGAAGTCCAGAAGAAGATTGACGAGCTGGTGGAGAGGGGCGTCCTCGTGCGTGTAGAGGAGCATACAGCATGGGTAAGCCAGATGGCCTAGACCAGAAAGGAGTCGGATGGATCTTTAAGAATCTGCATTGATCCGCAGCCGTTGAATGACGCATTGATGAGAGAACATTATAAGATGCCGACGCTTGATGATGTACTCCCCAAGTTCCATAATGCCAAAGTGTTCACCAAGCTGGATGTGAAGGAGGCTTTTTGGCACGTTCGCCTGGACGAGGAGTCCAGTCTGTTGACAACAATGATTACACCATTTGGGAGGTACAGATGGTTAAGACTTCCTTTTGGCCTCTCTGTCAGCAGTGAGATTTTTCAAAGACGACTGAATGATGCGCTGAGTGGTCTGAATGGCGTCGTCTGTGTGGCAGACGATATCATCGTGGTGGGCCGCGGCGACACTAAACATGAGTCAGAAAGAGACCATGCAGACAATCTGAGAAATCTTCAAAACAGATGCAAAATGAAGAACATTAGGTTGAACGAGAAGAAAGCTGCGGTCAAACAAGAGGAAATCACATTCATGGGCCATAGAATCTCAGCAGAAGGCGTGAAGCCCGACAGGGCCAAGATTTCGGCTATACTGGATATGCCACCACCCAAAGACATACCGGGAGTTCGGCGACTTTGTGGCATGATTCAGTACCTCGCCAAGTTTCTGCCAAACTTAGCGAGTGATCTGGAACCTATTCGAGCTTTGACCAAGAAAGAAGTCCAGTGGAACTGGACGATCGAGTGTGACAGAGCCCTGAAAACTGTGAAAGAAAAGGTTACACAGGCGCCGGTGTTGGCGTTCTTTGATCCAAGCAAGGAGCTGGTATTGCAAGTCGATAATAGCAAAGATGGTCTTGGAGCGGCTATCCTTCAAGATGGCCGACCGCTGGAGTACGCCTCGAGAGCACTCACCCAGGCCGAAAGAAGATGGGCGCAGATAGAAAAAGAAACGTTGTCACTTGTGTTTGGACTGGAACGTTTTGACCAGTATACCTTTGGGCGCCCTGTTCGAGTGCAGAACGATCACAAGCCTCTGGAGACAATTCTGAAGTAACCCCTGGGCCAGGCATCACGCCGCATCCAGGCGCTGATGATGAGGTTGTACCGATACAACATAAAGTTCCTGTACGTGCAGGGTACCCAGCTGTTCCTCGCTGACACTCTGAGCCGCGCGTACCTTCCACACCCTGGTGACGACGTGTGCGTGCTCGCGTTTTCTTTGTCTGATGTACCTGACAACACAATGAAGGAAGTTCAGGAAGCTACGGCTAGAGATCCAGGACTGCAGATCCTTCTGAAAGTTATCCATGATGGTTGGCCTGACAAGAAAAGTGATGTTCCTGAGTGTGTGAGAATGTATTTTGACATTCGTGACACCTTGTCTGAACAGGATGGAGTCATTCTGAAAGGCGAGAGAGTTCTCGTTCCGGCTTCCCTGAGAAGTGAGATGAGGAAGAGACTACATGCTGCTCATTTGGGTTATGACAGCATGATGAGAAGAGCTAGAGACCTTCTGTATTGGCCTGGGATGGCTCATGACATCAAGCAGACTGCTGACCATTGTGAGGCTTGTCAGCGGATGAAGCCTGAGAACCAAAAAGAGACTTTGAAGCAGCATAATGACGGTCATGCGGCATGGATGAAGATCGGGATTGACCTGTGTGAAGTGAATGGTCATCAATACCTGGTGACTGTGGACTATTTCTCCAACTTCATCGAAGTTGACTTCCTGAAGAAGACGACGGCCAATGAGGTTATCAATAAGTTGCTGGCACATTTCGCTCGCTATGGCACACCAATCGAGATTGTTTCCGATCAGGGAACCCAGTTCACCTCCAGCGAGTTCCAAACAATGATTAAACAGTGGGGAATTAGACACACGATGTCATCACCAGGTCATCACCAGTCTAATGGCAAGGCTGAGGCAGCGGTTAAGACATACAAACACATGATCTACAAGTGTCTGGAGGTTGGCGGCAACCAGTACGAGGCTTTACTGGAGCTCCGCAATACACCGAGACAAGACACGGGCCTGAGCCCGACGCAGATGATGTTCGGGAGGCTGACGAGAACCAGGATACCGGCCGCTACCAATAAAGCAGTCAGTAAAAGTCGGTCGGAGAAAGCCCAGCGGCAACGACGTAGACGGCGAAATTCAGTGAAGCAAACGTACAACAAACGAGCCAGGGACATAAAACCCCTATGTGCTGGACAGACTGTATTCTATCAGCATGTTCCCGGACAACGGTGGAGAAAGGGGGAGGTGGTGAGCAGAAACGATGAACGTTCTTATACGATCGAAGGTGACGCGGGTGGGGAGTATCGCAGAAATCGGGTACACATTCGACCAACGTGTATCCAGAGTTCACCCCTGCAAGACGTTCCCAATATTGTTATCCCTGATCAAGCACGCTCTGTTATGACCCCCAACCAGCTCAGCACTCCTCCCGTCCCTAATGCCATGGACAATGGATTGTTGATGCCAGATCCTGTACCACATGATGATTTTGGTGTGAACGATGGTCCGTCATCACCCCGACGATCCCAGCGAACTTGTAAGAAACCAGGCTGGTTGGATGACTATGTGACCAGTTAAACGAACGTGAAGTTACTGTCGGAAACTCTAAGAAATAAAATCAGCTCGGTGACTAACATTTAAAGATATTTACATTTATTTTCATTAGTTCGTTAATTGCGTTAGATCCTGATATAGATCTAGTGTTTAGTTTATTTGCATAAGAATGCGAATTCGTTTTAAACGTTTTGAGTATTTTTAAGTTCCTATATAGATATTTATTGTTTATTCAAAGACGTTGAGTCTGAAGTTCTGAAATGGTTCATTAGTATACTAGGAGTGTTTTTCTATTTTTAAAATAAGAAGGATGTTGATAGTTTGTTTTCATTGGCAAGACAGTTACGTTGTAATCAATATACGTCATTGCTCATGTATATGTTTACGTCATCCGTTGTTGTGGGTTACGGGCACTTCCTGTCTATGGGGCTACGCTATGGAAGTCGAAGTTTGATTTCTTCTTCTTCTTCTTCTTGATGTTGAGGGCCCACGATCAAGGCGTCGATCATTCTGGCTCCTATGGGTTGATGAGGGGGTTTGCGGTTTCACTATATTTTGTGTGCTGTTGCAGACTAACTATCTTTATCAACTGTACAACTATTTTCAAAAAGTATTTACATAGTCCAATGCCATAGTTTGTAGCCACGTTGGTGTTTTCTGGCTGGTTGTATGGGGAGTGGTAGGGATGAGGGAAGGTGTTAGTGTCTTGGAGAGTATCAGGAGCTGGAAGTGGATTTCAGTCAGTTCTCAGTTAGTAAAGTGTTTGAACCTGAAGTTCGTTCTTGAGTTTCTGTGTATGAGAGAGACTCTTAACAATGAACATCTATGATATAGATGTTGTTGGTGCTGTAGGTATTTCTCACAGATTACTCTGAGGTTGAAAATCTGTTCAGTGGTACTTCGCCCTGCCCTGAATCCTGCGTGTTCTTCAGTTATGATTTGTTCAGCTTGGGGTTTCAACCTGTTGAGTATTATTCTCAGGAGGACCTTGCTGGGATGGCTGATGAGGCTGATGGTGCGGTAATTCTCACACTACTGAAGGTTACCTTTTTTGGGAAGAGTGATGACAAGCGACTGGGTCCATGGTGTAGGCCACTCCCCACTCTGCCAGATCTTGTTACAGATAGTGGTGAGGGCATCAATTATCGCTTCTCCTCCTGCTTGTAGCAGTTCCGCGGGTATTTCTCCCTACAAGATCACTTATGTTCTTTGCTACTGATGATTTTATGCCATGTATATTGTTTCGTTTTATTGGTTTTGGAAAATAATGCATATGTACTAGTTAATGTGTATAATGCTTGTTGCGTACAAACTAATTGATCTTTGGAAGCAATAAAAATGTTAAATATAAATATAAAATTGATGTGCAACCCCATCCCCATTCCTTTACAATGCTTGCCATGTAAATATCTCTATCTGTTTATCTGTAAACACGTAATCGTTTTAATGTTGTTTTGTAGTTTTAGTAGACTAGTCCTTCTTTAGGGCGAGGGCCAGATGTAAAAAAAAACCAGACCACTGCTGGATGGGTGGAAAACGATGCTTAACGTCCTATTGCATCAGCGTTAAGGACGATCACCACGTCGCCACCCTGACAACAATGAACATCATCATCATATCAAAACTGAGTATTCTATTACCTTCGCTAATTAAAGAATTAGCTTATCTTATTCACCCCCCCCCCTCTCTCTCTCTATCTATCTATCTATCTATCTATCTATCTATCTATCTATCTATCTATCTATCTATCTATCTATCTATCTATCTATCTATCTATCTATCTATCTATCTATCTATCTATCTATCTATCTCTGGGTGTAATTTTAACTTAACTGGTTATGTTTAGGGTTTATATTTTGCACAGGTTGATGATCCATGAACTGTTTCAGTCTCGTGACCTCCCGTCCATCCTTGGATGTGAGAAGTGCCTGGTTAAAGGAAAGCTACTTCCCTTGCCACACCAATGGTTCCTAGAACGTTCGCAAGACAATCTTCTTACCAGTGTGAATGTGACAGTGGATATAACCCATATGCCAACTGGGGCCGGCCTACAACGCATTTCGACCAAAACATATCTTTTTCTAGAAGTAAGTCAAAGTTTAAAAAGTGCTGAACAACAAAATGTAGTTTACACTTTTGAATATTTCCAAACAAGATCTGCATACCAAAATAGGAGGAGGAACAAAGAAGCTTAACGTCCTATTGCATCAGCGTTAAGGACGGTCACCACGTCGCCACCCTGACAATAATGATTATCATCATCATATCAAAGATGAGATCCTACGGATAGCTCCACGTAAACTAAACGTAGTAAAACTGTTCGTTCCAAAAATGACAGGGATGGAAATGGATGCACGGGAAAACATGGGGGGCAATCAGCAACGTGCAAAACGTTTGAAAGTTTTAAAAAATCGTCTTACACATTAAGCAGAAATATTGATGACAAAATGTAGAAAATTAGCTTAGAGCGAAATAGATAGCATCGAATAAAACTTGACGTTAATTCACGAGTTATCTAAAGAGAAGTCCACACATGTTAAATTAACTTCCTTCAGACAGTCACGCAGACAGTCCTCCCAGAGAATATTTAACAGACTTAGCAACCCATGACTGTAGTTAGCTTACTCGTCAAACTGACCAGGGCGTCGTCCCGGTTAACTAGCTTACTTCGCGGAGATGACCAGGGTCTCCTAAAGCACTAAGTAGCTTCCGCAACTCATATCTCTATTTGATCTAGCCTGTTGCGGCTCTGACACGAAGTCAGGCGTAACCCAGGGTGTCTCCCAAGTATAACAGGTGGGGAGGATTGTCAAAGAAAGAATATTCAAATGTAGTCCCGTAGAAATGAGATTAAGAACCGAGAATTAAATGATTGGTCAGAGGAAATAGAACCTTGTGCATAGCCCCGCACCCAGAACCTTAACTCTTCAGTCGAATACTAACTTCGAAGCTGCAAGGGTCAAACCAAAGGAACAAACTGCAGTGTCCGCTTATCTCCACCTCATCAAGAGAGTGCTAGAGACTAGAGACGGTTTCACGAATCCCAGAGTCTAGAAGTAAGTTAACACTAGTAGTTTTGATATGTATTTGTTTATATATTTTATATTGATTCCTATTCTATCCTATCCTATCCTATTCCCCGTAACCCGGAGGTCGTAGGGGCACCACAGATGATCGTTTAACCAGCATACTCCATCTTTCTCTGTACTCAGCAGCCCTCATGGCTTCGCTCAGTGTCAAACCAGTCCATTCTCGAATGTTGTCATCCCACCTCTTTTTCGGTCTCCCTCTTCTTCTACCTCCTTGCACTGTGCCTTGCAGAATGGTCTTTGTAAGGCCTGATGATCTGGTGACGTGGCCATACCATCGGAGTTTCCGTTTCTTCACCACTGTGAGCAAGGTCATCGTGTTGTCCAATGGCTTGTGTGATGGTCTGTCGAACTTCGTCGTTGGTGATGTGTTGGGTATAGGAAATGCCCGGAAGTCTTCTGTAGCACGTCATGCCCATGCTTTGTATTCTTTGTTTTAGATCTGCTGTGAGGGTCCATGCTTCGCAAGCATATAGGAAGAAGGAGATGACAAGGGAGCGCAGCAGTCTTACTTTGGAATGTAGACTGATGGTCCTGTCTTTCCAAGGGCAGCAGTTGTTTGTGCGATCCTGGAGAGGACTTCCTGTCGGGACCCATTGTTTGATACAATGGCTCCTAGATATTTGAAGCTATGCACTGTATTGAGGGATTGGCCTTGGACTTTGATGTCCGTGTTGATGCCTTTGGTATAGTTGGTCATCATTTTGGTCTTCTCTGCACTTATTTCAATTCCATAAGCTCTGGAGGTGGTGTCAAGCCTCTGTACCAGCTTTCAAGTTTTTGTTCCTCTCCAGCCAATCCATCAATGCCATCCGCAAAACGAAGATTGGAAATTGCTCTACACCCTATGCTGATTGTGCCTTCGTAATTTCCAAGAGCATATGACATGATGCGCTCTAGGAAGATGTTGAAGAGTGTTGGAGAGAGTAGGCATCCTTGACGCACACCGATTGTTGTTCTGAACCAGTTCCCGATGACGCTGTTATGGAGGACTGCACTGGTAGCCTTGTCATACAGGCTTTTGATGACTTCAATAATTTTAGGGCTGATGTTGTACACTTTCATTGTTGCCCATAGAGCTGCATGCCAGACTCGGTCAAACGCCTTCTTGAAGTCTATGAACACATGATATAGATGTTGTTGGAGCTGTAGGTATTTCTCACAGATTATTCTGAGGTTGAAAATCTGTTCAGTGGTACTTTGCACTGCCCTGAATCCTGCTTGTTCTTCAGCTATAATTTGTTCAGCTTGTGGTTTCGACCTGTTGAGTATTATTCCCAGGAGGACTTTGCTGGGATGGCTGATGAGGCTGATGGTGCGGTAATTTTCACATTCATGAAGGTTACCTTTTTTGGGAAGAGTGATGACAAGCGACTGGGCCCATGGTGTAGGCCACTCCCCACTCTGCCAGATATTGTTACAGATAATGCTGAGGGCATCAATCATCGCTTCTCCTCCTGCTTGAAGCAGTTCAGCTGGTATGTTGTCCACTCCCGCTGACTTCCCTTTCTTCAGCGATTGCACTGCTGCCTCAACTTTTTCCCGGAGAATTGGGAGGATTTCTTCTTCTTCTCTGTTCTCGGGACATGCTAGAACTGATGGGTCTCCATTTGGTTTATTGTTGTAAAGGTCAGAGCAGTACTCTGTCCATCTGTCCAAGACTTCTTGTTCTTCTGTAAGGCATATGCCAGACTTGCTTTGGATCGTGGAGACTTTGGGCTGTTTAACACTTGTCAGCCGCTTCACAGTCTGGTAGGCCTTCTTGCTGTTGTTCTTGTTCAGACTGTTCTCTATTTCCTGGCATTGATCTTCTATCCAGTTCTCCTTTGCTGTGCGCATGTCTTTTCGGATGTCATTGTTGATTTTTCGGTAGAAATCAGCTCCCTGTGAGGATTTTTTTTTTAATCTCTCTTCGTTTATCACACAGATCCAAGAGTTCAGGTGTGATCCACGGCTTCTTCTTTGGTCGGTGCTTGCCAAGGATCTCAGTGGTGACATCTGTAACAACTGAGTTGAAGGTGATGGTCATGGTGTTGACATCTACTTCACCAGCCCCCAAAATGAGCAGTGGTGCAAATTTCCCTCCTATTGTGGCCTGAAATATTTCTGCCACCTCCGGGTCTTGCAGTTTGTCCAGGTCGAACTTCAGTCTAATGCACTTTGCTTTATTTACTCTCTTCAAGTGGAGCCGGAAGACATCACCACGAGATCGTGGTTACTTCCGATGTCTGCTCCTGGAAAAGTGCGTGTCCTGCCAATGTTGATGCTTGATCTGAAGCGTTTCTTGCCCATGATGTAGTCTATCTGGTTGTGATGCTCCCCGCCGGGACTATGCCATGTCCATCGTCTGGAGTTTTTGTGGAGACCAAGCGTGTTTGCCAGTACCAGATTGTTGTATCTAACAAACTCCAAGTCTCAGACCCCTTTCATTTGTCTCGTTGTTGCAGTGGGGTCCACATGTGTCTCCCCAGTTGTGGTGCGCATCTTGGCCAACCTTAGCATTCGAGTCGCCTTGCACTATGACTATGTCCTTCTTCGGCACTTGGTCAAGGACCGCCTGTAGATTTTCATAAAAATCCTCCACTTTGCTGTCGTCATAGTCTGATGTTGGGGCATAGGCCTGGATGATGGTAATGTTGAAAGGGGCTGTTCTCAGACGGATGGTAATGAGTCTACTGGAGACTGGGCGGCACCCCATGAAAGTGGCTAGAATTTTCTTGTGGACCAAGAATCCAACGCCGTGTTCGTTCCTGTCATCTCTACCGCTGAAATAGAGCTTGTGGCCTTTGTTGGTCTAGTTTCACCTAGGCCTTTCCAGCGCAGTTCGCTGATACCTAGAACGTTCCATCTATAGTGGTCCAGCTCGTGGGCCAGTTCTTCTAATTTTCCTTCCGCAGTTAGGGTCCTGACATTCCAGGTTCTTATGACGATGTTGTTTCTCGTGCGGATCTTGCTAAATTGTCTAAATTGTCCATCAGTAGCATACTTATCACCTCCGTCCTGGTGGCCAACGGAAGGCGCGGTTCTTGTTGAGCCGGGCGACGACCGATCCGGCATGGAATTAGTGGATAGTTTTATCATGTAGTGTAAAAAGGTAAAGGTAAAGGTAGTCCCATAGCCTTGTGGCCGTAGGGGAGCGTGATATTGGAGATCACACTTATCTTGGGCCAGCGTAATGAGGGTGATGCCCAACTCTCTCCCTCGCTGCTTTACCTTCCCCACCCTCAAGAGAGTAGGTACTCAATCACAGTTGAGTCAACTGGGGGCGTTGTTGTTTGTCGCTTCACACCTTAGCGGTCACCCATCCAAGTGCTAACCGCACCGGACGGTGCTTCACTTTCGACACAGTAGCGAGTGCTCCAACCACTGCACTATCCGACACCCCCATGTAGTGTGTCTTGCCCAATCCTCTCCAGGCTGTTGGCCACAGCCGAAATCCACGAATATAGTGTGGCTCACCTTGATTGCCAGGTAATAATAGTATGTTCATGATATATATAGTTTACATATACCGATTATTGTTTCTGAGACATTATGCATGTGGATTGATGTATCTTGGCCTTAAGATTCGGATTGAAGTGTGCATATGGGAACCCTGCAGGTGTCTGATGCTATGGACACTTTGCAGAGCGGACCGCATACTCATATCTGAAGAGAATATTGTAGCCAGAGTTCAGACTTTTACAGGTCAGCTCTGGGATGGTTTGTGGAGACAAACGCACGACGCTTGCTCCCGTGGTACAGAAGGAGAACAACCAAGATTCTACCTCTCCACGTCCGAACCTTGTAGCTACAAGACTCACCCGCTCAACCTGAGAAGCAAGACTCCTCAAAAGGCCTCCATCACGCGCCAAAGCGCCGTAGATATTGATAAGTCGCCCACAAATGCAAACTGAGTTCTAAACCGCGAGAAACATAGTCAACCACTTGAACAATAGTGGACTTGCTTAGCAAAGGATGAAGAAGACCTGAAAAACTTTCCCAGCACATTGAACACTTAGAATCATTAATTTTCAGTTTAATGAAGTAAATGTAAAAGTTGTGTTGAATATATAAAAAGTGAAATCACATACATACGACTGGTGTCATTCTATTTGTATTGTTGTGTATCTACTAGTTTTCTTCTCTTGAGACATAGTAACCTAGTCTTTATATCAGTAATAAGCATTTCTTAAATTGAGCCAAATAAAACTAAATCCCGAGAACAAATATAAATTTTATGTGACCTAGCACCGTGATCAGTCTCTCACATCGCTTTGGATTCTGGTAAAAGAACGATCGATAGTGGTAGCATAATGCCCCTTATGTCAATAAGTCTTACCCCCTAGTAAGATAAAACGTATATTCCCCAGAATATCATCACAGGGAGAGACGTGCACGAGCACTGCATACACATACACACACACACGTACGCACGTCCACACACACGTACGCCCACACACACACGTACGCCCACCCACATACACACACACATACACATTTTGGCAATTTATTCAGAAAATACAAGAAAGCATAATAATATAGCGCATCATCTTCTGATAAAGGTGACATGCGCCCACCCACACGAACCCTTCCCCCCCCCCCTATACCAACTCCTTCACACACACAAACACACGCACACTCACACAATTGTAGATTATAATCACACGATCCCGGAGCATATAGGCGACTACTGGTAACATTTTTCTGACACCAGCGAACCAGTTGATGGTAAGGGGAAAATAATATGGTCACACTTTGGCCAATTCCGGATTCGAACTAGGGACCTTTCAGTTACCAGTAAAGCCGCTCTACCAAGTCAAGTCAAAAGCGCTTTATTCCATAAAACCCCATGGGGCACGTGGATACACAAAAAAGAATAAAAAATAAACATAGAATAACATGAAAATCATAAAATACAATATAAAATACATATGTACATATATTACAAAAATAAAAGTTAATCTTTCACACTCGCGTTCTAAGACACATAATAAACATTTACAAAATACACATTCATTATTATCATATAACACAAGCATACTACATAAAACTTATGTCCACACAATCTGATCACAAATCGCACGCACTCTCTCGCAAGATTGGGTGATAAAGAAGGGGAGAAGGGGAGTACAAACTGGTATTGAGTATTTAAATTGTCATTATTGATTAAAATTAATCACTATTATTACTATCATTAATATTACAAATCAGTCTATTACGTTCTGAAGCAAACCATTATTATTCTCATAAATCTAGCCAGTTTCAGCAAAATAGTCTTATTTTTCGTTGAAAATAAATTTAAAAATTTAAAAGCATTCGGTCCACATAGAAAAACCTTTTAAGCAGCTCTTTTCGATCATCGTCGAAGTGTGGACATATAAAAATAAAATGAAATTCATCTCCTAGCTAATTAAAAGTACATTTATCACAGATTCTGTCACATCTCTGGATTCCAAGGAACCGACCCCTTTGCACTGATAACTTATGGTTTAAGGTTCTAAATTTTATGACAACAGCATCTAGACTGGCGGGCAAAACTGTCAAATTTTCTTCAAATTCAAAATTTTCTTTAAACATTCTATATTTATAATATAAATCATTTGTGTTAATTTCTGAGTGCCAGTTTTGTACATGTTGATCCTGCAGCCTTTTCTTTATCTCTTCTTTAAACCCTTCGGCAGAAAGATTCCATCCTTGAGACTGATCATACCAAACATTTCCTAACCCTAATTTTACCAGAGAATTCCTGACACAGTCTAAATAATCATGCTTGTACAAGTTCAGTTCGTACATCTACAGCAGAAACTTGTAAACCACACAAGATAATTTAGTACTATTTCCTTCAAAAGCAAGCTTATACCAAATATTTAACATACGGCGTTTTGCTAAAATATCTATGGGGAACTGACCTACTTCCATAAAACCACATGTCGGTGTACTTTTACCAAGCTTTAAGATAAACTTATAAAAACGTAGTTGCAATTTGTTTACCAGGTCAGTCAACTGAGGACACCATACTTCCGAACCATACAATAATATAGGTACAACAGTTTTATCAAAGAGTTCAATTTGCATGTCAATAGGTAAAGCCAATTTGGTGGATCGGTCATATATGTTTTTTCTGAGCTGGCTTAAAGCTTCCATTGTAATTGATTTTTATTCCCAGATATTGAAAATCGTACGTAACTTCAATTTGATCACCGTTGTACATGAAAATTGGGACATTTCTTACTTTACCTCTAGAAAAAATCATAACCTTTGGTTTTGCTACATTAACTTTTAGTTTCTAGAGTTGACAATAATCATACATTGAATCAAGGGATGTATGTAAAGCATCAGGCGATTCAGCAAAAATAAACAAAACAAACATTATCATACGCTTCAAAGGTTTCATTTTAATTAGTTGTATCAGAATCCGGATCCCTCAAGTTTGCCGTTCTGGCATTAAAGTCGCCTAATAGACAAAAGGATTCAGCATTCAAATTAACCATATCATTTTATGTGTGGACAAATGCATTTCCATCAAAATAGTCGGACCCTACCGGTGAAAAATAAACACAGCCAAATAAAATATCCCTACCTTTTGCGATCTAGTTTAAAATATAACACATTATTACATAACTCGTGATCAACAAACTTATATTTACTTGCTAAAAGGGGATCAATACATGCCTTTCGATCACATGATTCAATAATGGTGATATGGTTACATAATTCATTCTTAACACACAGCAGGACGCCATAAATTTAGTGCGATTTTTATAAAATACAGTAAAGTCAGGTAAGACGATTCTGTCAAGGTCATCAAATTTACTCTCAGAAACTAATTATCCCAAAAACTCTGTAAGATCGGGACTTAACAATTTGCTCCGAATCTGAGCAACGGAGCTACCCGGCCCCTCAACACTCGTACACACCGTGACTTTAAATACTAGCTTCAAGCTGAATCCTTCTGTGGGTTGCTCTTCACATTTTATTTAATATGAGTTGCCGTTAATGTTCTCTGATGTTAACTTCATTCATTATACTTTTTATATGTTGCAGCTGGTAAATGAATGGCGAGTAAAAGAAACAAAAGAAACATCAGCACAAACAGACCCAAACACAGAAGTCAGTGCTGTAGAACGTAGACAAGACAACCATGATATGCCTAAATATGCAGCTGGAGACGTCAGTAAGGCTAATGGTGGGAGTACGTCAAGTGAAAGCTTTCAAAATAGTTCTGCAGCTGGCTTCCAACCGTCACAAGACGAAAACACTAGTGTGAAGACAATTGCTGACGGCGAAGCTTCTGGGTCAGAAGATCCACGGTCAGCACATGGTCAGTTACATCATGACCCGTCCACGGAGAATCGCTTGATGACGGTGCAGAATGGAAACTCATCGCCAGCTTTGCCGTTGGAAAACTCTTCATATAAGCAGCGGCTTCAGTTTCAACCTGCTTCTGCAAGAGTACAACCAACACCTCCCCCTCGGGTTGACTGGTCTGGAAACCCTCCTGTTCAGCCTGCACTTCAGGTGCAAGCGTTCAAGGACTGTACGGTTATTTTTCACCCTTCTACCAACAACACTACGCACATTGAGCGACCCAAGATGCAAAACATGCAAGTTGGGAAAATAAACACGATTGCAGAGGCGTCGGAACCTACAGCTCAGCAAGAATGGGAAGCGCCAGGCCCTCGAGACAATCCTGTCAGCGAGCTGGATGGAGCAGCACAACCAGCTGAAGTGATGGCCAATCCACCAACAGGCAGTCCTGTCACTGAAGCCATGGCCAATCCACCAACAGGCAGTCCTGTCACTGAAGCCATGGCCAATCCACCAACAGGCAGTCCTGTCACTGAAGCCATGGCCAATCCACCAACAGGCAGTCCTGTCACTGAAGCCATGGCCAATCCACCAACAGGCAGTCCTGTCACTGAAGCCATGGCCAATCTACCAACAGGCAGTCCTGTCACTGAAGCCATGGCCAATCTACCAACAGGCAGTCCTGTCACTGAAGCCATGGCCAATCTACCAACAGGCAGTCCTGTCACTGAAGCCATGGCCAATCTACCAACAGGCAGTCCTGTCACTGAAGCCATGGCCAATCTACCAACAGGCAGTCCTGTCACTGAAACCATGGCCAATCTACCCACAGGCAGTCCTGTCACTGAAGCCATGGCCAATCTACCAACAGGCAGTCCTGACCTTGAGCCGGCCATGGAGGGAGCTGTAGCTATGGCACATCCTCAGTCTGCCTCAAACGAACGCACAGCCCAGGACGGAACGTCACAAACTGTGGTTGAAACACTGCTTGCCAAGCAGCCACAGCAGGCTGAAGACCATGACTTTCACAGGTCGAGGGAAGTGTAACCTGTGATACACATTTTCCTTATGCGATTAATATTCTTCGAATTTTCATTCATAAAGACGGTGATAAATGTCCTATTTCCAAAACCAATATCATGATCTTTCCTCTTCAGATTCCTATTCTATCATATCCCGTAACTCGAAGGTCGTTGGAGCACCACAGATGATTGTTAAGAGTCCGCTGGACCTAAAGCAATAATCATGTAATGTAATGTCCATTCTCGAATGTTGTACTCCCACCTCTTTTTCTGTCTCCTTCTTCTTCTGCCTTCTTGCACCGTGCCTTGCAGGATGGTCTTTGCAAGGCATGATGCTCTGGTGACGTGGCCATACCCTCGGAGTTCCCGTTTCTTCACCACTGTGAGCATTGGTGATGTGCTGAGTACAGGAAATGCCCAGAAGTCTTCTGTAGCACCTCATCTCCATGCTTTGTATTTTTCGTTGTAGATCTGCTGTGAGGGTCCATGTTTCGCAAGCGTATAGGAAGATGGAGGTGACAAGAGAGCACAGCCGTTTTACCTTGGAATATAGACTGATGGTCATGTCTTTCCAAATGGGCTTCAACCTTGTCAGGGCAACAGTTTTTCACGAGCCAAGTTCGTATCCGCGAGTGCGATATGCATAGTTTTGACCGTGTTTTTTTACTGTAAGGAACACGTTCGGTCGAGTTGCACGTGTGTTTCTAGAGTGCGGACTTAGTAGGCCTAATAGCGCGTGTATTTTGTAAGTAAATTTTTGATTGGATTGTCAAAAGAATTTCTATTTTATGAACATATATTAGAGTAGAATGAGTTGGGGGTTAGATGCCAGCCAGCGTTCAAAGGGTGTTGACAGAGAGCATAGACCTTAGTGAAGACTCTATTGTTTTTCTTTGGGTGACGATGTGTGTGGTTGCTGGGTTGCGACTCAATCGTGAAAGCTGTTGCTGTAGTTGTTTCCTCTCTGGCCTAACGAGTTGGGTGGTAGGTTGAGAACCATTCATTTACGCTGTTGGTTGTGCGTTTGTGGGTGAATGTATTTTCAGTTTCTTTGGCTTATTTTGGTAGGTGCCCTGTTCAATCGTAGAACTTTGGGTTGGGGGTGATTGGAATGGGGGAGGGGGAGGGGAGGGTACCGATGGGGGAGGGAGGGGGAGGGTATCATTTTCATAAATATGTATTAATGGCCGTGCAGCAAGCGTTAGTGTCATTACGAATAAGTATATTATTTGTGTATAGTAATTTAGATGTATTAAGAGCAAATTAAAATGGAAAACCGTTGAGTTTCTTCCAGCTTCAGTTTTAAATTATATTATGGTAGCTGAGATAGGCTAGTGTTGTTTCAGAACTCCATTACATTACTGAGACGCTGGCTTGCTCCGCCATTTTTTCTGGGCTGGGTTGTCCATACTGAGCGAAGAAGTTTAAAAGTGGTTTGACCTGGAGACTTTCATCTCTCCTGTTTCTCCCGTGGGGGTGCCGGGGGTTTCAGTATAAATAGTAACCCCAGTTCTGGAAATTTATTGCTTTAAAATCCCACTGTCGCTGTCTTTCTTCTTTATAATGTCTCATTCCTACTCTGTTCTATCAATCTATTATACTATCTTCTTCTTCGCTAGACCAGTCACCTACATTTTGTTAATTTGAAAACTCTTCCGGAACAAAACTCCTTATTTGTGTGTGAGGTCTGTTGGATCAGCTTTGGAATATTGGACGCTTTCTGCCATGTGGTCACTGGGGCTCCCTGTGCTGTTATTATTTAGCAATGTAGGCATTTTATATGTATGTGTTTTGTTGATATTTTATAATGTTTATATTTTATTTTGGTTTTATAAACGGGGGTTCGATAAATTAGAGTATAGCCTCAGCGTCCCTTGCGTGGGATGTCTTTATTGTAAAGTGACTGGCTTGTGGAGTACCTTCAGTGTTACCACTAGGTTTTTTTCGGCAGACCTTGTATGCGGATCACGGGCGAGTCTTCTTTCAGCGAAGTTGTCTTCTTGATTTTGTGGTCCTGATTCGGCTCTTTGGAGTCCACTGGACCCTGTAAGCAATGAATAACTAACTAAATAACTTCCTCTCTCCTGTCGCCACATCATCGCTTACCTCCCCTGAGCCAGTCTATCATATTCGTTTTTGTGCGTGGTTAATTTCAGCAACAATTGAACTTTCAAGTCAATACCTGCAACAAGAAACGGTGTTAAAATTCTGGAGGAGACGATTCTTTGATTGACCAATTTACCGAGTTCGCCGCTTGCAAAAATCATTCAGACCTTTTTGACTCAATTAAAAAAATCAAATATATATTTATGTGCCAGAACTGAGAACATTTCATCAGAAAAACTCTTTGAGAAAACGTCTGGTGAAGATGACTAAAAATTAGCGAAGAAAAAATGGAATTGATATAGCGCAGAGGATCATTGGATATTTTTAATATCGTGCTGTAACAGATTTGCCAAATATTGTTTACTTTTGCCCTACTGAACTATCGTTTGAGTTGATCTTTCTCTCATTCCCATAATTATTAGTTTGAGTGTACATTAGTATACATGAGTGTCGTATGTTTGCGTGTGTGAGTTGTCTGTCATTGAGCATTAATACATTTTTTAATGAAAAATGTTTCTAGTGTGTGTTGTTAGTAGCACCTAATCTCCATGCTTTGTATTCTTCGTTGTAGGCCTGCTGTGGCCGTCCATGTTTTTGCAAGAGTATAGGAAGATGGAGATGACAAGGGAGCGCGGCAACCTTACCTTACCTTACCTTACCTTACGGAGCGCTGTCCTGTGAGTTGCACGAGCATAAATGTGGTAGTGGCCGTGTTGACGAAGTGAGAGCTTTCGGGTGTAAAGGGCCTTTTTTGGCCGTAATTCGTGTGTTGTTGTATTCTGTTCACTCCTCGACGAATACGAATAAGCCCAAACATTTGAACAGTATTCGATCTGTATGATGTTGAGGGCCATGATTCCATCTTCACTGACTTCTCCCTGAGCCATTCCAGATCCACTCCCACAGACCTTCCAGGAGTTGAACCATCTCACACTCACAACTCCACCACCTGCCCGCGCTAGCCCACAAGACAAATGGAGGTACAGACCTCTTCGTGTGTTAAACGTCAACTTCCAGTCCTATCCTATCCTATCCTGTCCCGTAACCCGAAGGTCGTAGGGGCACCACAGATGATCGTTTAACCAGCATACTCCATCTTTCTCTGTCCTCAGCAGCCCTGATGGCTTCGCTCAGTGTCAAACCAGTCCATTCTCGAATGTTGTCCTCCCACCTCTTTTTCGGTCTCCCTCTTCTTCTACCTCCTTGCACTGTGCCTTGCAGAATAGTCTTTGCAAGGCCTGATGATCTGGTGACGTGGCCATACCACCGAAGTTTCCGTTTCTTCACCACTGTTAGCAGGTCATCGTGTTGTCCAATGGCTTGTGTGATGGTCTGTCGGACTTCGTCGTTGGTGATGTGTTGGGTATAGGAAATGCCCAGAAGTCTTCTGTAGCACCTCATCTCCATGCTTTGTATTCTTCGTTGGAGATCTGCTGTGAGGGTCCATGCTTCGCAAGCATATAGGAAGATGGAGATGACAAGGGAGCGCAGCAGTCTTACTTTGGAATGTAGACTGATGGTCCTGTCTTTCCAAATGGGCTTCAACCTTGTCAGGGCAGCAGTTGTTTGTGCGATCCTGGAGAGGACTTCCTGTCGGGACCCATTGTCTGATACAATGGCTCCTAAATATTTGAAGCTATGCACTGTGTCGAGGGATTGGCCTTGGACTTTGATGTCCGTATTGATGCCATTGGTGTTGTTGGTCATCAGTTTGGTCTTCTCTGCACTTATTTCCATTCCATAGGCTTTGGAGGTGGTGTCAAGCCTCTGTACCAGCTGTTCAAGTTCTTGTTCCTCTCCAGCCAATCCATCAATGTCATCTGCAAAACGAAGATTGGAGATTGCTCTACCCCCTATGCTGACTGTGCCTTCATGGTCTGCAAGAGCATCCGACATGATGCGCTCTAGGAAGATGTTGAAGAGTGTTGGAGAGAGTAGGCATCCTTGACGCACACCAATTGTTGTTCTGAACCAATTCCCGATGGCTCTGTTGTGGAGGACTGCACTGGTAGCCTTGTCATACAGGCTTTTGATGACTTCAATAATTTTAGGGCTGATGTTGTACACTTTCATTGTTGCCCATAGAGCTGCATGCCAGCTTCCAGTCAGCCAGCGAAAAAAGGGCAAAAAAAAATCCAAACCTTCTTGGCAGGCACAGAGACATGGCTGGACCAATCGAAATCCTGCCAGAAAACTACAAGGACTTCCGAAGGGACAAAGGAGGAAGAGATGGAGCAGTTCTTATCGACCTAAACAGTTTTGAGGTGCCGGAGCATGACGTGGATGACTGCGAACAGCTCTGGTTGAAAGTGAAGCTGAAAGGTCGTCGCGCCCTCTACGTCAGTGCGTACCACAGACCCAGCGTCAGTGATGAGCTGAGTCTGAAGAGGTTTGACGTGTTGCTGCAAAGGGCATCTCAGCTGAAAATGCCTATCTACTAATAGGTGGAGATTTGAACGTTCCTGGCTGGGTTTGGCAGACTCCCACATTCAAACCCAGTTCCTCGTATGCCTGACTCCATACCGATTTCTTGAATATCATCAGCGACAGTGGACTTGAACAGATTGTCAGGAAACCCACAAGAGAAGACAACACCCTAGATCTGTTCCTTGCCACCCGTCCGTAATCAACAGTTCCAATCGGTCTTCGGGGATGGGCAGCAGTACACTGAATCAGAATTCTGCGAGAGGATAAGAAAGACCACACAGGCCTACCCAGAGATGGAGGATATCATTGTGACTGAGAGCTGTGTACAGGCACTATTAAAAAACCTTAACCCCTACGAGGCATGCGGCCCGGATGGCATCAGAATAAAAATCCTGATGGAGTTGGCGCCAGAGCTTGCCCCTGCGCTGACGTTACTTTTCCAGTCCTCCCTGCCGACCGGCGTTGTTCCAGCAGACTGAAGAGCAGCCCACGTCACACCCATCTACAAGAAAGGAGAACAGTACAACCCTGCTAACTGCAGGCTAGTCTCCTTCACTAGCGTGGTGTGCAAGCTCCTGGAGCACGTTGTCGTCAGTGCAGTCATGCAGCACTTTGAGGAAACAACATCCTGACCGGCACGCAACACGGCTTTAGAAGGGGGAGATCCTGTGAAACCCAGCTCATTGAGTTTGTAGACGAAGAGCTGACGGCCAACCTGCAGAACAGCAAGCAGACCGCCGTCCTAGTTATGGACTTTGCTAAGGCGTTTGACCGGGTCAAACATAGCTTGCTGCTACACATGTTTCAGCGATATTATGGCATCCAGAGCAGTACAAACGCATGGATCTCCAACTTCCTCAATAACAGAATCCATCCAGTCGTGGTGGGAGGGATTGTCCGATTCGCTCTTCATTCGTTGACCTCACGTACGGTGTCCCTCAAGGCTCCATGCGAGGTCCTTGTTTTTTTCTGGTGTACATCCACGACTTGCCCGAGAAGTTGACATCGGCGGCGAAACTGTTTGCGGAAGACACGGCAGTCTACAGGATGATTTCCGATGGCCTAGACGTTGACCATGACTAGCTACAACAAGACCTCCATCACTTTGCCGAGTTGGAGAAGAGCTGGGACATGGAGTTTCATTCTGCCAAATGTCAGACCCTGTGAGGGTCCAGGAGTAGGAGCCCACTCCACTCCAGCATTTGCGCATTATAAATGGACATCATCATCCTTACTCACATGAATTCCATGGCCACACCCTAGAAGCTGTTCCATCTGTCAAATACGTTGGTATTACCATCCACCGATAGATGAACTGGGACGACCACATAAACAGCATTTGCAACAAAGCCAACCGGACCTTGGGATTCCACAGACGGAATTTGAAGATCAGCAAAATCAGTATCAAAAAAAGAAACTACAACGCCTTCGTGCGACCCTTGCTGAAATAATCTTCATCCGTCTGGGATCCTCACACCAACCAAACATTGACACAATTGAAGTCACACAGCGTTGTGCAGCGCGCTTTGTCCTTGACCGCTTTCGCAATACTTCAAGCGTCAATAGCATGTTGGAACGGCTTGGCCCTCACTGGAAGAGCGACGCCGACTTTCCAGGCTCTTCGTGTTATTTAAGGTGCAGCATGATCAGACCCGCTGTCCCAACATCAAGGCAAACTATTCCGCTTCCCCCTCGGCAGCGAGGAGGCCACGGCCATTAATTCTCCCTCATCTCCATCAGAACCCAATACCGCAGTTCCTCCTTTCTCCCACGAACCATCAACGTTTGGAACGGTCTGTTAAGAGGAGTAGCTGAGGCCACAACTCTTGAAACGTTTGCCAACTTGCCTTTTCTGTGTAAGGTTCTTGAGCGCATTGTTTTGACACAGCTTCTGCCTCATCTCGATGCACATAGCATGCTGGAGCCGTTTCAGTCAGCCTACCGAAAAGGCCACAGTACAGAGACCGCGTTACTGTGTGTGGTCAATGATGTGTTTGTTGCAGGCGGCGGATCATGGTAGGGTATTGATCTTGTCGCTACTTGACCTGTCCGCTGCGTTCGACACAACAGACTACGGAATTCTGAGCGCAAGTTTGGAAGAGCCCTTTAGCTGCACTAGGATGGTTTTAGCATGATTTCGTTCTCACCTCTCCTGCCGCACTCAGTCTGTTATTATGGCAACGTCAGGTCCGCACCCTCACCCTTGGAGTATGGAATGCCACAGGGCTCAATTCTTGATCCTGTCCTGTTCACAATGTACACTCAACCACTCAGTTATGTGATAAATGCTTTCCAACATCTTTATCATTTCTTTGCTAATGATTCTCAGTTGCATAATTATGCTCCTCCTTTAGGGGTTCTTTTGCTCTTGCCAGAACATGTCCGAGTCTGTGCATCAGTTCCGTGGCCAGTTGGATAAGTACGTACAAACTAAAAATGAATGACGAAAAGACCGAGCTCATCTTGACTGGTTCACAGAGTAGACTGCAGCAGGCACCATTTCATTCAATTTCTGTCTCAGGTCATCAAATTGAATTTTCGAAGTCTGTCCGGAATCTAGTTTGCCAATGGAGACGAAAATAAATAGTCTGTAAAAAGCTCTAAACGTCCATCTCCGAACTCTGGGCAAATACGCCAGTATCTTACTAAAGGTGCCAACAAGGTTGCTGTCTCTTTCATTCTTTCTGGATCTGATTACAGTAATTCTCTTTTGGCTGGCCTTGTAATAAACTTCCGGACTTCTGCTCGCCTCGTCCTTCGTCAACCTCATAACTCTAGTGTTACTTTCTCTCTGGCAACCTTACACTGGTAAAGGCTCGCATCGATTACAAAGTTGCTTCTCTTTGCTTTCACCGGAGGTTAAAGGTCATGGGTCAGTGTGCATTTTTTTTAAATTGTTAAATTGAATTGAATCCACTGTCTGCACACTGATAAAGTGATGTTTTTTATACTTAGACGTGATGTTGGTTATTATTTCATACGATGCTAACGTGCTTTATCTCATAATGTTGTACAGTATTGTTCAAATATTTGGCTTTTTTTTTTTAGATGTGCATGTCATATTTGCATTTCTTGCTATGTTTGATTGTTTCATCTCATAATGTTTTACCACTTTGTTTAAATATTTATCCTTGTGTGTGTATGTGTGTGTATGCGTGCGAGCAAGCTTTAAATTTGGTTTTGCGCTATAAAAATGCATTATTATTAATATTGTAAGCCACACGGTCAACCGTATCCCCACTTTCTGGAAATTTAGTGCTTTAAATTCCCACTGTCGCTGTCTTTCTCATTTGCTCTTTCTCATTCCTGCTCTGTTCTATCAATCTGCTACACTATCGTCTTCTTCGCTAGCCCAGTCTCCTACCTTTTTTCTTGTAAACTCTTCCGGGACAAGACTCGATCTTGTTTGTGTATGAGGTCTGTTGGATCAGCTTGGGAATATTGGACGCTTTCTGCCGGGTGGTCACTAGGGCTTCCTATGATGTTATTATTTAGCAATGTAGGCATTTTATATGTATGTGTTGTGTTGATAATTTATAATGATGTTTGTATTCTATTTTGTTTTTGTAAACGGGGATTCGATAAGTTGGGGTGAAGCCTCAGCCGTCCCCTGCGTGGGATGTCTTTATTGTAAAGTGACTGGCTGGTGGAGGGCATTCAGTTTTCCCAATAGGGTTGTTTCAGCAGATCTTTTATGCGGATTGAGTGTTGTCCGGTCCTGATTTGGCTGGGAAGAGTCCGCTGGACCTAAAGCAACAATTATGTTAATGTAAAATGTAACCCCCCAGGGTACGGCCGACGCGAGCGAGCGCAGCCCATTTTTGTTTCAAGATTCTCTATCAGGATATTTTGCCCCGAGCATGCGCGAGCTCGCGCCGTCCTGCCACCATCCCGAGGGGAAAAAACCCCGTGCGGCCGACAAGCTAATTATAAAAAAAAAGTAATAAAATAACATATTGTCTTGTCTACGTCTGTTGAATGCATGTTTCTTGCGATCTTGTATATTTTCTCCGACTCCACGGTCAACTCCAAGCAACGACCAGGAATGGAGACCTCACGCACACCACAGTGTAAAGAATCGCTTCTTAGTCTCCCTCCTGGTCCATTACATTCCACAGACCGTGGAGCAGACAAAATCTACTCTGCCTTGCATCCTTTTATGTGTTTACTTGTCCGCTATGCCTTTTTGTTAATAATTCCTCAACAATAAAGGAAAACATTCACACGTTCTGTCACTCTCAGAAAAGTTAGAATGTTTACTACAATATCAAATTAGAGCTAGCACAGATAGAAACGGTATGAAAAACCACACAGACAGAATACTAGGGACGTAGACGTTAAACTAAACAAAAACTCTTGCGTTGACTTTCAAACGTTGAATTTACTTCTTTTTCTCAAAGTCATAAAACCAATTCCTTTGTCATATAAAAATAATACAATGTAGCAAATATAACAATTCTTTTACACTACACCACAATATTAATTACTTCCAGACAGCGAAAAAAAAATATATGTTCTAAACTTCTGGGAAATTTCACATTTCAGAATTATTTCTTTCCATTTACGTTTAGGGTTTTCTCAGTAAGAAGAGAAAATGAATTCCAATTTATAAATTACTAACATTTTATAACTAACTTCTTCAACAAAATAACTCAACAATTCTAACTTTCGAATACTAGTTACAAAATTTAGAATTCCGTAAGGTGAAATAATTTAATAAAAATTACTTTCGTTTTTATATTTCTTCTCAATTTCGATCTGATATTTTACTTGCATTTTCACTTTATTTTTAACGTGAGCAAAGGCCGGGCTATTATATCTTTGGTAAATTCTGCTTCGGTTTAGGATCTAAAGTCACAAACAAATAATAATAAGGCTTCTATAGTTTTTTAAAGGAAATAAGCTCACGGTGCTAACGGTTATCAAAACGATTCGAGACACACCAATTCTGCTCGGAAACCGTCCTTTTATTACGCGGATCCAAGCAAAATTAGCTGTTGGCCAATCAAATCTTGGCCAGCGGACCGAGTTGAGAGCGAGAGAGACCCGTATGTTGTTGTCCCTAGGACGTCTCAGCGGTGTAAAGTGAAAGAAGCGCCGCGAACGATCTACGATTTCTACTTAATAAAATAATAATAATAATAATAATAATAATAATAATAATAATAATAATAATAATAATAATAATAATAACAGGCAATTTATACAGCGCTTTCCAGAATCACAAAGCGCTTTACACAAACAAATGTAAACACAACATGCGTACAATGGTCAATAACACGCAACCACATACACATCCCAACATCAAAAATAACTAACAACACTCACTCATGGCGCCTAAGAAAAGGCCTCTCTAAAAAGATGCGTCTTCAAGTTCAATTTTTAAAAGACGCTAGTGAAGGACTGTGACGGACGGACCGAGGTAATGAGTTCCAGGTCTGAACGGAGAAGAAACTGAAGGTTCTACCACCGTGTCTCACCCTGTGGTATTCTGGTACACGGAACATCCTTTCATCTGCAGACGAGCGGAGAGACCGAGAAGGAACATAGACAGTCAAAAGTTCGGAAAGATAGCTAGGAGCAGTTCCAGAGATGATGTGGTAGCAAAGACATGAGGTTTTATATTTAATTCGTCGTTCAACTGGGAGCCAGTGTAGTTCTTGAAAGAGAGGCGTGCAATGCTGTGATTTCCGTGCTTTGAAGATGAGTTTAGCTGCAGAGTTGTGGACTTGCTGAAGAGGTCTAAGGACTTTCTGTGTGCAACCCACAAGGAGTGAATTACAATAATCCAATCTAGACAGAATGCATGCGCTAACTAGTGTTTGTGTTGCTTCTTGTGTGACATACTGTAGAATGGAGCTTATGCGTCTAAGTTCAATGTATGCAATCTGACAAGTTTTTGCAATGTGTTGCTGCATGGAGAGATCCTGATCGAGAAAAAACCCAAGGTCGCGAATAGTGTCAGAAAAAGAAATAGAAGTAGTTCCAAAAGTGATAGTTGAGGGAAGAGAAGAGGGGTCTGCAGATGACGGAGAAACACGGAGAGCCTCAGTTTTGTTATCATTTAGCTTGAGACGGCTGTTTGACATCCACGATTTTACATCAGTAACACAATCTTGAAAGGTCTGAACTAAATGATTGTAGTTAGAAGGAGAGTCAGAGTGATTAAGTTGGGTGTCATCAGCATACATGTCGTGGCGGACAGAGTGTGAGTTAATGAGACGTGAGAGAGGAGAGGTGTACAGAATGAACAGAACAGGGCCAAGCACAGAGCCTTGAGGAACGCCAAAATCAAGCGGTTGTGCGGTAGATTTAATACCATTTACGAGAACAGCTTGTTTTCTTTCTGAGAGATAAGACCGAAACCAGTTAAGAGCACTGTTTTGGATTCCAAAATCGTTATTGAGACGTGATAAAAGAATTTCATGATCGATAGTATCAAAAGCGGCTGAAAGATCCAAGAGAAAAAGAACTGAAATTTTGTCTTTGTCTAAAGAAATCAGAAGATCATTTAGAACGCGAAAAAGAACGGTCTCTGTGCTGTGCCCAGGACGGTAAGCAGACTGATGAGAAGTGAGAAGACTGTGAGCAGATATATGGGAGAGAAGTTGATGAAGGATGAAACGTTCAAGTAGTTTAGAGTTTACTTCTTCAAAGGTTGACAGTGATTAATTCCCCGTGCAAAACATGAGCCAGTATTGTCTGACTACTAGCATCGAACTAGCACGGGGCTTATTATTAAATTACGAAAGAAAATTAGCTTGATAAATCGGACACAGCCGGACACATTTGCCATTTGGGACCATCTTCTATCCATAGGTAAGTGTTGACACAAGTTCAATTCTCACTCAAATACACTTCGTAACTATAAGTTTTAAGACGAGACCTGCTGGCAAACTTGAGTTAACAACTAACAAGTTGTAAAGAAAAGATTCTGAGTTCCCGAGTTTCTCTCTAACTAAATTAAAATTGCAAAGGCAACAGTAGGAAAACAAATCTCGCTGGTTATCACGCTAACCTTCGAGACTTTTAGCACACTAAACATCGAATCCAGTTTTTAAATAAATTAAACATTTTCACACAATTACACTCTAATTTTTCAATGCACAAGAAATAATATGTTATTTTACTACATTTGATCAAGCGGATTCTCTAGATTCAGTCTAAAAGTACATCAACAACAAACTAGATCCAAGCAGTCTCAATCTACTTCATATTAGGCCTAGTCGACCGGCCGAAACTTCACAAGAATAAAATATAAATTCTCAGTATGCAATTTTTTCAGTCACCCAATATTCACTCAAAGCTACACAAATGAATACACAAATGCAGTCGAACTTTTCATCTTTGTTGTTTTTCTAATCTAAACAGCTGTTAAATAGATTAGTTCTTGGTTCTAAATATGCAGTATTGTAGGCCTATTCCTTCATCTCCCATAAATGAGGAAAGTTATTTTGTTGCAGAATTACAACAGCTCCACTTAATCTTTGGCTCGAATATTTACCACTGAAACATTCTCTGCATGATTAGAAAAAAAAAGTCAACATAAAGTCAGAATGAGGTAATTTCCCTCACCTTAGGCTTGGAGTTCATTTCTACAGTGGTTTGCTAAATCTCAGCAGACACAGCAAGGGATAAAACAACTTCTGCCAGGAATTTATATTTTAAATGAAAACCATTTTTCTGCACATTCTTGAATAAAAAGTTTCAAGGATTATGATAATAGATTGTTTAGGAAGAATTAATAATAAACGTTCATGTAAAAATAAGCTCTGGCCAGTCCAGGGCTTACAGTATTATAATTTACAAAATACATACATGTAAAGACTGTGTTACGTTTGCGACGCGCACTATGATACGTTTGAGACGCACAAGATGGATCCGATCGTTTTGTTTTGCAAAGCATTCAATAACAGAGTGTATTTACCTTTGATTTGATTTTGCGTTGTTGTTAGATGAAGCTTTGTATAACGTTGATAATTTTCGTTGGTCGATATTATTGGAGAATTCTCTAGAGTTGCTTGTTTACTATCGATCGAAGCTTCGCGATAAATGTAGTAACAGCTGAGACATTCTTGGAAAGTAAGGAAAGTTGTATGACGTAAGACAGTGATGACGAAGTTTATTTTGATTGGTTGTAATGCGTCACGCTGGAATGTTCTGACGTTATCTGGAGTCTAGAAAAACTATATAATTGATGCACTGTGTCTGAAGAGGAGAGAAAGTGAAAAGCGATTGAGAGATTGTATGCAGTTGTTGATATATGCTGAATAAAGTTGGAAACCTTCATACGACTCCTGCCATGCTGCTGAGTGAACAGGTTGCGTGGATAAACGAATCCGAGTTACACTTATCAGGATTCAAGCATTGGGGCTGAATCAACTACTGATAAAGAAAACCAACAACGAGTGTAACAGACTGACTTTTGGAACAATATTTAGCAGGACACATTCCACATTGCACTAATTCATATCACATCAAAATCACGGACTATAGAAAGGCAAAACGTCCAACAGTGAATATATGAAACATTGTTTAACTAATAAATCAATTATTCAATCCTGAAACAATGAAATAGGAACATATCAAATTTGCATTGCTCATACTCTCACTAAGTCGTATACACAAACACATGCACACACATACACAACCGTGTAGAAATGACGTTGTGATGACTGCAGAGTTGCCAACCCCCCCAAAAGTTTTCAGTAGTAAAATTTCTGAATTTCAGTAGTTTTATGACATTTTCCGTAGCCATATGTCCTCGCATTTGTTTTAAACGAAGACATGCATACACAGTCTGCAACGAAGGTCGTGAAGAGTGTTTCCGCACGAATTATTGAGAGATCCATATCGGGCTTGAAGAAGGTGGCTACCGACTGAACAGGGACTAACTTTTCTGGATCAGGGCAACGACTTTTGTGACGGTTGCCATTCACGTGTCGCGTCACATCGTGTGATCTCGATGACGCAGTGATGCACGGAAATTTTTCAGAATACTCTTTCCTGTACTCTTAATTTGCTGTCCTCTTCTTTTTTCTGGGCTTTCATCGCTAGTTTTCTTTCTTTTTGGCATCATGGATTGAAAATACGCCTCACACAAACTTTTCTTCTCGCGCCGTAGAACGTGACCCGGAAACAAAAGTGTCACAGAAAGGTCGAGGTTTTGTGCACCGATTGGCCGTTTGCAAATCCACTTCACGGTGATTGGTCGAATTTCCTAACATGCACTGGGAGCGTGATCTATTACACCGTGCACGTAAACTGAATGACCGTGACCTTGAGGTGCTACGGGAGGCACAGGCGCTCAATAAAACTCGTTAAAACTGTAATACTATTGTCGAAAATTGACTTTCCGTAGTAAATTTTCGATTTGCGTAGCTCCGTAGCCGCGTATTCATTTCCGGAGTAAACTACGGAAATTCCGTAGTGGTTGGCAACCCTGTGACTGTCGTGAAACTCTACATACATTATTTTGACACACTCAACATGATTTTGACATTATTTTGACATTTTCCCATTTTTTGAAGCTATCCCTAACCCTAACCCTAATTCAAACCCTAACTCTTAATCTAACGCTAAGCCTAACACAGCCCTAACACTAACGGAACACTGTTTTGACGCCAAAATAACGGGGCCGTCAAAAGAAAGTACGTAGAGTTTCAAGTGTATGTCAGAGTAACGTCGTTTCTACCTAGCCACATACAGACAACCACACACACACCCACACACACCCACACAGACAAACACACTTGTTTTCACGGTGTTTCCTGAAACGCCACATACGTTGTGTTGACAATGGGTCATTATTCCATTGGTTCAACAATTTTAGCCAATGAAAATAATAACATAAGATATTCAAAAAAATACATTGAAAAAATATAAATATTACTGAGAACCGGAAAATTCACGTTCTCTACACAGGACCCTAACTGCAGATGGAAAATTAGAAGAACTGCCCCACGAGCTGGACCACTATCGTTAGAGCATTTTAGGTATCAGCGAATTGCGCTGGAAAGGCCTAGGTGAAACAACGACCGACAAAGGCCACAAGCTTTATTTCAGCGAGAGAGATGACAAGCACGAACACTGCGTTGGATTCTTGGTCCACAAAGACATTCTAGCTACTGCTATGGGTTGCCGCCCAGTCTTCAGTAGGCTCATTACCATCTGTCTGAGAGCAGCCCCTTTCAACATCACCATCATCCAGGCCTATACCCTAACATCAGACTATGACGACAAGTCGAGGATTTCTATGAACATCCACAGGCTGTCTTTGACCAAGTGCCGAAGAAGGACATAATCATGGTTCAAGGCGACTGGAATGCCAAAGTTGGCCAAGATGCGCACCACAACCGGGGAGACACATGTGGACCCCACTGCAACAACTAGATAAATGACAGGGGTTTAAGACTCTAAGAGTTGGCCAGATGCAACAATCTGATACTGGTGTAACTCTAGTCCTTTGCAGCTATATATATATATATATATATATATATATATATATATATATATATATATATATATATATATATATATATATAGATATATATATAGATATATATATAGACATGAATTGTTCTTATGTGGGGCATTTTCCGTATTTTTGAGTTTATTGTGGGGCATGAAAAAATTGTGGGGCTTGTAAAACGCCCCACAATTTTAACCTGTTTACAATATTGCCGCGGGGTTGCTGATTACTGTCCTGTATAGATCTCACAACAACGTTTTATATAAAATTTTAACCAAAAAATAATTGGATTGCCTCCCTTGCTTCAAAACTTTTCAATCTGTCCGCCATGGTGATTTTGCCATGGTGATTTTAATCTTCAATGTGAAAGGAGAGTTACCGTTCTTGATTGCAACGAGAATGGCCTCACGAAGATTCAGAGAGCCTGTGCTTAAACCGGTGAGTGGAAATTTGTTATACTAGTACAACACTAAGTTTGAACAAAATTGGTCGATGTAGTTGTTTATCTTTCAAAGCAAATTGTGTTTTTAACATGTCGGCGAAGGTTGCTCAGTGAAGCACCGGTGCGGTGGGTCGCTATTTTTCATTGAACTTATTTTACTAAGTCTAAGGGGTTTGGTCTAGGTGCATGAGTAAACGCGTGTTCAACTACGCATTGCATAATGTTACAGTCTTCTTCTTCTTCTTCTTCTTCTTCTTCTTCTTCTTCTTCTTGGATTGTAGCACTACAATAACATTTTGATGACAAAGAAGACACCTTCGCCGATGTTTTCAACGCAACAAAAATCGTGATTTGTTTTGGGAAAGTGACATTTTTGCTACTACAGTACTAGACTACACGCAAAAAGCCGAGGCACTTTTTCGGTATATCTCTAAAACTCTAACAAGGTCTACGCCACAGTTCATACTTAAACGCCATTTAGATTATGTCTACTGCATTTCATTTTAACTCAAAAGGGCACAGTCGCTAAAGGCTCGTACATGTTTTGTAGGCCTACGTTTTGCTTGTCAATCGTGGCAGCCATTTTCGATGGTCAACTTTCAAACAATCATTTACACTCAATTTTCCACAGAAAATGTTTATTAGGGAATCCGATGACAGATGAATTATTCATTTCTGCTTTTATGCGGGTATCGTTTGGAATATTACTACATTTAATGTAAATCAAGCTGTTTTTCACTACCCTACCTAACAGGAAAATCGGCACACCGATTGGCTGAATGGCTTTTCCTAGCAGAAGTCTTGTTTGCGCTTTTTCACTATCGTACGCTTTATGATTATTCACAGAATTCTAAGTTTTTCTTTCAAAAGTTGATAATTGAATGGTGTTTAAAGATAAACTAGGCGTACAGTTTGTTAAATCTACAGAAATAAACCAAAAAGCTGTATCAGAACAGTAGATAATAGTGATATTTATTTAAAATTCCTTTTAATATAGGCCTACTCCCTACTGTACTGCGTTGCTAACATTGTTGTGTAAATAGACTATTAAAAAAAGTTTTTCTTTGCCTTTGGTTTATTGGTTTATTACAATGCTGTGACAAAAGGCTTTTTTAACTTACTGCTTTGGATTATTTTTATTTTATTAGACTAATTATTTCATTTATTTATGTAATTTTTTATTTCATTTTATTTATTTTATTTTATTTTATTTATTTTCTTTTTTTGGGGGGGAGGTAAGAGGAGGGGGGTGTTGAATTTGTATCTTTTTTTTTCAGAAATCTAATAACTATATTAAATCAAAAAGTGAAAGAAGAAATAGTTTCCAATGGTAAAATGCCGAAGTTTCAGTGCATAATTTATTCTCGTTTGTCACTACCCTACGGTAAAAAAATGTATGTACTCTCCTCCCTCCCCCCTCCCTCCCGTCGCAAATTTGGAATACCCCCCCCCCCCCTCTGAAGGCCTTGATCCGGCCCTGGCTCATCAGAGAGAGAGAGAGGAGAAAGAGAGAGAGAGAGAGAGAGAGAGAGAGAGAGAGAGAGAGAGAGAGAGAGGATAGGGGGCCTAGTATAATGCAAAACGAACCACATCCTTGAGAGTAGATAATGATCTAGGCTTTGGAGACAGAGGAGATAGCACGCAAGAAGTAAAAATGTTAGTCCCCTGTACTTCTTACTAAAAGGGTAACACTGTATATATATATAATATAGGCCTAAATATAAAATTTCTTTTTTTTTACTTTGTTTACACAGTGGATCGTACATGCAAAGTTCAGCAGTGGTTGAAGGGCAATCCAGCACAGACCGGTGATGAAACATCTATGGAATCGTTGGTAAGAAACATGTTGTCTAGGCTACTGTTGTCTGTTAAGTTACTTTCTTCTTCTTCTTCTTCTTCTTCTTCTTCTTCTTCTTCTTCTTCTTCTTCTTCTTCTTCTTCTTCTTCTATCACCATCGTCAGCAGCAGAAGCAGCACCAGCAGCTTTATCTTCCTCCTCCTCCTTCTCTTTTTCCTCCTCCTCCTTATCATCATCATCATCATCAACAACAACATTATAATCATCATCTTTTTTTTCTTCTTCTTCTATCATCATCGTCAGCAGCAGGAGCTTTCTCTTCCCCCTCCTCCTCCTCCTCCTCCACCTCCTCATCATCATAATCATCACCATCTTCTTCATCTTCTTCTTCTTCTTCTTCTGAATCAGAAACTTTCAGATAACCATTTTTTACTAATCTATCAATAGGGATACATTGTCCTTGCTAAGAAAGCAATTACCAGCAAATCGATGCATGTATCTCCAAGAAAGAAAAAAACTTGTTCACGGCAATGACATTTAAATTTACATTGGCTTACTCTTGTGAAGGAAAACTACTTGCTACATGCCAAATTTTCTCCTGTTTTAACGCCCAGCAGACAAAAATTAGAGCTACTCTTTATTGTCTAACTTTAATGTGCATGTTTATACTTTATTTTTATTTTATTATTATTAATATTATTATTATTATTATTATTATTATTATTATTATTATTATTATTATTATATTATTATTTTTTTTAACTTCAGCCTCCTGATTGCTCAGACGATGAAAGGCTTGACTTTGAGTTCGACCCAGAATCAGAGTCGGAGGTGGAGTCGGTGATGGAGTTGGTGATGGCACATGACGGTAATTTTGTTAATATTCCTGAGAAATAATATTTTGGTAATTTCCCTGAAAGACTGTAAACAGTGGAATCTGCTGGACACACTTTAAGGGTTTTGTGTTTATTCAGTTGTGGTTTGTCTGGTTTGTTTCCACTAGATCATTAAGGCCATAGAAGTAAACTGGTCTAACTTGACTTTTTCTTGTTCAGAAAAACTACCTCCAAAGGTTTTGGAAAACGTATGTCGGGACACATTTTACATCATTTACTTCACTTACTTTAAAATGTGTCTGTGTGTGAATTGTAGACACTGACATGTATTTGGATAAATTATGATGTCATGCTATTGTTTTTCATATGTATGCTTCAGTTCATCGGTATGGTTATATTCCAAAAACTTGTACTATTAGTATTACCTTGGGTTGTTTTTTTAATGTGAATGAATGCTTCAGTTCCTCTGTATGTTTATGTCCTGAAAACTTTTCGTGTACTGTAAATTGTTCATGTATCCCTTTATAAATGGGGCAAGGGCTAGATGTAAAGAAGCACCCCTGCTTACTCTTCACCCTGAGAATAAAAAGATTCTCTCTCTCTCTCTCTCTCTCTCTCTCTCTCTCTCTCTCTCTCTCTCTCTTCTATTTTCTTTCCATTTTTCCATTTTCCCTTCCTAAATTTGGGTGGTTTGCATCCAAGTGCAATACTAATTTTCTTATTTTTAAATTGTGTGTGTGTGTGTGTGTGTGTTTACAGGTGCTGCGGATTGGACGAGGAGAACTAACAGTGGTCAGGCGCCCAAGTTCTGTAGAAGATGCTAAACGTGAAAACTATCTTCCTTGTGTTCAATGTAAAGGGTGGAGTTTTGAAAACAATTTATCGCTACATTCAATCAATCATTTTATTGTCCGGTTTACCCTATAACCAATGTTTTATCTCATCTTATTCAACAATCTGTAGATATTTAGCAATCGTTACATATATAAAATTAAAACTTACAACAAACGAGGGGAAAATGATTTGGTAAAATGTGAATTTTTTGTTGCATTTTACCATGCCATATTTGGATATATTTTTTACTTTACAAGAATGCAAGTTTTTTTGTGCATGAAAATCGTTTCTTTTGTTTTACTTGAGTGGTAAGGGAGAAAGGTGTATAGGGAAGATGCACTTAAACAAAATACATAAAAATGTACATTGAAAGTACCCTTTTCAATACCTAAGGTGCTAGTAATTTTGTGCCTAAAATGCCTTAGATGTCACAGATTTTAACCTTTATTTAAAAAAAATTTAACCCATGTAAATGCCAATTACCTAAAAAGAATATTTGGCATAATTATTTGTTTTGCATAATGATCTGCTGTAATAAAGTTTAAAGTGAAAATAAACATTCAGTAAAAGTTTTATTTAAAAAAATCTCTCTCTCTCTCTCTCTCTCTCTCTCTCTCTCTCTCTCTCTCTCTTTCTCCCCCTCTCTCCCCCCCTCTCTCTCTCTCTGTCCTTCTTCTTCTCCTTTCTTCTTTTTCTTCTTCTTCTTCTTTTCAAGTTTTCTTTACCTTAGTTATTGAAAAAAAAATCGGATTACTCATTTCATGTTTAGTTCGTTGCCAAATTTTCAGCCGATTCGGGTCAACATAATAATAAATGAAAAACAAACCGGGTTGGTGGGGGACATTTAAGGAAGAGAATAAGTATTCATAAGAAGACACTAAGTAGAAAGTAAAAAGAAAATAAATAAATAAACTCAGCCTTAATCCATACAATAAATTATAATAAAAACATTAATGATGGGGTTTAGAATGATTTCATTATGCATTCATTCACTTCTTCATTGATTTATGCAATCCTGCTTCGTTCATTCATTCTTTAATAGTTTACATTGTATCGAGAGCAGAGACATACACACATTAATTTGAATAAAAATGTAGCAGATGAAATATTTAATTTCCAATGATCAAAAAATGCATGAAACATTCATTCACACTGCAATTACACAACAATAAATTACTTTCTTCCTTTTCCCATTCACATAATAATAATTAATAATAATTTATTTCATTTAAACATTCTACGCCTTTCCCTCAGGAGAAGCTCAAAGCGCAGTTACAGCCAGCCTTAACTAAATAATCAAGGAACATAAAAGAATAAAAGCATCAAACACAATACCAAACACCACAGTATTAAAATATAGTCAAACACACCCACTCACTCTATGTCTCCCACGCATACACACACACACACATACATACACACACATACACACAACCACAACCACACACACAATAAAATACAAAAGCACAATAAAATTGTCTATCTCTATCACCACAGTATTAAAACATAGTCAAACACACCCACTCACACACCCAAAGACACACACACAATAAAATACAAAGCACAATAAAAAATTGTCTATCTCTATCACCACAGTATTAAAACATAGTCAAACACACCCACTCTCTCAATGTCTCCCACGCACACACACACACACACACACACACACACACACACACACACACACACAATAAAATACAAAGCACAATAAAATTGTCTATCTCTATCAGTATACGTGCATTTCACACAGAAACAGAAACGAGCAATTTGCTTAAAAACGCCATGGAACAACTACTATGATCAGCACAAAAAGACACCACAACACAACACCTGCACAGACACTCAAGCAGCCAAACACACCTGGGCCACAACGACGACGAAGATGAGGAAAACAGCGACGATGACGACGACGATGACGACGACACTGAGAAAGAAGATGACAACGACGGTGACGATGATATGATGAGGCTGATGACGACGATGATGATGATGACGACCATGATGACCACAAAAGAGGTTGAGGACGGCTGGTGGGCAGGAATTTATTTCAAGAGGTGTTCATGGAAAAGATGTGTTTTAAGTCTAGATTTGAATGCAGATAGAGTAGGAGTGTCACGGAGAGGCTGAGGCAAGGAATTCCAAAGTGTAGGAGCAGCAAAAGAGAAAGAACGACGACCATACGTCTCCAGCTTGATGCGTGGCACAGAAAGGTGACCAGCGTCAGCGGAACGGAGAGATATATGGCCCACAACATGTAACATATAATGGCCCACAACTAGCAACAGTAGGCCTATATATCTGCCTAATAAACAATTCTATTATAAAAAGCCCCACAATGCTCTACATTTTGAAATACATATATATATAATGCCCCTCAAACCAACACCAGACAGAAAACCCCACAATAGGTTTATACATATAATGCCCCACAACTAGCAACAATATACATCTGCCTCATAAACAATTCTAATATAAAAAGCCCCACAAAGGTCTAATATAAAAAGCCCCACAAAGGTCAACATTTTTTATATATATATATACATAAAGCCCCATAAAAAAATGCCCCACAAACCAACACCAGACAGAAAACCCCACAAAAGGTGAGGTTCATGTATATATATATATATATATATATATATATATATATATATATATATATATATATATATATATATATATATATATATATATATATATATATATATATATATATATATCATCACCACTCAGAAAGTGAAAGCAAGGAAGCTACAGTCAATGAGTTCGGGGCGATCATCTTTATTCACAGATGCAGCATGAGAAATGTCACAAACAGCACACTTAAACTCTACTATAAAATTTTGCAGCGTGACCCACAGGTGCCAATTCACCCCTGCAATAGACAATAAAATGACACACATAAACATTGTGCCTCGCATAAGTTACAAAAATAATAAAATATGGCCTAACAATCTCAAACAGATTGTCACTGTGTCCACAAGGTCAAGGTCATCAATAAATCTGCGACCATACAAACCCATGCTAATATTTAAAATGGTTCCACTCAAACATTCGGGTCAAGGTTATGTCTTGTTTGCGCTTGGTATTCACTACAAAAATACCATACAAAACTATACCAAGGCCGTATGACAATTATCACAATAAATTGCCGCACACGATAAAGTTGGCTCTCCACATCCAACAACTATCTCATTACCTCCCCCTGACATGCATCTGAATGTCATCCCTAGGACCACAGCTCAGTATTGCATTCTGTCTCTTCCACCATACAACTAAACTTGACCTCAATTTATCACAGGTTCATCTCACAAAGGCCTAAATAATATTTTTAAAACTATACTATGCACACCTATGCCCCAACAAATTCAAAATCGTTTACATTCTGCAGTCACGTTCCACAAGTCACAAATGTCTCGTGAGCAAGAAAGTCGATTCTCACTCAACACCCCAACTAGACATTTCCGACAAAAATTACACAATAACCAATAAATAAGAATACTGACCTGAATTAGGAATAATATTTCACATTACACACAAGGCGTGAACATCAGTCATATTATATTTTAGATGGAGAGCAAACACCTCTTCCCTCCAGCACTAACAAAGCAAGAGTGTCGCCTCTCTTACAAATCTTGCGCGACTACCAACCGCAAGGCATGATGGGAAAACAAACCGTTTCAAATCTAATTCTCAATATTATTATTACAATTAATAAACTTACATTCCTATTTGCAAACTATATAATATAACCAAAAATATAAATATACATCCAAATAACATTTCAATAAACCCAAGGGAGATAACATTGTGTGAACCCCTGGGAAAGAATCGATTCTCTCCCTTTAACTTACTATGTAACAAACTGCAACACAGTTGTGAGGTTACACTGGTAAACACGCTTGGTCTCCACAAAAAATCCAGACGATGGACATGGCACAGTCCCAGCGGGGAGCATCTCGTGATGATGTGATCCGGCTCCACTTGAATTGAGTAAACACAGCAAAGTGCACCAGACTGAAGTTCGACCTGGACAAACTGCAAGACCCGGAGGTGGCAGAAATATTCCAAGCCACAATTGGAGGGAAATTTGCACCACTTCTCACTTTACAATAAAGGTATCCCATATAGGGGACGCTGAGGCTGTACTCTAATTTATCGAACCCCCGTTTCAAAAACAAAATAGAATGTAAACATCATTATGTAGCCGAGCGGAGTATTTGACTCCCGTCTCCCGGCCACCACCTTGAGAACACGGCTCAACCCGAACTGTTATTTTCATTTTATCCCTCAAAAGAGGGACATAAAAATATTTGACCTGCAAGGCAGTGAAGCGTAGTTGATAGTAAACCGGGTTGCCGGTTACTAGTGCCACGACACTTTAACACAAGTCACTGCCACCGACCTGCATAAAATGCCTGCCGACAATGTAGTCGCGCTCACCACCAAAAGCAGAAGGCGAATGGTCAGCCGGGGAGAACAAATGTAGTGTCGCCTTGTCCTGCATAACCCAATATCATCCCCAAAGGATTCTACACAGCAGGAGCCAACCCAAGGGTAGTCTAACCAAGAAATTCAAGGTAGACAACTTCTCTCCCAAACGTCAACCAGTCGCCTTCCTTTCCGCTACAGATCCCACAGCTCAAATCGAACCATGTCCTCATAGTTTTCCCGTTCGCAACAGGCATGTCTGGAACCGACACTGACTATGCCCAGTCAGTCCACATTCACTGACTTAACAGTGAAAAAACAGCATTCAGCAGTTACCACGGTCCAGCATCATCCTGTTCCCGGTCGTTTGCACCACTTGTAGCCGAGCGGAAGTATTAATTTTAACTCCCGTCTCTCGGCCACCACCTTGAGAACACGGCTCAACCCAAGGTGTTATTTTCATTTTATCCCTCAAAAGAGGGACATAAAAATATTTGCCCTGCAAGGCAGTGAAGCGTGGTTGGTAGTAAACCGGGTTGCCGGCTACTAGTGCCACGACACAAGTCGCTCCCACCGACCTGCAGAAAATGCCTGCCGACAATGTAGTCGCGCTCACCACCAAAAGCAGAAGGCGAATGGTCAGCCTGGGAGAACAAATGTGTCGACTTGTCCTGCATAACCCAATGGCATCCCCAAAGGATTCTACACAGCAGGAGCCACCCAAGGCTAGTCTAACCAAGAAATTCAAGGTAGACAACTTCTCTTCCAAGCCTCAACCAGTCGCCTCTCTTTCCGCTAAAATTATAAAATATTAATTAAACACATACATATAAAATGGCTACATTGCTAATTAATAATACCATAGAGAGCCCTAGTGAACATTGGCAGAAAGCGTCCAATATCCCCAAGCTGAACCAACAGAACCCATACACAGATGAAGAGTTTTGAAAGACCTTTCAAGAAAAAAGGTAGGTGACTGGTCTAGCAAAGAAAATAGTAGATTGATGGAACAGATTAGGAATGAGAAAGAACAAATGAGAATGACGGAGACAATGGTAATTTAAAGCACTAAATTTCCAGAAAGAGGGGATTACTATTTATACCGAAAACCCCGGCACCCCAACGGGGAAATCATTTTCGTATGTAACCATCGATGTGTCCTATCCTATCCTCTCCTATCATTATCATTAGAGAGAGAGTTTCCGGTTGACGCCAACAGGTTGTACCGACCCGAGCTCTGTTGAATTTTGTGATTTTGCAGTGTTTACAGTGTTTTGTTGTGAGTTTTGTATTGTGTAATTGTTGTCTCATGGATCCTCAAGTAAGTGTAGCGTTGCTTTGCTTCTCTTTTTATGTTCGTTTGGTTACTCTATCTTTTTTTCGCTTAGTTCACTGTGCTTTATTGCACTCACGTAGTCCGCCATCTTGTTCCACCATCCCACCCACAAGCGACACACGCGATAAGCTACTGTCATTAAAGTCCAAACGCACGCAGCTCGCTCCCGACCTTGTGTTCCGATTAAAAGAGTTCTCGATCGGCCGTCATTTGCCCAGAAAACGGACTAGTCGTGGAGGCAAACGCAAACAAAACATCTCGTCTATCCCTGTTGTCCTTACACACAGATCGCCTATGCTTTCCAACTCCGACACGCTTCACGTTGCATCACACACAGAGTGTACCACTAGGCCTGAGACTCATCGCTGTAACACAGACAATCTCATTCATATCAACCTCTCCCCACAACCTCTATCTTCACACCTTGATAGCCATAGCCCTCTAGGCCTATGCATTGCATCATTCAATGCTCAATCACTAGGTCCCATTGAAAAACGTACCGCTCTGCAAGAATTCATCTCACACAAGCAGACTGACATAATGTTCATTCAAGAAACTTGGTTTCGGCAGACTGGCGACGAGGGTAAATGCTCTGATTTAACCCCTTCTGGCTACTCTGTATGCTCGCTGCCTCGCTCAAATCGCGGTGGTGGACTCGCTATCATTTACAGAAACAGTCTGTCCCGTCACCTTGGCTTCATTACAGACTTCGCTTTCACTCACTCGTCCTTTGAAGTTGTTCAACTTAGCCTGTCCGTTCCACAGCAGAACATTCACTTCATATGCATATATCGCACCTTTCCAAGCAAGAAAAATAAATTAACTGATGCAATTTTCCACCAAGAATTTCCAGTCCTGCTTGATTATTGCAACACACTGTCAGGAACATACATAGTTTTAGGAGACATTAACTTTCACTTTGACCAACCCCAGCAACCTTCCACCGCAAAAATGATTGAACTTTTAGATCAGTTTAGTCTTTCTCAGTCAGTCACAGAACCCACCCACAGCCGTGGTCACATCATAGATTGGGTTATGCATAGGCCTCCGGATAATGTTGTTAGATCAACTTCAGTCACCCAGGAATTAACATCTGACCATTTCTGTGTCATGTGCGAACTAAGCGTCGCAGCCCCCCCTCCTCCCCCCATGTTCAGGAAGGCTCGCAGCCTGCGTACCATGGATAGGGACGCTTTCAAGCAAGAGCTTACCGCTAAAGTGACCCCAGAACTGTGCCCCACTGTGGATCAGCTGAATAGTACACTTCAGGCGGTGCTTGATCGGCACGCTCCCGTGGCCCAGAAAAAGGTCAAGGCAACTCGCTCAGCACCCTGGTACGAGTCTATTACGGGCGAGCTCTCCGAGGCGAAGAAACACCGACGCAAAGCTGAGAAAAAGTGGATCAAATCGGGTTTAGAAGTCAGCAAGCAGATTTTCACCGCTGCAAAAAAAAACGGGTCACTAAAATAGTCCAGACTGCCAAAACCCGGTACTTTAGTGACAGAATTAGCAGCAGCGAAACTTGTAAACAGTTGTTTGACATTTGCAATCAGCTAAGGGGTAAGAGCAATGCAACATCACTCCCTTCCACACATCCAGCATGTCAGCTTCCAGATGTATTTTGTAATTATTTCACACAGAAAGTGGCTGACATAAGGGCCGCTCTTGATAGCCATGAGATCCCACTCATTAACCCATTCTCACCTTCCCTCACCACCGCAAATATGGAAGTTTTTCAACCAATAACAGAGCAAGAAGTCAAGAAAGTCATCTTAAGCTCAAAACCAACATCTTGCTCTCTCGACCCCATTCCGACCCCCATGTTGATAGAGAATCTTGACCCTCTACTCCCGACCATTACCCACATTATCAACGAGAGTCTGTCCTCTGGTGTTGTTCCGTCTGTGCTCAAAGCGGCTGTTATCAAACCCCTCCTTAAAAAGCCAAGTTTAGACTAAAATAATCTAAACAATATAGACCTGTTTCAAACCTCTCCTTCCTGTCCAAAGTCATAGAAAAAATTGTTCTCAAACAACTGTTTGCCTACCTATATGATAACGCTTTACTTTGCCCCAACCAGTCTGCCTACCGACCCTTCCACAGCACTGAGACAGCCTTCCTAAAGGTAACCAATGATCTGTTGCTTGCCTTAGATAATGGTAACGTCTCCGTTCTCACCTTATTAGACCTCTCAGCCGCCTTTGACACAGTCGACCATCACATTCTCTTTAACACTCTTCAACACTACTTTCGAATCTCTGGCTCGGTCCTGGCTTGGTTCCACTCATATCTTTCCGACAGATCACAAGCAGTCACTGTCGATGGCTGTTTCTCCAGCACAGCAGACTTGGTGTGCGGCGTGCCTCAGGGTTCCGGTTTAGGGCCGGTGTTATTCACTCTGTACACCAAGCCACTGCTTCTCCTGCTTAGAAAGCATGCTGTTGAGAGTCAGTCATTTGCAGACGACACCTATCCTATCCTATCCTGTCCCATAACCCGAAGGTCGTAGGGGCACCACAGATGATCGTTTAACCAGCATACTCCATCTTTCTCTGTCCTCAGCAGCCCTCATGACTTCGCTCAGTGTCAAACCAGTCCATTCTCGAATGTTGTCCTCCCACCTCTTTTTCGGTCTCCCCCTTCTTCTACCTCCTTGCACTGTGCCTTGCAGAATGGTCTTTGCAAGGCCTGATGATATGATGACGTGGCCATACCATCCGAGTTTCCGTTTCTTCACCACTGTGAGCAGGTCATCGTGTTGTCCAATGGCTTGTGTGATAGTCTGTCGGACTTCGTCGTTGGTGATGTGTTGGGTATAGGAAATGCACAGAAGTCTTCTGTAGCACCTCATCTCCATGCTTTGTATTCTTCGTTGGAGATCTGCTGTGAGGGTCCATGCTTCGCAAGCATATAGGAAGATGGAGATGACCAGAGAGCGCAGCAGTCTTACTTTGGAATGTAGACTGATGGTTCTGTCTTTCCAAATGGGCTTCAACCTTGTCAGGGCAGCAGTTGTTGCAGACGACACACAACTGTATAAATCCACCGCCCCCTCTCTCATTAATTCCACTGTTCAGACTTTGGAGAACTGCATCACAGACATCAAGTCATGGATGACACTCAACAAGCTTAAGCTTAATGACGATAAAACCGACGCCCTCCTCATTCACAAGCACAACACCTCCTCCTCACTCTCGCCTCTCCCAACATCGCTTACAGTAGGGACAACAAACATTCAGTTCTCATCCTCAGCAAGAAATCTCGGCTACATCCTCTCCGATGACCTGTCCCTCAACAACCACATCTCCAACGTCTGTCGCTCTGCATACACTGCCATACGCCAAATCAGCTCCTTTCGCCACTATCTTACAGTCCCTGCCACCAAAACCCCCCTAGTCTGCGCTCTCGTCCTTTCTCGTCTTGACTATTGCAACTCTCTCCTTGCGGGCTCCCCGAAACACATCATTGACAAACTACAAAAGGTTCAGAACTCAGCAGCTAGACTAGTATTCCGAGCTAAGAAACGCGATCACATCACACCTCTACTACATTCCCTTCACTGGCTTCCTGTGCAAGCACGCATAGAGTACAAACTCTCTGTTCTCTGTCACAACTTCTTCACAGATTCTTGTCCTTCCTACCTTGCTGATCTACTGTCTGTCTACTCCCTGTAACGTTGAAACGCGAAGGATAGTATGGCTGAAGCGTGTACGATAGATCTAATCGTTTCGTTTTGCAAAGTATTCAATAATGGAGTTTATTTACCTTTGATTTGAGTTTGCATTGTTGTTAGGAGAGGCTTTGTATAACGTTGATAATTTTCGTTAGTCGATATTGTTGGAGAATCCTCTAGATCTCCTTGTTTACTATCGATCGAAGTTTCTTGATGGACGTAGATATGTGCGAACATTCTGGGACGGGAAATAATGAGGTATGACGTAAGTCAGTGATGACGATCTTTAATTCTGATTGGTTGTAATGCATCATTTCTAGAACGACCTGTCGTCATCACGAAGGAGAAAAAAATTATAAAATGGATGCCCTGTGTGAGGATAGTAGTTGTTGATAGAAGTTGTTGATAGTAAGTTGGAAAGTAAATTTGAGAGTGGAAAGGCGATTGAGCGATTGTATGCAGTTGTTGATGTGTGCTGAATAAAAGTGGAAAACTTCATACGTCGACTTTGTGACTTGTATGCTGATTGAGCAGGTTGCGTGAATAAACGAATCTGAGCTACACTCATCAGTACTTCAGCATTGGGGCTGAATCCACTACTGATAGAAAATACCAACATCAAACGGAGTGTAACATTTTGGGGGTCAAGCCGCGATTCACGCCATAGCCAAGAGTTCAACTGCTACAACAAGCGAGTCAACGTTACGAGAGGCAGTCATCGAGGGTAGCCGCCAACAAGTTGCGTCGAGAGGGGCCAACATACTGGGACTACATCACCGATAGGTTCGGGTTGACTGCAAGGGCGTGTAGTCGCTGAAGAGTTGCTTCGTGAGCGAACAACAGATCGGAACTACGTGGCTGCCGCAAGACTACGTCGAGGGACAGTCTCGGAGCTACATCGCCAGTATTAGAGAGAGCGACGAGCGGACGTCGCGTCTACTTCAGCACAGGAGCGTATACATCAACACCAGCGTGGTGCAGCGTCGCATACGACGAGGACAGCGGGGCCTGCGTCAGCGAAAGCGACTAGTGACAAGCATCAGCGCTACTGCAGAAAGCGTGCTGTTCTAGAACACTCTAGAAAGGTACAGCACAGTCAAGAACGTTCCAGAAAAGAACTTTCCAGAAAAGAACTCTCCAGTCAAGAACTTTCCAGAAAAGAACTTTCCAGAAAAGCATCAAGATGGCTGATTTCTGGCAGAAAGGGGTTGAACTAAATCTGAAAGGCAAGCAGCTGACGGAGTACGTCAAGTCTCAAGAGAGAATATGGCGTGAAGAAAGAGAAATAGAATTAGAACAGAAGCGTCTAGAATTAGAAGAACAGCGACGCCGAGAAGAAAAGGAAGAACAGCGTCAACGAGAAGAAAAAAAAGAGCAGCGTCGCCGTGAAGAAAGAGAATTTGAACTGAAGCGTCTGGAAATTGAACAGCAGCGGCAAGAAAGAGAAGATGAGCGCAGGCGTGAGGAAAGAGAAGCTGATCGTCAGTACCAGCTAGAGTTGGCGCGTATTCAAAACAATCAGCATGCGCCACAAGTCATCAGCGACAACAAAGCTCCAAAATTGCCAGCGTTTGTCGACGGGAAGGACCAGATCGACAGTTATTTGGCGAGATTTGAAAGATTTGCCAAAAGCTCTAACTGGCAACCTCAAGACTGGGCGATTCGACTAAGTGCACTTCTGACGGGGCAAGCACTCGACGTCTACACCAGATTGTCGGACGATGACGCTAAAGACTACGACGTCTTGAAAGAGGCCCTATTGCAGTGCTACAACTTTACAGAGAAGGGCTACCGTAAACGCTTCCGTGAATGCCGGCCTAAGTCAGACGAGACGCCAAAGCAGTTTGTGGAGCGCCTGTCGTCATATCTACACAAGTGGGTGGAGTTATCAGGCGAAAGGAAGTCTTACGACAGTCTCCATGACCTGATCGTGAAGGAACAATTTCTCAATGCCTGTCACAAGGACCTAGCGACCCACTTAGAAGAACAAAAGCTGCAGACGCTTAAAGATGTGACTGAGGCTGCTGAAAGATATCTCATCGCTCATGGGAAGACCCTGGGGCCACCCAGCGCGACGAAACATTTTCAGAAGACTGGAAACCATGTGAACCAGATCCAGGGGAGCCAGACGAACCAGAAACAGACGGACTCCACGCCTACTCCCAGGGAAGGGCATTCAAGAGGCTGTTTCACCTGCAACGCTACAGACCACAGAGCGGCTTACTGTCCTCAAAACAAAAATAGCGGACAGCGGGGCAGTACGGACAATGGTCCTGATTTGGCTCGGAAGAGTCCGCTGGACCTAAAGCAACAATAAATCAATCAATCAAAGTACGGACAATGCAGCGGTGGGCAACCGACAGAGACGTTTCTCCAATCAACGGCAAACCAGTAGATCTGACCATCATGTGTGCGGCGGGAGCGTCATTCTTCCGAATGAGACCGAGCGCACAGCTACTCCTGCGGACGTGCAAGAGTGCATGACCGATGGCCAACTCCTCCTTGCCAACGGGAAATCCATCCCCGTCGTCGCCAGCGCAGCTGTGACCGTCCAGAACATGCCTGTTTCAAAGGGACGCGTCGGAAATCATGAAGTGACTGTCTTAAGAGACTCTGGCTGCAGTGGGGTCATCGTCAGAGAAGACCTAATCGCTAAAGAACAGTTCACTGGCGATTCAAAATGGACACTTATGGCCGACAGCAAATGTGTGAAAGCGCCAGTTGCGAAGATTCAAGTCAACACCCCTTTCTACATAGGCGAAGTAGAAGCGGTTTGCCTGAAGAAGCCGCTGTATGATTTGATGATCGGGAATATCGACGGCGCGAGACGACCCGACGACCCCGATTCAGAATGGAGTCCTGCCTCAACCCAACGTGTCGAAGTTGTAGAGGAGGATCCATTGCCGTTTCCCGATGGAGACCTTACAGAGCTGCTACGGGATAATGTGGCTACTCCGGCTCAGCCCTGCCGACCAGAGATCGTCGGTGCTGTCACTACCAGGGCCCAGGCCAAGAGAGACAAGACGTCTACGCCACTGAAGGTCGCCGACAACTCTAAAGCTGCCATCGTGGACAGAGATAAGCTGATCCAGCTCCAGGAAGCTGATAGTACTTTAAACAAGTACAGGAACCGCCAAGACCACGTGACCAAAGGCAGTGGTACGGTCTATTTTGAGGTGAAGGCCAAGATCCTGTATCGAATCTTCCAGCACCCGAGGGTCAACGGAGGGAAACCACTACGTCAAGTATTGGTACCATTACCCCTAAGGCGCCAGGTGATGGAAGTAGCGCATGACTCAATCATGGGAGGTCACCTGGGTATCAAGAAGACGTCGGATAGAATCCAGGCGGTGTTCTACTGGCCAGGACTTCATGCGGACGTCAGCCGTTTCTGCCGATCATGTGACATTTGCCAGAAGACCATACCTCGAGGAAGGGTCCCGAAAGTGCCTATGCAGAGGATGCCTCTGATCGACCGACCTTTCAAGAGGGTGGCCTTAGACTTAATCGGCGAAATAAGACCTCCGAGTGAAGAAGGTCATCGGTGGGTACTGACTTTAGTGGACTATGCGACTCGGTACCCAGAAGCAGTGCCACTGAAGAAGATTGACACTGAAACTGTAGCAGAGGCACTGGTGGACATGTTCAGTAGACTTGGAGTGCCTGAAGAAATTCTGACAGACCTCGGGACGCAGTTCGTCTCTGACTGTATGAAGGAGGTCAACAGACTGCTGAGCATCCGGCATTTGACTACGACACCCTACCATCCGATGTGCAACGGGCTCGTCGAAAAGTTCAATGCTACGCTGAAGTCCACCCTGAAGAAACTGTGCAGCGAGCAGCCCAGACAATGGCATCGCTACATCAACGCCCTACTTTTCGCCTACAGAGAAGTACCGCAGGAGTCCACCGGCTTTTCTCCGTTCGAGCTGCTGTACGGAAGAACCATCAGAGGGCCGATGCACATCCTCAAAGAACTGTGGACGAAAGAAGTAGAGACCCCAGAGGTGAAGAACAGCTACCAGTACGTGTTTGAGCTACGGGAGAAGCTGGAGCAGACTCTCGAGATAGCCAGAGAAAACCTGCAGAAGTCCCAGGAATGTGGAAAGCACTACTATGACCGTAGGGCTGTGAACAGGAAGTTTAAACCTGGCAACAAAGTGCTGGTGCTGCTACCCACTGATCACAATAAGTTGCTGATGCAGTGGAAAGGCCCGTACGAAGTGGAGACCGTGATGGGGATCAACGACTACAAGGTGAAGGTCGGTCAGCATTCCAAGATATACCACGCCAACCTCCTTAAGCTGTACGTGGAAAGGCCATCAGAGACTGTGCACGCAGCCACAGCAGCTGTGACCGACGACAGCTTTGACAGCGAGGAACTGTTGGAACTGGGAGACTTCCACAGCAAAGAAGGCATCAATGATGTTAAGCTAGGACCGAGCTTGACGGAAGGTCAAAAGTTGGAGCTCAAGGACCTTATGGGCGAGTTTCCCCATAGCTTCAATGATGTCCCAGGCTCTACGACTTTGGTCGAACATGAAGTCCACCTCACTTCGAATATCCCTGTTCGATCCAAACCATTCCCGATCCCTTTCAAGGCCCGTGAATCCTTGAAGAAAGACATCGATGAGATGCTGAAGAAGGGCATCATCAGGGAGTCCAGTTCCCCCTACGCCTCCCCTGTCGTGGTCGTGAAGAAGAAGGACGGGAGCAACAGAGTATGCATCGACTACAGGAAGGTTAATAAGATCCCCGTCCGACCCTGAGCCGATGCCTACCGCAGCAGACCTCTTCCGCCAATTATCGGGGAGTAAAATCTTCTCAAAGATTGACCTCAGCAAGGGTTATTGGCAAGTCCCCGCGCGTCAACAGGACATACCAAAGACTGCTTTCATAACTCCTGATGGGACGTACGAGTGCCTAAGGATGCTCTTTGACATGGTCAACAGCGGAGCTACCCTAAAGAGAGGAATGAGGAAGATGCTCAATGGGATGGACAACGTCGTGTGTTACTGGGACGACCTGCTAGTCCACACCCACACCTGGGAAGAGCATCTGCAGACCTTGAGGGAGCTGTTCCACCGTCTTCAAGAAGCCAACCTGATCGTGAGACCCAGCAAGTGCATCCTGGGAGCGGACAACGTCGACTGCGTCGGACATCCGACGGAAGAAGGAGACAACGGAGGATGCACTGACTCCAGGAAAGCCCACGTGATCATCGTCTTTGACCCTGGGCCGATGACAACCGCAACTGACGAGGGCATCGTTTCCTTGCGGATGAAAGAACATTGACTGTGTGTGAATGAACTGAGAACATTGGCAATATCCAGACAGACTTGAAGATGAAAACCATTGACTCTGTGTGGATAGACTGAGCGCATTGACAGTATTCAGAAAGTCTTAATTCTGTACTTTATTTGTGCATTACGTTTCAACGTTGGTGAAAGAAATTAGGTAAATTTCTTCTTGAGTGGGGGGTTATGTTACGTTGAAACGCGAAGGATAGTATGGCTGAAGCGTGTACGATAGATCTAATCGTTTCGTTTTGCAAAGTATTCAATAATGGAGTTTATTTACCTTTGATTTGAGTTTGCATTGTTGTTAGGAGAGGCTTTGTATAACGTTGATAATTTTCGTTAGTCGATATTGTTGGAGAATCCTCTAGATCTCCTTGTTTACTATCGATCGAAGTTTCTTGATGGACGTAGATATGTGTGAACATTCTGGGACGGGAAATAATGAGGTATGACGTAAGTCAGTGATGACGATCTTTAATTCTGATTGGTTGTAATGCATCATTTCTAGAACGACCTGTCGTCATCTCGAAGGAGAAAAAAATTATAAAATGGATGCCCTGTGTGAGGATAGTAGTTGTTGATAGAAGTTGTTGATAGTAAGTTGGAAAGTAAATTTGAGAGTGGAAAGGCGATTGAGCGATTGTATGCAGTTGTTGATGTGTGCTGAATAAAAGTGGAAAACTTCATACGTCGACTTTGTGACTTGTATGCTGATTGAGCAGGTTGCGTGAATAAACGAATCTGAGCTACACTCATCAGTACTTCAGCATTGGGGCTGAATCCACTACTGATAGAAAATACCAACATCAAACGGAGTGTAACACTCCCCTTCACGCCCTTTAAGATCTTCTGCTGACACTCGCACACTCAAGGTTCCCGTCACCCGCACTAAGACATACGGCCAACGTGCATTCGCTTACTCCGCACCTAAGCAGTGGAATTCCCTTCCCTCCCATATCCGCAACATAGAATCAACACAAGCATTCAAAAAGGCCCTCAAAACCCACCTCTTCAAACTGCATTATTCAGATTGATTTGTATCCCGCTGCCATTCTCTCATCTTTTGTCTATATCTGATCCGTAAGTGTATAAACGGCTGTAAATATTTATACTGTTTTTCTTCCTTGGCCTAACCGGGCATATAAATAGCTGTGAATAGGTTTTTGCAAGTCTATTTTCTGTCTTTTTTTGTCATTTGTGTACATAGTTGTAAATAGTATATTTTTGTCTTTTTTGTAATTTATGTACATAGTTGTAAATTGTCTGTACCTTTACTGTCCCCTCTGCAAACTTGTTTTTTCCAACCTAGTTCCAATCATTCGCCCCAAAAGGCAATCACCGAAGTCGAACGAAGCTCTCCGATGTGTTACGAAATGATGCTTGCATGACTACGACTTAGTTGACATTAAAAATGATCGCTGTTGCTTCTAATTCTGTTCGATATACACAGATTAGCATTTCGCAACGGCATACTTTGTTATTATCGACCATATTTAATAGTTGCGTTCCTTGATTTGCTTTTTGTACCCCCGTTGGGGTGCCGGGGGTTTCAGTATAAATAGTATCCCCACTTTCTGGAAATTTAGTGCTTTAAATTCCCACTGTCGCTGTCTTTCTCATTTGCTCTTTCTCATTCCTGCTCTGTTCTATCAATCTGCTATACTATCGTCTTCTTCGCTAGACCAGTCTCCTACCTTTTTTCTTGAAAATTCTTCCGGGACAAGACTCCTTGTTTGTGTATGAGGTCTGTTGGATCAGCTTGGGAATATTGGACGCTTTCTGCCAGGTGGTCACTAGGGCTTCCTATAATATTATTATTTAGCAATGTAGGCATTTTATTTGTATGTGTTTTGTTGATAATTTATAATGATGTTTGTATTCTATTTTGTTTTTGTAAACGGGGGTTCGATAAGTTGGGGTGAAGCCTCAGCCGTCCCCTGCGTGGGATGTCTTTATTGTAAAGTGACTGGCTGGTGGAGGGCATTCAGTTTTCCCACTAGGGTTGTTTCAGCAGATCTTTTATGCGGATTGGGGGTTGTCCGGTCCTGATTTGGCTCGGAAGAGTCCGCTGGACCTAAAGCAACAATTATGTAATGTAATGTAATGTAATGATTTGCATTTTGTTAGTTCTCCGCAGCAGGCTAATAATAGCATTGCCCATTTCCTGCCAAGAACCAAGCAGACACTGTTATACAGTATACATAGGCTTAATCTACATTATATATTATAAGTCAGTCTGTGCGCAGCGAAGAAGCTCACTAGCTGAATATAATTATTAGACATGTATTGTTTGTTTTATACGTAAATTAATGTATAAACTATATCTATTCTAATTAATAATATTTAGGCCTATACTTTATAATATTTGAATCTTTAAATTTCCGGAGATGGACGAGTAGGCTAAGCGAATTTTTTTTTTTTAAACTCGAGATCAGAGTTAAAATTAATAGTTAGTTATTCATTGCTTACAGGGTCCAGCGGACTGCACAGATCCGAATCAGGACCACAAAATCAAGACAACTCGAGATCAGAGTTAAATTGATAGATTATTAGTTATTCATTGCTTACAGGGTCCAGCGGACTGCAAAGAGCCGAATCAGGACCACAAAATCAAGACCACAACTTCGCTAGTAGTAGTAGTAGTAGTAGTAGTAGTAGTAGTAGTAGTAGTAGTAGTAGTAGTAGTAGTAGTATAGTTATTTAGTTAAATCTTTAATTTATTTATTTGTTTTGTTTGTTTGTTTATTATTATTATTATTATTATTATTATTATTATTATTATTATTATTATTATTATTATTTGTTTATTTGTTTGTTTGTTATTATTATTATTATTATTATTATTATTATTATTATTTGTTTGTTGTTGTTATTATTATTATTATTATTATTATTATTATTATTATTATTATTATTATTATTATTATTGTTATTATTATTATTATTCCTACTTTAAAAAAAGAAGAAAACAGTGTGCTGCTGTGCGTGCTCAGTGGTGTAAATATGGTCAGTGACGTTTTGTTTGTTTTTGCTGAGGATGGGTGTAACCCGAAATATTCAGATGGTGTTACTGGTTATTTTTTCTTATCGATTTACCAAAGTTTTCAGATGATTTATGGAAATTTCCGCCTGCGACGCAACATTTTTTTAAAATAGACCTACGTGTTTCTCATTAAAATACATATCATTGAAATACATATAACAAATTTACTGTATCAGTTAAAAAGAATAATATTAGTTAAATAAATTATTGCTTTGGTGCTTACAATAAAAATGTCACTGTTTTTGAGACCATTATAAATTTGCTTTGCCTTGTGCTGAAGGGACATCAACGTATCCATAGCGCTTTTAAGTTTAGTCTTGGTTTTATTGTTGACATAGATGTGAAATCGTTGTATGTGTGCATTATGTGTTATGTATTACTTCTACTCTTTATTACTAATTGTGTCAGTATATTATTCATCATAAAATAATAATAATAATAATAATAATAATAATAATAATAATAATAATAATAATAATAATAATAATAATAATAATAATAATAATAATAATAATAATAACTGCTTCAAAATGCGAATCTCTACTTGACTCACAGCTTGAAGCTGTGCAGATCGAAATAGAATTAGATCTAGAAGCAACAGCGGCTATTTTTATGCACGGGTGTTTCACCACAGGCTCTGAAGTCTTTTCTTTCGTCTTTGTAAACTCGTGGGCATCCTACATCCTATCCTATCCTATCCTATCCTATCCTGTCCCATAACCCGAAGGTCGTAGGGGCACCACAGATGATCGCTTAACCAGCATACTCCATCTTTCTCTGTCCTCAGCAGCCCTCATGGCTTCGCTCAGTGTCAAACCAGTCCATTCTCGAATGTTGTCCTCCCACCTCTTTTTCGGTCTCCCCCTTCTTCTACCTCTTTGCACTGTGCCTTGCAGAATGGTCTTTGCAAGGCCTGATGATCTGGTGACGTGGCCATACCATCGGAGTTTCCGTTTCTTCACCACTGTGAGCAGGTCATCGTGTTGTCCAATGGCTTGTGTGATGGTCTGTCGGACTTCAATGTTGGTGATGTGTTGGGTATAGGAAATGCACAGAAGTCTTCTGTAGCACCTCATCTCCATGCTTTGTATTCTTCGTTGGAGATCTGCTGTGAGGGTCCATGCTTCGCAAGCATATAGGAAGATGGAGATGACCAGAGAGCGCAGCAGTCTTACCTCGGAATGTAGACTGATGGTTCTGTCTTTCCAAATGGGCTTCAACCTTGTCAGGGCAGCAGTTGTTTGTGCGATCCTGGAGAGGACTTCCTGTCGAGACCCATTGTCTGACACAATGGCTCCTAAATATTTGAAGCTGTGCACTGTGTTGAGGGATTGGCCTTGTACTTTGATGTCCGTGTTGATGCCATTGGTGTTGTTGGTCATCATTTTGGTCTTCTCTGCACTTATTTCCATTCCATAAGCTCTGGAGGTGGTGTCAAGCCTCTGTACAAGCTGTTCAAGTTCTTGTTCCTCTCCAGCCAATCCATCAATATCATCCGCAAAACGAAGATTGGAGATTGCTCTGCCCCCTATGCTGACTGTGCCTTCGTGATCTGCAAGAGTATCTGACATGATGCGCTCTAGGAAGATGTTGAAGAGTGTTGGAGAGAGTAGGCATCCTTGACGCACACCGATTGTTGTTCTGAACCAGTTCCCGATGACGCTGTTATGGAGGACTGCACTGGTAGCCTTGTCATACAGGCTTTTGATGACTTCTATAATTTTAGGGCTGATGTTGTAAACTTTCATGGTTGCCCATAGAGCTGCATGCCAGACTCGGTCAAATGCCTTCTTGAAGTCTATGAACACATGATATAGATGTTGTTGGTGCTGTAGGTATTTCTCACAGATTATTCTGAGGTTGAAAATCTGTTCAGTGGTACTTCGCCCTGCCATGAATCCTGCTTGTTCTTCAGCTATGATTTGTTCAGCTTGTGGTTTCAACCTGTTGAGTATTATTTTCAGGAGGACCTTGCTGGGATGGCTGATGAGGCTGATGGTGCGGTAATGTTCACACTCCTGAAGGTAACCTTTTTTGGGAAGAGTGATGACAAGCGACTGGGTCCATGGTGTAGGCCATTCCCCACTCTGCCAGATCTTGTTACAGATAATGGTGAGAGCATCAGTCATCGCTTCTCCTCCTGCTTGTAGCAGTTCCGCTGGTATGTTGTCCACTCCCGCTGACTTCCCTTTCTTCAGCGATTGCACTGCTGCCTCAACTTCTTCCCGGAGAATTGGGAGGATTTCTTCTTCTTCTCTGCTCTCGGGACATGCTAGAACTGATGGGTCTCCATTTGGTGTATGGTTGTAAAGGTCAGAGCAGTACTCTGTCCATCTGTCCAAGACTTCTTGTTCTTCTGTAAGGCAAATGCCAGACTTGCTTTGGATAGTGGAGACTTTGGGCTGTTTAACACTTGTCAGCCGCTTCACCGTCTGGTAGGCCTTCTTGCTGTTGTTCTTGTTCAGATTGTTCTCTATTTCCTGGCATTGATCTTCTATCCAGTTCTCCTTTGCTGTGCGCATGCCTTTTCGGATGTCATTGTTGATTTTTCGGTAGACATCAGCTCCCTGTGAGGTGTTCTTTTTCTTTTTTAACTCTCTTCGTTTATCACACAGATCCAAAAGTTCAGGTGTGATCCACGGCTTCTTCTTTGGTCGGTGCTTGCCAAGGATCTCAGTGGCGGCATCTGTTACAGCTGAGTTGAAGGTATTGGTCATGGTGTTGACATCTACTTCGCCTGCCCCCAAAATAAGCAGTGGTGCAAATTTCCCTCCAATTGTGGCCTGAAATATTTTTGCCACCTCCGGGTCTTGCAGTTTGTCCAGGTCGAACTTCAGCCTAGTGCACTTTGCTGTATTTACTCTCTTCAAATGGAGCCGGAAAGACATCATCACGAGATCGTGGTCACTTCCAATGTCTGCTCATGGAAAAGTGCGTGTCCTGCCAATGTTGATGCTTGATCTGAAGCGTTTCTTGACCATGATGTAGTCGATCTGGTTGTGATGTTCCCCGCCGGGACTGTGCCATGTCCATCGTCTGGATTTTTTGTGGAGACCAAGCGTGTTTGCCAGTACCAGATTGTTGTATCTGGCAAACTCCAATAGCCTCAGACCCCTGTCATTTGTCTCGTTGTTGCAGTGGGGTCCGCATGTGTCTCCCCAGTTGTGGTGCGCATCTTGGCCAACCTTGGCATTCCAGTCGCCTTGCACTATGACTATGTCCTTCTTCGGCACTTGGTCAAGAACCGCCTGTATATTTTCATAAAAATCCTCCACTTCGCTGTCTTCATAGTCTGATGTTGGGGCATAGGCCTGGATGATGGTAATGTTGAAAGGGGTTGCTCTCAGACGGATGGTAATGAGTCTACTGGAGACTGGGCGGCAACCCATGACAGTGGCTAGAATGTTCTTGTGGACCAAGAATCCAACGCCGTGTTCGTGCCTGTCATCTCTACCGCTGAAATAGAGCTTGTGGCCTTTGTCAGTCGTTGTTTCACCTAGGCCTTTCCAGCGCAGTTCGCTGATACCTAGAACGTTCCATCGATAGTGGTCCAGCTCGTGGGCCAGTTCTTCTAATTTTCCTTCCGCAGTTAGGGTCCTGACATTCCAGGTTCCTATGACGATGTTGTTTCTCGTGCGGATCTTGCTAATTTGTCCATCAGTAGCATACTTTTCACCTCCGTCCTGGTGGCCAACGGAAGGCGCGGTCCTTGTGTAGCCGGGCGACGACCGATCCGGCATGGAATTAGTGGATAGCCTCATCATGTGTTGTGTCTTGGGCAAAAAAAGACCTGGCAGGGCCCAATCCTCTCCAGGCTGTTGGCCACAGCCGAAATCCACGAATACAGTGTGGCTCGCCTTGGCCCTGAGCACGTGGTCGTTGAACCTGTAGTAACGTGAGGTTCCTCCGCCCTGGCCGGTGACTTCTGTGTAGAAGACTTTCGCCCAGTGATGCCGTGCTAACATCACCCCTGTTAGTCGCCTCTTACGACACGCCGGGAAACGTTGGGTCTATTCTATTTGCCCGAACCCACAGAGCAAGCATCCTACATACGTACGTAGTATAGTATGTAATTGAGGCCTACGAAAGACGAGATTTCCCTGCCTGTGGTTTCAAAAAGTCCTGCCAGCATTCGTTCCTAAAACATCGCTCGACTCGGAGAGCTTCGTTCGACTTCGGAAATTGCCTTTTTCGGCGAATGACTGGAACTAGGTTGGAAAAAACAAGTTCGCGTCCCGTCTTTTAGTGTATTGTAGCAAAAGTGATGTTTCATCGGGTGCATGTATTTATATGTAATGACTATGTAAAGCGTGGTGAGTCTGGTCATAGGCTGGAGTACCCGCTATATAAAAATCCGTTGTTATTATTATTATTATTATTATCCCGTAACTCGTTAGGGCACCACAGATGATCGTTTAACCAGCGTAATCCATCTTTCTCTGTTCTCAGCAACCCTAATGGCTTCGTTCAGTGTCAAACCAGTCCATTCTCTAATGTTGTCCTCCCAAATCTTTTTCTGTCTCCCTCTTCTTCTGTCTCCTTGCACCGTGCCTTGCATGATGGTTTTTGCAAGACCTGATGATCTGGTGACGTGGCCATACCATCGGAGTTTCCGTTTCTTCACCACTGTGAGCAGGTCTTCGTGTTGTTCAATGACTTGTGTGATGGTCTGTCTGACTTCGTTGTTGGTGGTGTGCTGGGTATAGGAAATGCCCAGAAGTCTTTTGTAGCACCTCATCTCCATGCTTTGTATTCTTCGTTGTAGATCTGCTGTTAAAGTCCAGGTTTCGCAAGCGTATGGGAAGATGGAGATGACAAGGGAGCGCAGCAGCCTTACATTGGAATGTAGATTGTTGGTCCTGTCTTTCTAAATGGGCTTCAACCTTGTCAGGGCAACAGTTGTTTGTGTGATCCTAGAGAGGACTTCCTGTCAGGACCCATTGTCCGATACAATGGCTCCTAAATATTTGAAGCTATGCATTGTGTTGAGGGATTGGTCTTGGACTTTGATGTCCATGTTGATACCATTGGTGTTGTTGGTCATCATTTTGGTCTACTCTGCACTTATTTCCATTCCATAGGCTCTGGAGGTGGTGTCAAGCCTCTGAACAAGCTGTTCAATTTCTTGTTCCTCTCCAGCCAATCCATCAATATCATCCGCAAAACGAAGGTTGGACATTGCTCTATCCGATATGCTGACTGTGCCTTCGTGGTCTGCAAGGGCATCTGGCATGATGCGCTCTAGGAAGATGTTAAAGAGTGTTGGAGAGTTGGCATCCTTGACGCACACCGATTGTTGTTCTGACCCAGTTCCCAATGGAGCTGTTGTGGAGGACTGAACTGGTAGCCTTGTCATACAGGCCTTTGATGACTTTAATAATGTTAGGGCTGATGTTGTACACTCTCATGGTTGCCCACAGAGCTGCATGCCAGATTCGGTCAAACGCTTTCTTGAAGTCTACAAACACATGATAGAGATGTTGTTGGTGTTGTAGGTATTTCTCGCAAATTATTCTGAGGTAAAAAATCTATTCAGTGTGTCACAGGGCAGCCTGTGATGAAACCGGGTGGAGAGTTAATGAGTTGGGGTAGTAACTGTGCGCTGTCGTATGTTAGGTTATGCGTGGAAAGCGTGATTTAGAACAGCAGAGCTCGGCTATCCAGTTTTGGAATTTGTTCACTGTAGTCAGAACACGTTTTGCAGAGTAACAGAGAAGACGTGCGGTCTTGTTTCTCTGGGTATTTTGTTCTGGAAGTAAGGGTGGGACAGTTGTTAACGTAAATAATAACTGGTTCTAAAAGAAAACCTAGTGGGAAATGTTACAGTGGTGGTAGCAAGCTCGAGTAAGAGTGTGAGCAAATAACTAAGTTTTGTGTTGTGGTAAGTTAGTGTAGAGGTTTTGTCCACTAACGGGAATTACTACGCACTGGAATACCTTACTTGGAGTACTGTGTAGGCAAGCAGTGGAAAGGGCTAGCTACAGTACTTTTACATTCGAGCCGTGTGGGTAAGTGTGATGGTGTTATCTTTCCTTACTGTGCTAATGACCGATGGCCGGCTGTTGGGGTGTTGAACGATAGCTGTGCGTGAGGCTGGGGAGGAAGGATGGTTGCACTGAGGGGAGGCAGACGAAAGGAAGAGTGCGACTGAAGGAGGGAGAATGAGGGAGGAGAATGGGGGTGAAGTGTGATGAAGGTCGGATGGAAGTGGTTGCTGTTGTCGAGGTTGCGGTTGCTTGAGATGGATAATGTGTTGATGGTTACATGTATTCATTTGCAGCATTGTTCATTTCATGCATTCATAATGTCATTTAGTTTTTGAATTATGTGTTTGATTACAAGTGACAGTAATAGTGGTCAAGGGAAGTGAAGTGGACAGCAGTGGCGCCTCCTCAAGATACAGGAATTAGCTAGTGTAGTAGGGGGGGGGGAGAGTGTGAGGAGGGAGGGGGACAGAATCGGGTGGACTTGACATTAACAATACGACAAGCATGTTGCAGGTTCGAAAGTTCGTCATTCGAAAGTTCGTCATTCGAGAGTTCGTCATTCGAAAGTTCGTCGTATTCATCAGTTCGTCACTGGGTAACGCGGATCAACGTTGACCAGCGTCGCGCGACAACGACGACGACATTTGGTCGTGTGGACCCAGCATCATCATCACCACCCGTTCGTCCACGTCCGCGTTTGTGTACATCTTCATTGTTCCACAACCCCACCTTCCCCGCGGTGGTTGTGACGTCTGTGTACGGAACCTGGCCTCGACGTCACAGTGTTAGCCGACTGGAGGAGTCAGGCTGGGAGGCGTCGACGGTGGCAGGGGTGCCGCAACTACAGCGTCATCATCATCATCATCATCATCGTCAGCGGCGGGAGGGAGTGGCGACACCACTACGCCTGGATTCCATAGCGACAGTCCGGTGACAGCCACGAGGAGGGGCAGATACTTTCACGGAGACATCAACGGGGGACGCCCTACTATCAGGTCGGCTTTTTCCTTGTTGTCCCCCTCTTGATACTCGACCCCCCCCCCCCCCCTGTGTTCGGACATTTGCAGTGCACAGTCGATACTTAGACGTGGTTGATTAGCAACCCTCGTTCATCTGACATTCCATTTCATTGTTCATCGACCCATTGATTTTTCCATCACCATTTTTCTCGTTTCATGTGTAAATGTTGTATGTGTATGAGTGTGTGGTATGAATGAATAAATAGCTTGAAAGTTGTATATATATTCGTTGTGTTTTCATCACTTCGCGTCTGCGGGAAATCGTCATTCTTTCTGGGTTGTCTGCGTGTGGAAGTTGTTTGTTTGTGGCGTCTGCCCGGAGAGAGTCGTGGCGGTGACACAGTGATACTTCGCCCTGCCCTGAATCCTGCTTGTTCTTCAGCTATGATTTGTTCAGCTTGGGGTTTCAACCTGTTGAGTATTATTTTCAGGAGGACCGATGTGTATTTGGGATTTTTAAAAATTAATTTGTAACCATGTGACTTTTTCTCTAACCCATCTGTAAGTGTAACTTTTATACTGTATGTGTAACCATTTCTGTATGTAGCGTCTGTAGTTATTAACATTTTTTATGTGACCATCTGTATTTGTTGCTTTTCGTATGTGGCCATCTGTAATTATAGCTTAATTATTTGTATGTACCCATCTGTATTTATAATCTTTTCGATGTGTAACAATTTGTATTGATGAACACTTCAGGACGTAGCCATTTAAAACAGTCACAATGGCGTCATAGGAAACCTCACATTTCTTACCACACAGCTGGAGAGCTTACACATCTATGTCAGTAAGCACTTAAACGTTGTGTGTTCCGGAGAAAGTTGCAGAAATAGAGTCAATTTTTATTTGACAAGCGTCAATAGCAGAAATCATTTAGCGCAATGAGATATAAAATAAGGTGCAATAGAATACACACGCTACCCTTCTCACAAAATAACCATGGTAGGCTAATACAGAATTGTATCTTAACAGTAACAGTCAACGCCTAATATGATATTAATTTAAAAAATAAGGACAGACGCGCACGTTCCAGTCTGCGTGTTCATTTGTATGGCATAAAAGGTCATACCAATTACCCACACTTTAATCCCCGAAAACATTTTCCTTATTGCGTGTATAAGCCCAGGCAGTGCACTTTGTGTGTAAAGTCCCCTATACGCTTCTGTGTCCGGGGTAATCTACTCAACTCAACTCAACTTTGTGTGTACAACGGAAAGCATAATAAAGCTAAATTTAGATTCTATTCAGAATTGTCAAGCTCTCGACCTTCCACAAGAGAGCAGCCATGTTGCTTCCTCAAAGTTATTTCTAGTGCACTGTTTACTGCTTGTTTGAAAAGACTAGAGTGACTACTTTGCTGCTATCGACAATCATTTGAATTCTGCCACTGAAACAATACATTATGTCTGACGAGCCAGGTAAGCTGTGTGTTTATTATTTACTAATCTTAGGTGACGCAGTGTCAAGTACTCATTACATGATAGTTAAGCACAATTATTGTTGCTAAACTCTACGCTATAGACAAGCACATTTTAACCTTCCTTGGCAAATATGTACGTGTCAATGTGTGCGTTTGTGTGAAAAATTTACATTGAATCGTAATTTGTCAATTGTTAAAAAACAAAATTATAACAGACATAAAATCGGTCAAATGTAAAGAACAAGAACAAATAATAAATTGAAGAATACATTATCCAATATATTAGAACTAAACAAAAACCAGCCTGCTACACGTATAGTTACAGTTGTGATGCGCTAGCGCGAATCATTATCATGCAATATAATCAAACTGTTTAGATGGCCTTGAGAGGATCGCTTTCGTGCGATAAATATTAAAATACAGCTTTGATGGCCTACAGAGCATGATTCACTTTCGTACACTATCTATGCACACGGAACCGCAATAGGCCTATTTGTTAGAACTGTACAGTGATACATGGTATGCACAAATGTGTGTATATAATGCACTCAAATCCATTTGACGCTACTCTGCTTTGGGGACACTTTCGTCAGCAAAACTAAAGCGCCCAGAAATCATCCATTTCAGTGTCACAGATCCTATTGAAATTCACAGTGAGTGTTGCCCGACAAGAAAAAATAAGATAAAGAAAAAAAAACCAGCATATTTCCAAATTCCGGTTTTAATATATATATATGATATAAAATTCGTTAGTTTATGTGTCTATTAATATCGTCAAAGTTGATTCTAAACATAGCATCCCAACAAAATGTGTAAAGTTGGCACAGTTTGTGTCCATAACAAGGAAGAGACAGATAACATTCAAATCTGTCCAGTGTGTTTAAAGCATCGATTGTCTTTCTGATCTGATCTGGATCTTATCTTATCTTCCTATCCTATCCCGTAACTCGTTGGGGCACCACCGATTATCGTTTAGCCAGCATACTTGTGACGGTGGGGCTACATGTATTGTTGCTGGGCTCTGCACAATGGAATGCTATCACCCACTCGTCTTTAGTTTATGGGGATCGCTAGTAATCTCCCTGTTACTTAACTTAATACATTTATTTGTTTAGCTCAGTCTGTGTTTAGGCTGGGGTACAGAGATAGAAAGAAAAATGGTTAAAGATCATTGTCACACTAGCGCTCACACGGCTATGAAACATAGGTAGTCCAGCCACTTGATAACAGTAAATATCACACATTTATTTCCTCTACTCTATACACGATCTTCGAAGTAGATACTAACTTAAAAGTTCAATTGTCACTGCGAATGGTTCGCTCTTGATAGGTCTAGGCAGCTAATTTATCATCATCGGGCACTGGATACTTTCTGCCCTAATGGTAAGAGTTCTTGAAGAGTGGAATACTGTGGTCCGTTTATACAGATTTGGTGCACGGCTTAGATCTGCACTTATCTGTATTTTCGACGACTGTGTCGTGGGTGCTTCCTTGATAAGCTGTGTTTGGGTGGATTCTGCTCCTTGTGGCTAGACTGGTGAGCTCTCGTGGCTCAGTGCTTTAGAGGCCTCTGCAGACCAACGTTCAGCGACGACTTGTTCTTGTATTTCGCCTTGTTGGGCTCACGATACAATGCCTGCTCGTCTGTAGCATATGAGACGAAATTTTGCACAACCCTGTATAATAGGTGTGTGCAGAGCGTCTCACTGAAGGCCGAAGTAGCCCTCAGTGATTAGCTCCACATCTCTATATATAAGCGACGAACATTCTGCTAAGTCCGTGGTCCACTGGAATCTCCACTCTAATTTCCTATACATATATAAATATAACTCATGGCTAACTATACACATAGAGAAATAATTAATAGTATACACATTCTCTGGTACAGCCACTGGTCTGCAAGCATACATATAGATTAAACAACAGTGGTTCCGTACGTAATACAACATAGCGTCGGCCGGTCGTGTTCGCCACGTGGTCAGGTTCTCCACGTGGTCACGCAACGTCGGACTAACAATTCAATTCTAAGCATAGCACATTTCACAAACAGAATTCAACAATAATATAAATACATCACGATGAAACAAAAGTATGTTCATTTACCTTTTTGATAACGTCAGGCAATGGCTAACTTGATTGAATCGAATTTTCAACAAGCCCTGCTTCCTAAGTCTGCTCAGGAGAGAGATTTCTGTCAGAGCGTAACTGTGTACTGCTCCTAGTTTGAACGCAGAATGAATCTTCTACCCCTCTGCTTGAAACAGACAGAACTGGTTCTACCTAATCTAGCTGTGTTCCGATTGGATGTAAAATCTGATTGGCCGTAAAATCAAAGCGCTATAACGTAAGCTGCGATGATGTAACTAACTGCGCTTGCGTCAAGCTACAACTGTGTTACACTGACTAAACAAGGCAAAAGCTTAGGGCTGTGTTTAAATCTCGGCTCTTGTTACAATACTCCATCTTTCTCTGTCCTCAGCAACCCTGATGGCTTCGCTCAGTGTTAAGCCAGTCCATTCTCGAATGTTGTCCTCCCACCTCTTTTTCAGTTTTATTCTTCTTCTGCCTCCTTGCACCGTGCCTTGCAGGATGGTCTTTGTAAGGCCTGATGCCCTCGTGATGTGGCCATATCATCGGAGTTTCCGTTTCTTCACTACTGTGATCATGTCATCGTGTTGTCCAATGGCTTGTGTGATGGTCTGTCGAACTTCGTCGTTGGTAATGTGCTGGGTATAGGAAATGCCAAGGAGTCTACTGTAGCAGCTCATCTCAATGCTTTGTATTCTTCGTTGTAGATAAGCTGTGAGGGTCCATGTTTCGCAAGCGTATGGGAAGATGGAGATGACAAGGGAGCGCAGCAGCCTTACCTTGGAGTGTAGACTGATGGTTTGTGCGATCCTGGAGAGGACTTCCTGTCGGGACCCAATGTCTGATACAATGGCACCTAAATATTTGAAGCTATGCACTGTGGGTTCGGGCACTGAATAGAATAGATCCAACGTTTCCCGGCGTATTGTAAAAGGCGACTAACAGGGTTGATGTCAGTATGGTATCACTGGGTGAAAGTCTTCTACACAGAAGTCACCGGTCAGGACAAAGGAACTTCACGTTAATACAGGTTCAACGTTGAACCACGTGCTCGGGGCCAAGGCGAGCCACACTGTCAGTGATGTTGCTAGAAAGTTTCAGTATAGGCCATTTGGCCGATTCAGTCACAAACCTTTAGGACATTTGGAAAATCTTTTGGCCGTCATTTTGACTTCTTTCCAACACTAAACGAGAGGCCACTGATAAGTTTCGGTTTCTTATTCGGCGGCATTTCGAAAACGAAAAGTCTTATTGCCGGAAGCACGCCGTTCGCAACAAGGGACGTTACTCTCTCTGCTGATGCATGTGTAGTCTCCTTGGCGCTTCCGATACTTGATGTTCGACAATAACTCATTACACCTTTATTTATCCGATAGGAAATTAATATGGCCAGAAGCAATAACAACGAAACAGATATGAGACAAGCAAACAAAAAATGGACAAAGGGTGGCCGATTGAGGCGTAAAACCTTAGCACAGCAGGCCGATCAGAACATGACTCTTTAGGACAATTTGGAATTTTATCGGTGAATGGCCGATTGGCTGATGAAAACGACATCACTGCGCTGTACTAGGTGATTTCTGCTGTGGCTTGGAGAGGATTGGGCTCTGCCAGGTCTTTCTTGCCCAATAAACACTGCATGATGAAAAGAACCACTCCATACCGGATCGGTCGTCGCCCGGATCACCAAAGACAGCGCCTTTCGTTGGCCACCAGGACGGAGGTGATAAGTGTGCTACCGATGAACAACTTAGCACGATCCTCACGAGAGACAACATCGTCATAGGAACCTGGAATGTCAGGACCCTAACTGCGGAGGGAAAATCAGAAGAACTGCCCCACGAGCTGGACCACTATCGATGGAACATTTTAGGTATCAGCAAACAGCGCTGAAAAGGCCTAGGTGAAACAACGACCGACAAAGGCCACAAGCTTTATTGCAGCGGAGAGATGACAGGCACGAACACGGCGTTGGATTCTTGGTCCATAGAGACTTTCTAGCCACTGTCATGGGTTGCCGTCCAGTCTCCAGTAGACTCATTACTATCCGACTAGGAGCAGCCCCTTTCAACATCACCATCATCCAGGCCTATGCCCCAACATCAGAAGCAAAGTGGAAGATTTCTATGAACATCTACAGGCTGTCCTTGACCAAGTGCCAATGAAGGACATAGTCATAGTGCAAGGCGGCTGGAATGCCAAGGTTGGCCAAGATGCGTACCACAACTGGGGAGACACGTGTGGACCCCACTGCAACAACGAGACAAATGACAGGGGTTTGAGGCTCTTGGGGTTTGCCAGATATAACAATTTGATACTGGCAAGCACGCTTGGTCTCAAAAAAAAAAAAATCCAGACGATGGACATAGCACAGTCCCAGCGGAGAGCATCACAACCAGATCCACTACATCATGGTCAAAATACGTTTCAAATGAAGCATCAACATTGGCAGGACATGCACTTTTCCGGGAGCAGACATCCGATATGACCACGATCTCGTGATGATGTCCTTCCGGCTCCACTTGAAGAGAGTAAACAAGCAAAGTGCACTAGACTGAAGTTCGACCTGGACAAACTGCAAGACCCGGAGGTGGCAGAAATATTTCAAGCCACAATTGGAGGGAAACTGCTCATTTTGGGAGCTGGTGAAGTAGATGTCGACACCATGACCACCACCTTCAACTCGGCTGTGACTGATACCGCGACTAAGACCCTTGGCAAGCACCGCCCAAAGAAGAAACCATGGATCACACCTGAACTTTTGGACCTGTGTCATAAACGAAGAGAGATGAAATAGAAAAAGAACTCCTCACAGGGAGCTGATGCCTACCGAAAAATTAACAATGACATCCGAAAAGGCATGCGCATAGCAAAGGAGAACTGGATAGAAGATCAATGCCAGGAAATAGAACTAGAACAACAGCAAGAAGGCCTACCAGACTGAAGCGGCTGACAAGTGTTAAACAGCCCAAGGTCTCCACGATCCAAAGCAAGTCTGGCATATGCCTCACAGAAGAACAAGACGTCTTGGATAGATGGACAGAGTACTACTCAAACCTTTACAACCACACATCAGTTCTAGCATAACAGAGACGAAGTAGAAATCCTCCCAATTCTCAAAGAAGAAGTTGAGGCAGCAGTGCAATCGCTGAAGAAAGGGAAGTCAGAGGGAGTGGACAACATACCCGCGGAATTGCTTCAAGCAGGAGGAGAAGCGATGATTGACGCACTCACCATTATCTGTAACAAAATCTGGCAGAGCGGGGAGTGGCCTACACCATGGACCCAGTCGCTTGTCATCACTCTTCCTCAAAAAGGTAATCTTCAGGAGTTCGAAAATTACCACACCATCAGCCTCATCCGCCATCCCAACAAAGTCCTCCTGAAAATAATACTCAACAGGTTGAAACCCCAAGCTGAACAAACAATAGCTGAAGAACAAGCATTCAGGGCAGGTCGAAGTACCACTGAACAGATTTTCAACCTCAGAATAATCACGAGAAATATCAACAGCACCAACAACATCTCTATCATGTGTTTGTAGACTTCAAGAAAGCGTTTGACCGAGTCCAACATGCATCTCTGTGGGCAACCATCAGAATTTACAACATTAGACCTAACATTATTGAAGTCATCAAAAACCTGTATGACAAGGTTACCAGTGCAGTCCTCCACAACAGCGCCATTTGAAACTGGTTCAGAACAACAATTGGTGTGCGTCAAGGATGCCTACTCTCTCCAACACTCTTCAACATAATTCCTAGAGCGCATCATGTCAGATGCCCTTGCCGATCACGAATGCACAGTCAGCATATGGGGTAGAGTAATCTCCATCCTCCGTTTTACTGATGGCACTGATGGATTGGCTAGGGAGGAACAAGAACTTGAACAGCTGGTACCCCCAGAGCCTACGGAATGGAAATAAGTGCAGAGAAGACCAATATAATGATCAAGAACACCAAGGGCATCAACGTGGACATCAAAGTCCAAGGCCAATCCCTCAACACAGTGCATAGCTTCAAATATTTAGGAGCCATTGTATCAGACAATGGGTCCCGACAGGAAGTCCTCTCCAGGATCGCTCAAACAATTGCTGCCCTAACTAGGTTGAAGCCCATTTGGGACCATCAGTCTACATTCCGAGGTAAGGCTGCTGTGCTCCCTTGTCATCTCCATCTCCCTATACGCTTGCGAAACATGGACCCTCACAGCAGATCTACAACGAAGAATACGAAGTCTGGAGATGAGGTGCTACAGAAGACTTCTGGGCATTTCCTATACCCAGTACATCAGTCGGACAGACCTTCACACAAGCTATTGGACAACCCGATGACATGTTCACAGTTGTGAAGAAACCGAAAATCCGATGGCAACACCATCTTGCAACGCACGGTGCAAGGAGGCAGAAGATGAGGGAGACAGAAAAAGAGGTGAGAGGACCACAATTGAGAATGGACTGGCTTGACACTGAGCGAAGCCATGAAGGTTGCTGAGGACAGAGAAAGATGACGTACACTGCTTAAATGAGCTTCTGCGGTGCCCCTACGACCTTCGAGTTACGGGATAGGATAGTGTCATAAAGCGGGGACAGGCAAATGAGAGAGTGAATTTGTTAATAAACATGTATGCCTGTAAACAATGCGTGCTCAGCCCTATTTGAATCTGACTCCTCTCACTCTCGTCTCTCCCACTCTGTAGACAACACACATTTTAAGGATGCAGACTTTTATTAACCAAATTAATTACACACTCACAACCACAAATAAAAGAAGTTATATTCACGTAGATTGTTCATTATAATTGCACAAAAGAACGACGACGGTGACTCCAGGTTGTCATTCCAATAGTCATTAGAAGTAGTATTGCGAGTATGGCCAACGAGAGAAAATTGAAACATCACTTACTGCATCTGTCCTTAATGTCACCTTTGTCACAGATAGCACCTCACTCAGGCGCCCAACATTCCAGCACCCCCACTGGAACTACTTCACTTGGAGCTTCTCATCTCCATAATGCAGTACGTGTCCTCGCCCAGGCTAGGGTACACTCATCAAAGATCGTCCAGCCCCGCTGCGTCGATCTTGCACCATCTCCATCTGTGGAGTTTCCAACTCTCACGAATTTCCTTTTACAGAGAGAAACACCATTATGTCCACTTACAATTCTTTATCTCTCTCTTGGCACATACTCTTCTCTCTATCTTTCTCTGTCGGCCATTTATTTGGATCTATTATTACTTGTCCTTCGGACCTATCATCTTTCATCCTTCTTACAATATCCACAGCCACACACATCTATCCTACTACTAACAATAGTTCATACGTGCCATTTCCTTCTAATACTAACAATACTTAGTAACATACCAACAACTTCTAGGCCTAAATAGTATTCCGACAATATCAATCTTTTAGATCTAATACCTAAGTCAAGGCACACCAACAATACTTGATTCAAGAATACTAAATGAATTAATTTCACAATAGCAAAAAGGTAATATTTTACTATGATAATAGCTAGCAATAATATAAATTTATTTACCTTAGAGCCCCGTCGCTCTGAAGGAGAACTTCAGCCTAAAAAACCAGCACGGCAGTTTTTCAGGAGTTCACTAATACCCAAGCTAGAGTTATTTCCCTTACTATATAAGCATAACCGTCAAATCAACCAATCACAATTTCAATTTCTTTCAGTACAGATGCACCCAACCACATACGCATGTACTCCTATCCGCTCTCTAGCCTACTGACTGTATGACAGATAGGATAGGATAGAATCCAGTTCCCTGCCCATTGCCTAAAGCACATGTTGACGCCATGTTTTGTATTGAGAGCAAGTAACTTTGGGTCATGGCTAGTTTCGTACAAGTAGGTCTACGCTCTGCGCATAGGCGTGCTAATGTCAAAGTAACACGAGGTCGAATGGAGGGAACGTGAAAACTGGATGGTTATAATTTAGCAATGTGTGTGTGTGCGTGTGTGTAGTGAGTGTGTGTGTGTGCGTGTGTGTGTGTGTGTGCGTGTGTGGGTTTGTGTTGACTAGCAACTATATATTTGACCTGTTGTAAAGTTCATCTGTTTTATAGCTCAAATCTTCTTATCCTTTTATTGTGATTTGCTGTCAGCTTGTTCATTATGTTGTATGTGTGCTTTTGTGTGCTTTTGTGTGTGGTGCTGCAGCGTTGACCAAATGCATTCCTTGTGTATTATTCACTTGGCAATAAATTATCTTGAATCTTGAAAGGATCGGAAAGCCAGAAGCAAGACAAAATGGAAGAAAAGGGGCTGGGCAAGCTTAGTCAACCAGACAGAAAGAAGCAACTGTTTATACTACCCCCATCGGCGTTTATGTCTAGTCCAAGGGACAACACGGTGAAGGTTAAAGGACAAGGTCACAGATTCAACAAAGGTAAGTCAAAACATGACAATTTTTTTTAACAAAATTTGACTTTTCTGTTTAAGTTATTAATATTGAACTTATGGTTCTTTGATGCATGATAAATATTAATGAGACACACATACTTTGTAAATTTGGTCAACCTCACTCCAAAGTCAAAGTCACTTGAGCTGTCCAAAGTCGGTTAGTATAGGTACTTTGAAGTGACCTTGACCCTAACCTATGAGAGATATAAAAGCCAAACTTGTTGTATTTAGAGATTAATCTTTCAAATATGTTCCGTTTTGCGTTGATCTTGAAAGTCAAGGTCATTTTAGGCCTTGCATAAACATAAAAAAAAAGATCATCGTACAGCGGAATGGCTGTATATTTAACCAATGGTATGCACCAATATTGGGTTATTTCATCGTACATGAGCATGAGAGGTCACCTGAAGGTCAAGGTCATCTAAAAATTGAGGTCTCTGAGGGTCAAGATCATCCCAAGGGCACTACTGTTTGGCCTATTAAACGTGTGCTGTAGTTTATTTGATCGTACATGAGTGTATGTGGAGCAAGAGATCAATTTCATTTGAAGATCAAAAACATAACAGATCAAAGTTGGTATTACTTTGCATTTTAATGTCGTTTCGTTTAGTTTTTTTTATGGGAAGTCATTAGAGAAAAAAAGGGACTTCAGCACCAATGTTCAAAGAGTTGCGGAAGGTGGCCTTTTATTACAATTTTTGACTGTTTTATGAGTATTTTAAATGCACACGAAAGCACTCTGGAAATCTTTCATTTGCTAATATATATGCATATTTCTTGCATCTTTGTTTTAAAGGTCGCCCTTGTTATTATTAAATGTCCCTAACATCAAGCCATATGACTCAAAATGCAGGCATTCTCATGTCCTGGGTCCAACGTAAATACAAAATAAAACTGTACCTTCTGATATGAAAGAGGCAAAGTTTCACACGAGCTGGTAACTAGCTCCCGGTGACGTCGCACGAGCAAGTGAGAGGACTTTCGTTGACGGGCGGAGGGCGTGCACTCTGCCCAGTCCGTCCGGCATAGAAAACGCAGTAGGCCGCTACAACGATATACATATACAAACGTCAAATCTCTGACTCTGATAATTTCATTATTATTCTTTAGTTTCAACCTTGCTGACCTCCCTTCGTTATTCACCTTTCCAATTCCGTTTCGTATGCAATCACCACTTTCCTTTCTCCACCACTATTATTCATACCCAGGTAATCACTTCATGAATGAAAATTACTATCAAACATGCTCACGCCTTTCATTCATATTACATTATCTACTACTCTACAACTATCACCCCACGTAATTAATAATATTATTACATCAACGAAAATTCAATATTCCATCTCAGTGGACAACAGCTCACTACCTTTCAATACAACAAATGCAATACAAAAATATATTTATCCGACATTTTACAATCATGAAAAACATTATAAATACCTGTAATCTTTACAGCACAAAATTATTAACTTCCAGAGAGAAAGTCCCACAAACCAATTCACCTTGATTGGTTTCAATGCTTTCTACCTATTTATTTTTCACAGTTAACTTTTTACTTTTCTTTCTTTTTTAAATATTTTTTTTCCTTTTCCTGGCCTACCACATATGACCACACAGTCTGACACACACAATTCGACTGAGTAACTTTGCCCCTATTTCGAACTATACCTTCTCTCATTGGCTCAAGGATTTTAGGCAATAAAAAATAATAAATTAATTTTAATTAAAAAATTAAAAATACCGGAAAAATCCCGTTCTCTACACTACCCCCTCCCCCCCTCTACGAAAAAAAGAGACTGACCGAGGTTTCTTTTTCAAGAACAGATGTCTTTTCCAAGCACAGAAGTTTATCTGCAACATCTGTGGCACAAACTGATCGACAGCAGATTGCGACAAAAGATCAGCAAGAATGTTGCGAGATCCCGGAAGAGGCTCAATATGAAAATTGTACTCTTGCAAAGACAGAGCCCATCGCATGATTCGTGTATTCTTGAATCTACATGTCTGCATGTATGTGAGTGGTCTGTGATCTGTCTGCAAGATGAATGCAACACCCCACAGGAAACGAGAGAACTTGGAAACAGCCCACACAATTGCCAGACACTCTCTCTTAATGGTACTGTACCTCACTTCCCTGGGTAGCAATTTCCTGCTGGCGAAACAGACCAGATGCAAGACACCCTCCATCTCCTGCATCAAGACAGCACCAATACCAAATGAACTGGCATCTGTACGGAGTACAAACTGTTCTTGCAATCGTGGCAACTGCAAGACAGGCGCAGTAGAAAACAAGCGTTTCACCGCAGTCAACGCCTCATCACACTCAGCTGACCACACATTGGACCTGACCTTTGAATCCTTCGTGAGATCCAAAATGGGTGCAAGTAATACAGAAAAATTTGGGATGTAGCATCTGTAGAATTCCAACAGCCCCAGAATCGAACGCACCTGTTTCTTGGTCGTAGGTGTAGGGATGGCCAAAATCTTCTCAATCTTCTACCCCTCAGGCCGCAACACTCCCTCCAGACTTCGAAAACCAGCAGCAATCTTCGAAGGCCTAGCAGTAAGACCGTACTGCTTCAGCTTTTGCAGAAACCCTCTCACATGTACCAGATGTTGTTGGAAAGTTTCACTATGCACAAGGATGTCATCAAAAAAATTTATGGCAGAAACTTCCTGGAGTTCCAACACCCTCATCATGCGAGCAAAAACAGCAGGAGCAGAAACTAACCCAAACGGCATTCTAACCCACTGAAACAGACCCATGTGGGTGGCAAAAGCAGTCTTATGCCTATCTACAGGATTGACGACAATCTGCCAGCACCCCTTGGCTAAGTCAATGCGAGTGAAAAACACACTGGATGCAAGTCTTGTGTACAACTCGGTGACATTAAAGAATAGGTTCGGCGTCAAAAAGAGTAACCTTATTCAGCGCCCTATAATCAATGCAGAACCGGCACGAATGATCTTTCTTCTGCACCAAGACCACAGGCGAAGAATATGCCGAACTGGACTTCTCAAGAACTCCAAGTTCCAACATCGTTTGAATTTCCCGTTCAACAACCTGACGTAAAGCAAACGGCAGATCGTAAGCCCTTCGATGTACTGGAACATCGGATGTCAGATGTACATCCAAAAACAAACCCCAGTAGTAGAGGACCGAGCCTCTCATGCAGGATTCCTTTCTGATGACGTCATATGAGGTCATGTGAGGTCAGGGTCATGTGCGGGTCATGTGTGGGTCATGTACAGGTCATGTGCGGGTCATGTGTGGTGCCGTGATGTTGGTGTATAGAGCATGTAGTTTTATGATGGCTATCTGCCTATTAATAATTGATAATTGATTTTATAGAAGAAAGTATGATGAATAGTCTAAGGTCTGCGAGCTTGTGTGGGACACACACACACACACACACACACGCTTGCATGCATAAATGTATTATTTGTTATTTAGCAATGATTAAGAAATAGTCTTTTGAGAGGTGATGGGATATTAATTAGTATTTGGTCAGACCCTTCACACGCCACATGTGGAATTGTATCAATTTCTAAAAAAAAGCCTCTATTGAGGGAAGAGACCCAAGAAAATAGCTGATGCAATCATGATATCTGTGGGTTCGGGCATTAAATAGAATAGACCCAACGTTTCCCGGCGTGTCGTAAGAGGCGACTAACAGGGGTGATGTTAGCACGGCATCACTGGGCGAAAGTCTTCTACACAGAAGTCACTGGCCAGGGCGGAGGAACCTCACGTTACTACAGGTTCAACGACCATGTGCTCAGGGCCAAGGCGAGCCACACTGTATTCGTGGATTTCGGCTGTGGCCAACAGCCTGGAGAGGATTGGGCACCGCCAGGTTTTTTTGCCCAAGACACACTACATGATGACACAATCCACTAATTCCATACCGGATCGGTCGTCGCCCGGGTCGTCACACGGCACAAGGACCGCGCCTTCCGTTGGCCACCAGGACGGAGGTGTTAAGTATGCTACTGATGGACAATTTAGCAAGATCCGCACGAGAAACAACATCGTCATAGGAACCTGGAATGTCAGGACCCTAACTGCGGAAGGAAAATTAGAAGAACTGGCCCACGAGTTGGACCACTATCGATGGAATGCTCTAGGTATCAGCGAACTGCGCTGGAAAGGCCTAGGTGAAACAACGACCGACAAAGGCCACAAGCTCTATTTCAGCGGTAGGGATGACAGGCACGAACACGGCGTTGGATTCTTGGTCCACAAGAACATTCTAGCCACTGTCATGGGTTGCCGCCCAGTCTCCAGTAGACTCATTACCATCCGCCTGAGAGCAGCCCCTTTCAACATCACCATCATCCAGGCCTACGCCCCAACATCAGACTATGACGACAGCGAAGTGGAGGATTTTTATGAAAATCTACAGGCGGTCCTTGACCAAGTGCCGAAGAAGGACATAGTCATAGTGCAAGGCGACTGGAATGCCAAGGTTGGCCAAGATGCGCACCACAACTGGGGAGACACATGTGGACCCCACTGCAACAACGAGACAAATGACAGGGGTCTGAGACTCTTGGAGTTTGCCAGATACAACAATCTGGTACTGGCAAACACGCTTGGTCTCCACAAAAACTCCAGACGATGGACATGGCACAGTCCTGGCGGGGAGCATCACAACCAAATAGACTACATCATGGTCAAGAAACGCTTCAGATCAAGCATCAACATTGGCAGGACACGTACTTTTCCAGGAGCAGACATCGGAAGTGACCACGATCTCGTGATGATGTCTTTCCGGCTCCACTTGAAAAGAGTAAATACAGCAAAGTGCACTAGACTGAAGTTCGACCTGGACAAACTGCAAGACCCGGAGGTGGCAGAACTATTTCAGGCCACAATTGGAGGGAAATTTGCACCACTGCTCATTTTGGGGGCTGGTGAAGTAGATGTCAACACCATGACCACCACCTTCAACTCAGCTGTGACAGATGCTGCCACTGAGATCCTTGGCAAGCACCGACCAAAGAAGAAGCTGTGGATCACACCTGAACTTTTGGATCTGTGTGACAAACGAAGAGAGATGAAAAAGAAAAAGAACACCTCACAGGGAGCTGATGTCTACCGAAAAATCAACAATGACATCCGAAAAGGCATGCTCACAGCAAAGGAGAACTGGATAGAAGATCAATGCCAGGAAATAGAGAACAGTCTGAACAAGAACAACAGCAAGAAGGCCTACCAGACTGTGAAGCGGCTGACAAGTGTCAAACAGCCCAAAGTCTCCACTATCCAAAGCAAGTCTGGCATATGCCTTACAGAAGAACAAGAAGTCTTGGACAGATGGACAGAGTACTGCTCTGACCTTTACAACCATACACCAAATGGAGACCCATCAGTTCTAGCATGTCCCGAGAACAGAGAAGAAGAAGAAATCCTCCCAATTCTCCGGGAAGAAGTTGAGGCAGCAGTGCAAGCGCTAAAGAAAGGGAAGTCAGCGGGAGTGGACAACATACCCGCGGAACTGCTACAAGCAGGAGGAGAAGCGATGATTGATGCCCTCACCATTATCTGTAACAAGATCTGGCAGAGTGGGGAGTGGCCTATACCATGGACCCAGTCGCTTGTCATCACTCTTCCCAAAAAAGGTAACCTTCAGGAGTGTGAAAATTACCGGACCATCAGCCTCATCAGCCATCCCAGCAAGGTCCTCCTGAAAATAATACTCAACAGGTTGAAACCCCAAGCTGAACAAATCATAGCTGAAGAACAAGCAGGATTCAGGGCAGGGCGAAGTACCACTGAGCAGATTTTCAACCTCAGAATAATCTGTGAGAAATACCTACAGCACCAACAACATCTATATCATGTGTTCATAGACTTCAAGAAGGCGTTTGACCGAGTCTGGCATGCAGCTCTATGGGCAACAATGAAAGTGTACAACATCAGCCCTAAAATTATTGAAGTCATCAAAAGCCTGTATGACAAGGCTACCAGTGCAGTCCTCCACAACAGAGCCATCGGGAATTGGTTCAGAACAACAATCGGTGTGCGTCAAGGATGCCTACTCTCTCCAACACTCTTCAACATCTTCCTAGAGCGCATCATGTCAGATGCTCTTGCAGACCATGAAGGCACAGTCAGCATAGGGGGTAGAGCAATCTCCAATCTTCGTTTTGCAGATGACATTGATGGATTGGCTGGAGAGGAACAAGAACTTGAACAGCTGGTACAGAGGCTTGACACCACCTCCAAAGCCTATGGAATGGAAATAAGTGCAGAGAAGACCAAAATGATGACCAACAACACCAATGGCATCAATACGGACATCAAAGTCCAAGGCCAATCCCTCGACACAGTGCATAGCTTCAAATATTTAGGAGCCATTGTATCAGACAATGGGTCCCGACAGGAAGTCCTCTCCAGGATCGCACAAACAACTGCTGCCCTGACAAGGTTGAAGCCCATTTGGAAAGACAGGACCATCAGTCTACATTCCAAAGTAAGACTGCTGCGCTCCCTTGTCATCTCCATCTTCCTATATGCTTGCGAAGCATGGACCCTCACAGCAGATCTCCAACGAAGAATACAAAGCATGGAGATGAGGTGCTACAGAAGACTTCTGGGCATTTCCTATACCCAACACATCACCAACGACGAAGTCCGACAGACCATCACACAAGCCATTGGACAACACGATGACCTGCTAACAGTGGTGAAGAAACGGAAACTTCGGTGGTATGGCCACGTCACCAGATCATCAGGCCTTGCAAAGACTATTCTGCAAGGCACAGTGCAAGGAGGTAGAAGAAGAGGGAGACCGAAAAAGAGGTGGGAGGACAACATTCGAGAATGGACTGGTTTGACACTGAGCGAAGCCATCAGGGCTGCTGAGGACAGAGAAAGATGGAGTATGCTGGTTAAACGATCATCTGTGGTGCCCCTACGACCTTCGGGTTACGGGACAGGATAGGATAGGAAGGATCTGCCTATTAATAATTGATAATTGATTTTATAGAAGAAAGTATGATGAATAGTCTAAGGTCTGCGAGCTTGTGTGGGACACACACACACACACACACACACACACGCTTGCATGCATAAATGTATTATTTGTTATTTAGCAATGATTAAGAAATAGTCTTTTGAGAGGTGATGGGATATTAATTAGTATTTGGTCAGACCCTTCACACGCCACATGTGGAATTGTATCAATTTCTAAAAAAAAGCCTCTATTGAGGGAAGAGACCCAAGAAAATAGCTGATGCAATCATGATATCAATTAGGAGTTGGAGGATAGAATGACTAGAATGAAAGTATAATTATGGGATATTAATTAGTATGTATGAAGATGGCAGCGATGATATGATGGACCAACTACTAGCACTATTATGGGCATTGATGGAACGTGACCAGTCTTGAGAAAGAAAGATATTAATCTTTATACATAGATATATATTATTTATACAATTTTAAAATTAAAATGCTTTGTTATACATTAGCATTTTATAATGAAAAAATATATATATACACACATTGTTATACAATTTTATAATAAAAATGTTTTTGTTTTATTTTGGTACAGGAAAACACAAAAAAAGAAAAAAATGGCTTTTGTGCTATGTAATGTATATATTGTTTTTTTTGTCTCTCTCTTTTTTTCTCTCTCTCTATCTCTCTGATCTCTACACACACAATATTAAAAATGTCACTTTTGGAGTGGATATTGGCTATCCAACTGCAATCTCTTGTGTGGAGTGGGTGAATACATAGACTTTTGGATAGCAGAGTTCATCAGCTGGTGTTGTTGTTTATTAAGCACAGTGATAGTTTTCTCTCTCTCTCTCTCTCTTTGGCAAATCTTTACAAACATCGGTAACTGAACACTAATGAAACGCTGTCAGCACGCCACCGCCGCGATGACCTCTCTCTCTCTCTCTCTTTTCTCTCTCTCTCTCTCTCTCTTTCTCTCTCTCTATCTCTCTCTCTTTCTCCCACTCTCTCTCGAATGTGTTGGGTTGAATATATAGGCTTTTGGATAGCAGAGTTTATCAGCTGGTGTCTCTCTCATGCATTTTAAAGTAAATGTGTAATGATAATTGGAGTTAAAACAGTGACCAACTATTCTTTTAAAAATGTAGATAAAATCTCATGAGTTTCAGTCTTGAGAAAGAAAAGGGATTAATCTTATATAGCACACATACATCGTTAAGAGGAACAAGAACTTGAACAGCTTGTACAGAGGCTTGACACCACCTCCAGAGCTTATGGAATGGAAATAAGTGCAGAGAAGACCAAAATGATGACCAACAACACCAATGGCATCAACACGGACATCAAAGTCCAAGGCCAATCCCTCAACACAGTGCACAGCTTCAAATATTTAGGAGCCATTGTGTCAGACAATGGGTCTCGACAGGAAGTCCTCTCCAGGATCGCACAAACAACTGCTGCCCTGACAAGGTTGAAGCCCATTTGGAAAGACAGAACCATCAGTCTACATTCCAAAGTAAGACTGCTGCGCTCTCTGGTCATCTCCATCTTCCTATATGCTTGCGAAGCATGGACCCTCACAGCAGATCTCCAACGAAGAATACAAAGCATGGAGATGAGGTGCTACAGAATACTTCTGTGCATTTCCTATACCCAACACATCACCAACATTGAAGTCCGACAGACCATCACACAAGCCATTGGACAACACGATGACCTGCTCACAGTGGTGAAGAAACGGAAACTCCGATGGTATGGCCACGTCACCAGATCATCAGGCCTTGCAAAGACCATTCTGCAAGGCACAGTGCAAGGAGGTAGAAGAAGGGGGAGACCGAAAAAGAGGTGGGAGGACAACATTCGAGAATGGACTGGTTTGACACTGAGCGAAGCCATGAGGGCTGCTGAGGACAGAGAAAGATGGAGTATGCTGGTTAAGCGATCATCTGTGGTGCCCCTACGACCTTCGGGTTATGGGACAGGATAGGATAGGATAGGACATCGTTAACAATGATTATGATTAACGCACACACACACACACACACACACACACCCACATGGACTTAGACACACACACACACATGCGCACACACACTTCTCCCACTCTCTTTTTATTAGCTAACTTCTAGCTCTCACAACTTATTTTTTTATCCTTTTATTCAGCCCCTCCCTCTCACACCCCGCGCACCAGCCGACCATACCCTATAAATAATGGTGTCGAATAGACACATGTCCTATAGAAGGGGAGCTCAAAAGGCTGCATGTGCGCGTCTCGGTGGTTTTGAGCTAGATCATTTATTGGCCAGCGCCTGGTCAAGTACTGTGTGGATAGTGCTCAGTTGTCTGGGCGTCAGACCATATACCCAAAGGCTGCAAGTGCGCATCTCGGCGGTGGTTAACTAAAGGCTGCAAGTGCGCGTCTCGATGATTTTGAGTTAGATAATATATTGGCCAGCGCCTGATCAAGTACTGCATGGATAGTGCTCAGGTGTCTAGGCGTCAGACCATGCGCCCAAAGGCTGTAAGTGCGCGTCTTGGCGGTTTTGAGTTAGATTATGTATTAGCCAGTGCCTGATCAAGTACTGCATGGATAGTGCTCAGTTTCCATCCCATCTTCGACAATCTTCATAAATATTAATTAATATCCCATAATTACACCTACTAATTAATTTTTTTCTCCTTTTACATTGTCTCTGGAAATGGATACCATTTCACATATGGCATGTCAAGAGCGTGATTGTCAAAAAAAAAAGATTTCGTCCAGCCTATTCTTTGACTCTAAATTGGTGATATCATGATTGCATCAGCTATTTTGCTCAAAAGACTTTTTTTTTCGATATGTTTGAACAAGCTCTTTTTTCTTCTTTTTTTGGATGATTTGTCATAACTTTTTTATAAACAGCACATAATTATGACAGTTGAAGCATGTGTACAGGCGCAGCCACACTTAAATCATCAAGCTCGTTGAGAATTTAGGGGTTTTGATTGATTTGTTTTGTTTTTTAGAAGTATTGTCTGGGGAGTTTGTCCTATACAAGATGATGGTTTGTTTGCTACACTGATAGTCAGGGCGTTATCTTTGCCTTTGATCGATTTGACCATGGCTGTTGAGGGTGGGGAAAATAAAGCAGCGAGGGAGAGAGATGGACATCACCCCCCCCCCCATTATGCTGGCCCAAGATAAGCGTGATCTCAAGGCTATGACACTATCTTTATCTTTATCTACAAGGCGGCCTATAGCTGTATACATTTTGCGGATAGCGTAGTGGTTGGAGCACTCTTGTTTTTGATACCATGATACGATTGCAAGCTAGCTGCTCGCTGATGTCTACCAACATGTTTTTACACGTCAGCATCGGTTATTGCATCACCCGATGTCAGCAAGCATGATGTTTTTAATGGGAAGTAACCCATACCTCATCTCTCTCTCTCTCTCTCTCTCTCTCTCTCTCTCTCTCTTCGGCAAATCCTTTTTGAGGCCAAATAGATTATTTTTTAATGATGAGTTTGTTATGGTTGGTTGCTTGATTAGATGTGGGATGTTAATTGATTTTACATATGTGAAAATGAAGAGAAGAAAGAAAGATTAGTGGCCCTTGATTGAAGATCTTGTGTGGACCACACACAGGCATATGCACATGCACCCACACACACACACACACGCACACATGCACACATGCACGTCTAAATATATTATCTTTATTTAATAATGATTATCACATGTTGAATGTTATCCATTCCAAGAAAAAAAAGGCTTTTTAATTTTAAGAAAGAATGATTAGTGGACCTTGATTGAAATGTAAACATTTATTTTAAAACTCTTTTTTATATGTGTTTTTCACCCAGAGAAAAAAAAAGGCACGGGTGGGGTTTGAACCCACGCGGATCTGAATCCATTGGATCTTAAGTCTAACGCCTTAATCACTCGGCCACCGTACCTTAAATCAAAATACTGCTTTTGTGAGGTTAATACTGTATGAATGAATGCATACTATCTGACTGATTGAGGCACAGATGAAAGGATGGCGGATCAGATATCGCTGTGTGGGATGTTAATTGGTTTTTACAGATGGTATTTAAAAAAAAAAATCTTGACCAGGAGACATGCACACTTATATATATATATTTAAAATACTTTTTTTAAATGGGAAGTAACCCATACCCCATCTCTCTCTCTCTCTCTCTCTCTCTCTCTTCTTCTTAACAATATATTACAGCGATATCTGATCCGCCATCCTTTCATATGTGCCTCAATCAGTCAGATAGTATGCATTCATTCATACAGTATTAACCTCACAAAAGCAGCATTTTGATTTAAGGTACGGTGGCCGAGTGGTTAAGGCGTTAGACTTAAGATCCAATCGATTCATATCTGCGTGGGTTCAAACCCCACCCGTGCATTTTTTTTTCTCTGGGTGAAAAACACATATAAAAAAGAGTTTTAAAATAAATGTTTACATTTCAATCAAGGTCCACTAATCATTCTTTCTTAAAATTAAAAAGCCTTTTTTTTTCTTGGAATGGATAACATTCCACATGTGATAATCATTATTAAATAAAGATAATATATTTAGACGTGCGTGTGTGCATGTGTGCGTGTGTGTGTGTGTGTGTGTGTGTGTGGGTGCATGTGCATATGCCTGTGTGTGGTCCACACAAGATCTTCAATCAAGGGCCACTAATCTTTCTGTAACGAAAGGGGTTAATATCAAGAATTGCGTGTATGCGTGCGTGAATGATCTGCGTGTTCTCCCGTCTCACACTTCCTAACTCTCAAGAATTCTTTTGTTGTTACACCCCCTTCTATTACTAGAAAAATAAACAATAATCAACAACGTTTACATGAGCACATACAACTCCATCAATAATATAGAAACATACAAGCAGTTTGTACTCACATACTTTGTAGCGATAATCCGTGAAATTATAAACCACTCACAGAACACACACATAGGTCCCAGTCAGATAATCCAAGAATCACCAGTCACAAAAACCACCAATAAAGACCCGGTCACCGTCGACAGAGAGAGTTACCAAGAGTCTCATGGAGACAGAATTCGCTGTCTTTCTTTTGTTTCTAATCTCTGTCTCTGTCTATATACTATCTTCCTGTCCTCTCGATTTCTCCTTGTCCTTCTCTCTATTTATCCTGGGCTTTCTCCTCTCTCTATCGTCCTCTTCACCTTCGTCAATAAACCTCCCCAGCCGCTGCTGTGGCTGCTGCTGCTGTGGCCGCTGCCGCTGTTGCTGCTGATGCTGATGTGGCAGTGGTTGCTACTGCTGCTGATGTGGCAGTGGTTGGTACTGCTGCTGATGTGGCAGTGGTTGCTACTGCTGCTGATGTGGCAGTGGTTGCTACTGCTCGTCTTTCTTCTCCATCGTCTACTTTGGCTTCTTTTCTGGCTCCCTCTTTATGCTTCCACCCTTCTTCCTCCTCGGCTTCTTCTTCTTCTTATCCTTTCGTGTTCCGTTCCTTCTTCCTCTGCTTCCTCTCCTTCCCCCTTCTTCTTCTCCTTCTTCTTCTCCTTCATGAGCTTTGTCTTCGTCTTGACTTTCTTCCTTTTCTTCTTCTTCTCCTTCTTCTTCTTTTTCCTTCTTCTTCTTCCTTCTTCTTCTTCTTCTTCCTTCTTCTTCTTCTTCTTCCTTCTTCTTCCTTCTTCTTTCTCTTCTCTTTGCCTCGAGGCCCCTCAGCCGGAGACTTCTGAAAATACACAAGTTTTCCCCACTAAATATCTTGATACATAGACTTCTCTGTATTACCACATATATACCTTTCTCTTCTCTGCGACGGGACCAGACCAGCAACATAATTCAAATCTCATATGTGTCGAACACAGTTCACACATACGCAAAAATTGTAAAACTAATTATAACAACTAATTATTATATCTTGACGCTGATTACTTTCATTCACAAAAATAAATATAATGCTATACATTGCAAGTTGAGGTTTCAACCTCAAATCAAATAAAAATCCGATTTCAATTCGTTACTCAAAATATACAACGATCCATCATCTCCATCACCTCCCTAATCCATCCTTCATACTACTTCAGTTTGTCAATCCCCGATGAAAATAAAAACATCAGCTTGATTATGAACCCTTTAAACTGCACAGCTCTACACGTGTGCGTTTCGCCAAGAACGATCAGTGAAGAGGGACCGTATGGGTGATGATTCATTTCATATCATTCGATAATAAGCGCATCAGGAAAAGAGGAGAAAAATATCCCTTACTGTGCCTCATTTCCTGAATTACTTGCAAGCCAAAAAATACTCTGTATGATTGGCTCGTAGCGCGTAATATTGATCGATATGAACCAATCAGAGAAGGCTTTACATGATCGCTCAGCTTAGTTTGTTAGCGCTTTCGGTTTAGCTATGGTAGTATGAATCGATTTGTAAAAAGAATTGGTTCAACTTCTGCCGAATCCGATACACCGGCTAAAAAAGCAAAACAATCGCATCAGAAAAAAATCGAAAAGGATAGATTTTACAGCTTATTTGATGCTTCGCCATTTCAGCAGGGCTAGTCAAAATTCTTGCAGGCTAGTAACTTTTCTAAGTAACTAGCCCGGCGGGCTAGTTGAAAAAAAAGTCTTTCAGAAGCCCTGACATGCACATTAAAGTTAGACAATAAAGAGTAGCTCTAATTTTTGTCTGCTGGACGTTAAAACAGGAGAAAATTTTGCATGTACATGGTGTAGCATGTAGTTTTCCTTCACAAGAGTAAGCCAATGTAAATTTAAATGTCATTGCCGTGAACAATTTTTTTCTTTCTTGGAGATACATGCATCGATTTGCTGGTAATTGCTTTCTTAGCAAGGACAATGTATCCCTAATGATAGATTAGTAAAAAATGGTTATCTGAAAGTTTCTGATTCACAGAACAACACAACAAAGTTACAAAATCCTCACAATCTCACATGGCCCATAACATGATGTGAAACAGCACTTTCATAAACAGTATGTTATATTTTTTTTATGTTAGACAGTGTTTCAGTAATGTCCCTGGGAAAATAAATGAATCGCTTGCAGATTATTGCTTTCTTGTTCTATTTACTTAGTACAAAACATAACAGTTTTGGTGAAGAAAAGGGGCTAAAACATAAAGCTATCTTTGTTTAATCACAAATAAAATGCCCCACACCATAGGGTGACAAAGCTATTTGATTTAAAGTAAACAGTGTGATGTCTTGCAAGCGAAGTCCTTGAACAGTGGTGAAGTTAAAGGTGCTTAAGCAATTGGAGTGAGCTTTATATATTCAACAAAGAACTGCAACTCGCTATCATGGTTGAGGACATATAAAAAACACTGCATCTCGATACATGTATCTGCAACTATCATGATCCCAGTAGATCAAGACAGGAATGCAGCTTGCAATCTGAGCAAAGCTACAACATTTCACCCAATTTAAGTGGAAATGTTGAAGTCACACAGTTAACCTTTGCTGCCACCCCTGGGTGGAATAACACCCATAAAGTCAGTTAAATCATCATAACTTCGACAATTGTTGCTCTAGATTTTTTAAATTTTATGACTTTGTAAGTTAAGAATTGCCGAATCTCATGCCAAATTTTCTTACATTTTTGTGCATAAATGCAGTTGTAGACAACAAAAATGCACAATATCTAAATCCCAACAGAGTGATTTTCCACCCATGCTTATAATATTGCAGCAGTAGCAAATCCTGACGCCCTGAACTTTGTGGGTGGACAGTCACCCATATAGTGTAAAGAGGGATAAACCCTTCCCGCACTTCGTGGGTGAAAAAACACCAATACAAAATAAAGTAAATAAATGTTAAAAATAATAAATAAGTACTTTAGCAGATACTGAATGAAACAACAGGAATACATTTGTTTCCTCTTTCTTAACAATTTAAATCTCTGATTTATTATATGTACAGCATAGAAAAAATAGAAGGAAGAAAATTGAATGGAAGGAAAAAATAGAATGAGAAAAGGAAGAAAGAAAACAAGATAAAGGAAGAAAGGAAACAAAGAAAGCGCAAAAAAAGAAAGAAAGAAAGAAGAAAAGAAAGAAAGAAAAAGGACAGAAATGAGCCAAAGAAGATAAAGAATCTGATAAAGAAAAAAAAGAAAGACTAGGGAGGAAAAAAAATAAAACACAAGAAAAAAAAGAAATGTCAAAGAAATGAAGATTAAAGAAATAAGAAAAGTGAATGAAAAAAATCAAGAAAGAATACAAAAAATTTGAAGAAAGAGGAAGAGGAGGAGGTGGAAAAGTAGAAGGAGGAGGAGATAGAAGAAGAAGAAGAAGAAGAAGAAGATGGTGATGATTATGATGATGAGGAGGTGGAGGAGGAGGAGGAGGAGGGAGAAGAGAAAGCTCCTGCTGCTGGCGATGATGATAGAAGAAGAAGAAGAAAAAGATGATGATTATAATGTTGTTGATGATGATGATGATGATGATAAGGAGAGGAGGAAAAGGAGGAGGAGGAAGATAAAGCTGCTGGTGCTGCTTCTGCTGCTGACGATGGTGATAGAAGAAGAAGAAGAAGAAGAAGAAGAAGAAGAAGAAGAAGACGAAGAAGAAGAAGAAGAAGAAGAAGAAGAAGAAGAAGAAGAAGAAGAAGAAGAAGAAGAAGAAGAAGAAGAAGAAGAAAGTAACTTAACAGACAACAGTAGCCTAGACAACATGTTTCTTACCAACGATTCCATAGATGTTTCATCACAGGTCTGTGCTGGATTGCCCTTCAACCACTGCTGAACTTTGCATGTACGATCCACTGTGTAAACAAAGTAAAAAAAAAGAAATTTTATATTTAGGCCTATATTATATATATACAGTGTTACCCTTTTAGTAAGAAGTACAGGGGACTAACATTTTTACTTCTTGCGTGCTATCTCCTCTGTCTCCAAAGCCTACATCATTATCTACTCTCAAGGATGAGGTTCGTTTTGCATTATACTAGGCCCCCTATCCTCTCTCTCTCTCTCTCTCTCTCTCTCTCTCTCTCTCTCTCTCTCTCTCTCTCTCTCTCTCTCTCTCTTTCTCTCTCTCTCTCTTTCTCCTCTCTCTCTCTCTCTCTGATGAGCCAGGGCCGGATCAAGGCCTTCAGAGGGGGGGGGGAGGGGGGGTATTCCAAATTTGCGACGGGAGGGAGGGAGGAGGGAGGAGAGTACATACATTTTTTTACCGTAGGGTAGTGACAAACGAGAATAAATTATGCACTGCAACTTCGGCATTTTACCATTGGAAACTATTTCTTCTTTCACTTTTTGATTTAATATATTATTAGATTTCTGAAAAAAAATGATACAAGTTCAACACCCCCCTCCCCCCTACCTCCCCCCCCCCAAAAAAAAAAAAAAAATAAAATAAAATAAAATAAATAAAATGAAATAAAAAATTACATAAATAAATGAAATAATTAGCCTAATCAAATAAAAATAATCCAAAGTAGTAAGTTAAAAAAGCCTTTTGTCACAGCATTGTAATAAACCAATAAACCAAAGGCAAAGAAAAACTTTTTTTAATAGTCTATTTACACAACAATGTTAGCAACGCAGTACAGTAGGGAGTAGGCCTATATTAAAAGGAATTTTAAATAAATATCACTAGATCTACTGTTCTGATACAGCTTTTTGGTTTATTTCTGTAGATTTAACAAACTGTACGCCTAGTTTATCTTTAAACACCATTCAATTATCAACTTTTGAAAGAAAAACTTAGAATTCTGTGATTAATCATAAAGCGTACGATAGTGAAAAAGCGCAAACAAGACTTCTGCTAGGAAAAGCCATTCAGCCAATCGGTGTGCCGATTTTCCTGTTAGGTAGGGTAGTGAAAAACAGCTTGATTTACATTAAATGTAGTAATATTCCAAACGATACCCGCATAAAAGCAGAAATGAATAATTCATCTGTCATCGGATTCCCTAATAAACATTTTCTGTGGAAAATTGAGTGTAAATGATTGTTTGAAAGTTGACCATCGAAAATGGCTGCAACGATTGACAAGCAAAAAAGTAGGCCTACAAAACATGTACGAGCCTTTAGCGACTGTGCCCTTTTGAGTTAAAATGAAATGCAGTAGACATAATCTAAATGGCGTTTAAGTATGAACTGTGGCGTAGACCTTGTTAGAGTTTTAGAGATATACCGAAAAAGTGCCTCGGCTTTTGCGTGTAGTCTAGTACTGTAGGAGCAAAAACGTCACTTTCCCAAAACAAATCACGATTTTTGTTGCGTTGAAAACATCGGCGAAGGTGTCTTCTTTGTCATCAAAATGTTATTGTATGCTACAATCCAAGAAGAAGAAGAAGAAGAAGAAGATTGTAACATTATGCAATGCGTAGTTGAACACGCGTTTACTCATGCACCTAGACCAAACCCCTTAGACTTAGTAAAATAAGTTCAATGAAAAATAGCGACCCACCGGTGCTTCACTGAGCAACCTTCGCCGACATGTTAAAAACACAATTTGCTTTGAAAGATAAACAACTACATCGACCAATTTTGTTCAAACTTAGTGTTGTACTAGTATAACAAATTTCCACTCACCGGTTTAAGCACAGGCTCTCTGAATCTTCGTGAGGCCATTCTCGTTGCAATCAAGAACGGTAACTCTCCTTTCACATCGAAGATTAAAATCACCATGGCAAAATCACCATGGCGGACAGATTGAAAAGTTTTGAAGCAAGGGAGGCAATCCAATTATTTTTTGGTTAAAATTTTATATATAATGTTGTTGTGAGATTTGTACAGACCAGTAATCAGCCACCCCACGGCAATATTGTAAACAGGTTAAAATTGCGGGGCATTTTATATGCCCCACAATTTTTCAATGCCCCACAATAAACTCAAAAATTGGCAAAATGCCCCACATCGGAACAATTCATATATATATATATATATATATATATATATATATATATATATATATATATATATATATATATATATATATATATATATATATATACATATATATTTATTTATTTATTTATTTTATTTATTTATTTTTTTTTATACGGGTATTTGACCGCTCCCACAATATGCAAGCCCTCGCAATCTTCTCCCTAAAAAAGTTCAATCATTCTAAACAATCTCAAGACAAACACCGTCTTTCGTGCTCCACAAAGAGCAAAGCTGATATTTCCCGTCTTCGGCGACATTCTATTTATTTATTTATTTATTTATTTATTTTATTTTTATTAATTTTTTTATATTTTTATTTTTTAAGGGGGGATAGCGGGGAGGGGGGAGGAGGGGGGCGCCACGAGCGGAAGAAATGAAAAGAAAGAAAACAATATTCCTAATGGATAATATAATGGATTACGACAGGAGTGGCCAATACGTCGATCGCGATCGACCGGTCCATCACGAAGGCTGTGTGACTGAGTAGATTGCGTAGCAGTAAAAAAAAAAATTGACCTCAGCCTATTAGCCTATATGACTATATACATGTTTTGCATTTTGGTGGTAGGTAGATCATTTTGGCTTGGTCATTTTAAAAGTACCTCGCATGCTGAAAAAGTCATAGTGTGGGCAACCCTGGCTTATGTTGACGTTTTAGCAAAAAGACAAATAGTCAAAGTTCCGTCTCTTTGCTTGCTTATTCCGACTCGCGACAGCGCTTCAAAATGCCGCGAACGCCGTCGTTGAAGCCCACCGATTCGAAAGGTGTGGCAAAGCTCCGTACATATTTTGGGAGCAAAGGAGGTAATTATTATTTTGATAATTTAATCTTAAAAGTAAATAACATATCCTATCCCATAACTCGGAGGTCGTAGGGGCACCACAGATGATCGTTTAACTAACGTACTCCATCTTTCCCTGTCCTCAGCAACCCTGATTGTTTCGCTCAGTGTCAAACCAGTCCAGTCTCGAATGTTGCCATCCCACCTCTTTTTCGGTCTACCTCTTCTTCTACCTTCTTGCACTGTGCCTTGCAGGATGGTCTTTGCAAGACCTGATGATCTGGTGACGTGGCCATACCCTCGGAGTTTCCGTTTTTTTCACCACTGTGAGCAGGTCATCGTGTTGTCCAATGGCTTGTGTGATGGTCTGTCGGACTTCGTCGTTGGTGATGTGCTGGGTATATAGGAAATGCACAGAAGTCTTCTGTAGCACCTCATCTCCATGCTTTGTATTCTTCGTTGGAGATCTGCTGTGAGGGTCCATGTTTCGCAAGCATATAAGAAGATGGAGATGACAAGGGAGCGCAGCAACCTTACCTTAGAATGTAGACTGATGGTCCTGTCTTTCCAAATTGGCTTCAACCTCGCCAGGGCAGCAGTTGTTTGTGCGATCCTGGAGAGGACTTCCTGTCGGGACCCATTGTCTGATACAATGGCTCCTAAATATTTGAAGCTATGCACTGTGTTGAGGGATTGGCCTCGGACTTTGATGTCCGTGTTGATGCCATGGGTGTTGTTGGTCATCATTTTGGTATTTTCTGCACTTATTTCCATTCAATAGGCTCTGGAGGTGGTGTCAAACCTCTGTACCAGCCGTTCAAGTTCTTGTTCCTCTCCAGCCAATCCATCAATGTCATCCGCAAAACGAAGGTTGGAGATTGCTCTTCCCCCTATGCTGACTGTGCCTTCGTGGTCTGCAAGGGCATCTGACATGATGCGCTCTAGGAAGATGCTGAAGAGTGTCGGAGAGAGTAGGCATCCCTGACGCACACAGATTGTTGTTCTGAACCAGTTTTCGATGGCGCTGTTGTGGAGGACTGCACTGGTAGCCTTGTCATACAGGCTTTTGATGACTTCAACAAATTTTAGGGCTGATGTTGTACACTCTCATGGTTGCCCACAGAGCTGCATGCCAGACTCGGTCAAACGCCTTTTTGATGTCTACGAACACATGATATAGATGTTGTTGGTGCTGTAGGTATTTCTCACAGATTATTCTGAGGTTGAAAGTCTGTTCAGTGGTACTTCGCCCTGCCCTAAATCCTGCTTGCTCTCCGGCTGTGATTTGTTCAGCTTGGGGTTTCAACCTGTTGAGTATTATTTTCAGGTTCCTGAAAGTTACTTTTTTTTGGGAAGAGTGATGACAAGCGACTGGTTCCATGGTGTAGGCCACTCCCCACTCTGCCGCATCTTTTTACACATAATGGTGAGTGCGTCGATCATCGCCTCTCCTCCTCCTTGAAGCAGTTCCGCGGGTATGTTGTCCACTCCCGCTGACTTCCGCTTCTTCAGCGATTGCACTGCTGCCTCAACTTCTTCTCGGAGAATTGGGAGGATTTCTTCTTCTTCTCTGTTCTCTGGACATACTAGAACTGATGGGTCTCCGTTTGGTTTGTGGTTGTAAAGGTCAGAGCAGTACTCTGTCCATCTGTCCAAGACTTCTTGTTCTTCTGTAAGACATAAGCCACTTGCTTTGGATCGTGGAGACCTTGGGCTGTTTAACACTTGTCAGCGGCTTCACAGTCTGGTAGGCCTTCTTGCTGTTGTTCTTGTTCAGACTGTTCTCTATTTCCTGGCATTGAGCTTCTATCCAGTTCTCCTTTGCTGTGTTCATGCCTTTTCGGATGTCATTGTTGATTTTTCGGTAGGCATCAGCTCCCTGTCAGGTGTTCCTTTTCTTTTTCATCTCTCTTCGTTTATCACACAAGTCCAAAAGTTCAGGTGTGATCCACAGCTTCTTCTTTGACCGGTGCTTTCCAAGGATCTCCGTGGCGGCATCTGTCACAGCTAAGTTGAAGGTAGTGGTCATGGTGTTGACATCTACTTCACCAGCTCCCAAAATGAGCAGTGGTGCAAATTGCCCTCCAATTTTGGCCTGCAATATTTCTGTCACCTCCGGATCTTGCAGTTTGTCCAGGTCGAACTTTAGTCTAGTGCACTTTGCTGTGTTTACTCTCTTCAAGTGAAGCCGGAAAGACATCATCACAAGATTGTGGTCACTTCCGATGTCTGCTCCTGGAAAAGTGCGTGTCCTGCTTGATCTGAGGCGTTTCTTGACCATCATTAACATTTACCGAGTAAGTCCCTTTAATAGAATTTTGGAAACCCCCCCCCCCCCAAAAAAAAAAAAACTAACTGATCCTATCCTATCCTATCCTGTCCCGTAACCCGAAGGTCGTAGGGGCACCACAGATGATCGTTTAACCAGCATACTCCATCTTTCTCTGTCCTCAGCAGCCCTGATGGCTTCGCTCAGTGTCAAACCAGTCCATTCTCGAATGTTGTCCTCCCACCTCTTTTTCGGTCTCCCTCTTCTTCTACCTCCTTGCACTGTGCCTTGCAGAATAGTCTTTGCAAGGCCTGATGATCTGGTGACGTGGCCATACCACCGAAGTTTCCGTTTCTTCACCACTGTTAGCAGGTCATCGTGTTGTCCAATGGCTTGTGTGATGGTCTGTCGGACTTCGTCGTTGGTGATGTGTTGGGTATAGGAAATGCCCAGAAGTCTTCTGTAGCACCTCATCTCCATGCTTTGTATTCTTCGTTGGAGATCTGCTGTGAGGGTCCATGCTTCGCAAGCATATAGGAAGATGGAGATGACAAGGGAGCGCAGCAGTCTTACTTTGGAATGTAGACTGATGGTCCTGTCTTTCCAAATGGGCTTCAACCTTGTCAGGGCAGCAGTTGTTTGTGCGATCCTGGAGAGGACTTCCTGTCGGGACCCATTGTCTGATACAATGGCTCCTAAATATTTGAAGCTATGCACTGTGTCGAGGGATTGGCCTTGGACTTTGATGTCCGTATTGATGCCATTGGTGTTGTTGGTCATCATTTTGGTCTTCTCTGCACTTATTTCCATTCCATAGGCTTTGGAGGTGGTGTCAAGCCTCTGTACCAGCTGTTCAAGTTCTTGTTCCTCTCCAGCCAATCCATCAATGTCATCTGCAAAACGAAGATTGGAGATTGCTCTACCCCCTATGCTGACTGTGCCTTCATGGTCTGCAAGAGCATCCGACATGATGCGCTCTAGGAAGATGTTGAAGAGTGTTGGAGAGAGTAGGCATCCTTGACGCACGCCGATTGTTGTTCTGAACCAATTCCCGATGGCTCTGTTGTGGAGGACTGCACTGGTAGCCTTGTCATACAGGCTTTTGATGACTTCAATAATTTTAGGGCTGATGTTGTACACTTTCATTGTTGCCCATAGAGCTGCATGCCAGACTCGGTCAAACGCCTTCTTGAAGTCTATGAACACATGATATAGATGTTGTTGGTGCTGTAGGTATTTCTCACAGATTATTCTGAGGTTGAAAATCTGCTCAGTGGTACTTCGCCCTGCCCTGAATCCTGCTTGTTCTTCAGCTATGATTTGTTCAGCTTGGGGTTTCAACCTGTTGAGTATTATTTTCAGGAGGACCTTGCTGGGATGGCTGATGAGGCTGATGGTCCGGTAATTTTCACACTCCTGAAGGTTACCTTTTTTGGGAAGAGTGATGACAAGCGACTGGGTCCATGGTATAGGCCACTCCCCACTCTGCCAGATCTTGTTACAGATAATGGTGAGGGCATCAATCATCGCTTCTCCTCCTGCTTGTAGCAGTTCCGCGGGTATGTTGTCCACTCCCGCTGACTTCCCTTTCTTTAGCGCTTGCACTGCTGCCTCAACTTCTTCCCGGAGAATTGGGAGGATTTCTTCTTCTTCTCTGTTCTCGGGACATGCTAGAACTGATGGGTCTCCATTTGGTGTATGGCTGTAAAGGTCAGAGCAGTACTCTGTCCATCTGTCCAAGACTTCTTGTTCTTCTGTAAGGCATATGCCAGACTTGCTTTGGATAGTGGAGACTTTGGGCTGTTTGACACTTGTCAGCCGCTTCACAGTCTGGTAGGCCTTCTTGCTGTTGTTCTTGTTCAGACTGTTCTCTATTTCCTGGCATTGATCTTCTATCCAGTTCTCCTTTGCTGTGAGCATGCCTTTTCGGATGTCATTGTTGATTTTTCGGTAGACATCAGCTCCCTGTGAGGTGTTCTTTTTCTTTTTCATCTCTCTTCGTTTATCACACAGATCCAAAAGTTCAGGTGTGATCCACAGCTTCTTCTTTGGTCGGTGCTTGCCAAGGATCTCAGTGGCAGCATCTGTCACAGCTGAGTTGAAGGTGGTGGTCATGGTGTTGACATCTACTTCACCAGCCCCCAAAATGAGCAGTGGTGCAAATTTCCCTCCAATTGTGGCCTGAAATAGTTCTGCCACCTCCGGGTCTTGCAGTTTGTCCAGGTCGAACTTCAGTCTAGTGCACTTTGCTGTATTTACTCTTTTCAAGTGGAGCCGGAAAGACATCCGCCCCTGGTTTATGGTATATATGCAGCAATCAGGACACAACATACATCTACATTTGTTGTAGTTTTAAATTTGAAACACAAAAATAAAATTAACAAACATCTGGTACTGCATTTACTACAGTGGTAAGAGCCTGAGCAGGGGACTAGATTGTACTCAGACATCTGCAGCTTTTGCATGGCCGAGAAATTCCGATGTGAAATAATCTGTGTGGACGCGATTGTCATTCCAGTATCGAACGTGAATGTCCAACTGTTTTTTCTTTAGCTCTCTATTCAGAGATTCGTCGAAAAGCGAAACATAGTCTCCTTGTCGCACATTTTTCTTCATCTCACTCAGAAAGAATGGCGCAATCCCAAACACGCACAAATATTTTGACTTCGTTTCGCTGCATTTAAACTGCTTGGCTATTTCTGAATCGGGAAATGCAGCTGCAAAGATCGCGCCATTTTTTTCACACGACTTGAAACTGTGGTGTTTTGAAACAGCATCTAAGGTTATGAGAACTTCTGCTCGTAGCACTGCTCTCCCTGGAACTGTGATTTTGGGCTGTTGTGTCACTGGTTGAGGTTGAACAGTGGTCGTTGTTCGTGCAGGTTCTGATTGCGATGGTTCACTTTGCACAAAATCTGAAATCGGTGCGGTAGTTTTCAACATTTCAGCTTCTTTCGCTGCGTCCTTTTTGCCCTTCTTGTGGGCTACAATCGACGATTTCCCCAAAGGATCTGATATCTAGGTGCACGTTCCAGTGTAACGATCCTTTTGTCGAAGCCATTGAAATTTCTTCGTCCAAGCCTGATTGAACACACAATTCCCTCCGGGCATTTTCGTCAACCGTGATGAAAATGGCTGCTAGCAAGCCGGCTGTAGACAAAATGAGCAACACTGAGCATGCTCGACGGACATCTCGCGAGATGCGACGAGTTTTGGTTTCATGCAGACGACACGAGAATGATGGCGACTGCTTACGGAGCGCAAAACACCACAGAGCTGGTATTGAAGGAGTTTTAAGGACCTTTGGTCGAATCTAAGGAGTTCTAAGGGCCCTTAAAATTCATTTTCAAATCTAAGGAGTTTTAAGGACCTTTAAGTACCCGTACGAACCCTGTCCTCAAACTGTACGTGGAAAGGCTACCAAAGACTGTGCACGCAGCCACAGCAGCTGTGATCGACGACAGCTTTGACAGCGAAGAACTGTTGGAACTGGGAGACTTCCACAGCAAAGAAGGCATCGATGATGTTAAGCTAGGACCAGGCTTGACGGAAGGTCAAAAGATTGAGCTCAAGGACCTTATGGGCGAGTTTCCCCATAGCTTCAGCGATGTCCCAGGCTCTACAACTTTGGTCGAACACGAAGTCCACCTCACTTCAAATATTCCCGTTCGATCCAAGCCCTTCCCGATCCCTTTCAAGGCCCGCGAATCCTTGAAGAAAGACATCGACGAGATGCTGAAGATGGGCATCTTCAGGGAGTCCAGTTCCCCCTATGCGTCCCCTGTCGTGGTCGTGAAGAAGGACGGGAGCAACGGAGGATGCACTGACTCCAGGAAAGCCCACGAGATCACCGTCTTTGACCCTGGGCCGATGACAACTGCAACGGACGAGGGCGTCGTTTCCTTGCGGATGGAAGAACATTGACTGTGTGGATGAACTAAGAATATTGGTAATGACAGACTTGAAGATGAAAAACATTGACTGGGTAGATAAACTGTGAACAGTATCCAGAAAGATTTGCAGATGAGAAACATTGACTCTGTGTGAATGAACTGTGAACACTGACAGTATTCAGACAGTCTGAAATAAGTTTTAATTCTGGACTTTGATTGTGCATTACATTTCAACGTTGAAAGAAATTGGGTAAATTTCTTCTTGAGTGGGGGGTTACGTTGAAACGCGAAGGATAGTATGTCTGAAACGCGCACGATAGATCTAATCGTTTCGATTTGCAAAGTATTCAATAATAGAGTTTATTTACCTTTGATTTGAGTTTGCGTTGTGGTTGGAGGACGCTTTGTATAGCGTTGATAGTTTTAGTTGGTCGATGTTATTGGAGAGTTCTCTAGATTTGCCTACTTACTGTCAATAGAAGCTTACTGTCAATAGAAGCTTCGCGAGAAGGAGAAGAAGAGTATGTGGGAGAAAAGATGGCGCCGACACAGGGTGACATGATCAGCTGGCGAATGTTTTCATTGTTATTTGTGTTTCTACTCATTGTGACGTCGTGTGAGTGTGTCCTGAAGTATGACAGAGACTTTCTTCTCAGCATACAAACATCAAACATTGCAAATGTCGCTCCTACGGATTTTAAATCGGATCTTCTCTTCGCTGCTCCCGACCGGTTTGCGCCATCCCATCATGGCGATAGCTGCAGCAGACGAACTACTACAACACGCTGTTCGACTCGCAAAAGAGGGAGACGCGACGGTGCGTTAGTCAAATTTCGGCGTCGCTGCCATCGCCCTCCCCTCCCTGCCATCTTGATCGCCAATGTACGATCCATCAACAACAAAATTGACGAGTTTCAAATGTCGATGACAAGCAAACGTGAGTACCAAGAATCATCTCTCGTTTGCCTTACGGAAACATGGCTACAGCCCGTCACGCCTGACCGCGTGATCACCCCTCCCGGCTTCGTTACGTTCAGGGCAGATAGAAGCCCGGAATTGTCTGCGAAAGTACGCGGCGGTGGCGTCAGCATCATGGTGAATAACAGATGGTGTGCGGACAGCCACGTGGTCTCCTCGTCATGCACCACCGAACTTGAGAGTCTTGTCACACTGTAGGCCATACTATTCCCCTCGTGAGTTTTCCTCTGTGATTGTAATCTGCATGTACGTCATTCCAGAGGCCTGCCCATCAGTGGTTCTGCCACAGATCTATGATATCGTCAACAGTGCAGAATCTGTTTTTCCTAACAGTGCCATCATCATCACTGGTGACTTTAACCATGTAAACTTGAAGAAATGTCTACCTAGGTACCATCAGCATGTCAACATTCCTACCCGAGAAGAAAAAACACTAGATCATTGTTATACTGTGTTTCCTAATGCTTATCATGCTGTCGCTAGACCCAATTTTGGCGAATCTGACCATAAGTCAATTCTGCTGATTCCAACATACAAACAAGAACTTAAACGTACTAAACCAGTAGTGAGGGTAAGCAGAAAATGGACCCCTGAAGCTACTGATATGCTTCAGGATTGTCTTGAGTCTACTGACTGGGACGTTTTCAAAGACGTATGCCCGTCTCTTGGCGAATATACGGACACGGTAACGTCATACATTAACTTTTGTTTGAATGTTTGTGTGCCAACTAAAACAAGCACTGTGGCACCGAAAGACAAACCCTGGTTCACAAGGGAAGTTAGAGACAAGCCTAAAATAAAGGAAGCCGAGTTTAGGAGTGGGGACAAAACACGTTTCAAAGCAGCCAAGTATGGTCTGAAAAGGTCAATTCATAAAGCTAAAGCAGAGTACGGTCGCAAATTGGAGGAGCAGTTTGCTTCCAACAACCCCCGAGAGGTTTGGCAAGGCATGCAGCAGGTCACGCAGTACAAAGATAAGAATTTCACCTCGCCTGACCCCGACCCCATGCTCCCTGACAAGTTAAACCACTTCTACGCGCGATTTGATACGCTCAACGTAACCCTGAGCTCTCCCCTGCCCCCTCCTGATCATAATCTCGCGGCCCCTTTAACAATACAGGAAGATGAAGTTAGAGCGCTGTTTAAGAAGCAGATTGCTAGGAAGGCCCCTGGGCCTGATGGTGTAACCCCAGCAGCCCTCAAATCATGCGCTAATCAGCTTGCCCCAGTATTCACTGACATCTTTAACGCTTCCCTCCAACAGTGCTCAGTGCCTAGGTGCTTTAAGACCTCCACCATTGTCCCGATTCCTAAAAAGAAAACTATCAGTGGGCTAAATGACTACAGACCCGTGGCCTTAACATCTGTGATCATGAAGGTGTTTGAGCACCTGGTGCTCCACCACCTTCAGCGGGCTACAGAGAGCCGGATGGACCCACATCAGTTTGCGTACCGGAAGAATAGAAACGCTGAAGATGCAGTGGCTCTGGGATTGCATTACATTCTGCAACATCTTGACACTCCCAAAAGTTATGCTAGGATTCTCTTTGTGGATTATTCCTCGGCATTCAATACGATCATTCCTCACAAGCTGTATAGCAAGCTAGAGAGCATGGGAGTAGAACAGGCCTTGTGTAGATGGCTACTAGATTTTCTCCTTAACCGCCCCCAATCAGTAAGAGTAGGCAACAAGCTCTCCGACCCACTGACCCTGAGTACAGGTGCACCACAGGGATGCGTATTATCTCCCCTTTTGTTCACCCTATTCACGAACGACTGCGTGTCGCACCATGATAAGGTAGTCATATTAAAGTTCTCAGATGACACCACGGTAGGTCTGATCTCTAACAATGACGAGGGAGCATACAGGCAAGCAGTGGAGGAGCTAGTGGCTTGGTGCATAGACAACAATCTGGAATTAAACGTCTCCAAAACAAAAGAACTAGTGGTAGATTTCCGTCAAAACAGAAACAACATGCAACCCCTGTCCATCAACGGGGAAGTAGTAGAACAATTAGACAGTTTCAGCTTTCTTGGCACAACCATTTCCTCAGATTTAGGATGGGAAAAGCACATCACTGGCGCAGTCAAGAAGGCCCATCAGAGACTATTCTTTCTCCGCCAGCTTAGGAAGTTTCGGGTTAGCCAAGCTATCATGGCCAATTTTTACCGCGCCACTGTAGAAAGCATTTTGACCTTTTCTTTCATTGTTTGGTATTCCAACGCAAACATCCAAGATAAGGAGCGTTTAGACCGTGTTGTGCGCCAGGCTTCAAGATGCGTTGGTGGGGCCCTCCCGTCCATCGAGGCTTTACACGCGCAACGTGTCACACGCAGAGCAAAACATATTATCCATGATGAGTCCCACCCCGCCCACGTGCTCTTCCAGATGCTCCCCTCAGGCCGTAGATTCCGTTCCCTCCCCAGCAAAACCACACGCTCACTGAATGGCTTCTTCCCGTGGTCTATCAGACACTTAAATCAATTATAAGGATTATTTAGGCTGCTCATTGCGTGCACTTGTATAGTCATATTAGTCATGAATTGCGGGAGGGTGCTTCTGCGTGCGAATCTATTTTAGTCATCTGTATATTTGATGTGGCTGATGATGTACATTAAAAATCATGCACCTGTTTTGTTATCTGTAATTCGGTTGTGTTTGTTGATGTCTGTATTTCTATGTTCTACATGAGTGTTCTAGTCAGGCGTGGGTCTGCTGTCTAGTATAATAGTGGTTACATAGGTCGCACTAGATCTATGCTTTATTCGTTTGTTATGGATCTTGTGCATGCCTGCCACTGATCTAAAGCATTCTTTGTGTCATGTATACTATAACTGTATGTATGTCACTTGGCGAATAAATCTTGAATTGAATTGAATTGAATTGAAGGCGTAGAAGTTTTGAGAACATTGAGAACATGCTTGGACAGAAAGGAAAGATGTATGACGTAAGGCAGTGATGACGAAGTTAGAAGCGATTGGTTAAATTGCGTCATACTCGACTGATCCAGGGTGTTCGGGAGAAGAGAGAGGCTATATAATTATGTGCTGCACTGTTTAGAAGTGAAGTTGTTGTATGCAGATGTTGATGTGTGCTGAATAAAAGTGGAAAACTTCATACGAAGACTCGGTGACTTGTATGCTGATTGAACGGGTTGCGTGGATAATCGAATCCGAACTTACACTCATCAGGAGACTTCACGCATTGGGGCTGAATCTACTACTGATAGAAAACACCACCATCAAATGGAGTGTAACACCTTCTTCCTCCTCGGCTTCTTCTTCCTCTTATCCTTTCGTGTTCCGTTCCTTCTTCCTCTGCTTCCTCTCCTTCCCCCTTCTTCTTCTCCTTCTTCTTCTCCTTCGTGAGCTTTGTCTTCGTCTTGACTTTCTTCCTTTTCTTCTTCTTCTCCTTCTCTTCTTCTTTCTTTCTTCTTCTTCTTTTTTTTCCTTCTTCTTCTTCTTCCTTCTTCTTCTTCTTCCTTCTTCTTCTTCTTCCTTCTTCTTTCTCTTCTCTTTGCTTCGAGGCCCCTCAGCCGGAGACTTCTGAAAACACAAAAGTTTTCCCCACTAAATATCTTGATACATAGACTTCTCTGTATTACCACATATATACCTTTCTCTTCTCTGCGACGGGACCAGACCAGCAACATAATTCAAATCTCATATGTGTCGAACACAGTTCACACATACGCAAAAATTGTAAAACTAATTATAACAACTAATTATTACATCTTGAGGCTGATTACTTTCATTCACAAAAATAAATATAATGCTATACATTGCAAGTTGAGGTTTCAACCTCAAATCAAATAAAAATCTGATTTCAATTCGTTACTCAAAATATACAACGATCCACCATCTCCATCACCTCCCTAATCCATCCTTCATAATAAAATATCAAAATTTTCTATTATTACGTCTATTCCACCACAAGTAGAATATAATCATTGAAAAGTGCTAGTATGTTTATAATACAATATTTGAATGATTAACAATATATACCTGCAGACGCAGCTGCCAGAAGTTACAACACAACCAATCCGTGGTACACAAAAGAAGAGAGTGACCATACGTTTGAATGTGATTGGTGAGTCGTCACATGACTAGCTCAGCCAATCAAAATTTAGTTCTCAATAAAAAAAATATTACCGTTCATATCTTCTCACAGGAAGATACTATAACACAAAAGTCATCGGGCCGAAATATTATAAAACCGGTCCGAGACACTTCCTTTCTTCTCTTCATTTTCACATATGTAAAATCAATTAACATCCCACATCTAATTAAGCAACCAACCATAACAAACTCATCATTAAAAATAATCTATTTGGCCTCAAAAAGGATTTGCCGAAGAGAGAGAGAGAGAGAGAGAGAGAGAGAGAGAGAGATGAGGTATGGGTAACTTCCCATTAAAAACATCATGTTTGCTGACATCGGGTGATGCAATAACTGATGCTGACGTGTAAAAACATGTTGGTAGACATCAGCGGGCAGCTAGCTTGCAATCGTATCATGGTATCAAAAACAAGAGTGCTCCAACCACTACGCTAACCGCAAAATGTATACAGCTATAGGCCGCCTTGTAGATAAAGATAAAGATAGTGTCATAGCCTTGAGATCACACTTATCTTGGGCCAGCATAATGGGGGGTGATGTCCATCTCTCTCCCTCACTGCTTTATTTTCCCCACCCTCAACAGCCATGGTCAAATCGATCAAAGGCAAAGATCAGTGTAGCAAACAAACCATCATCTTGTATAGGACAAACTCCCCAGACAATAATTCTAAAAAACAAAAAAAATCAATCAAAACCCCTAAAATCTCAACGAGCTTGATGATTTAAGTGTGGCTGCGCCTGTACACATGCTTCAACTGTCATAATTATGTGCTGTTTATAAAAAGGCTATGACAAATCATCCACAAAAAAAGAAGAAAATAGAGCTTGTTCAAACATATCGGAAAAAAAGTCTTTTGAGCAAAATAGCTGATGCAATCATGATATCACCAATTTAGAGTCAAAGAATAGGCTAGACAAAATCTTTTTTTTGACAATCACGCTCTTGACATGTGATGCCATATGTGAAATGGTATCCATTTCGAGAGACAATGTAAAAGGAGAAAAAAATTAATTAGTAGGTGTAATTATGGGATATTAATTAATATTTATGAAGATTGTTGATGATAGGATGGAAACTGAGCACTATCAATGCAGTACTTGATCAGGCGCTGGCTAATACATAATCTAACTCAAAACCGCCAAGACGCGCACTTGCAGCCTTTGGGCGCATGGTCTGACGCCTAGACACCTGAGCACTATCCATGCAGTACTTGATCAGGCGCTGGCCAATATATTATCTAACTCAAAATCATCGAGACGCGCACTTGCAGCCTTTGGTTAACCACCGCCGAGACGCGCACTTGCAGCCTTTGGATATATGGTCTGACGCCCAGACAACTGAGCACTATCCACACAGTACTTGACCAGGCGCTGGCCAATAAATGATCTAGCTCAAAACCGACGAGACGTGCACTTGCAGCCTTTTGAGATCCCCTTCTATAGGACATGTGTCTATTCGACACCATTGTTTATAGGGTATGGTCGGCTGGTGCCCAGGGTGTGAGAGGGAGGGGCTGAATAAAAGGATGAAAAAATAACTTGTGATAGCTAGAAGTTAGCTAATAAAAAGAGAGTGGGAGAAGTGTGTGTGCACGTGCGTGTGTGTGTCTGGGTGTGTGTGTGTGTGTGTGTGTGTGCGTGCGTTCATCATAATCATTGTTAACGATGTATGTGTGCTATATAAGATTAATCCCTTTTCTTTCTCAAGACTGATACTCATGAGATTTTATCTACATTTTAAAAAGAATAGTTGGTCACTGTTTTAACTCCAATTATCATTACATTTACTTTAAAATGCATGAGACACCAGCTGATAAACTCTGCTATCCAAAAGCCTATATATTCAACCCAACACATTCGAGAGAGATTGGGAGAAAGAGAGAGAGATAGAGAGAGAGAAAAAGAGAGAGAGAAAAGAGAGAGAGAGAGAGAGAGAGAGAGAGAGAGAGAGAGGTCACAGCGGCCATGGCGTGTTGACAGTGTTTCATTAGTGTTCAGTTACCGATGTTTGTAAAGATTTGCCAAAGAGAGAGAGAGAGAAAACTATCACTGTGCTTAATAAACAACAACACCAGCTGATGAACTCTGCTATCCAAAAGTCTATGTATTCACCCACTCCACACAAGAGATTGCAGTTGGATAGCCAATATCCACTCCAAAAGTGACATTTTTGATATTGTGTGTGTAGAGATCGGAGAGATAGAGAGAGAGAGAAAATAAGAGAGAGAGACAAAAAACAACAACAAAAAAACAAACAAACAATATATACATTACATAGCACAAAAGCCATTTTTTTCTTTTTTTGTGTGTTTTCCTGTAACAAAATAAAACAAAAACATTTTTATTATAAAATTGTATAACAATGTGTGTATATATATATTTTTTTTCATTATAAACTGCTAATGTATAACAAAGCATTTTTATTTTAAAATTGTATAAATAATATATATCTATGTATAAAGATTAATCTCTTTCTTTCTCAAGACTGGTCACGTTCCATCAATGCCCATAATAGTGCTAGTAGTTGGTCCATCATATCATCGCTGCCATCTTCATAAATACTAATTAATATCCCATAATTATACTTTCATTCTAGTCATTCTATCCTTCAACTCCTAATTGATATCATGATTGCATCAGCTATTTTCTTGGGTCTCTTCCCTCAATAGAGGCTTTTTTTTAAGAAATTGATACAATTCCACATGTGGCGTGTGAAGGGTCTGACCAAATACTAATTAATATCCCATCACCTCTCAAAAGACTATTTCTTAATCATTGCTAAATAACAAATAATACATTTATGCATGCAAGCGTGTGTGTGTGTGTGTGTGTGTGTGTGTGTGTGTGTGTGTATGTGTGTGTGTGTGTGTCCCACACAAGCTCGCAGACTTTAGACTATTCATAAATAATAATTAATATCCTATAATCATACTTTCTTCTATAAAATCAATTATCAATTATTAATAGGCGGATAGCCATCATAAAACTACATGCTCTATACACCAACATCACGGCACCACACATGACCCGCACATGACCTGTACATGACCCACACATGACCCGCACATGACCCTGACCTCACATGACCTCATATGACGTCATCAGAAAGGAATCCTGCCTGAGAGGCTCGGTCCTATACTACTAACCCCCTTCAAAAGAACCCGGTTTTGCTTTCAGAATATCAGCATAATCAGAAAAAACAGAAAAAAGGTTCTGACGATCTGACGCAGGCAACAACTCATCAAAAACAACTGAAGGAATGTCCTTATCATCCTTGACAACACCCACAGACGCCAAAACTTGTCTTGTTGTCTCTTTACGCACCACAGCAGAATTCACCACTGCTGAACCCACTTAACAACAAGCAACATGTCTATGATGAGAAACCTTTTCCTTGTCAACATCAAGAAACTTGTCTGAAACCAAATCATCACACTCTACCATCTCACCTTCACAAACAACTGTGTCAACACAAACCTCAACTTCAGCAACACGTTGGACAACCACCAACGGTACTAGCGGAACCTTTCCTCTCGACTTAGACTTCTGACACACATCAAAAGTACGAACGTACCTCGAAGTATCCGCTGACACTCCAGGCCAAAAAAACTTTGAAAGAACACGCGTCAAAGTACGACGAGTACCACAGTGAGCAGCAAGCAACTGATCATGTGCTGTAGCCAAAACAGCAGCACGCAACTTCTCTGGAACAACAATCTGCTGTAGAATTTGACCTGGCTTTTCGTACGAACGGTACAAAACACCTGCATCCTCAAAGAAAAAAAAAGTAGCAGAACCAACATCTTTCCTTTCTCCAGACTGAGCACATGTAAAACATGAAGCAAGACTGGAATCTGATTTCTGAAAATCAATCAACTCCTGACGAGAAACGCCAAAATCTTGAGAAACATCCACTAACGGAGTATGCGGAAAATCTTTCTGCGCAGTGCGAGCTCGAGTAGTGACAGCCGCCACACTCAACTCAACTGAAACCTGAGCACCAGCAACAGAATCTGTCAACCCAGCAATGTTCCCAATGATCAAATCAGCAACTGGGTCAGGAAGCACAGCACAAACCAACTGACCTGAAAAATAAGGAGTGGAGACTGCAAGTTTGGCAAGTGGATAAACAGTAATCTCACCTCCAAAAGTCTTACAACGAACTTGTCCTTCGATGTAATCGAGAGATGACACAAATCGCTGACGCACACCACAAATAGTAGCACCTGTGTCACGAAGTACAGAACATGGTGTACCCTTTACTGTACCCAACTCCAAATGCAGATGACCAACAGCAGGACTAGCAACTGAACAGACAACCTCAGGATCAATAGGCAATGCAGCAGAAACAACCTGAGTCTTTTGTGTATCTGTTTTGAGTGCAGAAGTAGCAAACGGACAATTTTTCTTAACATGTCCCCCCAACCCACAAATGTAGCATGGATTTGTCGGATTGTTTCTAAGTGGACATTTGAATGATGAATGGCCACTGCCTTTGCAAAGCTGACACTTAGCAAAATTCACTGACGAGCCACGTCCGAATCCACCACGATTTTGACCTTGATGAGAATCTGCAACAGTGGATGGCGCACTTCGATTAAAGTTCCAGCGGCCTTGGTAACCAACCTGACGTCGATAACCACCATATCCACCGCGAAAATCCGAACGACCCGAAGTCGCATTAGTTTCAGCTATGGTATTGAATTGACCAACCGACGCGAAGGCAGAAGTAGTGGCCTTGCGAGCCAAATTCTTACCCGGGCGAGCAAGACGGTAACTTTCGGCACAATTTACCATGTCCTCGAGGCTGACCAATCCTCTTTCGCGAATAAAAGTAGCAAGATCTGCAGACACACTCTGAAGAAATTGTTCGCCCAGTACCAAATCAACTATGCCATCTAGAGTACGTTTGACACCCGAAAGTGCTACCCATCGATCAAACAATCGATTAAGCTCAATGCCAAAAGTCTGAAACGGTTCATTTGCGTCTGGTTTGGTGGCACGAAATTTCTCTCTGAAACCTTCAGCAGTACATTGGAATTTCTTCAACAAATTATCTTTCAAAATGTCATAATCACAATGTCCATTTGCAGCTAAACTATGATATAAACTCAAAGCATTTCCTTAAAGCAAAGCAGACAAATAAACAACCCACTGTCCCTTTTCCCAGCCAAGTGCAGTAGCATTTGTTTCAAAACGAAACAAGTATGAATCAATATCATCAGTCTTCTCTCTAAACATGGGAAGTTTAGGAAAAATAGGTCGAGCTTTAAACTGACGCTTCGCATAAGTTTGATCCTGATCCTGATCTTGACCAGCAACATGACCCCCCTGACTAGCCTGTATTTCTAACTGTTTTGTTTTTTCTCTCTCAAGTTCAATGTCCATCCTTTTGGATTCCATTTCTTTTTGTGTTTCTAGCTTCTTGGATTCCATTTCTTTGTCTATTTCTAGTTTCTTGGATTCCATATCCATTTCCTTATCTTTTGTTTTGGACTATTTTTCTATTTCTATTTGTTTAGCCTCCCGTTCTCGTTGTCTTTCCAGTCGCTGAAAACATTCTTGAACATATTTATGTTTGTCAGCCACTTCCAAAGTAGAAGCTTGTTTGATAAACTTTTCAAAAAGATCATCATAGTCATCCATGTTTTAAGTTTTTTTTGTCAAAATATAAATCAAAATCAGCACTATAATATATACATTAAGTCCCAAATACCCAAGAAAGAATGATAAAATAAAAACCAACAATAGCCCAAGCCAAGCTAAATCAACAATAAACTCAAAGTGAAACAAATCTAAGCAACAAATAGCAGTAAACCAAATCAATAAACTGATAAAGGACTAACAATCAAATATCAACAACTATTTAAAAAAAAAACAAAAAACAAACAAATCTACAATAACCAATAGCCTAAGGCAACTCAATACTAAGTCAATACCAGCACTGCTCAATTAATCTAAGTCCTCAAATATCTAAACCCTATGAATTGTTTCCCAAAAAATATATATTTTTTCAATACCTCAAAGTCAACACTACTTTAATAAATATAATAAAATAGAAACAAGTATGGCAAATGCTAACACCTAATAAGACTAACCAGCAACAATATAAACAAATCAAATATTACTAACTCAAATAATAACGCAAATTCAAACAATAAGTTCAATCAATATTGAAATGTATATACACAACAAAGGAACAATTCAATAGAAAATTAAAAAAAAATTAATGATCAAGTTAAAGAAAGCAGATAATGAATTATACCAACACTAAGCAATAATAAATTCAACAAATACTTCCAAAATTTCTAATAATAAAGTTTCAAATTAAAAAACAAACAAACAAGAAGTATATCAACACTAAGCAAAGAAAATTTCAACAATCAATTGCAAAATTACTAATGATAAAGTGAAAAGAAAAAACAAAATCAAAATTAAATTAACACTAAGGGGCTTTGTACTAACCTATAATAAAATAAGAACGTGGAACTACTAACTCATTCACTGATTCACACACACAAAGTTAGGCCTACAGAACACAAATAACCAGAACCAACGTAAACAAACTAATACTAAGACAGCAGGAAGAGCAATGAAAAAGAATATAGACCCCACAGGTAGAAAAAAAAACTAAGCCCTTGAGCACTTTTTCACTCTAATTCTCTCACACAGATACCTTAACACTGTTAAACTTATACACACGTCTCAAGCTATTCCTCCTGTTCAACAAATATGCACAAAATATCACTCTAAATTCTGTCGCCTCCCTGAGACGTCTAATCGTCAGTAGAGCTCAAAATGCAGGCATTCTCATGTCCTGGGTCCAACGTAAATACAAAATAAAACTGTACCTTCTGATATGAAAGAGGCAAGGTTTCACACGAGCTGGTAACTAGCTCCCGGTGACGTCGCACGAGCAAGCGAGAGGACTTTCGTCGACGGGCGGAGGGCAAGCACTCTGCCCAGTCCGTCCGGCAAAGAAAACGTTGTCATGAGTCAGACGTGAAAATAGGGCCGATCCTGCTCCGGTGCCTCACAGATCACCTTATCCTCTCCTGGACAGGATGGAGCCACCCCTGCTCCCAGTAGGCCGCTACAACGATATACATATACAAACGTCAAATCTCTGACTCTGATAATTTCATTATTCTTCTTTAGTTTCAACCTTGCTGACCTCCCTTCGTTATTCACCTTTCCAATTCCGTTTCGTATGCAATCACCACTTTCCTTCCTCCACCACTATTATTCATATCCAGGTAATCACTTCATGAGTGAAAATTACTATCAAACATGCTCACGCCTTTCATTCGTATTACATTATCTACTACTCTACAACTATCGCCCCACGTAATTAATAATATTATTACATCAATGAAAATTCAATATTCCATCTCAGTGGACAACAGCTCACCACCTTTCAATACAACAAATGCAATGCAAAAATATACTTATCCGACATTTTACAATCATGAAAAACATTATAAATACCTGTAATCTTTACAGCACAAAATTATTAACTTCCAGAGAGAAAGTCCCACAAACCAATTCACCTTGATTGGTTTCAATGCTTTCTACCTCTTTATTTTTCACAGTTAACTTTTTACTTTTCTTTCTTTTTTAAATCTTTTTTTTTCCTTTTTCTGGCCTACCACATATGACCGCACAGTCTGACACACACAATTCGACTGAGTAACTTTGCCCCTATTTCGAACTATACCTTCTCTCATTGGCTCAAGGATTTTAGCCAATCAAAAATCATAAATTAATTTTAATTAAAAATACCGGAAAAATCCAGTTCTCTACAACATCATTCTTAAAGCTTTTTTACGGGCTTGCTGAAGTTTTTTACATTCATCATCAAACCAGGTTTTTTTATTTGTATGCGGTTTTGATGAAGTTTGTGGGATGGACTCCTTGGCACTGTTTATAACTGTCAGTATAGAGCTGTATTGGATCTATGGCATTCGAAAATTCCCGTTTCTTAGCACATAACTGAACCTTACACAGGTTAGAAAACAGACTCCAGTTAGCTTGTTTCAACTTCCACCTGCCATGAGTTTGCTCAAGGTTGTCTGAATCATGTTTTAATAAAACCGGAAAATGGTTGCTGCCATGGAGATCTTCTAAAACTGTCCATTTAAAATCCAAAAGTAAGGAGGGATCACAGATCGATATATCAATGTGGGACAAAGAAGCGGTTCTTGAACAGGAAAAGGTTGGAGCACCCTCGTTCAAAGTTACTAGATTTAATGAGTCTAAAATGTCTTCAATTATCTTCCCCTGAGAATCGATACGATCACTACCCCACAGGGGAGAGCGTCCATTAAAATCTCCCAACAACAAAGAAGGGGTAGGTAGCTGTTGAATCAAATTCTCAAGGTCATTTTTATTTATTGATGGGGTCAAATATATAGCCATTTCGATCTTTCCACTACTTCACAAACACATAACACATTTTTCCAATATCAATTCTTTTAATCTATTTCGTCCTTTTTCCTCTCTGGAGTGAGAGAACCGAATTCATATGTTGATAAAACTTTCCGTCGTGATTACCGAAATGTTCGTTTCACTTAAATTTCAGACTTAACTTTAGAGATAGTCCACGTTGTTGTCGTTGGCAATGAAGATCTGGATCAAGACGGAGTCGGAGCAGAAGTTCATCGAAGATGGAACGTGACGCTGATGTTGCTGTTGGGGCTTGTGAACGTCCTGACCCACCAGGAACATCCGTAGTCACCGTTGACATACATATTTCCCATAGTAGATTCAATTAGATCGACCATGAACACAGACGTTAAAGAGGAGCCCAATGTAGACTCGAAGGTGAGAGAAATAAAAACACATGCCGAACAAATCTAGCCTTAGACATTTGCATGAAATAATATTTTCATACAAACCTAAACTTATCCAGGTCCGGCTCCGCTTGGAAAAAAAAAAACACATTATGATTAATCAAAACATCAGTCAGGACTCTGAATAACAAATAGAAAATTACTAATTAGTTCCGTTCCAGCTACGTTCGAAATCGTCCAGCGGCAAACTAAACTATCGTTGGCATCCAACTCGTCAAGTTGCCCCGGAGCTTGGGTCGTGTCCACCCTGTTCCTTCTAGGTCTCCTTCCCAACTGATCTTTCTACTGTTTATTTAACCGATGCTGCATTGACTCTATTTGTCCTAATCTACTGTAAGGGTGAATCAGAAAGAGCACGCGCTGTGTTTAGGAAATGACGTCTTGTCTGTGATGTGACGTGCTGTGTGACGTGTGTGTTTCTGTTGGTTTTCCTTCTCCCCAGAGAGCACGAAGACAGTGACTGGACTGTGGACACTGACGGTGGACAAGGACAGTAGTTAGTTACATTACATTACATTACATGGTTATTGCTTTAGGTCCAGCGGACTCTTCTGAGCCAAATCAGGACCAAGTAGTTAGGTTAGACAGGTATGTTTGGAGTACAGAAGCGTTGAAAGTATGGTTTTATTATATTTGCAGTGAATGAGAGTGTGAAAAAAGGTGCATGACGCAAGGCAGAGCCGAGATTGGTGATCCCCATGTTGCGTGTTGTGTGGTGGCGTTGTCGGTGTGCCTAACATTGGCAATCGTCGACATGTAGATGCGGACCTGTTAAATTTACGACATTTGTTTGAAAATTTCTTCTTAAGCAATTCGGAAAATAAGTTAATTTTTGAAACTAAGACCTGCACGTATCTGCCGGGATCCTGAGATTTGTCCGTTTCCAAAAGATGAGGTAAAGGACGGACGAGTTCAAAGGTCACTAGCCTAGGTGCCGCCGAAAACCATAGAGTGATAGACTCTAGCGTCTATGCGAAAACGAAGCTGTGGTATTTTTCTTGAAATTATTTTAGGATTCGGATCGTCGTGTTTTGGTCGTGATATTTGGTTTGTGTTGTGGTCCTTTGTCATTTCTGTGATTTTATTGGTAGTCTTTAAATAAAGGTAGGAAAAGCATAAGGTTAATTTGGGTATGGAATTTTTCTATTTTAGGCTTATTTTATTATCTTATACTCAGTGAAAATGTATGAGGGTACAATTTTATTTGGAAAGTTTTGCTTGAATGTAGTCTATTATTTATGTTAATTGTTAGGATGTGATATTTCAGTCTGATTTGAATAAATAAATAAATAAGTGATATTTCTATGAATGTGGTAAGATTGTGGTCTTTCAAATAAACGCACATCTATATATTAGTACATTTGAATATGAGTCATTCTGTTTGCAGTAAAAGTATTAAATAAAAATACTTTCTCAAATAAATATTGCTTCTGTAATAGCGTTTGTTATGGTTATTGGTATTGGTGAATTGGCCATTCATTAAATTAATAATGTCTACCAGCGCTATCATTTTAACAAAATATTAGATCTACTAATAATAAACATATATTATACTAAATTGTAATAGTCATGGAATAATTCACGCCATTCAGGTTTTCAAAGAAGCATTGCAGTAAAACCCTTTACATTTTACATGCAGGTGCTCATAGTTTAGGATGTTGAATGCTTGTGCTACTAATAGATAAAAATATCTCATATAATATTATAAGTGAAAAACATAATTTGGTTGAGGCAAATTTGATACAGTTCTTTTTTGCAGTGAGTTATCAGCATGTTTCTCAGATTGGAAGTCAAAGTTGAACTAGTGGAGGTAACAAGGCGATTATCAATTGTAGATGACTAAAAGTAATGTTCAATAAGCATTGTAACGGTTGGTTTTCAGCCTCTGAAATGCAGTTACATTGAGGGCATATTTTCTGTCAGAACATGTTTTGTGTATGGTGTTTGAAGATATCAAGTATTTTATTTTTATTTTTTAGCCGAGATTGTGTGTTCTTGACCATATACTTTGAGTACAGGGATTCTTAATTACCATATAATAGAAGGGTCCCCGACTATGACTGTTGAATACGCAAGTTTAACGAGTCGTTAAGATTGATTGGGGGTCCGGGGAGTATGTTTTTAGTTCAGCGCATCGAGTTACAATAGACTGAGACTCAAGTTGTTGGGTGGTGAGTTTCTCGGGCGTTATCATTGATTGGGGGAGTACATTTTTAGTTCAGCGCATCGAGTTACAATAGACTGAGACTCAAGTTGTTGGTTGGTGAGTTTCTCGGGCGTTATCATTGATAGGGGGAGTACATTTTTAGTAAACATATTTGGTAATGTGGTCATTATAACTCAGGAGGGAGAGTCAGCATGTATGTTACTTGATATATTGAATGGAGATGGTTTATATGTTTTGTTTGTTCGGTTTTCTTTTCCAGAATAAAGGATATTTCATGTGGGGTTTGGGGTGCGGATTCAAGATGTGGAGTTAAGGGGAAGGGGATAGGAATGGAGATAGGGGGCAGAATATTTGATAGTCACGTTATATAGTTTATTTTGTATGCTGTTCAGTGTGTATGCTGTTCAGTGTTTAGGGTATGCAAGTTCTTTGTTGCAATTGAGCCTCATTTCGGCGAAAGGGGTGCTTTTTCGTCGAAAGGGGGAAGAATGTAAGGGTGAATCAGAAAGAGAGCAGCGCTGTGTTTAGGAAATGACGTCTTGTCTGTGATGTGACGTGTGTGTTTCTGTTGGTTTGCCTTCTCCCCAGAGAGCACGAAGACAGTGACTGGACTGTGGAACTGGTACTCCCAATGCTAATTTTATTGATTTAGGCCTACTATCTATACTTTGTAATTTTTTCAGCAGGTTCATAGGGGCAGAAAAATATACTTCTTGTCCATATATTAATTTAGATCTTATTAAAGACATAGCCAGAAATTAAAGGGTTTTATTGTCTTGACTGAACGGTTGTGTTATTATTATCTGTAATAAATTTAATCTATTTCTTGCTTTGTTAATTAAATATTCAATATGATATTTCCAATTCATTTTAGGTGTGAAATAGACACCTAAGAATTTAATGTTTTGCCTGTATAATAATATTTGGCCATTAAGTTTTAAATCAGGTAATTTCTTAGGGTTTTCACCATTATTACACAACATTAAACTTGTTTTCTCTGCAGAAAGCTCTAATCCATTTTCTGTCATATAACAAACTAAATTGTTAAGTTCGCTTTGGTATAATTTCTGAACATAGGTGATAGTTCTTTTATTTGTATGTTTTCTTATTGTGGTATTTATCCAGATTGCTATATCATCTGCATATTGAACCACGTGTGTGTTTTTTTGTTATACAGAGGGAAGGTCATAAATTAACAGATTAAAAAGTAAAGGTGAAATTATAGAACCTTGTGGAATGCCCATATTTATATATCGATTAGAAGAATAAGTATTTCCAATTTTAGTACAAATATATCTTTCTGTAAGTAGACTTTTTATATAAAAATAAATTTGTCTGCTAAGACCAATAGCTATTAATTTATATAATAGTCTAGCGTGCCATACACTGTCATAAGCTTTTTTAACATCAAGAAACGTTGCTAATAACCTTTTTCTTTTGGAAAATTGTTTTTTGATATTTGTAGAAAGTTTGACTAAGTGGTCAGTTGTAGTACGGCCTTTACGAAACCCTGCTTGATTAACAGGTATTATATTATTTTTGTCACAAAAATATAATAATCGTTTATTTATTATTTTTTCCTTTAATTTACCAACAGGTGAAGTCGATGCAATGGGTCTATAATTATTTACAGATTTAGAAGATTTACCTTGTTTAGGTATGTAGGTATGGGAAGTATTACGGACTGTTTCCAAATTTTCGGTACAGTTCCACTTTCCCAAAATTTTTGGAAAAGTGAATGCAATAATTGTTTCCATATTACAGGTAAATGACTTAACATTTGGTACGAAATGCTATCAATACCAACTGCAGAATAATCATTTACAAATGATTCTAATGTTTCTGATACTTCGTCAATTGTAATGGGACTATTTAGATATAAATTTTTATCAGGCAATGGATCTTTATATCTTTCCTTGTTTTCACTATTATCTCTTATGTTTTATATTAGTTTCGTTTAAATTATTGGTTAGACTGTTCTTCAAGAAGACGTCAACAAAAGCTTCGGCTTTATCTATTAAAGAAGGAAAATCATTATTTTCTAGCTTTACAGGATATGCTTGTGATCTATACATATTTTTAATATCTTTTACTTTGTTCCAAACTGTATGTACATCTTTAGACTCTGATACCTCCTTTTTACAAAAATCAACCCAATGATCTTTCTTCGCTTTTGCAATTATTCTGTTACATTGAATTTTAGCTCATTTCATTTCTGTAAAGTTATCTCCAGATTTATTTTTAATCCAGTTTTTAAATTGTTCTTTTTTCTTTTTTTACCGCATTTTTACAGTTTTCATTCCACCATGAATTTGCATGTCGTTTGAGAGGCTTCTTAGACTGAACTTTAGGAATGGAATGTTCTGCTGCTTGTAAAACAATGTTTCTAAACTTCTCATAGAAGTTGTTTACATCATCTTGCATAATATTATAGCAAGGATTGGTATTTAGGTAGGTGTAAAACGTTTCACAATTTGCACGATTATATAAAAATTTAGGAATTTTATCATCAATGTCTGCTTTACTATCAATGACGTTCACGTTTAAATCAATAAATATTGGTAAATGATCACTGCCTAAGCAATCGTCTTCAATAACCCAATTGCAATTTAATGCGATATTACCTGATACTAGAGACAAATCAATAGCTGTTGGTCTATGTGATGTAATGTCAGGTATTCTTGTTATATTACCGTTATTTAATAAAACAAATTTAGAATCTACGATATTTTCAACAAAACGGTTACAAGTAGTGGTCTTACAGTCTGTTTCCCATAACGGTGAATGAGCATTAAAATCCCCTAAAATTGCCCAATTTGGTCCTGATTTGGCTCGGAAGAGTCCGCTGGACCTAAAGCAATAATCTTGTATCTTGTATTGCCCAATTACCTTTAGAAAAATCAAAATTCTTAATCCAATCAGAATTGTCGGTTTTAGGACCACTGGGGAAGTAAATTATATTATGGGTCAGGAGTACCAGTTCATACAAATTCTCAAAATACATACAAAGAAGCAGACATTTTGTCTTTTTCTGAGCAGCGTAAATTAGCAACGTCAAAATATGTAATTAGAAGTTTATCAGTAGAAAACTCTGTTAAAGATGAAATTTTAAATCTATCCAGTGTGGGTTACCCAAAAACAGCTCAAGCCATTCCTTATATAAAAACAATTAAAGACTACACAAAAGATATTATGGAATTATGCAATATTGATATTACAGTAGTTCCAATAGTACCAATTATTACACGATTTCCACCATGGGAACATTTAAATGCAAATTTTGACATGGAGTATACTGATTTAAAGAAAAATGAAGATACAAATATTCTCAAATGTGAAGTAAGAGAACATATATATATATATATATATATATATATATATATATATATATATATATATATATATATATATATATATATATATATATATATATATATATTTTAATTTGTGTTGATTCCAAATCGGTGCTGTATGCTTTACGAAATTGGAAATGTAAAAAAACCGATCCATAATATTTGACATCAGGTATTTATTTCATTGTATATGTACGAGGGGTATTGGAATTACATTTTGTTGGGTTCCATCACATTTTGGTATATATGGTAATGAAATGTCAGACATATTAGCCAAAAAGGGAGCAATGAAAAGTGGCAATACGATTTTGAATTGTGATTTGAAAATAGGTCAGTTTGAATACTATATTCTTTAGTTGAACGTCACTTTTACATTACAATTCCTAAAGTAAATATTATATGTTGTTCAAGAGCAATTTCAAGATTGATATACAAACTACGATTGAATTCGTGGAATCCAAAGTATTTGAAAAATATTAATTGTATATGTAAAGGGATCGTCTCTTTAAATCATTTACTGTTAGAATGTACTGTTTTAACACCATTATACAAACAACAGGGAATTATATTATCAGCAAAAGATGACACTAAAACCATTTTATATGGGACAGACATATGTGACATTACCGGTGTCATTATGAAAACAGACTTATATAAAGATATTATAATTTTGAAGAACGTTGATATGTTATTGTTAATTTTGATTAAATTAAATTATTACTTATATTGTTATTATTATCATTATTATTTTTTAAATTTTATAATTTTATTTATTCTTTTAATTCACATAATTTTTTTATTTAAGTATCTTATTTTATTTTAATACTTTTTTGTTGTTTAAATTGAATTGAATTGAATTGGACTGTGGACACTGACGGTGGACCAAGACAGTAATTAGTTAGGTTAGACAGGTATGTTTGGAGTACAGAAACGTTGTAAGTAGGCCTATGGTTTATTTTATTTGCAGTGAATAAGAGTGAGAGAGAGAGTCTGGCATGCAGCTCTATGGGCAACCATGAAAGTGTACAACATCAGCCCTAAAATCATAGAAGTCATCAAAAGCCTGTATGACAAGGCTACCAGTGCAGTCCTCCATAACAGCGTCATCGGGAACTGGTTCAGAACAACAATCGGTGTGCGTCAAGGATGCCTACTCTCTCCAACACTCTTCAACATCTTCCTAGAGCGCATCATGTCAGATGCTCTTGCAGATCACGAAGGCACAGTCAGCATAGGGGGCAGAGCAATCTCCAATCTTCGTTTTGCGGATGATATTGATGGATTGGCTGGAGAGGAACAAGAACTTGAACAGCTTGTACAGAAGCTTGACACCACCTCCAGAGCTTATGGAATGGAAATAAGTGCAGAGAAGACCAAAATGATGACCAACAACACCAATGGCATCAACACGGACATCAAAGTACAAGGCCAATCCCTCAACACAGTGCACAGCTTCAAATATTTAGGAGCCATTGTGTCAGACAATGGGTCTCGACAGGAAGTCCTCTCCAGGATCGCACAAACAACTGCTGCCCTGACAAGGTTGAAGCCCATTTGGAAAGACAGAACCATCAGTCTACATTCCAAAGTAAGACTGCTGCGATCTCTGGTCATCTCCATCTTCCTATATGCTTGCGAAGCATGGACCCTCACAGCAGATCTCCAACGAAGAATACAAAGCATGGAGATGAGGTGCTACAGAAGACTTCTGTGCATTTCCTATACCCAACACATCACCAACGTCGAAGTCCGACAGACCATCACACAAGCCATTGGACAACACGATGACCTGCTCACAGTGGTGAAGAAACGGAAACTCCGATGGTATGGCCACGTCACCAGATCATCAGGCCTTGCAAAGACCATTCTGCAAGGCACAGTGCAAGGAGGTAGAAGAAGGGGGAGACCGAAAAAGAGGTGGGAGGACAACATTCGAGAATGGACTGGTTTGACACTGAGCGAAGCCATGAGGGCTGCTGAGGACAGAGAAAGATGGAGTATGCTGGTTAAGCGATCATCTGTGGTGCCCCTACGACCTTCGGGTTATGGGACAGGATAGGATAGGATAGGATAGGATAGGAATAAGAGTGTCAAAGAAGGTGCATGAAGCAAAGCAGAGGCGAGATTGGTGATCCCCATGTTGCGTGTTGTGTGGTGGCGTTGTGGATCTTACACTACCAACACATTTTCCACAACTTGACGAGCCAATGAGAGCATCACTAAGCAAAAAAAAATATTAAGTATTATCTCAAAATACGAAATTTATAAATTTTAACGGTTTACAGCATTTTTACTTTCCCTAAAAATTACTTATCAAAACTAACCTTCGTCTTTCACACAAAAGAATTATCAACAAAATTTATCCATTTCACTCTTTCTAAATCTAAACCTAGAAGTAGAACACAAAAATGGCGACACATAGCGAAACTGACGTCATATCCCTAACACTGCCATAGGCGCCTGTCAGCTTCACAAAGGTTTGCACTTGAGAAATAAAATACTCGCGAGCTTTTGTTTCGCGACATGCCTGTATTATTGTCAGACTGCTGATTGAAATAATTTGATTGTGACCTTTCTGTGTCAGGTGAACCTGATGGTAACGTCTCACGTCGTGCCATGCTGAATGACTTTGGTATGATCCAACACACTGTGTTAGAGTCACCAAACCACAACACTGTCCACGTGATTTACAGTCATGGAGGTAGAGACTTTGTACACAGACAGCTGACAGGAGAACTTCAAACACGCCTGGGACTGGAGGTGGTGACATCAAAGATACTTGCCACATCCTCAACAATAACAGCAAACAGCGTCCTCATTGTTGTCCTCGATAGGAACTGTTTAAATGTGGCAATGCATAGTAAGTTATGTAATGCAGTAAAGGCGTCAGGTCGTCCAGACAGCCATACACTGTTCATACAGACTACAGATCGTCTTCCTGACTGGATCAACACCAAGCTTCCTGACCTTAATGTGATGGTGTTTCCTGGCAGAGAGCATGACGAACCGGCGTTCTGGGATACTCTGCCTGCTGTTATAGGTAATCACCGTTATTGTTTTTGTAACTAACGTACAGCAAAACATCTCACTGGCACTTGTTTAAAAGTAGTTGGTTAGTATCATGTCAGTTCAAAAATGAAATGTTTAAATGATAAATATATTTGATGTCTTCCACAAAAAGTTTCCTTCTCTTACCTGCCATGTTTAGAGAAAAACTTAATACAAGGTATGCGATAAGCTGGTGACAAAATAGATTCTTTTTCGAATGTTATAAAAACATAACTTGCATAAACGTTCGATAATCATGAATCACAAGTTAAAATAGTCGCTAAACATGCCTTGTCTCAAAATATAATGTTACCGGGTGATCACTACTCGTGAAGGACTGTCTTGACTTTCGTGACTTACCCTGGAACGTGGTTTAATTTAAATAAAAAAAACTAAGGCACACCATTTCTTTCCACTACTTCACAAACACATAACACGTTTTTTCAAGTTAAATTCTTTTATTCTATTTCGTCCTTTTTCCTCTCTGGAGTGAGAGAACCGAATTGATATGTTCATAATACTTTTCCGTCGTGATTACCGAAATGTTCGTTTCACTTAAATTTCAGACTTAACTTTAGAGATAGTCCACGTTGTTGTCATTGGCAATGAAGGTCCTGATCAAGACGGAGTCGGAGAAGAAGTTAATCGAAGATGGAACTTGACGCTGATGTTGCTGTTGGGGCTTGTGAACGTCCTGACCCACCTGAGACATCCGTAGTCACCGTTGACATACATTTCCCATAGTAGATCCAATCACACCGACCATGAACACAGACGTTAAAGAGGAGCCCATTGTAGACTCGAAAGTGAGAGGAATAAAAACACCTGCCGAACAAATCTAAGCTTGCATGAAATAATGTTTTCATAAAAATCCAAAACTTATCCAGGTCCGGCTCCGCTTAATCAAAACATCAGTCCTCTGAATAACAAATGCATTCAAGGAACAAATTATCTTACTTGGCAATCTCTTAGGGAATGAAACAAAATCAAAATATTTACCCTGTGGTGCAAGAATTTGGTATATACAAACCAAAAGACTCGATGTCACGTCGCCGTGCAACGCTGAAGAACGACTAATTTCCTGGCCCGCTGGGTTGACGACCACCGTCACCTTGCTTCAAGCGATCCCACGCAAAGAAAGTAGAAATGAGTTCGTTCCAGCTACGTTCGAAATCGTCCAGCGGCAAACTAAACTATCGTTGGCATCCAACCCGTCAAGTTGCCCCGGAGCGTGGGTCGTGTTCTCCCTGTTCCTTCTAGGTCTCCTTCCCAACTGATCTTTCGACTGTTTATTTAACCGATGCTGCCTCGAATCTATTTCTCATAGGCTACCAACACATTTTCCACATCTGGACGAGCCAATGAGAACCTATCCTATCCTATCCTGTCCCGTAACCCGAAGGTCGTAGGGGCACCACAGATGATCGTTTAACCAGCATACTCCATCTTTCTCTGTCCTCAGCAGCCCTGATGGCTTCGCTCAGTGTCAAACCAGTCCATTCTCGAATGTTGTCCTCCCACCTCTTTTTCGGTCTCCCTTTTCTTCTACCTCCTTGCACTGTGCCTTGCAGAATAGTCTTTGCAAGGCCTGATGATCTGGTGACGTGGCCATACAACCGAAGTTTCCGTTTCTTCACCACTGTTAGCAGGTCATCATGTTGTCCAATAGCTTGTGTGATGGTCTGTCGGACTTCGTCGTTGGTGATGTGTTGGGTATAGGAAATGCCCAGAAGTCTTCTGTAGCACCTCATCTCCATGCTTTGTATTCTTCGTTGGAGATCTGCTGTGAGGGTCCATGCTTCGCAAGCATATAGGAAGATGGAGATGACAAGGGAGCGCAGCAGTCTTACTTTGGAATGTAGACTGATGGCCCTGTCTTTCCAAATGGGCTTCAACCTTGTCAGGGCAGCAGTTGTTTGTGCGATCCTGGAGAGGACTTCCTGTCGGGACCCATTGTCTGATACAATGGCTCCTAAATATTTGAAGCTATGCACTGTGTCGAGGGATTGGCCTTGGACTTTGATGTCCGTATTGATGCCATTGGTGTTGTTGGTCATCATTTTGGTCTTCTCTGCACTCATTTCCATTCCATAGGCTTTGGAGGTGGTGTCAAGCCTCTGTACCAGCTGTTCAAGTTCTTGTTCCTCTCCAGCCAATCCATCAATGTCATCTGCAAAACGAAGATTGGAGATTGCTCTACCCCCTATGCTGACTGTGCCTTCATGGTCTGCAAGAGCATCCGACATGATGCGCTCTAGGAAGATGTTGAAGAGTGTTGGAGAGAGTAGGCATCCTTGACGCACACCGATTGTTGTTCTGAACCAATTCCCGATGGCTCTGTTGTGGAGGACTGCACTGGTAGCCTTGTCATACAGGCTTTTGATGACTTCAATAATTTTTGGGCTGATGTTGTACACTTTCATTGTTGCCCATAGAGCTGCATGCCAGACTCGGTCAAACGCCTTCTTGAAGTCTATGAACACATGATATAGATGTTGTTGGTGCTGTAGGTATTTCTCACAGATTATTCTGAGGTTGAAAATCTGCTCAGTGGTACTTCGCCCTGCCCTGAATCCTGCTTGTTCTTCAGCTATGATTTGTTCAGCTTGGGGTTTCAACCTGTTGAGTATTATTTTCAGGAGGACCTTGCTGGGATGGCTGATGAGGCTGATGGTGCGGTAATTTTCACACTCCTGAAGGTTATCTTTTTTGGGAAGAGTGATGACAAGCGACTGGGTCCATGGTATAGGCCACTCCCCACTCTGCCAGATCTTGTTACAGATAATGGTGAGGGCATCAATCATCGCTTCTCCTCCTGCTTGTAGCAGTTCCGCGGGTATGTTGTCCACTCCTGCTGACTTCCCTTTCTTTAGCGCTTGCACTGCTGCCTCAACTTCTTCCCGGAGAATTGGGAGGATTTCTTCTTCTTCTCTGTTCTCTGGACATGCTAGAACTGATGGGTCTCCATTTGGTGTATGGTTGTAAAGGTCAGAGCAGTACTCTGTCCATCTGTCCAAGACTTCTTGTTCTTCTGTAAGGCATATGCCAGACTTGCTTTGGATAGTGGAGACTTTGGGCTGTTTGACACTTGTCAGTCGCTTCACAGTCTGGTAGGCCTTCTTGCTGTTGTTCTTGTTCAGACTGTTCTCTATTTCCTGGCATTGATCTTCTATCCAGTTCTCCTTTGCTGTGAGCATGCCTTTTCGGATGTCATTGTTGATTTTTCGGTAGACATCAGCTCCCTGTGAGGTGTTCTTTTTCTTTTTCATCTCTCTTCGTTTATCACACAGATCCAAAAGTTCAGGTGTGATCCACAGCTTCTTCTTTGGTCGGTGCTTGCCAAGGATCTCAGTGGCGGCATCTGTCACAGCTGAGTTGAAGGTGGTGGTCATGGTGTTGACATCTATTTCACCAGCCCCCAAAATGAGCAGTGGTGCAAATTTCCCTCCAATTGTGGCCTGAAATAGTTCTGCCACCTCCGGGTCTTGCAGTTTGTCCAGGTCGAACTTCAGTCTAGTGCACTTTGCTGTATTTACTCTCTTCAAGTGGAGCCGGAAAGACATCATCACGAGATCGTGGTCACTTCCGATGTCTGCTCCTGGAAAAGTACGTGTCCTGCCAATGTTGATGCTTGATCTGAAGCGTTTCTTGACCATGATGTAGTCTATTTGGTTGTGATGCTCCCCGCCAGGACTGTGCCATGTCCATCGTCTGGAGTTTTTGTGGAGACCAAGCGTGTTTGCCAGTACCAGATTGTTGTATCTGGCAAACTCCAATGAGAACACCGCTAAGCAAAAAAAAACTATTATCTCAAATACGACATTTATAAAAATTAACGGTTTACAGCATCTTTATTTTCCCTAAAAATTACTTATCAAAACTAATTTTCATCTTTCACACAAAAGAATTATCAACAAAATGTATCCATTTCACTCTTTCTAAATCTAAACCTAGAACACAAAAATGGCGATTGACAATTGACTTACATACAAGTTTGTTCAACTCTCCATACTAGTGCAAAACAAAATTGTTTTACGTCATTATCGTAGATGATGACGCACATTTCGCCATTTCCGGTTTTCGTTATAATGATTTGAAGAGAATGGGCGTGTGGATGTAGATCTGTGTTTGTTAATGTAATATTCGTGTCCAGCCATCTTTGGAGATTTTTTTTGGTTGGATTTAATCATTACTTAAAAATCATGCTGTAATCTATTCATCGACATTGGGGAGCTGTTCATCATCATCGTGCCATAGGACTGCCATCTTCATCATGCATTGACTGTGCCACTGAGACATGATCATCTGACATTCATACAAATTCTACACAATTCTACATCATTATGATTACTTATTGTTGTGTCATGTCGTCTTCGTAAGGAATAAATGAGTGTGAATAAAGTATTCAATCAAAAACAAAAAGTCTTCTTTTGTTTATCATTCCGGTTTCTTTGTTATATATATTTTTAATGAACGCTGCTTCGTTACATTTGGTGACCCTGACGTGATTCGAAAAAAAAAATAGTGTGAAAGTTGGAATGATAAAAAAAAAGTTGAAGTATTGTTAGGAATGTGTTGGTGAAAGAAAACAGAACAGTAATTTAGACTTTGTGGAAAATCATGAGGAACAGAAAGAACATTAACAGTGTGAGAAAAGATGAGAACAATGTGATGAAAGAAAAGAAGAGACAGAACTGAAGATATATATGAAGAAGTGTGAATCACTGAGACATGACAGAGAATCTGATTTGAAGTGAATAATATGAACAGTCCTTTGAAAAAGTGACATTAAAGTTTTGAACAATGACAGATGATTAGTCATCATATGATATTGTGATATTGACTTTGTTAAAGTGTTATGAAGAGAAACATTTGTTTATATAAAATAAGTGAGATAAAAAGAGAATATTAGGTGAGAAGATATTTGAAGAATTAATAAGTAAATAAGTAAAGAGAGAAAATATTTGAGATACAAGAAGTGAGATGAAAAGAGAATATTAAGATATTGTGAGAAGATATTTGAAGAATTAATAAGTAAAGAGAGAACATTTATAGGTAAAAGAAGTGAGATGAGAAGAGAATATTAAGATCTAGTTAGAAAATATTTGAGAAAAAGAAGTGATAGTTTGATCACTTGAGTATTGATGTGATTGATATATTTTTGTGAAGTGAAGTGAGCGTCATCATAGGACACTGACCTAAAGCGTTGTAAAGTTGTATTTGTTGAATAGCTAACTACTTTTTTTCTTCTATCTTTGAATTTTGTTTTTGCACCATGGCGGAAATAACGTCTGAGATTATCAAAGATTTCATGCAACAGGCTGAACTACTCGGTATTTCAGATCAAACTGAGAAAAAGGCCTATGTAGGGAAGTGTATTGAGAGACACGAAAGGGCTATAGAAAGGCAGGAAAAAGAAGGACAGGGAAAGAGAAGAAAGGGAAAGACAAGCCCAGATAGTCAGAGAAGAAAGACAAGCCCAGATAGTCAGAGAAGAAAAAGAAAGACAAGCCCAGATAGACAGAGAAGAAAGAGAAAGACAGGCCCAGATAGACATAAATAGATTGCAACATGAACTAGAAATGAGAAGACTAGAATTACAAGGAAATACCAACAATAGCGCTAGCACTCATGGTACTGATAGAACGTATAGTGCATGTCTATCGAAGATGCCTCATTTCCAACAAGGCAAAGATACGATCGATTCGTACCTGTACCGTTTTGAAGAATATGCCCGTAAATCAAAGTAGAAAGAAGAAGATTGGTCACAGGCTTTGTTAGTATTGCTTGAAGGAGAAGCTGTAGAGTTGTATCATACTCTTTCAGCTGCCCCAGATTTTTCTTATCAAATGCTGAAAGAAGGTCTCTTGAAGAAGTTTGAGTGTACTACTGAAGAATTCCGTAAATTGTTGCGAGGAGCACAACCACGTTCAGACGAGTCATTTTTGCGTCAGTAATCAAACGCAATTTTGAACCTTTGTTAGACTTGTTTTTGCGAGAACAACTCATGCAGAGCGTGTCAAAAGACTTAGCTACACATATCTGTGAACATAACCCGAAAGATCTCAAAACAATGACGGTTATCGCAGATGCATAGGCTTTCGTGGAGGCCAACGGTACAATCGTTTCCGTAACCGCGGATTTGTTCAAAACCGAGGTGGTTACACGCCATCTAACATTATGCATTCTAATCCGAGTCAGAACACTCAAAACCAAAGTCCTGATAGTCAGAATAACCAACATGGTCAAGCAAATCGTGGACGTTCATACAGACAATATTTCAATGCAAATGCCAACCGTGGTCATAACTTATGCATGTACAATCAAGGACAATACCACAATCAGAACACTGGGAACAGACAACCAAAAGTCAATAAAGAGTGTTACCGATGTGGAGGGTGAGGTCATATTGCCCGACAATGCTCTACACCCGAAAATATGCAGTATGGCAATGTTTCATACACAGATTATGAATACCAAGAAACAGCAGAACAAAATGTAGAACTAGAAGCTACATCAGTATCCCAAGTTGTTTGCTCATTACAGGGCATTGATTATTCAGGATCACTCAAGCTCCATGATGGACTTGCCAATGGACAGCCAGTATCAGTTTTGCGAGATACAGGTGCAACTGTTTGCGGAGTTCGTAAAAGAATAGTGAACGACAACCAATACACAGGTGAAAAAGTGCGATGTATTTCATTTGGAGGACATGACGAAGAATTTGATACTGCTGAAGTCGAAGTGCAGATACAATTTTATTCTGGAAAATTGCGATGCTGCGTGATTGAAAAACCTGTAGCAGATCTTATTCTAGGGAATTTGAATTGTATCACGGATGTTGTTTCTGTGAGTGTAACTTTGCAAGAAAATGAAGCAGAAGTCAAAAACGCAAAGGTATCTGATACCGCTGCTGTTGCCGTTACACGCGCGCAGAAGAAACACGAGGCAATTCCTAAACGTCCGTTGCCTACGGTTGTTCAGGATTTGAAGATCACTAGTTCAGATCCGATTGCATTGCAAAGGCAAGACAGCACACTAACACCACATTTTGACAATTCTGAAAGAAAAAGAAAGTTCAAAACAAGGAATGCTACCAGTTCGTTCTTTCAAAAAGATGACGTGTTATACAGAGAGCATGCCAAGAAAGGATTGTTCTCACATCAGATTCTAGTACCTGTTAGTCTTAGACGAGCAGTTCTCGCTATAGCGCATGATTTGCTCATCTCGGGTCATTGCGGAACACGTCGAACGTTATCGCGAGTTTTACAACATTTCTTTTGGCCGGGAGTAGCACGCGATGTCAAAGACTATGTCAAAACATGCGACATATGCCAGAAAACCACACCAAAAGGGAAAACACAACCAGTTCCTTTATGTACACCACCAATTTCTCAATGCCTGTCACAAGGACCTAGCGACCCACTTAGAATTACAAAAGCTGCAGACGCTTAAAGATGTGACTGAGGCTGCTGAAAGATATCTCATCGCTCATGGGAAGACCCTGGGGCCACCCAGCGCGACGAAACACTTTCAGAAGACTGGAAACCATGGGAACCAGATCCAGGGAAGTCAGACGAGCCAGAGACAGACGGATTCCACTCCACCTTCCAGGGAAGGGCATTCAAGAGGCTGTTTTATCTGCAACGCTACAGACCACAGAGCGGCTAACTGTCCTCAAAACAAAAGTAGCGGGCAGCGGAGCAGTACGGATAATGCAGCGGCGGGCAACCGGCAGAGGCGATTCTCCAATCAACGGCAAACCAGTAGATCTGACCATCAAGTGTGCGGCGGGAGCGTCATTCTTCCGAGTGAGACCGAGCACACAGCTACTCCTGCGGACGTGCAAAAGTGCATGACCGATGGCCAACTTCTCCTTGCCAACGGAAAATCCATCCCCGTCGTCGCCAGCGCAGCTGTGACCGTCCAGAACATGCCTGTTTCCAAGGGACGCGTTGGAAATCATGAAGTGACTGTCTTAAGGACTCTGGCTGCCTTGGGGTCATCGTCAAAGAAGACCTAATCGCTAAACAACAGTTCACTGGCGTTTTTAAATGGACACTCATGGCCGACAGCAAATGTGTGAGAGCGCCAGTTGCGAAGATTCATGTCAGCACCCCTTTCTACATAGGCGAAGTAGAAGCGGTTTGCCTGAAGAAGCCGCTATACGATTTGATGATCGGGAACATCGACGGCGCGAGACGACCCGACGACCACGATCCAGAGTGGAGTCCTGCCTCAACCCAACGCGTTGAAGTTGTGGAGGAGGATCCATTGCCATTTCCCGATGGAGACCTTTCAGAGCTGCTACGGGACAATGTGGCTACTCCAGCTCAGCCCTGCCGACCATAGATTGTCGGTGCTGTTACTACCAGGGCCCAGGCCAAGAGAGACAAGACGTCAATGCCACTGAAGGTCGCCGACAACTCCAAAACTGCCATCGTGGACAGAGATAAACTGATCCAGCTCCAGGAAGCTGATAGGTACTTTGAACAAGTACAGGAACCGCCAAGACCACGTGACCAAAGGCAGTGGTACGATCTATTTCGAGGTGAAGGCCAAGATCCTGTACCGAATCTTCCAGCACCCGAGGGTCAACGGAGGGAAACCACTACGTCAGGTCTTGGTACCGTTACCTCTAGGGCGCCAAGTGATGGAAGTAGCACATGACTCAATCATGGGAGGTCACCTAGGCATCAAGAAGACGTCAGACAGAATCCAGGCGGTGTTCTACTGGCCAGGACTTCATGCGGACGTCAGCCGTTTCTGCCGATCATGTGACATTTGCCAGAAGACTATACCTCGAGGAAGGGTCCCGAAAGTGCCTATGCAGAGGATGCCTTTGATCGACCGACCTTTCAAGAGGGTGGCCTTAGATTTAATCGGCGAAATAAAACCTCCGAGTGAAGAAGGTCACCGGTGGGTACTGACTTTAGTGGACTATGCGACTCGGTACCCAGAAGCAGTGCCTCTGAAGAAGATTGACACTGAAACTGTTGCAGAGGCGCTGGTGGACATGTTCAGTAGACTTGGAGTGCCTGAAGAAATCCTGACAGACCTCGGGACGCAGTTCGTCTCTGACTGCATGAAGGAGGTCAACAGACTACTGAGCATCCGGCATTTAACTACGACACCCTACCATCCAATGTGTAACGGGCTTGTCGAAAGGTTCAATGCTACGCTGAAGTCCACCCTGAAGGAACTGTGCAGCGAGCAGCCCAGACAATGGCATCGCTACATCAACGCCTTACTGTTCGCCTACAGAGAAGTACCGCAGGAGTCCACCTGCTTTTCTCCGTTCGAGCTGTTGTACGGAAGAACCATCCGAGGAACGATGCACATCCTAAAAGAACTGTGGATGAAAGAAGTAGAGACCCCAGAGGTGAAGAATAGCTACCAGTACGTGTTTGAGCTACTGGAGAAGCTGGAGCAGACTCTCGAGATAGCCAGAGAAAATCTGAAGAAGTCCCAGGACTGTGGAAAGCACTACTATGATCGTAGGGCTGTGAACAGGAAGTTTAAACCTGGCAACAAAGTGCTGGTGCTGCTACCTTCTGATCACAATAAGTTGCTGATGCAGTGGAAAGGCCCGTACGAAGTGGAGACCGTGGTGGGGATCAACGACTACAAGGTGAAGGTCGGCCAGCATTCCAAGATATACCACGCCAACCTCCTTAAACTGTACGTGGAAAGGCTACCAGAGACTGTGCACGCAGCCACAGCAGCTGTGATCGACGACAGCTTTGACAGCGAAGAACTGTTGGAACTGGGATACTTCCACAGCAAAGAAGGCATCGATGATGTTAAGCTAGGACCAAGCTTGACGGAAGGTCAAAAGATGGAGCTCAAGGACCTTATGGGCGAGTTTCCCCACGACTTCAGCGATGTCCCTGGCTCTACAACTTTGGTCGAACATGAAGTCCACCTCACTTCAAATATTCCCGTTCGATCAAAACCCTTCCCGATCCCTTTCAAGGCCCGTGAATCCTTGAAGAAAGACATCGATGAGATGCTGAAGATTGGCATCATCAGGGAGTCCAGTTCCCCCTACGCGTCCCCTGTCGTGGTCGTGAAGAAGAAGGACGGGAGCAACAGAGTATGCATCGACTACAGGAAGGTTAATAAGATCACCGTCTTCGATCCCGAGCCGATGCCTACTGCAGCAGACCTCTTCCGCCAACTATCGGGGAGTAAAATCTTCTCAAAGATTGACCTCAGCAAGGGTTATTGGCAAGTCCCCGTGCGTCAACAGGATATACCAAAGACTGCTTTTATAACTCATGATGGGACGTACGAGTGCCTAAGGATGCCCTTTGGCATGGTCAACAGCGGAGCTACCCTGAAGAGAGGAATGAGGAAGATGCTCAAAGGGATGGACAACGTCGTGTGTTACTGGGACGACCTGCTAGTCCACACCCACACCTGGGAAGAGCATCTGCAGACCTTAAGGGAGCTGTTTCACCGTCTAACAGAAGCTAACCTGACCGTGAGACCCAGTAAGTGCATTCTGGGGACTGACAACGTCGACTTTATCGGCCATTCGCTGAAAGAAGTACAAAAGGGGCTTCTGCTAGAAAATGTCACCAAGATTCTGAGCGCTCCACGTCCCCAAACGAAAAAGCAAGTACGGTCTTTCCTGGGATTGGCTGGGTATTATAGAGAGTTCGTACCGAACTACTCAGCCATCACAGCACCTTTGTCGGACCTGGTGCGGAAAGGCTGTCCTAACCAAGTGCAGTGGGGACCGTCTCAGGAGAAGGCATACCAGACTGTGCGCGACCTCCTTTCGAAGGATCCGGTGCTACGACTGCCCGACACTTCCAAGGAATTCGTCTTAAGAACAGACGCAGCGGACGAACGCATCGGCGCCATACTGATGCAAGAACACGAAGGGAAACTTTTTCCGGTCAGTTACGCCAGCAAAAAACTGTCGAGGGCCGAGAAACATTATTCGACCATAGAGAAAGAGTGCCTCACCATCATATGGAGAGAGAGGAAATAGGCGGCTTCTGCCCCACATGTTGTACAGACCCTATTTTATTACATAATGTGCTGTTTTTAAGAGGTTTTAAACGCACTATATAACGCTCTGAAAAATACGTCATTTGCTACATATATCCGTATTTTTTTTTTTTGCGTCTTTAATTGAAAGCAGTAGGCGGTTGGAATAAAAAAACATATTAGATGCTCTAACTGGCTGAACTACGTGCGGTACCCCTACGACCTCCGAGTTATGGGATAGGATAGGAACATTGTACGCAACACACAATCAACCCAAGTACGCAAGCACCATAAGCCTAAGCTTCGGTACACGACACTTGCACTGAAGCCAAACAAAGCACAGGCAATATTGATTTATCACAGCCCTCACAATTTCCCCCATCCCAGCTATTGTGAAGCGCTACGTCACGCCACGTCAGCCGGTCTGAGTTGTTTGGCAAGGTCTGTGTAGTAATTTTATTGACAATTATTTTGTGTACGCTTGGTGACTTAGTGTAAGTAATAAATGATATTGGATGTTGTATTAGGATGCATATGGTTATTTATGATTTAAGAATAGGTTAAATTTTATGAATTATAAGTGCCCAGACTACTTTGATAGGGACTATTTTTTTGTGGCGGATGTTTCCTGAAGTTAGAAGGCACAGTCAGATGCAGATACAGTCTAGACCCTTCCTTTGTAGCTTGACATTGGCTGTGTGTGGTTGTGTGTGTTGACTAGAAGTGGTTTTAAATAGTGAGCAAAGGTATGTTTCATTCTTGGTAAATAGTAATGATGATTATGAACAATCTATTTCAATGCAAGTACTGTAAAGATTTCTATTACAGAGAATAACAAATATTAATACTGAAGAAATGACAGACAAGAACTATGATAATGCTGTTTTTATCGGCTTCAGTAAGACCGGTCATTTTTTTTTAACAGAAGGTAAAATCGTGAAATTAAAATTCTCTTTATTTAGGAGGAAAACCTTCAACAACTGATGCTGTTGTTATGACGAGACCTTAAGGCTTCTTTGTTTTGGTTAAGTCTACAATGAATTTTCATAGCTAGTGTGAACAGAGCGATGTAACAATGCCGCGTCATTTCTTTCAACATCAGCCATTATTGATCGGCTCGTATGCCGAGGTCTCTAGCTATGCAAGGTCGGTTTGGCACACCGAATGCGCCGAGTAATGCGTATAAGAACGGAAGTTTGTGGTTAACATATGCTAAGGTCCCCAATATAGCAAAGGCGAAGGTCAGGTTCGGTGTGCCGAACTTGTGCGAGTATGCACGTAATAACGGAAGTGAGACCACTTTCAGTTTGTGATTTGGTACAGCTTTAGCAAGGTGAAGGTCAGGTTCGGTGTGCCGAACTTTTGCGAGTATAAACATAAGAATGGAAGTGAGACCACTTTCAGTTTGTGGTTAACATATGCTAAGGTCCCCAATATAGCAAGGCGAAGGTCAGGTTCGGTACACCGAACTTGTGCGAGTATGCACATAAGAACGAAAGTGAGGCAACTTTCAGTTTGTTGTTTGGTACAGCTTTAGCAAGGCCAAGGTCGGGTTCGGTGTGCCGAACTTGTGGGAGTATGTACGTAAGAACGGATGTGATGACCATCAGCAGCAGCCAAGTGAAGGCGAAAAAAAGGCGCCAATTAAACAAAAATGAATGTATGCCCTCTCCCACACTCACATCAATTAGGCCCATGAGCATCAATCAATATGAGACCCGCTCCCTTTCCCATGCATACACAACACTTAAACCATCAACAAGCAAAAATGAGACTCGCCCTTCATTACCATATTGTTAGTTAATTAAAATAATGATTTCTACTCACCGCCTATTATTATTATCCAACAAACATTAAGCATTGCAATCATCATCGTCATCAAAATACTTTCCCACCTATTATCATCCAACAAACATTCTTTCCCTCATCATCATCATCATATTATTATTAGTTAATTAAACTCCAGTGGGTATGAAGGTGGTTGGGACGCTGGCAAATGTAACAAGTTTAAAGGTACTTAGGTAAGTGGGAAGTAAGAATTTTAAAATTACTTATAGTCAGTTGCAACTCTTGTTCTCAAGTAATGAAAGGTTACTTCCCTTAAACCTATTACTGACTGACCAAACGACTTTCCATTCTAGTATTACTGATCGACCAATCGACTTTTATTACATACTATATAAGTACTATATAACTTAAAAAAGACTTATAATAACTACATACATAAGAACCTTTATAAGTAACTTTCTTACTTATGTAAGTATCTTATAGCCAGTTGGTTGGTCAGTTTTTAATAATAGTTTAAAATGTCTGCCTTTTTTTAGTTGCTCTTTTAATTTAATTCTTTCCTCTTTTGATTCAATTACATCATTTTCTTTTAAACAGTTATTAAAGCTGTCTCGATCTTTGCAATAAAACAGGCACACGAATTTTACTTGTTCTCTAAAATCCTTTAATATCGGATTAAATTTCTGACTTATTAACCAGATTGAAATTTTAGCATGACGTCCACTGAAAGCCAGCTTGCTCAATATGTTCCGTTTTAATACAATATCTTTTTCTGCACTGCAATCATCGATTAGAAATAACTATTACCTTCATTTTGAAACATATTGTAAAAATAGGTTAAACACTCATTGAGCTTGCCATTGGGATTTACAACAAAGATATTTTCATCTGTCCATACAAATGAACAATCTAAGTAAGTTTTATTATATTGAATAGTGGGGCAAAAGATAACTATATAATCAAAGTGTCCTGCGTAATATTTTTCTAACAAATCCAGAACAAAGACAGTCTTTCCACATGACGTCATGCCAACGATCATTCCACAATGAGGATCACGTGGTAACAAAGACGCCATTTTTTAATATACTAAATCTTTTAATCTTCCATTTTCAATGTTTAGCTGAGCATCCATAATAATATACATGTATACTGTAACTGATTCTGACCTAGCACTTGCTTCCCTATGCAATTCAATTGTTATACCATCTGTTCCGTTTTCAATTCTTCTTCCAGATCCATGAAGTTCGTTGGTGGGTATGGTTCGAAAGTCTAACCACAACGCAAACTTATTCACAAGATAATCTTGCAGTCGCGTGTCATGCAAATGAAGATCTTTAGAAATCAAATCCACAGTGTCAGTCCGTAATCTACCTCCACCCAAGATTTTCCTAATCTCATCAAACTGTTGAAATCCCATCATTCCATTAGCGAATAATTGATTAGGCTTACCTTCAATCACAACAGGCGCTTTTGAAATATTAGGATTGATAAAATTCTCGCTGTCGCGATTATAATTAGATTCTTTCACAAACAACAACAGTACACCTTTAAAACTTCGAGCAGGTGAATTTACGTTGATAGTCCAGAGTGCATCTAATAAATCTTTATTAAACTGTCTGTAGCGAACGATCCTATCATAATAAATTGCTAGTTTGTCATATTGGCCCCTGATCATCCTACTGAGTTCAGTGTGAGTGACCACTTCATATTCAAGCGCGATGTCAGTAATTGTATAGCTAGCGTTATTGTCAGAGCGAATTACTACTTGAGAATAATCATTGAAAATAATTTCGTAAGACAGCCTGTCGTTAAATGAACCCTGATGAAATGGCAGATGACTGTGTAGCAGTTCAAAATCAAGTGGAAAATAAAACCTGTTTTTGTATACAGCAGCTAATGCATTGTCACCTTTGTTAGAACTGCTAGCATCGCCAGCTTTGATTCGAAGTTTCGCCACATTGGCGGCTTGAATCCCCTGACCAACTAAATCTTCCCTTTCATATTTACTCATCCACAGATCCGTGTAACAAAACAAAACACCTGCGTCATCGATACTTTGGATTTCTCGCCCATCAAGTTTAATAACCATTCTTTTAATTATAGCTCTGCCTAGATTGTTGACTATAGTTCTGTTAGGATCTTCATCAGAATCCAAACTAATTTTAAATCCCAATTTAGGACTGCCTGGAACAATTACATCATCAGGGCCTAAATTTGGAAATCTTATGGTTAGTAGCTGATTAGGCTCTATGCTGCTTGGATTGTTTGTAATAATTATTGTGCTTTTCTCACCTTTGATGCCTAAAGGCGTCCTCAATCGACGTGTAGGGTCTAACAAGTTTCCGTAGCTTTGCATTTTTAATGTGATAAAAAAAATTATATTTAAAATGGCAGAAGGTGGTAAAGCTCCAGATGAAGTGTTTAAACCCGATTTACCTAATGAAGACCACGACGTTACACTGCTTTCAATGGTAGGAGACGACATGAGCCAAACAAGACCAAGTATAGGAGAAGAATTACGCCAAGTAACTGAAACCCAAAAAGCCAGAAAAATCAATAAATTTTACAATTACATCGGGCGCGAGTTACCGGACTATGTTAGTCCCAGCGACTTCGAACTAGACAAAAATAATCACTTGTTTATAAACACTATTGTATCCGGTAAAAAAGTTAGAGTACAGTTAACTATGTCAAAGAATCCTGATAAATTTTATGCGTGGTCTACTTTGAAAACTAAACTCCCAGTGACTGTAATACGATCATTGGGGCTTTCTGATAACAGAGCATTGCATAGCCAAGCAGTAGCTTCACTTCAACGAATAGATGCATCGTTACCAAATTCAGAAATAGAACTACAAGACTTAACTGACTTAACTAGCTCTGCGTTACAAGTAAATAAAGAGTTAACAACCTTAAAAACAAATGAGGACACCAATATTGATCAGGTAATGGAAACTATCAATGACCCACCATTATTGCCACTGCGTGAACTTCAAGGCTTAGATAAAGCTTTACAATCTGTGAGAGGGGAGACAATGATGAATTTAGCCAAGCTCGGCGAGCTCGACAAACATATAGAAAAACAAAAAAATAAACTAGCAGAAGCTGATGACGCGAACTTAAGCATTGAGGTAAAACAGATGATTCAAAAGAGGCTCGCCGACCTTTACACAGAACGTGCGGCAAGGCTAGAAGCCTTAACCATAAACAGAGAAAAATTAATAACTAATTTCGCCAGAATAAAAGAAACGGTGCATAAAATTTTACACGAAGACACTACACTTGCAGAAAGAATTCAAACACTGTTCAGAGAGCAAGGTGTTACAATATTTAGCATTCTTACAGCTGTTGGGATGACAATAAGCACACTGGTCTTAGCACTGACTAGAACCGTAGGCATTGGTGGCGGACCTGACGGACCTGGCGGACCTGGTGGACCTGGCGGTAGTCCGGTTAAAGACTGGATTAAAAAGACGTTACAGAGCATAGCTAACTTATTGAAACGCTTAGGTGACAAACTTGTAGACGCACTTCCAGGAATATTAGGTTCTGTATTTTCATGGATATTTAATACTGCTTCTAAAGTTGTGGTATGGGCGTCTGAACATCTGTGGTCTTTGTTTATAATAATATTACTCTGGCTACTTAAAATAGTAAATCCCAATTAACCCAGCAAACAATAAACCACCTGTAAGCGCTAGACGTGAAATCCCATGATCAATTACCGGCAGGCCTGGCAGGCTTGGCAGTTCCGGCAAGCTTGGTAGGCTTGGCAAACTCGGAAGAGGTGGGGAACTTAAAGGTTCATTATTAGGCCTACCAGTAAATACCGTATTCGCTGTATTCGCTGTATTCACTGTATTCACCGTATTCAATGTATTCAATTGTAGGATTGTAGGCTATATGAAATTGAGGGTCGGCAATCACTATATTTATATTGTTGTTGTAGTTTGATATAGTTCCTATTCTAAGCTGAAGGTCTGAAGGCAACATCTACAGTCCTAAACCTATTACGTAATCTACTTTCGATCTAGCATACTTTAAAGTGTCCTGATATCTTTTAATACTCGCGGGTAAATCTACTGCCGAATTAATAGAATCTTCAATGTTGGCTAGAAACTGCTTTTGTACATCGAAGCTAGTTCCCTCCCCAATGATATTACTTCGTGTTTCTGCTTGAGACCCCAGAATGCACCACGCATACGTACGAATAGATTCATTCAGCCTTTCCACCCCACTTTGGGTAAATCCGTTTGATGTGTCTAATATAAAAGTGCTGTATGCTGTACTTTGTTTTTGTCTGATATAAAGTAAAGGAACCTGGCTGTTGTGGTTAAATGATGTAAATCCAGGTACGTAAGGCCCCATGTATAAATTACCTACAGCGTATCTAAATAAAGTTCCCATTCCGTGATTGAGGTCTAGTTTTTGTCTGACGTCTGTTTTAGTATCAATTCCGAATTCATTGCACAACCTTTGATACGCTTTCTTGTCAAAGCCGTTGTTAAATGGATTAAAGTTTTTGTCAGTAGGTAACGGAACCTGAAGTTCAGACAACACCCGCCTCACTTGATAATATAAATGGAACAGATAAATAGACTTCAACATAGGATCTGGGTGATTAAGGTGATGAACGTAAGAAACTCCGCAACCAGTTGTAGCGCATGACATGGCAAAATTAATTTGATTCTGAAAGAACTGCATACCCCCACATAGCCATTGGTTAGCTAAAAAGTCGCTCGTAATGTCTGGGTTGAGGTAATGATTAAAAATATTATGGGGGATAGTTTCGAAATGGACGTTGGCTGCCACAGCTATTGTCAGCTTGGTTAGGTCGACTGCTTTTTCGTAATAATAAGGCCCTGTAGTATACTTTGCAGCTTTGTTATATTTATAAGGCGCATACATTTTTATTATATTAAAAAATATGTTTGTAACTTTCGAATCTGTGAAATCAGGCGTGCCCATTGAACTTCAGCATTCTATTGACAACAAAAACAGCGACCTTACAGTAATCCTACACGAAATATTCTACACGGTTAAATGGTTAAATATTAGTTATGATCTAAACAACAACTGGATAATGATTAATAAAGAAAGGCACTTTATTCATGCCGGCTATTATGACTTCTGCAGACTTACTGAAGAATTGTTTAAACCTCATTCGATTGAAGCAAAAATGAACCCTGCAAACTTGATAGTAACTTTAATTTTCCATAAAACCCAGCATAAAGACATTACCAGCGTTACACTTGCGCCAAAGCTGGCAGAAATATTAGGTTTCCGTGGCAATGAATTATCTTTATCTGACAGCACTAGCGCCAGCAGTACTTTGAAATTTTTTGGATCAAAACCTATGAATTTGTTAATTAATAATAGATTGTTTGTGTACCTACATCAACTGAAGACATCGGAAAACTTAGTAAATGGAACTCCTAGTATATTGCTAAGGATAATTTCAACTCAGAGAGAATCTTACTGCGATCCAGTTTCATTAAAATTTCTGCCTCAAAAACGTCACTTAAGTCAGGACTATCATACTAGTTTCTGCTTCAAAATAACTAACCAAAACAATGAAATTGTAGACTTTGAAGATCTTACAATTATTCTTGAGATAAAATAAAGTTTAATTTTAATATATTTTAAAATACAATGTCAATCGGCCCCCAAATTCCAGTAACCTGTCCTACCATTGAACTGAAAGACTTAGCAGACACAATCGACTTTGATGCTATTGCTAATGTTGGGTCTATTTACGGTTTCGAATTTACACAAAATGGATATTATAAACGAGCGCTAGTGCCAACCGTGCCGGCAGTACCTGAAGCAGTGCCGCCGTCAGTACCACCAGAAAAACCATCTATCGATCAGCTAAAGGATTTTAATGCCAGTAAAGTAGATCCCGATTTTAAGTATGCTATTACTAAACGAGAAAATATCTGGTCTTTAACACCTGTAGACACAGAATTAGATTGGCTTATTAAATTCAAGTGTCAAAGCCCTTACACTTTTATGGGACCAGACAATAAATTTAAGAGAATTATTAACGCCGGGCCTATGTTAGTTAGTCTAGTGCCGGATGAAACTAATCGAGAAAACGTAGAAATCAAAGCCTACAAAAAAAGTTATGTTTTACATAAGCGTGAAACCGCAGGGAAAAATGTAAGAGTTGTTCTGCAGCCTCCTTTACAGATAGGTAGTGCAGCTATGATAGTACTGGACATAATTGCTCACAAGCCTACGCAGAGAAATGTTAATGTAATTCCGCAAGTGTCTCTAAGTTGGACTGATTTAGATGAGGATCCCAGACGAATTACAGTATTTATAAAAAAAAGAGAAAATGAAAATCAGTACTCTGTATTCGTTTCCTCGCCCAAGATAATTTTTACACCTGTTCCTAATCCTCTTGAAAGAATAATACAAATTAACCTAGCCAACGTAGATCTGTTAGCATTTTATTTCAGCGATCAGATATTTTCTGATAGTCAAAAAGAATATTTTGCTAATAAACTAAAATCAAGTAATTAATAAAAACCCTTTTTTTCACACTAAAAATATGACGACAAAATTGTATCCTGCTATAGTGGAAGAAGTAGGCCTAGTGGATGAACAACCAATGCAGCCCAGTTCTCCAACATTAAACTTAAGTAATGTTCAAACGTTCAGGCTGGAAGAAATAAGAAAAGTTAGGACTCAAATTGAATCAGATATTCAAAAGTACTCTAGACGCAGACGACGGTATTCCGGCGCTTATAGCAGAATAAATTACGTGTCTACTGGTCTAAATGTTATTAATGCAGCAGAAGCTGCTGCCAGCGTGGGATTATTGGTGACTGGAATCGGTATACCAATTAGTATTGGATTAGGAGTTGCTGCCGGATTATCTTCAGTGATGTCAGTTCTACTTGGTGTAATTAATACTAAAGTATCTAAGAAACTAGAAAAACATGACCTTATTTCTAGCCTGGCGATAGCTAAACTTACTAGCATGAACTTAATAATTTCGAAAGCTCTAGAAGACACTCAGATTACAGACCAAGAGTTTGTAATTATCCAGCGAGATTTTGAAGAATATAAAAAGTTAAAGCATGACATACAATCTAAATCTAGGTCTGCACCTGCTAATGTTGAAGAAATTAAAAAAAATTAATAGAAGAAGGGAGACTACTGGGGCGGAAGGAGCAGCTAGATGCTTTGAAGAAAAAGCTCAGTGCTTCAGAATAAATACAGTTAACATTTACTCAAGCCTTACAGGCCTTGCTGGCATTCCAGGCCTTACGGGTCTTCCAGGTCCTGCCGGCCTTCCTCCTTACTCATATTCATAGTTGTAGTCGCAGTCGTAGTTTCTACCTGTAATTTATAGTGGCCTAGAGCGTATGCGAACTCTTTAGCTACCCTTACCCGCTTTGTGTCATTGGCGCATAATGTTTTTTTGGTCGTCACAGCAGTGGACACTACATGGTTTTTAGACTTTATAGTTGTGTTAGGGTATGGTTTAACTTCTTTCCCATCTAAGGCTTCCGGGTAGTTTTCGTGCCTGATATCTCTGTTTTTTATTGCAGCTTTTTGGGTGCCTTTTGCTTTTGAAGATTCTCCCGATTCGTGTTTAATACTGTACTGCTTAGATCGTAGTCCTGCGTATTCTTCTATTAGTTTCCCGTTCATTTCATCTTTCATCAAACCTATTTTCTTTTGGTTTGCTTTGCTGTACAAAGGATGGGTATCAGGATAGTCACTAGTATCGTAATGTTGTAGTTCCGATTCTAAGTCTTTATAAATGTCTTCAGTAGGGATGTCTAGTATAAGGGAGTCTGTGTCTGTGTATAAAACTCTGGCCTCCGGGTATTTAGGTTTAAAGTAATCGTAGTAAAATTCGAACATTAGTAATTTAGAAAGGTCAAGAATAGTCATCCCCATAAACACCGGTTTGTCTAGATTAACTTGCGTGGTTTTCATGGTAACGGCATTCGGGGAGTCATGAAACTCTTTGTAACCAAGGTATTGAGGCTTAGATGTTAATTTAATTGCTTGATTGGGTGATGTAATTAGCCTGACGTCTTTTCGCTTGTATGGGTTCTCCATAGTTTTACCAAAACAGCTGTTATTCAGCAGCTTAAAGAAATCTTTTTCAAACGTAGATTGCGCTTGTTTTCTGAGCTCTGTGTTTTTATTGATGTACCCGGCCAAGACGTTTGTTTGTTTAAAGTATAAAAGCTTATGAATTGCTGTGCACTTCATGCCTTGTCTGATGTAAAACTGCAGGTTTCTGTAGTGACAGACGTAGATTTATTATAGAGGTTGGGAATAAGTTTAAGTTGCTTGTCTGTACCATGCATTCTTTCTGGTGCTAATGGGTAATCATTATGTAGGTCGTGTAAGGTATTTGGGTACTCTAGGTCAACTTCGACAATAAACCCTATAGTATGATCTTTAGGGTGATTTAAAATACTGTTTAACCACGTTAAGTTTGCGGGGTTTGGATTAACATGTAATTTGAAATCTGAAACTGGCAAAAGCTCACTCATTGCCCAACCGTATAAATTGTTGGCGTCAAAGTACATTATATAATTAGATTTCTGCGAGGCGTCATAGTGCTTCAGGTATTTATTGTTGGCTTTGCAATAATTATGAGCTGCCACGCTTATTCCTCCACGAATGCCCGACTCAATCATTGTCATCGTTATCTGGTCAGTTATGAGATCAATTTTAGAACCACTAAGTTTTAAGAAAGCATCCCAACTCATTCCTGGCGAAGAAATATAATGAGAAGGATCGAGGGAGTAATGATGTAAACTCGTTTCTCTGTATTTTTCAAACACATCAGCCAACAAACAGACCTCAGCATTCAAATATATGTCATGGTAGTCACCGAGGTTTTTTACAGCCGAGTGCATTCCAGACATTCTGCGCGTGTTGGTAATCAGAATCACTAATAAACGTTTTATTGAGTGAAGAATAGAAGTTTTCTTTAGGAGGTAATTCCAATTCTTCAAACACTTCCCAAGAATCCATGTATTCATAAGGATACACGCCTTTCCGAATAAGTGTAACGTCTGGAAAATATTTATTAGTGATAGGATAGCTGGGTAAGTTCTTAGCTAGTGTTTCTAAACTGGAAGACAAATGTTGAAAGCTGTCGTAAAACTTTAATTTATTCAGAGTGAATGTTTTATATTTTTCTTCTGTCTCGGCAATACATGACACTCTGTATGCGTTCGTCACAGCCTGCATGATTAAATGGGAATCGTAATTTCGAAGATTGTGAATGAAAATAGGGAGAGAGAAATGTTTGATTCCATATTCTAAGTTGCATTTCTGATGAGCTGCACCTCTAAATGCCCCTGTTATATGACAATGATCTCTCACCCTTTGGGCCTTTGGGTCCTTCGGGTCAAACTCATTATTACAAATGTGGCAATGTGTAGCCGTTTTAAAATTATGGGAGTCAGATTCAGTAAATATCATGGGCGCCGGATTATCTAGCTGCAGTAAACACAATTTGTATATTTTGTTCATCTCATCTAAGAACTTTCGAGCTGCATCGGGCCCTCTGTAAATTACGGCTCTGTATGTTGTCCGTCGGCTCTAACAACTACATACCCGAAACTGCAGACTTCGTGAAGGTGTGTGAGGAATGAGTTAGGCCTACTAAATCCTTTCGGGCCTTGATATTTTAAAATCAATGATTCGAAGTCAGCATAAACTATATAAGGTTGCTTGAATTGTTTGTTGATGTTTTTAAAATATACTTGAGAACCTGGCTTCGGTAACACAAGGCGGGTTTGAATATCTGTCATGCTTTTGCATATTTTACTATGCTTGTCAGCTACTTGGAGATTAGATACTCTGGTTAAACAGCGCCTGCACAAATATTGTTTGCCGCCATGTTTTGAAGTGTGTACTAATAATCTAGAAATGTTTCGTATTAGAGTATAATGTTGCATGCTCGGGTCTTGCGGGTCTGTTATTAGTAAAAGATTGACGTGGTGATTGTGGTCTGAAAACGATGGGGCATTAGGAGAGATTCTTAAAGGCATAAGTTTTGATTCAGGGTCCCAAACATATACATTGACTGTTGTAGGAGAGTTTTGGGATTCAAATTTGTCAATGGCATCAAGGCTAACAGGAAAATTAATGTCTTTAAGATTTAAGTTTGTTACTTTATCTTTGTACAGTGCCACCCTTTCGGGATGTTCTTTCGACTGAATAGGATATAATTTGGCCAGAACACACCACATAAAACATTTGTCGTCCGTGTTCTTAATATTCAATACAGCCTTCTTGTCAAGAATTTCTTTGGGAAGAGGGATATAAGATTTTCCTTTGATTGGATTATACTTTGCAATGTTCAGTTCTAATGATTCTAAAGTTCCTTCTGCCCACCCGGACCCTTTCATAGTTGCGCGCTCTATACTGCCTTGTAACTGATTAATCAAGATGTTGTTATAAGCATTGTCTAGGTCTGAAGATTTTAACACTTCAATTTGACTTGAAGAAACCCACACAGTCACCGTTTCATCAATACTGCCAGGTTTAATAAAGGTTACCTGAGTGTGGATGCGTATTTTAACGGGGGATTTGAAATTAAAACTGTTGAGTACAAATGGCCAATTATTATAGACAGATTTAATAACATTTTGACTGTCGAGAATAGGGAGTTGTAATGTCTGAAAGATGTCTTTAAACAAAGGAGATTGCGAAAGACTTTTTGTGTCCGTCATTTTTATACTGATGACAAAACTTAAAATAAAATAAAAAAATTAATTAAATAATTAAATAAACTAGAATTTAGGCTTAAAACTACATGTAATTAACTAGCGAAACATTTACAATCATGTTTTATGGACTTTATAGACCTTACGAATAAAATTTCCCCCCAATCTCTCAAAGTAAAATGTATATGGTAGTAAAAGGGTTTTATTATAATTTCCACACTCAACAATTCTATTAAAATGTTTTTCAAATTCTATTTCGCATGCAAATTTGAATTCTTTATTAATTTGGTGTTGTTTAGTATAGTTATTATACATAAAGATGTATTTTGTAGGTAAGCCTGTGAAAAAGGTGGTCCAATATTCATCATTTAATATTGTAAACATTGGTGAAAGGTCTTCTAATATACCTGGCAAGCTCCTTACTGTGTCCGTCATTTTTAGACATTTTTATTTTCTTAGTTAGAAAATCTTAATGGCTCTGTGTCTGGTGGAACAATCTGAAGTTCTTCTTTTACAAAATTTCTTTGTGGTGTTCTACGATCACTTCTTGGTCTTAAATAATATACAGGCGGATCAGTAGATAATGCTCTGTCAACTTCATAAACGCTTAATGACCAAATTGGGTCTGTAGCTCTTCTTCTAGTGTCATTAGCAACTTCTCCAGGCTGAAAAAGGTATCTAACAGTTTTGTTCACCAAAGTTAGATCCGGCTGACCAGGCTTTGAAACGGTAACAACAATCTGTTTCTTTTTAATAGCCTCAACTGGTTTTAATCCTGTAACTCTGGTTGGTTCTGAATTCATTTCCCTTAAAACTCGAGGCAGCCTAACAACCCATTCTGTATTAGTGGTTTCAGTAAACAACTCTTTTGAATACTGATAAGTGAATAACCTTTCTGCCAGTTGCCGATTAAAGTTTTCTACAATACCCTGTGATCTGTGCAATCCAACAACTCCTTCTAACAGTTACATTATGTTTTAACAAAAGCTGGTTAACAGCTCCTTTGAATTCAGACCCTTCATCGCATTGAATAAGTCTAGGAAACCTTAGAGGCCCTCTTGAATAAATCGCATTTAAGGCTTGAGCGACCTCAGCAGAATTTTTAGTCCTAAGAGCATGAGCGTCCTTAAACCTGGTAGCTATATCAATAACAGTAAGGGCATACCTGTATTTCTTTCTATGTATTTTGTCATGGGGAAGATATAACAAATCTATTTGATGCATGTCATTTGGTCTTGAGTTTTCAAATTTTGGTCTTATTATTTTTTTCGGGGGGTGGAAGATAGATTTGCCATACAGCTTGCTTCGATAACCATTGTTTAACCACGTTTGCTGACAAGCCAGTCTTTTCTACTAGTTTATTAACTGCCGTCATCCCTTTCCAATATCCGGATTGAGAATAATATAATCTAGACAAACGTGAAGTCATATTTTATTTAGATTTATATTTTTGTTTAACGAGGTAATAAACTACTGTTATTCCAAACACAATTAAAATTAATTCTCCGGTCTCTGACATTGTAGGTGCAATGTTAGGTGTGTAGTAATCAGATAACACTGGCTCTTTTAATGAAGGTAGTGTCGTGCCAGTGAATAAATAATATTGGTGCAAAGCTTCATCAACGTCTTCGAATGTTTTATCAGCATGACCTTCTTCTTTCAATCTTGTATTAACAAAATCAAGCTGCATTAGTCTGTTCTCGTATTCGGCCTGATCTTGTTGTAATTTTTCCATTGCTAAGTTATGCCGTTTTGATTCTTCTTTGCTGTCCAGTTTTGAAAACAAATAATTTGATCCTGAAAAGGCTAAGGCGTTGACAGCAGCAGAACCGAGCACCATTGCAGCACCGGCCATTTTTTAATTTAGTTTTTTATTTTATTTGTATGTAAAATGACATTAATAGCTTCTTGCGTTAACAAGTCATCGCAATGACGCAAGAAGCTATTAATGTCATTTTACATACAAATAAAATAAAAAACTAAATTAAAAAAAAAAAAAAGATGATCGTTTAACCAGAAAGATGGAGTATGCTGGTTAAACGATCATCTGTGGTGCCCCTACGACCTTCGGGTTACGGGACAGGATAGGATAGGATAGGATGTAAAATGAATTGCGATGACTTGTTAACGCAAGAAGCTATTAATGTCACAGGTACAGGTGTTGACAACGAGAAAAAAGACAGGCTGGTTGCATTAGTAGCTTCCGGAAAGTCAAAGTATTATCTTGGTGTTGACTTAACACCTGAACAAGTACAAAGACTGAGGCCTGAAGAGATCATTATATTACATAATAAATATGATAAAGTTCTCGGTGCTTTAATGGTTAAAAGTTTGGGGCGTTCTATTGTGAAGTTATATACCAAAGCTGTGTCGACCTTTGTTACTTTAGATTGTGAGAATGATTTATTTGATGATTTGATTCAAGATCCTGTTATTGTCAATGGGATTAGTGAGGTATCAAGAAATCTATATTATAAGTTTGGAAGCTTGTTGGCACCATTTTCAGCTGGGTTAATTACTTTTCAACATATAAATTTCTCTGCTATTAAAAATGGACTCTTCCAATCCGGAGATGGAGATGGAGACGGAGACGGAGGTGAAGAATTCGGAGAACCAACAGAACCCAGTGACAGTCACTAAACAAAAGAGCCAAGGAAGAATTGCAGCTGGAAAGAAGTTAGCAGAATTTAACAAGTTACATAGATGGAACAGACAAACAAAAGCAAACATATTAAGAAAAAAGGAATCACCAAAAGAAGAAACAATAACGCAACAAACATTAACAACAAACAAAGAAGAACCAATACAACCAATACAACCAGTACAACCAGTACAATCTTCAAATAAGATATATTATTTATGTATAGCCGGTGTAGTGGGTGCAAGTGGGTACATAATATATAAATACCGCCAAGGAAAAAAGAAACAGAAACCCCCAAAACCACTTGTAGAGAAAGAAATTGAATCATCTCCATCATTGAAGCCATCATTAGATTTGTTTTGAATGCAGTCATAATTTATTATTATTTTTTTATTATATATAAAAATGAGTGTACCATATGAACAAACAATTGTAAATCTTGGATACCATAGTGTTGTCTTAGTGGGCCTAAATACAGCTTACACTATGATTGCAAAATCTCTTTTAAAAATGAAACCTATTGAATTGGGAAAGATGGATCTTTCAGATGTTGGTAAACTTGTTGGTATCTTTTCATTATCGTTATTTACTCGGGACTATCTTGTTAAACAAAAGATTATTCCAGCGGACATTAATGTGTAGGCCTAATGTGTTGGTAAGAATAAAAGAATATGTTTTTTTTGCTTTCAATTAAAGACGTAAGAAATACGGATATATTTGTAGCAAATGACATATTTCCAGAGTGTTATGAAGTGCGTTTAAAACCTCTTAAAAACAGCATATTATGTAATAAAATGGGGTCAGTACAACAGGTGGGGCAAAACCAGCATAACTACTATCTCTTATGGGGAATCCGGAAATTCGAACTGTACCTTCAAGGAGTGAAGTTCGTGCTACAGACTGATCACAAGCCGCTAACCTACTTGAACTCTGCCAAGTTTGTGAACAGTCGCATCATGAGATGGGCTATGTACTTGCAGAACTTTAGCATGCGAGTAGAATCTATTAAAGGATCAGCAAAAGGTAAGAAAATGTAACAGTAATGTAAACATGTACGTGTACTCACGCTTATGTACATATTAACAAGAACATTTCCGACACATTGTAAAACTTAAAATACATATCACACTACCTGTCCTTATTGCACTTCAACATAAATAAATAAAACACCTACCCACAAACACACACACCCACACCCACACATCCACACACACATGGGTTAGACATTAGATTAAATAGGGATGCTGACGAGAACTCGACTGTTTTGCTCTTGGCCTGGGTGCGTTTGGTAAGGCAGAGTGATTTGGGTGCTTTTTGCGAGAGGTCAGCTCTAACCAGGCAGTGACTCTGTGACAGAGTGTCATATTAGAAATAGGTTTCTGTGTTGGAAGGGTGTTGTAATCGTTGATACGAGCCACCCAAGGTCTTACGCCCTCGTCGGGGTAAGAATGCTTAGAGTTGGAAAGAGGAGGATTGTAACTGCCATTTATAAGTAAATGTAGAGTTCCTTCCTAAGGTTGTGTGGTTCTCTATTGAACACCTACCGAGACTCAAGGTCTGTTACAGAATTGAGGTGTCCTCGTCCTCATTATTGTTATTGTTGTGAGAATAACAGCAAATAGCTAGACACGGAATTAACTCTCAAGACTAACCAGTGTGTTGTGACCTGTGTTGTGTTGTATTGTGTTGGGGAGGAAGGTGTGTCACAAGCCGAGGCCTAGACGGTGAGTAAACCCTGTAATTCAATTTCTTAGTGGCAAAAGTGCTCCGAGACTGCGTACGCGAATGAATGAGGGTGAATGAGGGGAAAAGGGATGTATTTTTGATGCATAATAATTTTATTGATTTTGTATGATTTTCATATGATTTTCTTATTATGTACATGAATGAGAAATGTCGTTGCTGTTGTAGTTAAAAGTGGGTCAACGGTGACGATGGAAAATGCATGTTAGAGTGAGAGAGAGAGAGAGGAGGGGAGTGTATGTATGGAGAGAGAGAGATAAATGTACTATGCTGGGGGGAGATGGAGGAAATGTGGGTATGAATAGAGCATGTTTACAGTATAGTACGACAAGATAGATGGTTGAAGGGAGATAATCGTGATGTAGTTATAACAGTTGAGAAAGGTGATGAGGGTGAAGAGGGAGAGGGAATGAATTAGGACTGTGTGATTGAAGTGTGGTCGCAATGATGATGTATATTTATATAAATGACTGTGTTTATGGAAGATATGAATTATTACATCAAGGGTTGCATTATATTATTGAAATGTATGCATAGCATCATGTATTATTATCATTGTTGTTATGCACAACCAGGTCAAGATGGCGGACGGAGGACGGCGTGTTATATTATATAGTGGTTATGTTTTATAGGCAGACTGTTAAGACTGTGTATTTGCTTACAGGTTTGGGCTGTTGTTACCTGTTGTTACCTGTTACCTGTTGTATCCACTGCATCATCTATTGTCATCTGTTATCATCCGTGTTATGCTGACTAATCCCTTACCGGTGTAGTTGTGTTCCACTACACCATCGCCACTTGCGCAGACGTGCATCTGTGTTGTGACCGTGCCTCTACAGCTGGGGAGCGTGGAAGTAAACTCCGCCACTACTGCTTGTTTTGCCTCTGTATCGGGACATCACCATTTATTACAGGAACTCCACACACCATACTCACGCACACACAGACTTGCACAGCGCCACACATAAAAACATACTTCATTTAGTTAGTAAAAATCATCCATTATATTGTGAAAATAACTGTTTAGCTCCGTCTGAGCTACGTGCACAAGACATTTGAACAGTGCTTCAGTTCTGCAGTTTAACTTGGACAGTAGTTCGAAGATTAAAGATTCACAGCTCCATCATTTCTTAGTTGAAATTTTATAGTATTTTGAATTGATCACTGATTGATATTTTGTTGTGCATTTTGTAAAAAAACTGTTGATGTTTAGTTCTGTTTTGGGGTTGAACAAAGGGAGGTAATTGTTAGTTAGTATTGGGACGGGGGTCTTGATAGGGGTGGAGGGGGGTTAGTTCCCCATTTGTCCTGTGTATGTATGTTTAGATCGTTGAATAAAAGAGTGTGACTGTTATTCTGGCATTTGTGTTAGTTTATTTTGTTTGAGTTTTATTCCTATTCACTCGTTGCATGTGCTGAAGTCGCGGAACCCGCTCGGGTGACGTGACAGACAGTATTCAGACAGTCTGAAATAAGTTTTAATTCTGGACTTTGTGCATTACGTTCCAACGTTGTTGAAAGAAATTGGGTAAATTTCTTCTTGAGTGGGGGGTTATGTTACATTGAAACGCGATGGATAGTATGTCTGAAACGCGCACGATAGATCTAATCGTTTCGATTTGCAAAGTATTCAATAATAGAGTTTATTTACCTTTGATTTGAGTTTGCGTTGTGGTTAGAGGAAGCTTTGTATAACGTTGATAATTTTAGTTGGTCGATATTATTGGAGAATTCTCTAGATTTGCCTGTTTACTGTCAATAGAAGCTTCGCGAGAGGGCGTAGAAATTTTGAGAACATGCTTGGACAGAAAGGAAAGATGTATGACGTAAGACAGTGATGACGAAGTCTAAAGGGATTGCTAAATTGCGTCATACTCGATCGTTCCACGGTGTTCTGGACTAGAGAAAAACTATATATTCGATGCTCTGTGTGTTGTTGGGAGTTGAGTTGAGAATTGTATGCAGATGTTGATGTGTGCTGAATAAAAGTGGAAAATTTCATACGAAGACTCAGTGACTTGTATGCTGATTGAACGGGTTACGTGGATAATCGAATCCGAGCTTACACTCATCAGGAGCATTCACGCATTGGGGCTGAATCTACTACTGATTGAAAACACCACCATCAAACGGAGTGTAACATCAAGAAGGGACACACGACAGATGGTAATGTGGTCATGCATGGACAAAGAACTATCTAGCTTGACACCTAAATAACGAACAATATTACTAAATGGGATGGTGCTGCCGCCGATGTTTGCAGAGTCGCTGCCGACCAGTTTAAGACGGGAAGATGAGCCTACAGGTATAACCTCGGTCTTTTCAGGGTTAAGCATCAACCTGTTGCTATTCATCCAAGCCTGGACACTGTCAATACATGTTTCTACTTCAGACATAACAGAAGGGAAGTCATCTGCCTGACCACTTTTTGACAGTTCTGTGTCATCTGCATATTTGTGGCACACGCAGTTGCAGGCTGTGATTACATTACATAGTGGTTGGGAGTACAACAAAAACAAAACAGGACCGAGCACAGAACCTTGGGGGACTCCGCATAACAGGGGACTAGGAGTAGAGGTATTGCAATCAATGACAACAGACTGGTAACGATCAGTGAGGTACGAGGAAAACCACTCAAGAACAGTCCCTCTTAAACCAAATGTAGTGTGCAATCTCTCTAGAAGTATGTGGTGATCCAGCGTGTCGAACACAGCACTCAGATCTAACAATGCTACAAGAGAAACACGCTTCTCGTCAGCCTGTCTAAGTAAACAATCAAGGAAACTGAGAACAGCAGTCTCACAACTATGATTCTTCTTGTATGCTGACTGGTAGGCTTCCAGAAGACCGTTTTGAGATAGATGATCTTGTAACTGTTTTAACACAACCTTCTCCAGGATCTTGGAAATAAATGCAACATTAGATACAGGTCTATAATTGTTTAGTACATCGCTGTCAAGTCCAGTTTTTTTTCAATAATGGTGTCACAACTGCCTGTTTAAACTGCTTTGGGACAGTACCTGTAGTAAGAGAAGCATTTACAATAGCAGAAATCAAAGGCACAAGATCAGCAAGGTTATGTTTCACAAGAGGGGTTGGCAATGGGTCAAGCATACAAGACTTTGTAGGAGACTGCACAATCAAGGCATGAATGTCACTCTCCGAAACAGGCTGAAAGGATGACAACGCAGGTCCATCATACACTTCAAAAGATGGAGCGTCACATGGGCGCGCATCAAGTTTGTCTCGAATACCGCGAATCTTGTCTGTGAAAAAGTTACAAAAAGCTTGTGGAAGTTCCGAACGAGGAATAAAAGAGGGGAGAACACGGCACTTTTTCTGGCCTAACAGTTCACAGGTAACCGCAAATAGCTCCTTGTTTGAAGACGCTGCAGAAGCTATTCTATCACTATAGTAGCGTCTCTTCGCCGCCGACACGCACAACTTAACACGGAGTCTTTCTTTGATAAAGATCTCTTTGTGCACTGTGAGACGAGTTTTCCGCCAGCGTCGCTCTGCCCACCTCCGCCCACGACGAGCATCGCGGACCTCGGTGGACATCCAAAGCACGGAGTGGCGATCTCTCACCCGTCTGGTAACAGAGGGCGCCAGGCGGTCGAGGATCCGGCGAAGGCCATCGTTGTAGACAGTGACGAGACCGTCAACATCAAGGTCAGCCTGCTGCTCACTGGCCGACCAGGCCAGCGCCTGCACGTCAGCTTGGAGAGCGGCCGGGTCAACTGCGCGGAGGTTCGTGACGTCACCAGCCGCGTCGGAGGAGGTGGCCGAGCAAGAGCGAGCCTTAAGACGATGAGGTAGTGGTCGGATAAACGGGAGTGGTAGGTACTGTCGTTCACAGCCTCTAAAGACCAGAGACTGTCGTCACTGCGCACCTCAACCAAGTCTAAAGTGTGACCAGAACGCTGGGTTGGTACATTTACAAGCTGTGAAAAACCATGGTCGCTGAGCATAGTCATGAAACGGCGAACCTGAGAATTAGCATGATTATCTACAAGGAGATTAAATCCCCCATAAAACACACATCCCTGCTACGATCGGCGTATATTGTCAAGAGCTCCGGATATTCGCGAAAAAACATGGCCGGTGTCAGTTTGTTCGTCTTACTAGGCGGAGGCCGGTACACACAGATACATGTATAGTAGTGACCCGGTTTAGTGTGATTGTCATCTCCACACACTCAAAAGAGGTGAAATTAGAAATACGTTTATAGAACACAGGATGCCAAACTGTTCTTTACAACTACGAGGATTCCACCACCCCTTTGTCCTGTTGTACGCGGAAAGGGTTCATGAACGTACAGCCAGCAGGAGTGATTTTCCTCATGTAACTCTCGTCACCCTTTTCATAAAACCAAGTTTCATTTATCACCATTATTACAGCTTTGTGATCAATAATTAAATCATGAATGTCATCAGCTGTCTCACGACACCACTGTGCATTGAAGCAAAGAACTTTGCTGTGTTTGTTTACGTTTGTAACGCTTGAGTGGTAGACCGACACCGATCTGTAGTACACGAAGTCGAGAGACGAGGTCAGGGGTCAAACGCCCTGGTGCTACAGACAGCAGTTGAGCGCGATCGTACACTATACGTAATGGTTCAACACGCTCGCTTGAGACTGAGAGCAGCGGTTGTTTCTGAAGCGAGTCATTGTCTAGGCTGGCACAGTGCTGCACAGGCACGCTGTGCGAGATATCAACACTGAATGGCGGGCAGTTAGAATTCAACAAACCTAGCCTTGCGGATAGAAGAAGGCAGAAAACAAACATATTGACGACTGTAGGGGCACAAAACACCCACAAACTGAGTCCCACATCATGATGCTAGTATCACACTCTTAGACGCACACAGTCGCTCAATCCATCATTCGAAACACAAAAACATCAGAGCCCGCTGCCACTCAAACCGCATGGTAAACAACAGGGGAGACTACTATAGTTTAGTAGTATAGTATCTATATATATAAATTGCTTAGCCGGAAGTCCTTCTTCGCTTCTACTGTAAAGTTTGTCCGGTATGGACGCTGATCTGGGCAGGTGCTGGGCGCTGCGGATCGGCCTGTTGTGCGCTTCAAACCGGCGAAATCATTACAGCCGACATTTCTTTACCGAACGTTTAACCGTTTCTGAGATAAATAAATAAACAAAATGTCCACAAACTGCAATAGCCTCATTCCGCGCGCTTCCATTAAAAATCAAATTGAGGTTTCAGCATGTTTTCCCATATAGACCAAAAAATTGATGGTTTTTATACGAAGCCTTGGTAGCTTACTTAGTAAAACATTCGCCTACTGTGCAGGCGACCCAAGTTCAAATCCCACGCGGGCCATTTTTTTTTTAACACTGCAATATGGATATTTTTCTTTTTAATTTAGGTTTTTTACCTTTAACTTATTTATTATTATTATTATTATTATTATTATTATTATTATTATTATTATTATTATTATTATTATTATTATTATTATATCTTATATCAAATTTTATTTTAAAACCTGGGTGTTTTTTAGGATTTCTATTTGTATTATTCTATATTCAATATCATTATTATTATTATTATTATTATTATTATTATTATTATTATTATTATTACCAAGGATCGGGATGGGTTGTGGTTCTGTAGGTAAAAGGGTTTAAAGGGGCATGGGTAGGCATAATGGGGATACTGGTATATATAAGGGGGTATGGTGATGGTCGATTCCATTAGTCCCCTATACGCTAATGTGTCCGGGGACGTTATTCTACCCAAACGAAACGAAAATTGATTCCTTTCATCCATACCTGCGAAACGATCAACGGGGAAGTATCAAGGAGGGTAAAGGTAGGTTACAAGGGGGGTACGGAAGGTATCATGGGGGTATGGGGAGGTATCAAGTGGGTTCGGGGAGGTATCAAGGGGGTATGGTGAGGCATCATGGGGGGGGACGGGGAGATATCAGGGGGGGGGATATGGTGAGGTATCAAGGGGGATATGGGGAGGTATCATCGTCCAAATGAAACTCGCAGACAACAGTTGTCTCTCTGTCTACATTTTAAACAGCAACCTGTGTACCCTGGCTTGCCAGTGGTTTTGTACCCTGGCTTGCCCGGGTACAAAACCACTAGTCATTTAATAAAACGCTTTCATCTTCTCACTTTGGATATCATGGCTGTTTCATTTTCAATCATCGTCGGCACCGTCATTGCCAGTGCAGTGACGGCAATAGAATTTGATCCTATAAGCAACATTTCATCTACTCATTTAGTGATGAATCTAATCATTAATATCACCACATAGAATTTCCTTAATATTTATTTCTAACTCGCTTTCAGTTTGCCAGATTTATCTGGGTTTTGACACTCTTGTGGTGGATAAAATCATCATTGCTATCTTTCTCCTATTGATTTTTTCCTTTTTGTTCCTGTGGGTTCGTGGTGTTTTCTGGTAATGTGCATGTTTTCCTTGTTGTGGTTGATTTGTGTTGGGTTAGTTGTTATAAATTGCTTTTGTTTGGACGGTAGTATCACGGTGTATCGCGATGCGTCATGATGTACTAGGGCATGAGATGGCAGCTGTATCAATAATATAGCCATATGGAATGCTATGCCTGGCGCGGTGTATTTATGTTTGCTTACGTGCGTATTGTGCAGATTATATAGTTGACATTGTACATATACAGGGGAGGTATTTATGTGGGAAGAAGAGGAGGAGGCATGCTATCTAAGGAAAATCTCAATAGGAGATATAATCGCGGCATGCAATGTGTCCGTAGGAAAAGCTAAAATAATAGCTGCATTTTTGGCTGATCCTGATCTTGAGGGTCAAGTGTTTGAGAGGATCAAGGCATTGAGCCAAGCTGATAAAAGGGTCCTTAAAGGCTGGGTAAAGAGATGGAAAGGAAAATGTTTGATAACTGAAGAGTTATCTATTAGAATCACCTCTGAATACGAATACGAATCTTTATTGTCCATAGTTAAAATACAATAACATGGAAATTTGTCTTTAGTAGCACAAAGACTAAGACGGAAAGATTAAAAACTAAAAGAAATATTAACAGTTTTTGTTAAATAAAACATTAATTAAGACAATCATATGCATAACAAATAGCTTACTGTCACGTCCCGACTGCCTGAACAGCGGTTCGACAATGCGTGCAACTTCCACACGAGTAAAACCCCACACCTAAATATAATCTAAAAGACAAGACCAGAAGTGACAAGACAATTTCTTTTATTTCTCTCACACATTCACACTCAAATTAACTCCCTTTTCCCCCTTCCCAAACCTTCCAACCCTCAACCCCACTAATACAACCCAAACTATACACAAAACAATTATTCACTCAAAATAATAATAATTAAATCAAAATGAAAATAAATGACTAACTACAAAATGTACAAAAGATTTATAATAATTATGTCTGGATTAGCCTACTGTGCACAAGGTAAATAAGTATAAGCAAATGCTTTAAATCTTTATGTATATTCGAACCTTGTTTCACTTAAACTTTAAACAGCTACTAACAACTCTTTTCTATTATATAAAACAATGGAGAAAATTTATCTTTTATACAAATAGAATTTGTAAGAAAATAATCTAAATTAATAACTAGTAAAGATCTGGTGAACTAATTCCCCCAGACAAACTATACATCACAAATGCTACTCTATTAGGTAGGTAATATTTCACAGCCAAAGTTTATTATTCAATTCAAATTAAATATGTTCCAATCTACTGAAATTTACAAGTTAGCACATGTAAATAAATATTTCTTTTCCACAAATGTTTCTTGATAGTTATAGTTATTTGTTGTGTGAATGCAGGGTGCGTGTGTGTGTTGTGTAAACAGTTATAAACAGTTTCATATAAAGTACAGCTTTTTCCTTGACACAAGAACCTTAACCCAAGGTTGACCAAAGGAAAGGGCGTTGGCTCAGAACGCTTCACACACATGCGGCCCAGCTGGGATGTGGAACCCTCAACACTGAATCTGGTTTTGATTTTGGTACATCTGCAGCAATACATACAAAATACATAACCATAAATAATTATATTACAACATATTGCACAATCATTCCTCTAACGGTATGATTGTCTCCCTTACATCATTCTTAACCATTCTCCCTGTCATAACTTCTGTCATTGCGCACATGCACTTCCATTCACCTCCTCCCTGTCATTCCTCCACTACATAACAGCGAATTCTCTTATATTAACTTATAACCATTTAATTTATAATTTATTCTATAAAATCCTTTCACTCTCTCTTTGGTATTTATTTAACAAATAATATGAAACATAAAAATAGAATCAAAGAAAATATAATCAATTATCCATTCACGCTCACACTCAACACCCAGCCCCCGAACGATATGGCCAACTGAGAAATTGAAACAGGCGACTTAGTGGGAATCCTCCGGCCTGTTGGAGACAAGGACATACAAACGACGTGACAGACACACAGGCACAGATGAATATTCAAGGTGATTACACAGGCACAGGGAAGTCCTAGGTGGCGTCACAGGGCACTCGACGTTACACGTACGCAACTCGAATTTCGCTGTAAACACACAGCAGGTATTAGATCGGCTTAAGCATATAAAAGTTAAACAAACACTTCCAAAGTGTTCCTTAAATAAACTTCCTCTTCCTGCTTAGGCTCCTTTCGTTGACAGTCTGTTCAGAAAACGTCTCACAGCTACTGCCACTATCTGTCACCTTGAAAAAAACACAGATCCACCGAACTTTACTGTACGCCGATCTTACTGCACAAGTGATGTGAAAAAGTTCTCTTCCCTAACAAAATATGCAGTGCAAGAGGTTTTATACTGTTAACCTAGAATGTTCTTGAATATACTCATTCAGGGCTGAGCTTTAACGTTCGCCAACTCGCCAATGGCCCCTAAAAATAGTGTGTGGCGAGCTCGATTTGGGGTACCATTCGCCCGGCTGGCGACTTGAAAATACCGCCAGTGGTAGAGATTCTGTACCTGTACACGGACTTTTGACTTGCAATGTAAAACAAAACACGCGCCAACCGCTTCTGCAGTCAGCACCGGAGACCCGTTCCGATGCATGCTAGGAAGTTAGGTAACGCTAGCAAAGCGAGGGATTTGCGAAGTAAAAATAGCCTTTTCTCGCGAGACTTTCTTCTTTCCCTCGCCGCGAAACGCTACTACCCTGCGAGATCCTAGCCTTCTTGCTTCCTTGCGTGTATCGGAACGAGTCTCTGACTTCCTTGATGAGTCACGCGAGACTTGCCGTCCTTTCGATATTCCCCATTCTCAGTCTTTTGTTAATCTCGAACGATGTGTGGATGGGGTCTGGTAGCAGACGAAAGAGGCTTCACCATGGACAGCAGGCCAAGAAGACAACCAAGAGTGCTGCTGAGGGCAAAGAGATAGAGATGAAAGAGGACGAGATCATAGAAATGTCTCAGTCTGGGGGAGATGAGGGAGGGAGACAAGAAGAGGGAAAAAAAGACAGAGAAGTTGAAAGTAATGATGAATATGATGATGCAGATGAAGAAGAACTGTTGGAGAGTCTGAGTGCTCAGGTAGATGATGATGATGACTTAGCTGGTCTGAAGAAGGCACACCCAAGCTCCTTCAAGTTTTGGAACATTGAAGAGGAGGATGTCGATGTTGAATAAATTATACAGTGCTTGTTTTAAAATATGAAACAGTGTTGTTGTTGTTGAAATTTATCTTGTTTATTAGCTGCAATAGTTATACAGTTTTAAAAAAATGACCGTGCTTTCAATCAAGGGGTCTGGCAACCTGAGAAATATTTTGGCAACTTCAACTTCCCAGGTTAGGAGCCCGGCTGGCTCCTTAGCCTGGCTTGCTAAATCTCAGCCCTGCTCATTTCAATTATAATTTACTTCTAGAAGCATTCGCGGTTCTAGCACGCCTTTCACACATAGTAAAACACATGGCAGCAATCAATCTTCTCATAACGAAATAGCCAACTACTGCTTTCTAACAATAGTGCGTTCTGCACGGGCGTGATTCACTCGCTACTTGCATTAATTACAAACTTAATTGATTTTATCCTAATACTCTCCCCTTACTACCGTAACTTTTAACCTCTATGTACAGGCTGATGATTAAACTATATACATAGGCGCATGACTGCAAACTGCGTAGCGTGACACTTACTTCATTGCACAACTCACATCATATTACATTACATCATCACAGTACACAGAAGAAAAATGTAGGTAACTGGGGTATTACAGTTTGCTTAAATTTAAGATGCGGATTGCACTTGGTACATAAGAGTGGCCATACAAGTTTCTTTTCCAGGCCGGGGTTCTAAACCTCCGACCTGATGGCAACAGTTCAAATGATCTACACATGGGATGACTGTTATCAGACAAGATCTTTCTAGCTTAACTTTTTACAGAATCTTTATATATTTCTGTTATTGGCTTTTGTGTCTTTCCTATCACTCTGCTAGCTAGGTTTACGATGAGGTTGAGTCTGTTCCTGTTTCTAACGCCAAGATTTCCGAACCAGGTAACAATGTTAAAGCATAGAATACTTTCTACTAGAGATCTGTAAACTATTTCTAAGATATGTACATTGACCCCAAAATTTTTCAACTTTCTTACTAGATACATCCTGTCGTGTCACCCGAGCGGGTGCTGCGACGTTCAGCCCAAACGAGTGTAGGAATAGAAACTCAACCAAAAAACTAACACAAAATGCCAGATGACCAATCACACACTTTTATTCAACAATGTCACACACACACACAGGATATGGGATACTAAACCACCCTCAACCCCTATCAAGACCCCCAACCCGGTATTTACTAAACAATTACCTCCCTTGTCTAACAGAAAACCCCAGAACTATAAACAACAGAATACCCACAACAGTATGCAACAACAATGACAATCAGTTAAATTTCAAATAAACACAATTCAAAGTTAAATCCACAATCAGAAAAGAATCTTGAAATTTAATCGTATAGAATTAACTAGCTTATAGTTCAAAGTCAATGTTCGAAACCTAACTATCGATTAATTGAGCTCAAAGCACTACTGCAGGTAATTACTCAGGTAAAGAAAGTAATTTATACTAGATATGTTTTTAGGTGTGTGAATGAGAGTCTGTATGTGTGTGGATGCAGTGTAGCTAGGATCCTGTAGCTGATGGACAGCCTCGTCCGAAGCAACGGCAGTCCGGGCGGTGATGGAGGGTCACTCCCAGCAGCGGCGCCGATAGCAAAAGGGACGTAACGGTGGTGGCGGTGAGCCCAGGCAACAAGGGTAGAGGTCTCAAAGCTGACGTGTACCCAACACAGTGGTACCGCAGAGACACGCATGCGTCGCAGAGTTATACCAGTAGTAAGGGCATAACAGTTGTGGAAGCGGTTGATACACAGAAGAAACAATGCTGGCAAAGGTGGAAAATCGAATCGAAAATCGCATCGAAAATCGCAGATCGAAGCCCAATCCTGAGGACAAATAAAGAGTCTCACTAGTTTGTCCACAACAACTTAAACACTTCATAACAGAATAAGCCTTTCGCCGTCCGCCATCTTGACCTGTTTATACATGCATCTCAAAACACAATGCATTTCTTAATTTTATAATTCTATCTCTTTCATGATACATGGTTGTTTATATAAATATACATAATTAGTACAACTGCATGCCATTCACACCATAGCGATTCATCTCAATCACACCTCCATCTTCATCACCCCTCTCCACGTTATAATACATTATCTTTTCCCATTCACAATTATTTCCATCACGCTATAATACAAACGCGCTTCCTTCATATTCATCACCTTTATCACCCCTCTCCAACGCAATACATTGTCTCCCGTCCTCCACATTCATCACCCCTCTCTCTCTCTCTCTCTAACATGTATACTTCATTGTCACCCTTTGACCTACTTTGGCAACAACAGCAACGACATTATTTATACACACATTTAACCCAGAAAATTATATGAAAATCATATAAAATCAATAAATACTATTTATCAAAATACTTCCTTCCCCCTCATTCACCATCATTCATTCACTTACACAGACTCGGAGCACAGCCACTAAGGAAAAGAATTGCAGGATTTACACTCACCTCTTAGGTTCTCGGCTTGTGGCTCACAGTACATGACACTGCACAACACAACACTATACAACACAGTACAGCACACACTGGTTAGTCTGAGAGTTCAAATCCGTTTCTGGCTAATGCTAGCTATGCCTGGGACATCTCAATATTGACGAAGTACTTGAGCATTAGCAGGTGCCCAATCGAGGACCACACAGCTTTAGAACAGAACTCTACACCTATATACTCAATAGATGGCAGTCACAGTCCTCCCACTACAGACTTTTTAACATCCTTGTCCCGACGAGGGCAACAAGACCTTGGGTGGTTCGAAACCTACGAACAGATACCCTTCCAGAAGACGTTACGCTAACTTGACACACAGTCACAACGTTACTTCTGTCAAAAAGACGTCTGCTTGCAAAAGCAACCAAAATGACTCTGCTAACTAAATCACATGCCAGCACACAGGACAAAGTCGAGTCGAGCTCAGTAACCCCCTTTCCTAATTCCGCATATGACCTATCCGCGTTATTCACGTGAAACCACATATACTTTTAAACTTTCATACACAGTAAAAGAAAACTGCTGATATCTATGTACACTGTATATTAGAGATGTGCAACTCTGCACAATATACGCCGTCTCTAGCACGTGTTAAAAACTCGTGTCGTCACACATCCTTTGATTGGCCTTTTTGCAAATAAAACCAACATGATCACTGAACTTCAAGTTCTTGTCTAAAACCGTCCCTAAATACTTAAAAGTTTCAACCTGTTCTACATTTTCAGATGCAATTTTCAGGGGGCGAGGCAGGGCAGGATCTCTTGCACGGTGTTCTCCAAAGCAAATTTCTTTAGTTTTAGTTACGTTTAGCTTTAAATAACTGTCACTGAACCAGGTAAGAAGCGTACAAGTAAAATCGAAGTATTGCGAGAGAGATTGTTCATCTTTCAGCCTGCCTATTAGAGCCATATCATCAGCAAACTTTATCAAAGTAAAAATGCTGGTGTCGCACGTCAGTTCGTTGGTATAGAGAGAAAACAAAACCAGCGTGAGGACACAGCCCTGCGGCGCCCCAGTGTTTACAATAATCTCCTGGGACAAGATACCGTTAATACTGACCCTCTGTGGCCTATCGCGGAGAAAGGAACGAATCCAAAGAACGAGTCCTGGACTAACGTCAAGGTAAAGAAGACGCTTGATTAGTATGTGGGGTTGAAGCGTATTAAATGCAGAACTGAAATCCATCATAAGGCACCGGGCAAAAGTACCTGAAGTATCAAGGTGTCTAAAAACAGAATCAAGTAAGGTCAAGGTTGCGTCCTCTACCCCGCGTTTTGCCTTGTAAGCAAACTGCAGAGGGTCCAAGCGATTTGCCACTGAGGTAGTCAGCTGACTACAGAGCAGTTTTTCCATGCATTTACAAACCACCGAGGTCAAGGCGACAGGCCTAAAATCATTTATTTCTCTGGCATTTTTAGCAACTGGTATTACAGTAGAGGTGCGCCATGATCTTGGGACAAAATGATAATTCATTAAAAGTTGAAAAAGGCGAGTAAAAACACAAGATAACTGACTAGAACCTTCTTTTAAAACTCAGGGTGAAGTTGAACCAAAAAGTGGTATCATTACAGTCGACGGAGGATGAGCACGAAACAAGTAATAATGAAGGAAATAGAGAAGATGAAGATTTTCTGGAAACGAACACTTCCAACGGAGGTCAATCACGTACAGATGACAGTCCAAGAGAGACTAGACCTCGACAGATAAGTAGGACAGTAGAACAAGAACAGGTGCTCATGAATCTTGAACAATGGAAGATGGACTATGGAAACATTCACCAGGGTTCACAGGTAAAAAGGCCAAATAGAATGAGAGAAAGGAGTCTTGATGAAGACGTCCGACGATGGTCGTTTTCGACGGAAAAAGGTAGGTTCAGTACAATGACTGGATCACCGACAAGAACGTCTGCCACGAACAGGGACTCAGAACGAAGGAAAGCGGAAAGGGAAATGACATTAATGGGGAGAAGATCAAAAAGTAATGTAGAAGATGAAGAGGTCCCCACATATCAAAGAAGGGGGCCAGTAGAAGATAGAGTCGCAGAATATAGAGATTTTGATAGGGGAGATTAAACTTATCGGGGTTCTAGCAGACAACCAATGTATCGTGGGGGAGAACCTAGATGGGTTCAAGGAGGTGGAGATAATGAAAGATGGAGATCTGAGTACGGGGATGAACCTAGAAGGGGTCCTCATCGATACGGGTATGAAGGAAGAAGACATAGAGATAGCAATAATGGGACTTAAGCGCCAAAGCTCAAAGAGTTTCTAAAGGAGGCCTTTTATTGCAATATAATGGCTGTTTTATGAGCTTTTTAAAAAGCGCGCCAAAGCACTCTGGGAATCCGGCATTTGCTAAATATAATATATATTCGTATATCTTGCGTCTTTGGTTAAAACAAAAAAAATTACAACCCTCTTTTTAAAAAAATACACTACATTATGGTTATAACATTACACATTAATATCTGCTGGAATAATCTTTTGTTTAACAAGATAGTCCCGAGTAAATAACGATAATGAAAAGATACCAACCAGTTTACCAGCATCTGAAAGATCCATTTTTCCTAATTCAATAGGTTTCATTTTTAAAAGAGATTTTGCAATCATAGCATAAGCTGTATTTAAGCCCACTAAGACAACACTATGGTATCCAAGATTAACAATTGTTTGTTCATATGGTACACTCATTTTTATATATAATAAAAAAAATTATTAATGCATTGAAAACAAATCCAATGATGGCTTCAATGATGGAGATGATTCAATTTCTTTCTCTACAAGTGGTTTTGGGGGTTTCTGTTTATTTTTTCCTTGGCGGTATTTATATATTATGTACCCACTTGCACCCACTACACCGGCTATACATAAATAATATATGTTATTTGAAGATTGTACTGGTTGTACTGATTGTATTGGTTCTTCTTTATTTGTTGTTAATGTTTGTTGCATTATTGTTTCTTCTCTTGGTGATTCCTTTTTTCTTAATATGTTTGCTTTTGTTTGTCTGTTCCATCTATGTAACTTGTTAAATTCTGCTAACTTCTTTCCAGCTGCAATTCTTCCTAGGCTCTTTTGTTTAGTGACTGTCACCGGGTTCTGTTGGTTCTCCGAATTCTTCACCTCTGTCTCCGTCTCCATCTCCATCTCCATTTCCGAATTGGAAGAGTCCATTTTTAATAGCAGAGAAATTTATGTGTTGAAAAGTAATTAGCCCGGCTGAAAATGGGGCCAACAAGCTTCCAAACTTATAATACAAATTTCTTGATACCTCACTAATCCAATTAACAATAACTAAATCTTGAATCAAATCATCAAATAAATCATTCTCACAATCTAAAGTAACAAAGGTCGACACAGCTTTGGTATATCATTTCACAATCGAACGCCCTAAACTTTTAACCATTAAAGCACCGAGAACTTTATCATATTTATTATGTAATATAATGATCTCTTCAGGCCTCAGTCTTTGTACTTGTTCAGGTGTTAAGTCAACACTGAGGTAATACTTTGACTTTCCGGAAGCTACTAATGCAACCAGCCTGTCTCTTTTCTCGTTGTCAACACCTGTAGCTGTAACATTAATAGCTTCTTGCATTAACAAGTCATCGCAATTCATTTTAAATACAAATACAAATTAAAAAACTAAATTAAAAATGGCCGGTGCTGCAATGGTGCTTGGTTCTGCTGCTGTGAATGCCTTAGCCTTTTCAGGATCAAATTATTTGTTTTCAAAACTGGACAGTAAAGAAGAATCAAAACGGCATAACTTAGCAATGGAAAAATTACAACAAGATCAGGCCGAATACGAGAAAAACAGACTAATGCAGCTTGATTTTGTTAACAAAAGATTGAAAGAAGAAGGTCATGCTGATAAAACATTCGAAGACGTTGATGAAGCTTTGCACCAATATTATTTATTCACTGGCACGACACTACCTTCATTAAAACAGCCAGTGTTATCTGATTACTACACACCTAACATTGCACCTACAATGTCAGAAACCGGAGAATTAATTTTAATTGTGTTTGGAATAACAGTAGTTTATTACCTTGTTAAACAAAAATATAAATCTAAATAAAATATGACTTCGCGTTTGTCTAGATTATATTATTCTCAATCCGGATATTGGAAAGGGATGATGGCAGTTAATAAACTAGTAGAAAAGACTGGCTTGTCAGCAAACGTAGTTAAACAATGGTTATCGAAGCAAGCTGTATGGCCAATCTATCTTCCACCCCCCAAAAAAATAATAAGACCAAAATTTGAAAACTCCAGACCAAATGACACGCACCAAATAGATTTGTTATATCTTCCCCATGACAAAATACACAGAAAGAAATACAGGTATGCCCTTACTGTTATTGATATAGCTACCAGGTTTAAAGACGCTCATGCTCTTAGGACTAAAAATTCCGCTGAGGTCGCTCAAGCCTTAAATGCGATTTATTGAAGAAGCAAGATAACAAAATTCTAAAACAATTAAGAAATGTTTCTGATCTAACACACATCTAGACAGCCCTTCAGGCAAGATCATTAAATTATAAAACATAAAAATTCTCACTTATCTGTTCAACAAGCAACACCTTTCAGAAAATGGCCGCTCACTGTGGTCTCGTGGATGCATCCCTAGGCATGCGCAGAAACTGAGGCATTAGGCCTATACGCAAGCGCTTGGCGCCGACAACGGGCCGTATCACGGCCGATGACGTTAACCGGCAGCTTTTGCAGCCACAAAGGGCGCTGTCGGTCCTGCATCGAAACTAAGACGGCAATTGCCGTACGCATGATACCGTTGCCCAGCCAACAGATGCCGATGATGGGCCGTCGTAGACGGGTTACTTGGGTAGAAGAAGAGCCACCGACCCAATTTGGTCATTAAGCGTTTATGAAGTTGACAGAGCATTATCTACTGATCCGCCTGTATATTATTTAAGACCAAGAAGTGATCGTAGAATACCGCAAAGAAATTTTGTAAAAGAAGAACTTCAGATTGTTCCACCAGACACAGAGCCATTAAGATTTTCTAATTAAGAAAATAAAAATGTCTAAAAATGACGGACACAGTAAGGAGCTTGCCAAGTATATTAGAAGACCTTTCACCAATGTTTGCAATATTGAATGATGAATATTGGACCACCTTTTTCACCGGCTTACCTACAAAATACATCTTTATGTATAATAACTATACTAAACAACACCAAATTAATAAAGAATTCAAATTTGCATGCGAAATAGAATTTGAAAAACATTTTAATAGAATTGTTGAGTGTGGAAATTATAATAAAACCCTTTTACTACCATATACATTTTACTTCGAAAGATTGTGGGGAAATTTTATTTGTAAGATCCGCAAGGTTCAACTTTAAGTGAATTATAAAAGAACTTTAACTGAATTATAAAAGAACTTCCCTTCAACCTTTTTTTTTTGACTTCCCATTACATGTACATGGAAACTAGCAACTTACATCTCTGCCGTGAACTGACAAAACCGAGCAAGTCCACAAAACCTACTTTCGAGAAAATCGACGTTTTGTGTTGCGCTATATTACGCGATCGTTTCTGGAAGTTTAAGGGCATATTATAATGCAATTCCTCGATTTAAGAGTGCATACCTTGAATGTTAAAGAAATGTTTGATAGATTTGATGTTTTAAGACTATTTGTGGACTTGCTTTGTTTTGTCAGATTATTCTTGAGATAGATCTTTGTTGAGAACATGACAAAACCAAGCAAGTCACCCGCTTGGTTTTGTCAGTTTATTATTGAATTAAATCCTTGTTAAAAAAATTCACAAAACCAAGTAAGTCAAATCCGCTTGGTTTTGTCAGTTTATTATTAAGTAAATCCTTGTTTTCAAAATTCACCAAACCAATTAAGTCCCATAGGCCGTTTCGTTTCTTTGTTTAAAAAGTCTGACGAGATGAGTCACATAAGTTGGGTTTTGTAAGATGTGGGTGCGGCAGTTACAGTGAGTGTATATGTGTGCCTGTTTATTGTTTTTAGCCATTCTTCACTGTTTTTTGCTCTCCCTTCAAAATAATATTAGATGCAGCCAATTTAATTTTAAAAATACAAAACTATTTTCCTTTCAGTTTCCTATTGTAGCGATCTTCCTGCCTTTACACCACGTGTATGTCTTGTATTTTGTTGCCCTTGTTGTGTGTCTGTAATATATTTGTTGCTGTTTGTTTGTGGGTTCGGGCACTGAATAGAATAGGCCCAATGTTTCCCGGCGTGTCGTAAGAGGCGACTAACAGGGGTAATGTTAGCACGGCATCACTGGGCGAAAGTCTTCTACACAGAAGTCACCGGCCAGGGCGAGGAACCTCACGTTGCTACAGGTTCAACGACCACGTGCTCGGGGCCAAGGCGAGCCACACTGTATTCGTGGATTTCGGCTGTGCCCAACAGCCTGGAGAGGATTGGGCACCGCCAGGTCCTTTTTTGCCCAAGACACACTACATGCATGATGACACTATCCACTAATTCCATACCGGATAGGTCGTCGCCCGGCTCAAGGACCGCGCCTTCCGTTGGCCACCAGGACGGAGGTGTTAAGTATGCTACTGATGGACAATTTAGCAAGATCCGCACGAGAAACAACATCGTCATAGGAACCTGGAATGTCAGGACCCTAACTGCGGAAGGAAAATTAGAAGAACTGGCCCACGAGTTGGACCGCTATCGATGGAACGTTCTAGGCATTAGCGAACTGCACTGGAAAGGCCTAGGTGAAACAACGACAGACAAAGGCCACAAGCTCTATTTCAGCGGTAGAGATGACAGGCACGAACACGGCGTTGGATTCTTGGTCCACAAGAACATTCTAGCCACTGTCATGGGTTGCCGCCCAGTAGACTCATTACCATCCGCTTGAGAGCAGCCCCTTTCAACATCACCATCATCCAGACCTATGCCCCAACATCAGACTATGACGACAGCGAAGTGGAGGATTTTTATGAAAATCTACAGGCGGTCCTTGACCAAGTGCCGAAGAAGGACATAGTCATAGTGCAAGGCGACTGGAATGCCAAGGTTGGCCAAGATGCGCACCACAACTGGGGAGACACATGTGGACCCCACTGCAACAACGAGACAAATGAAAGGGGTCTGAGATTCTTGGAGTTTGCCAGATACAACAATCTGGTACTGGCAAACACGCTTGGTCTCCACAAAAACTCCAGACGATGGACATGGCACAGTCCCAGGGGGGAGCATCACAACCAAATAGACTACATCATGGTCAAGAAACGCTTCAGATCAAGCATCAACATTGGCAGGACACGCACTTTTCCAGGAGCAGACATCGGAAGTGACCACGATCTCTTGATGATGTCTTTCCGGCTCCACTTGAAGAGAGTAAATACTGCACTAGACTGAAGTTCGACCTGGACAAACTGCAAGACCCGGAGGTGGCAGAACTATTTCAGGCCACAATTGAAGGGAAATTTGCACCACTGCTCATTTTGGGGGCTGGTGAAGTAGATGTCAACACCATGACCACCACCTTCAACTCAGCTGTGACAGATGCCGCCACTGAGATCCTTGGCAAGCACCGACCAAAGAAGAAGTCGTGGATCACACCTGAACTTTTGGATCTGTGTGATAAACGAAGAGAGATTTAAAAAAAAGAAAGAAAAAGAACACCTCACAGGGAGCTGATGTCTACCGAAAAATCAACAATGACATCCGAAAAGGCATGCGCACAGCAAAGGGATAACTGGATAGAATATCAATGCCAGGAAATAGAGAACAGTCTCAACAAGAACAACAGCAAGAAGGCCTACCAGACTGTAAAGCGGCTGACAAGTTTCAAACAGCCCAAAGTCTCCACGATCCAAAGCAAGTCTGGCATATGCCTTACAGAAGAACAAGACGTCTTGGACAGATGGACAGAGTACTGCTCTGACCTTTACAACCATACACCAAATGGAGACCCATCAGTTCTAGCATGTCCCTCGAGAACATAGAAGAAGAAATCCTCCCAATTCTCCGGGAAGAAGTTGAGGCAGCAGTGCAATCGCTAAAGAAAGGGAAGTCAGCGGGAGTGGACAACATACCCGCGGAACTGCTACAAGCAGGAGGAGAAGCGATGATTGATGCCCTCACCATTATCTGTAACAAGATCTGGCAGAGTGGAGAGTGGCCTATACCATGGGCCCAGTCGCTTGTCATCACTCTTTCCAAAAAAGGTAACCTTCAGGAGTGTGAAAATTACCGCACCGTCAGCCTCATCATCCATCCCAGCAAGGTCCTCCTGAAAATATTACTCAACAGGTTGTAACCCCAAGCTGAACAAATCATAGTTTAAGAACAAGCAGGATTCAGGGCAGGGCGAAGTACCACTGAACAGATTTTCAACCTCAGAATAATCTGTGAGAAATACCTACAGCACCAACAACATCTATTTCATGTGTTCATAGACTTCAAGAAAACGTTTGACCGAGTCTGGCATGCAGCTCTATGGGCAACAATGAAAGCGTACAACATCAGACCTAAAATTATTGAAGTCATCAAAAACCTGTATGACAAGGCTACCAGTGCAGTCCTCCACAACAGCGCCATCGGGAACTGGTTGAGAACAACAATCGGTGTGCGTCAAGGATGCCTACTATCTCCAACACCCTTCACCATCTTCCTAGAGCGCATCATGTCAGGTGCTCTTGCCTATCACGAAGGCACAGTCAGCATTGGGGGTAGAGCAATCTCCAATCTTTGTTTTGCGGATGACATTGATGGATTGGCTGGAGAGGAACAAGAACTTGAACAGCTGGTACAGAGGCTTGACACCACCTCCAAAGCTTGTGGAATTGAAATAAGTGCAGAGAAGACCGAAATGATGACCAACAACACCAATGGCATCAACACGGACATCAAAGTCCAAGGCCAATCCCTCAACACAGTGCATAGCTTCAAATATTTAGGAGCCATTGTATGAGTCAATGGGTCCCGACAGGAAGTCCTCTCCAGGATCGCACAAACAACTGCTGCCCTGACAAGGTTGAAGCCATTTGGAAAGACAGGACCATCATTCTACATTCCAAAGTAAGACTGCTGCGCTGCCTTGTCATCTCCATCTTGCTTGCATCCATATATGCTTGCGAAGCATGGACCCTCACAGCAGATCTACAACGAAGAATACAAAGCATGGAGATGAGGTGCTACAGAAGACTTCTGGGCATTTCCTATACCCAACACATCACCAACGACGAAGTCCGACAGACCATCACACAAGCCATTTGACAACACGATGACCTGCTCACAGCGGTGAAGAAACGGAAACTCCGATGGTATGGCCACGTCACCAGATCATCCGGCCTTGCAAAGACTATTCTGCAAGGCACAGTGCAAGGATGTAGAAGAAGAGGGAAACCGAAAAAGAGGTGGGAGGACAACATTCGAGAATGGACTGGTTTGACACTGAGCGAAGCCATCAGGGCTGCTGAGGACAGAGAGAGATGGAGTATGCTGGTTAAACGATCATCTGTGGTGCCCCTACGACCTCAGGGTTACGGGACAGCATAGGATAGGATAGGAAAGGATAGTTTGTTTGTTTATTTCCACACCTCGTGGAAGTTGCCGCGTAGGCGGAAGATCTACAGGATCCTTCATGGTGGGCAAGAAAGTACATGAAGAAAACTCTTTTTTCAAAAAGCCGAACACGTCCTTTGCTGACCGAAATTTCGTCATCATTTTCACAGGAAAATAATATTGCACAGCAGCAATAACGTGGATTCTCACTGGTCCACTTTATCTTAAGGCGCTTTCTCATTGGTCGGGAGGACTTACTTTTCTTTGTCAGATTATTGTAGAAAATGACGTCATCATGCCAACTCGAGCATCAGCCAGAGGATCGCCGAAACAAAATCGCAGTGGACTTGCTTGGTTTTATCAGTTTATTCCCCCACTTAAAATTTTTTTAACAAGGACTTACTCTATGATATCTCCAAATCTAAACATAGTTCGGATTTGATTTTTACAGGTAAGATGCGTCATTCTCTTGCAAGTTTGATGGCGCAAAAAACTCATTTTCGACCTTAGGTGGACTTACTTGGTTTTGTCAAATCACGGCAGATCTAACTTAATTAAGTGGACTTTTAAAAGAACTTATAACTTACAATAATTAAATTATAAAAGAACTTACTTACTTACATAAGTATTTTATAGCCAGTTGGTTGGTCAGTTTTTAATAATAGTTTAAAATGTCTGCCTTTTTTTAGTTGCTCTTTTAATTTAATTCTTTCCTCTTTTGATTCAATTACGTCATTTTCTTTTAAACAGTTATCAAAGCTGTCACGGTCTTTACAATAAAACAGGCAAACAAATTTCACTTGTTCTCTAAAATCCTTTAAAATCGAGTTATACTTCTGCGTGATTAACAATAATAATAATAATTACTGTATTTATAATGCGCTTATCTTATAATAATTATAACTCTAAGCGCGCACTCACAACTCACGCACGCATGTGCACGCTTTAGACAATGACACATGTAACAATTACGCAAAAAATACATTCACTCAAATATACTCATACCACAAACAGACCAGACACTATATGTAAGAGACAGCTGGCGATGGGGTGCGTAGTGAGGTCATAGTGTTAGAACTGCTTGAAAAGGTAAGTTTTGAGGGCAGACTGGAAGGAGGTGGGAGAGGGTTTCTGACGGAGAGAGAGTGGAAGAGTATTCCAGATGGATGGGCCGTAGACAGAGAAGGAGCGGGACCCGAACGTGCTGAGTTTGGAGCGAGGAATGCGGAGGCGGAGAGGGTCGGAGGCAGAGCGAAGAGAGCGAGAGGGAATGTATGGGTGAAGTAAGTCAGAGAGATAGAGAGGAGCGGAGTTGTTGAGGGACTTGTAGCAGAGAGACAAGGTCTTGTATTGAATGCGTTGGGAGATGGGAAGCCAGTGTAGGGCTTTGAGCAAGGGAGTGACGTGGTCAGATTTCTTCTTTCTGAGGACGAGGCGGGCAGTATTGTTTTGAACGCGTTGGAGAGGGAGAGTGGTGGAGCGGGGAAGGCCGGAAAGAAGGGAGTTGCAATAGTCGATGCGAGACAGGATGAGGGAGACAGCAAGTTTGGTGGCAGCTTCAGTGGTGAGGTATTTTCTGATCTGACTGATTCGACGGAGGTGGAAGTAGCAGGCCCGGGCGGTTGCAGAGACAAAGCTAGTCATTGAGAGAGAAGAGTCAAGGATAACGCCAAGGTTCTTGGCAGAGTCGGAGAGAGGGATAGAGGTACCGTCAAGCTGAAGATGGAGAGAGGAGGGGAGCTGAGGGAGTTTCTGGCGTGTGCCTACCAGCATGGCTTCCGTTTTGTCGTCGTTCAGTTTAAGTTTGTTTGCTGTCATCCAGTCCTTCACGTCCTCACAGCAGTCGGCCGTGCGAGTCAGGAGTGCCTGAATGTTGTCAGGTTTGTCTTTGTCTTGTAGTTGTGAGTCGTCAGCATAGAAGTGGTGGTTTATGTGATGAGACTGGATGATGTTGGTCAGAGGGGAGGTGTAGAGTGTAAAAAGGACCGGACCCAGGACAGATCCCTGAGGAACTCCGCAGGAGAGCCTAACTGGGTCAGAGGATATGCCATCGATGATAACGGACTGCCGTCTGTCGGAGAGGTAGGAAAGAAACCAGGAGTGAGCGGAGTCAGTGATGCCAAAGGAGTGTTGAAGGCGGTGGAGGAGGATAGAATGGTCAATAGTGTCGAAGGCGGCAGAGAGATCGAGTAGGGTAAGAAGGGAGATGTTGCCTGAGTCAGTTGAGAGAAGAAGATCGTTCAGAATATGTAAAAGGGCTGTTTCAGTGCTGTGGTGCTTGCGATAGGCAGACTGGAAGGGACTGATGAGATTGTTGATGGTGAGGTGAGCGTTGAGCTGGTTGAGGACAACCTTTTCAAGAAGCTTAGACAGAAAAGAGAGATTGGAGACTGGGCGATAGTTTTTGAGGTCATTTGGGTCAAGGTTGTGTTTTTTGAGGAGAGGGCGAACGATGGCAGACTTGAAGATATCAGGAACGGAGCCAGTTTCTAGAGAGGTGTTGATGATATCGGTGATGAAAGGCAGAAGTTTTGGGAGACCGTCCAAATACAGGGAAGCTGGGAGGGGGTCTAGTTCACAGGTTTTGAGAGACCACACATTTATTCCCACATGACGGCCGCTGAAAGCTAGCTTGCTCAATATGTTCCGTTTTAATACAATATCTTTTTCTGCACTGCAATCATCGATTAGAAATAATATATTACCCTCATTTTCAAACAGGTTATAAAAATAGGTTAAATACTCAGTGAGCTTGCCATTGGGATTAACAACAAAGATATTTTCATCTGTCCAGATAAATGACCTTTCTAAGTACGTTTTATTATATCGAACAGTGGGGCATAATCAAAGTGTCCTGCGTAATATTTTTCTAACAAATCCAAAACAAAGACGGTCTTTCCGCATGACGTCATGCCAACAATCATTCGGCAATGAGGATCACGACATAACAAGGACGTCATTTTTTAATATACTAAATCTTTTAATCTTCCATTTTCAATGTTTAGCTGAGCGTCCATAATAATATACATGTATACTGTAACTGCTTCTGACCTAGCATTTGCTTCCCTATGCAATTCAATTGTTATACCATCTGTTCCGTTTTCAATTCTTCTTCCAGATCCATGAAGTTCGTTGGTGGGTATGGTTCGAAAGTCTAACCACAACGCAAACTTATTCACGAGATAATCTTGCAGTCTTGTGTCATGCAAATGAAGATCCTTTGAAATCAAGTCAACAGTGTCAGTCCTTAAACGACCTCCACCCAAGATTTTCCTAATCTCATCAAACTGTTGAAATCCCATCATTCCATTCACGAATAATTGATTAGGCTTACCTTCAATCACAACAGACGCTTTTGAAATATTAGGATTGATAAAATTTTCGCTGTCACGATTATAATTAGATTCTTTCACAAACAACAACATCACACCTTTAAAACTTCGAGCAGGTGAATTTATGTTGATAGTCCAGAGTGCATCTAATAAATCTTTATTAAATTGTCTGTAGCGAACGATCCTATCATAATAAATTGCTAGTTTGTCATATTGGCCCCTGATCATCCTACTGAGTTCAGCGTGAGTGACCACTTCATATTCAAGCGTGATGTCAGTAATTGTATAGCTAGCGTCATTGTCAGAGCTAATAACTACTTGAGAATAATCATTAAAAATAATTTCGTAAGACAGCCTGTCGTTAAATGAACCTTGATGAAATGGCAGATGACTGTGTAGCAGTTCAAAATCGAGTGGAAAATAAAACCTGTTTTTGTATACAGCAGCTAATGCATTGTCACCTTTGTTAGAACTGACAGCATCGCCAGCTTTGATTCGAAGTTTGGCCACATTGGCGGCTTGAATCCCCTGACCAACTAAATCTTCCCTTTCATATTTACTCAGCCACAGATCCATGTAACAAAACAAAACGCCGGCGTCATCGATACTTTGGATTTCTCGCCCATCAAGTTTAATAACCATTCTTTTAATTATAGCTCTACCTAGATTGTTGACTATAGTTCTGTTAGGATCTTCGTCAGAATCCAGACTAATTTTAAATCCCAATTTAGGACTGCCTGGAACTATTACATCATCAGGACCTAAATTTGGAAATCTTATGGTTAGTAGCTGATTAGGCTCTATGCTGCTTGGATTGTTTGTAATAATTATTGTGCTTTTCTCACCTTTGATGCCTAAAGGCGTCCTCAATCGACGTGTAGGGTCTAACAAGTTTCCGTAGCTTTGCATTTTTAATGCGATAAAAAAATATATATATTTAAAATGGCAGAAGGCGGTGAAGCTCCGGATGAAGTGTTTAAACCCGATTTACCTAATGAAGACCACGACGTTACACTGCTTTCAATGGTGGGAGACGACATGAGCCAAACAAGACCAAGTATAGGAGAAGAATTACGTCAAGTAACTGAAACCCAAAAAGCCAGAAAAATCAATAAATTTTACAATTACATCGGGCACGAGTTACCGGACTATGTTAGTCCCAGCGACTTCGAACTAGACAAAAATAATCACTTGTTTATAAACACTATTGTATCCGGTAAAAAAGTTAGAGTACAGTTAACTATGTCAAAGAATCCTGATATATTTTATGCGTGGTCTACTTTGAAAACTAAACTCCCAGTGACTGTAATACGATCATTGGGGCTTTCTGATAACAGAGCATCGCAGGCGTTGCATAGCCAAGCAGTAGCTTCACTTCAACGAATAGATGCATCCTTACCAAATTCAGAAATAGAACTACAAGACTTAACTGACATAACTGACTTAACTAGCTCTGCGTTACAAGTAAATAAAGAGTTAATATAATAATAATAACGGATTTTTATATAGCGGGTACTCCAGTCTATGACCAGACTCACCACGCTTTACATAGTCATAACATATAAATACATGCACTCGATGAAACATCACTTTTGCTACAATACACCAAAAGACGGGACAGTAAAGGTACAGACTATTTACAATTATGTACATAAATTACAAAAAAGACAAAAATATACTATTTACAACTATGTACACAAATGACAAAAAAGACAGAAAGTAGAATAGCAAAAACCTATTCACAGCTATTTATGTACCCGGTTAGGCCCAGGAAGGAAAACAGTATAAATATTTACAGCCGTGTATACACTTACGGATCAGACATAGACAAGAGATGAGAGAATGGCAGCAGGACACAAATCAGTCTGAATAAAGCAGTTTGAAGAGGTGGGTTTTGAGGGCCTTTTGAATGCTTGTGTTGATTGTATGTTGCGGATGTGGGAGGGAAGGGAATTCCACTGCTTAGGTGCGGAGTAGGCGAATGCACGTTGGCCGTATGTCTTAGTGCGGGTGACGGGAACCTTGAGTGTGCGAGTGTCAGCAGATGATCTTAAAGTGCGTGAAGGGGAGTAGACAGACAGTAGATCAGCAAGGTAGGAAGGACAAGAATCTGTGAAGAAGTTGTGACAGAGAACAGAGTTTGTACGCTATGCGTGCTTGCACAGGAAGCCAGTGAAGGGAATGTAGTAGAGGTGTGATGTGATCACGTTTCTTTGCTCAGAATACTAGTCTAGCTGCTGAGTTCTGAACCTTTTGTAGTTTGTCAATGATGTGTTTCGGGGAGCCAACAAGGAGAGAGTTGCAATAGTCAAGACGAGAGAGGACGAGAGCGCAGACTAGGGTTTTGGTGGCCGGGACTGTAAGATAGTGGCGAAAGGAGCTGATTTGGCGTATGGCCGTGTATGCAGAGCGACAGACGTTGGAGATGTGGTTGTTGAGGGACAGGTCATCGGAGAGAATGTAGCCAAGATTTCTTGCAGAGGATGAGAACTGAGTGTTTGTTGTCCCTACTGTAAGCGATGTTGGGAGAGGCGAGAGTGAGGAGGAGGTGTTGTGCTTGTGAATGAGGAGGGCTTCGGTTTTATCGTCATTAAGCTTAAGCTTGTTGAGTGTCATCCATGATTTAATGTCTGTGATGCAGTTCTCCAAAGTCTGAACAGTGGAATTAATGAGAGAGGGGGCGGTGGATTTATACAGTTGTGTGTCGTCTGCAAATGACTGACTCTCAACAGCATGCTTTCTAAGCAGGAGAAGCAGTGGCTTGGTGTACAGAGTGAATAACACCGGCCCTAAAACGGAACCCTGAGGCACGCCGCACACCAAGTCTGCTGTGCTGGAGAAACAGCCATCGACAGTGACTGCTTGTGATCTGTCAGAAAGATATGAGTGGAACCAAGCCAGGACCGAGCCAGAGATTCCAAAATAGTGTTGAAGAGTGTTAAAGAGAATGTGATGGTCGACTGTGTCAAAGGCGGCTGAGAGGTCTAATAAGGTGAGAACGGAGACGTTGCCATTATCTAAGGCGAGCAACAGATCATTGGTTACCTTTAGGAGGGCTGTCTCAGTGCTGTGCAAACTTGTTTTTTCCAACCTAGTTCCAGTCATTCGCCCAAAAAGGCAATCACCGAAGTCGAACGAAGCTCTCCGATGTGTATGTGTTACGAAATGATCCTTGCATGACTACGACTAGTTGACATTAAAAATGATCGCTGTTGCTTCTTATTCTGTTCGATTTACACAGATTAGCATTTCGCAACGGTATACTTTGTTATTATCGACCATATTTAATAGTTGCGTTCCTTGATTTGCATTTTGTTAGTTCTCAGCAGTAGTCTAATAATAGCATAGGTTTAATCTACATTATATATTATAAGTAAGTCTTCGCGCAGCGAAGAAGCTCACTAGCTGAATATAATTATTAGACCTGTATTGTTTGTTTTATACGTAAATAAATGTTTAAACTATATCTATTCTAATTAATAATATTTAGGCCTATACTTTATAATATTTGAATCGTTAAATTTCCGGAGAAGGACGAGTAGGCTAAGCGAATTTTTTTAAAATAACTCGAGATCAGAGTTAAATTAATAGTTAGTTAGTTATTCATTGCTTACAGGGTCCAGCGGACTGCAAAGTGCCGAATCAGGACCACAAAATCAAGACCACAACTTTGCTAGTAGTAGTAGTAGTAGTAGTAGTAGTAGTAGTAGTAGTAGTAGTATATTTTTTTAGTTATATCTTTAATTAATTTATTTGTTTTATTATTATTATTATTATTATTATTAGTTTGCTATAATAATAATAATAACAATAATAATAATAATAATTATTATTATTATTATTATTATTATTATTATTATTATTATTATTATTATTATTATTATTATTCCTGCTTTAAAAAAAAAGAAAAAAAAGAATAGTGTGCTGCTGTGCGTGCTCAATGGTGTAAATATGGTCAGTGACGTTTTGTTTGTTTTTGCTGAAGTTGGGTGTAACCCGAAATATTCAGATGGTGTTACTGGTTATTATTTCTTATCGATTTACCAAAGTTTTCAGATGATTTATGGAAATTTCCGCCTGCCACGCAACATTTTTTTTATACGTGTTTCTCATTAAAATACATATCATTGAAATACATATAACAAATTTACTGTATCAGTTAAAAAGAATAATATTAGTTAAATAAATAATTGCTGTGGTGCTTGCAATAAAAATGTCACTGTTGTTTGAGACCATTATAAACTTGCTTTGCCTTGTTGTGCTGAAGGGACATCAACGTATCCATAGCGCTTTGAAGTTTTGTCATGGTTTTAATGTTGATATAGATGTAAAATCGTTGTATGTGTACATTATGTGTTATGTAGTACTTTTACTCTTTATTACTAATTGTGTCAGTATATTAATCATCATAAAATAATAATAATACTAACTGCTTCAAAATGCGAATCTCGACTTGACTTACAACTTGAAGCTGTGCAGATCGAAATAGAATTAGATCTAGAAGCAACAGCGGCTATTTTTATGCACGGATGTTTCACCACAGGCTCTGAAGTCTTTTAAACTCGTGGGCCTCCTACATACGTACGTAGTATAGTATGTAATTGAGGCCTACGAAAGACGAGACTTCCCAGCCTGTGGTTTCACGTAGTCCTGCCAGCATTCGTTCGTAAAACATCGGATAGCTTCGCTCGACTCGGAGAGCTTCGTTCGACTCGGAGAGCTTCGTTCGACTTCGGTAATTGCCTTTTTCGGCGAATGACTGGAACTAGGTTGGAAAAAACAAGTTCGCCAGTGCTGTGGAATGGTCGGTAGGCAGACTGGTTGGGGCAAAGTAAAGCGTTATCATATAGGTAGGCAAACAGTTGTTTGAGAACAATTTTTTCTATGACTTTGGACAGGAAGGAGAGGTTTGAAACAGGTCTATAGTTCTTTAGATTATTTTTGTCTAAACTTGGCTTTTTAAGGAGGGGTTTGATGACAGCCGCTTTGAGCACAGACGGAACAACACCAGAGAACAGACTCTCGTTGATAATGTGGGTAATGGTCGGGAGTAGAGGGTCAAGATTCTCTATCAACATGGGGGTAGGAATGGGGTCGAGAGAGCAAGATGTTGGTTTTGAGCTTAAGATGACTTTCTTGACCTCTTGCTCTGTTACTGGTTGAAAAACTTCCATCTTTGCGGTGGTGAGGGAAGGTGAGAATGGGTTAGTGAGTGGGATCTCATGGCTATCAAGAGCGGCCCTTATGTCAGCCACTTTCTGTGTGAAATAGTTGCAAAATACATCTGGGAGCTGACATGCTGGATGTGTGGATGGGAGTGATGTTGCATTGCTCTTACCCCTTAGCTGATTGCAGATGTCAAACAACTGTTTACAAGTTTCACTGCTGCTAATTCTGTCGCTAAAGTACCGGGTTTTGGCAGTCTGGACTATTTTGGTGACCCGTTTTTTTGCAGCGGTGAAAATCTGCTTGCTGACTTCTAAACCCGATTTGAGCCACTTTTTCTCAGCTTTGCGTCGGTGTTTCTTCGCCTCAGAGAGCTCGTCCGTAATAGACTCGTACCAGGGTGCTGAGCGAGTTGCCTTGACCTTTTTCTGGGCCACGGGAGCGTGCGGATCAAGCACCGCCTGAAGTGTACTATTCAGCTGATCCACAGTGGGGCACAGTTCTGGGGTCACTTTAGCGGTAAGGTCTTGCTTGAAAGCATCCCTATCCATGGTGCGCAGGCTGCGAGCCTTCCTGAACATGGGGGGGGGGGGAGGGGGGGCTGCGACGCTTAGTTCGCACATGACACAGAAATGGTCAGATGTTAATTCCTGGGTGACTGAAGTTGATCTAACAACATTATCCTGGGGCCTATGCATAACCCAATTTATGATGTGACCACGGCTGTGGGTGGGTTCTGTGACTGACTGAGAAAGACTAAACTGATCTAAAAGTTCAATCATCTTTGCGGTGGAAGGTTGCTGGGGTTGGTCAAAGTGAAAGTTAATGTCTCCTAAAACTATGTATGTTCCTGACAGTGTGTTGCAATACTCAAGCAGGACTGGAAATTCTTGGTGGAAAATTGCATCAGTTAATTTATTTTTCTTGCTTGGAAAGGTGCGATATATGCATATGAAGTGAATGTTCTGCTGTGGAACGGACAGGCTAAGTTGAACAACTTCAAAGGACGAGTGGGTGAAAGCGAAGTCTGTAATGAAGCCAAGGTGACGGGACAGACTGTTTCTGTAAATGATAGCAAGGCCACCTCCGCGATTTGAGCGAGGCAGCGAGCATACAGAGTAGTCAGAAGGGGTTAAATCAGAGCATTTACCCTCGTCGCCAGTCTGCCGAAACCAGGTTTCTTGGATGAACATTATGTCAGTCTGCTTGTGTGAGATGAATTCTTGCAGTGCGGTACGTTTTTCAATGGGACCTAGTGATTGAGCATTGAATGATGCAATACGTAGGCCTAGAGGGCTATGGCTATCGAGGTGTGAAGATAGGGGTTGAGGGGAGAGGTTGATGTGAATGAGATTGTCTGTATTACAGCGATGGGTCTCAGGCCTAGTGGTACCCTGTTGGTGTGATGCAACATGAAGCGTGGGGTCAGCGTTGGAAAGCGTAGGCGATGATCTGTGTGTAAGGACAACAGGGATAGACGAGATGTTTTGTTTGCGTTTGCCTCCACGACTAGTCCGTTTTCTGGGCAAATGACGGCCGATCGAGAACTCTTTTAATCGGAACACAAGGTCGGGAGCGAGCTTCGTGCGTGTAGACTTCAATGACAGTAGCTTATCGCGTGTGTAGCTTGTGGATGGGATGCCGGAACAAGATGGCGGACTACGTGAGTGCAAGAAAGCACTGTGAACGAAGCGAAAAAAAGATAGAGTAACCAAACGAACATAAAAAGAGAAGCAAAGCAACGCTACACTTACTTGAGGATCCATGAGACAACAATTACACAATACAAAACTCACAACAAAACACTGTAAACACCGCAAAATCACAAAATTCAACAGAGCTCTGGTTGGTACAACCTGTTGGCGTCAACCGGAAACTCCTGTATGCCTTAACAACCTTAACAACCTTACAAACAAATGAGGACACCAATATTGATCAGGTTATGGAAACTATCAATGACCCACTATTATTGCCACTGTGTGAACTTCAAGGCTTAGATAAAGCTTTACAATCTGTGAGAGGGGAGACAATGATGAATTTAGCCAAGCTCGGTGAGCTCGACAAACATATAGAAAAACAAAAAAATAAACTAGCAGAAGCTGATGACGCGAACTTAAGCATTGAGGTAAAACAGATGATCCAAAAGAGGCTCGCAGACCTTTACACAGAACGCGCGGCAAGGCTAGAAGCCTTATCCATAAACAGAGAAAAATTAATAACTAATTTCGCTAGAATAAAAGAAACGGTGCATAAAATTTTACACGAAGACACTACACTTGCAGAAAGAATTCAAACACTGTTCAGAGAGCAAGGTGTTACAATATTTAGCATTCTTACAGCTGTTGGGATGACAATAAGCACTCTAGTCTTAGCACTGACTAGAACCGTAGGCATCAGTGGACCTGGCGGATCTGGTGGACCTGGCGGTAGTCCGGTTAAAGACTGGATTAAGAAGACGTTACAAAACATAGCTAACTTATTGAAACGCTTAGGTGACAAACTTGTAGACGCACTTCCAGGAATATTAGGTTCTGTATTTTCATGGATCTGCAACAACGAGACAAATGACAGGGGTCTGAGGCTATTGGAGTTTGCCAGATACAACAATCTGGTACTGGCAAACACACTTGGTCTCCACAAAAAATCCAGACGATGGACATGGCACAGTCCCGGCGGGGAACATCACAACCAGATCGACTACATCATGGTCAAGAAACGCTTCAGATCAAGCATCAACATTGGCAGGACACGCACTTTTCCAGGAGCAGACATTGGAAGTGACCACGATCTCGTGATGATGTCTTTCCGGCTCCATTTGAAGAGAGTAAATACAGCAAAGTGCACTAGGCTGAAGTTCGACCTGGACAAACTGCAAGACCCGGAGGTGGCAAAAATATTTCAGGCCACAATTGGAGGGAACTTTGCACCACTGCTTATTTTGGGGGCAGGAGAAGTAGATGTCAACACCATGACCAATACCTTCAACTCAGCTGTAACAGATGCCGCCACTGAGATCCTTGGCAAGCACCGACCAAAGAAGAAGCCGTGGATCACACCTGAACTTTTGGATCTGTGTGATAAACGAAGAGAGTTAAAAAAGAAAAAGAACACCTCACAGGGAGCTGATGTCTACCGAAAAATCAACAATGACATCCGAAAAGGCATGCGCACAGCAAAGGAGAACTGGATAGAAGACCAATGCCAGGAAATAGAGAACAATCTGAACAAGAACAACAGCAAGAAGGCCTACCAGACTGTGAAGCGGCTGACAAGTGTTAAACAGCCCAAAGTCTCCACTATCCAAAGCAAGTCTGGCATATGCCTTACGGAAGAACAAGAAGTCTTGGACAGATGGACAGAGTACTGCTCTGACCTTTACAACCATACACCAAATGGAGACCCATCAGTTCTAGCATGTCCCGAGAGCAGAGAAGAAAAAGAAATCCTCCCAATTCTCCGGGAAGAAGTTGAGGCAGCAGTGCAATCGCTGAAGAAAGGGAAGTCAGCGGGAGTGGACAACATACCAGCGGAACTGCTACAAGCAGGAGGAGAAGCGATGACTGATGCTCTCACCATTATCTGTAACAAGATCTGGCAGAGTGGGGAATGGCCTACACCATGGACCCAGTCGCTTGTCATCACTCTTCCCAAAAAAGGTAACCTTCAGGAGTGTGAAAATTACCGCACCATCAGCCTCATCAGCCATCCCAGCAAGGTCCTCCTGAAAATAATACTCAACAGGTTGAAACCACAAGCTGAACAAATCATAGCTGAAGAACAAGCAGGATTCATGGCAGGGCGAAGTACCACTGAACAGATTTTCAACCTCAGAATAATCTGTGAGAAATACCTACAGCACCAACAACATCTATATCATGTGTTCATAGACTTCAAGAAGGCATTTGACCGAGTCTGGCATGCAGCTCTATGGGCAACCATGAAAGTGTACAACATCAGCCCTAAAATTATAGAAGTCATCAAAAGCCTGTATGACAAGGCTACCAGTGCAGTCCTCCATAACAGCGTCATCGGGAACTGGTTCAGAACAACAATCGGTGTGCGTCAAGGATGCCTACTTTCTCCAACACTCTTCAACATCTTCCTAGAGCGCATCATGTCAGATGCTCTTGCAGATCACGAAGGCACAGTCAGCATAGGGGGCAGAGCAATCTCCAATCTTCGTTTTGTGGATGATATTGATGGATTGGCTGGAGAGGAACAAGAACTTGAACAGCTTGTACAGAGGCTTGACACCACCTCCAGAGCTTATGGAATGGAAATAAGTGCAGAGAAGACCAAAATGATGACCAACAATACCAATGGCATCAACACGGACATCAAAGTACAAGGCCAATCCCTCAACACAGTGCACAGCTTCAAATATTTAGGAGCCATTGTGTCAGACAATGGGTCTCGACAGGAAGTCTTCTCCAGGATCGCACAAACAACTGCTGCCCTGACAAGGTTGAAGCCCATTTGGAAAGACAGAACCATCAGTCTACATTCCAAAGTAAGACTGCTGCGCTCTCTGGTCATCTCCATCTTCCTATATGCTTGCGAAGCATGGACCCTCACAGCAGATCTCCAATGAAGAATACAAAGCATGGAGATGAGGTGCTACAGAAGACTTCTGTGCATTTCCTATACCCAACACATCACCAACGACGAAGTCCGACAGACCATCACACAAGCCATTGGACAACACGATGACCTGCTCACAGTGGTGAAGAAACGGAAACTCCGATGGTTTGGCCACGTCACCAGATCATCAGGCCTTGCAAAGACCATTCTGCAAGACACAGTGCAAGGAGGTAGAAGAAGGGGGAGACCGAAAAAGAGGTGGGAGGACAACATTCGAGAATGGACTGGTTTGACACTGAGCGAAGCCATGAGGGCTGCTGAGGACAGAGAAAGATGGAGTATGCTGGTTAAACGATCATCTGTGGTGCCCCTACGACCTTCGGGTTATGGGACAGGATAGGATAGGATAGGATTTTCATGGATATTTAATACTGCTTCTAAAGTTGTGGTTTGGGCGTCTGAGCATCTGTGGTCTTTGTTTATAATAATATTACTCTGGTTACTTAAAATAGTAAATCCCAATTAACCCGGCAAACAATAAACCACCTGTAAGCGCTAGACGTGAAATCCCATGATCAATTACCGGCAGGCCTGGCAGGCCTGGCAGGCTTGGCAGGTCCGGCAAGCTTGGTAGGCTCGGCAAGCTTGGTAGGCTTGGAAGAGGTGGCGAACTTAAAGGTTCATTATTAGGCCTAGCAGTAAATACCGTATTCGCTGTATTCACTGTATTCGCTGTATTCACTGTATTCACGGTGTTCGTTGTGTTCGCTGTATTCAAAGTGTTTATTGTAGGATTGTAGCCTATATGAAATTGAGGGTCGGCAATCACTATATTGTTGTTGTAGTTTGATATAGTTCCTATTCTAAGCTGAAGGTCTGAAGGCAACATATACAGTCCTAAACCTATTACGTAATCTACTTTCGATCAAGCATACTTTAAAGTGTCCTGATATCTTTTAATACTCGCGGGTAAATCTACTGCCGAATTAATAGAATCTTCAATGTTGGCTAGAAACTGCTTTTGTGCATCGAAGCTAGTTCCTTCCCCAATGATATTACTTCGTGTTTCTGCTTGAGACCCCAGAATGCACCACGTATACGTACGAATAGATTCATTCAGCCTTTCCACCCCACTTTGGGTAAATCCGTTTGATGTGTCCAATATAAAAGTGCTGTATGCCGTGTGTTTTTGTCTGATATACAGTAAAGGAACCTGGCTGCTGTGGTTAAATGATGTAAATCCAGGTACGTAAGGCCCCGTGTATAAATTACCTACAGCGTATCTAAATAAAGTTCCCATTCCGTGATTGAGGTCCAGTTTTTGTCTGAAGTCTGTTTTAGTATCAATTCCGAATTCATTGCACAACCTTTGATACGCTTTCTTGTCAATGCCGTTGTTAAAGGGATTAAAGTTTTTGTCAGTAGGTAACGGAACCTGAAGTTCAGACAACACACGTCTCACTTGATAATACAAATGGAACAGATAAATAGACTTCAACATAGGATCTGGGTGATTAAGGTGATGAACGTAAGAAACTCCACAACCGGTTGTAGCGCATGACACGGCAAAATTAATTTGATTCTGAAAGAACTGCATACCCCCATATAGCCATTGGTTAGCTAAAAAGTCGCTCGTCAGGTCTGGGTTGAGGTAATGATCAAAAATATTATGGGGGATAGTATCAAAATGGACGTTGGCTGCCACAGCTATTGTCAGCTTGGTTAGGTCGACTGCTTTTTCATAATAATAAGGCCCTGTAGTATACTTTGCAGCTTTGTTATATTTATAAGGCGCATACATTTTTATTATATTAAAAAATATGTTTGTAACTTTCGAATCTGTAAAATCAGGCGTGCCCATTGAACTTCAGCATCCTATTGACAACAAAAACAGCGACCTTACAGTAATCCTTCACGAAATATTCTACACGTTTAAATAGGTAAATATTAGTCATGATCTAAACAACAACTGGATAGCGATTAATAAAAAAAGGCACTTTATTCATGCCGGCTATTATGACTTCTGTAGACTTACTGAAGAATTGTTTAAACCGCATTCGATTGAAGCAAAAATGAACCCTGCAAACTTGATAGTAACTTTAACTTTCCATAAAACCCAGCATAAAGACATTACGAGCGTTACACTTGCGCCAAAGCTGGCACAAATATTAGGTTTCCCTGGCAATGAATTATCTTTATCTAGCAGCACTAGCGCCAGCAGTACTTTGAAATTTTTTGGATCAGAACCTATGAATTTGTTAATTAATAATAGATTGTTTTTGCACCTTCATCAACTGAAGACATCGGAAAACTTAGTAAACGGAACTCCTAGTACATTGCTAAGGATAATCTCAACTCAGAGAGAATCTTACTGCGATCCAGTTTCATTAAAATTTCTGCCTCAAAAACGCCACTTAAGTCAGGATTATCATACTAGTTTCTGCTTCAAAATAACTAACCAAAACAATGAAATTGTAGACTTTGAAGATCTTACAATTATTCTTGAGATAAAATAAAGTTTAATTTTAATATATTTTAAAATACAATGTCAATCGGCCCCCAAATTCCAGTAACCTGTCCTACCATTGAACTGAAAGACTTAGCAGACACAATCGACTTTGATGCTAGTGCTAATGTTGGGTCTATTTACGGTTTCGAATTTACACAAAATGGATATTATAAACGAGCGCTAGTGCCTGCAGTACCTGAAGTGCCGGCAGTGCCGCCGTCAGTACCGCCAGAAAAACCATCTATCGATCAGCTAAAGGATTTTAATGCCGGTAAAGTAGATCCCGATTTTAAGTATGCTATTACTAAACGAGAAAATATCTGGTCTTTAACACCTGTAGACACGGAATTAGATTGGCTTGTTAAATTCAAGTGTCAAAGCCCTTACACTTTTATGGGACCAGACAATAAATTTAAGAAAATTATTAACGCCGGGCCTATGTTAGTTAGTCTAGTGCCGGATGAAAATAATCGGGAAAACGTAGAAATCAAAGCCTACAAAAAAAGCAGCTATGTTTTACATAAGCGTGAAACCGCACTCGCAGGGAAAAATGTCAGAGTTGTTCTGCAGCCTCCTTTACAGATAGGTAGTGCAGCTATGATAGTACTGGACATAATTGCTCACAAACCTATGCAGAGAAATGTTAATGTAATTCCGCAAGTGTCTCTAAGTTGGGCTGATTTAGATGAGGATCCCAGACGAATTACAGTATTTATGAAAAAAAGAGAAAATGAAAATCAGTACTCTGTATTTGTTTCCTCGCCCAAGATAATTTTTACACCTGTTCCAAATCCTCTTGAAAGAATAATACAAATTAACCTAGACAATGTAGATCTGTTAGCATTTTATTTCAGCGATCAGATATTTTCTGATAGTCAAATAGAATATTTTGCTAATAAACTAAAATCAAGTAATTAATAAAAAACCTTTTTTTTCACACTAAAAATATGGCAACAAAATTGTATCCTGCTATAGTGGAAGAAGTAGAGGATGAACAACCAATGCAACCCAGTGCTCCAACATTAGACTTAAGTGCCGTTCAAACGTTCAGGCTGGAAGAAATAAGAAAAGTTAGGACTCAAATTGAATCAGATATCCAAAAGTACTCTAGATGCAGACGACGGTATTCCGGTGCTTATAGCGGAATAAATTACGTGTCTACTGGTCTAAATGTTATTAATGCAGCGGAAGCTGCTGCCAGCGTGGGATTATTGGTGACTGGAATTGGTATACCAATTAGTATTGGATTAGGGGTTGCTGCCGGATTATCTTCAGTGATGTCAGTTCTACTTGGTGTAATTAATACTAAAGTATCTAAGAAACTAGAAAAACATGACCTCATTTCTAGCCTGGCGATAGCTAAACTTACTAGCATGAACTTAATAATTTCGAAAGCTCTAGAAGACACTCAGATTACAGACCAAGAGTTTGTAATTATCCAGCGAGATTTTGAAGAATATAAAAAGTTGAAGCACGACATACAATCTAAATCTAGGTCTGCACCTGTTAATGTTGAAGAAATTTAAAAAAAATTAATAGAAGAAGGGAGACTACTGGGGCGGAAGGAGCAACTAGACGCTTTGAAGAAAAAGCTCGGTGCTTCAGAATAAATACAGTTAACATTTACTCAAGCCTTCCAGGCCTTCCTCCTTACTCATAGTCGTAGTCGTAGTTTCTACCTGTAATTTATAGTGGCCTAGAGCGTATGCTAACTCCTTAGTTACTCTTATTCTCTTTGTGTCATTAGCGCATAATGTTTTTTTGGTCATCACAGCAGTGGACACTACATGGTTTTTAGACTTTATAGTTGTGTTAGGGTATGGTTTAACTTCTTTCCCATCTAAGGCTTCCAGGTAGTTTTCGTGCCTGATATCTCTGTTTTTTATTGCAGCTTTTTGGGTGCCTTTTGCTTTTGAAGATTCTCCCGATTCGTGTTTAATACTGTACTGCTTAGATCGCAGTCCTGCATATTCTTCTATTAGTTTCCCGTTCATTTCATCTTTCATCAAACCTATTTTCTTTTGGTTTGCTTTGCTGTACAAAGGGTGAGTTTCAGGGTAGTCACTAGTATCATAATGTTGTAGTTCTGATTCTAAGTCTTTATAAATGTCTTCAGTAGGGATGTCTAGTATAAGGGAGTCTGTGTCTGTGTATAAAACTCTGGCCTCCGGGTATTTAGGTTTAAAGTAATCGTAGTAAAATTCGAACATTAGTAATTTAGAAAGGTCGAGAATAGTCATCCCCATAAACACTGGTTTGTCTAGATTAACTTGTGTAGTTTTCATGGTAACTGCATACAGGGAGTCATGAAACTCTTTGTAACCAAGGTATTGAGGTTTAGATGTTAATTTAATTGCTTGATTTGGGTGATGTAATTAGCCTGACGTCTTTTCGCTTGTTTGGGTTCTCCATAGTTTTACCAAAACAGCTGTTATTCAGCAGCTTAAAGAAATCTTTTTCAAACGTAGATTGCGCTTGTTTTCTGAGCTCTGTGTTTTTATTGATGTACCCAGCCAAGACGTTCGTTTGTTTAAAGTATAAAAGCTTGTGAATCGCTGTGCACTTCATGCCGTGTCTGATGTAGAACTGCAGGTTTCTGTAGTGACAGACGTAATTAGATTTATTATAGAGGTTGGGAATAAGTTTAAGTTGCTTGTCTGTACCATGCATTCTTTCTGGTGCTAATGGGTAATCATTATGTAGGTCGTGTAAGGCATTGGGGTACTCTAGGTCAACTTCGACAATAAACCCTATAGTATGATCTTTAGGGTGATTTAAAATACTGTTTAACCAAGTCAAGTTTGCGGGGTTTGGATTAACATGTAATTTGAAATCTGAAACCGGCAAAAGCTCACTCATTGCCCAACCATATAAATTGTTGGCGTCTAAGTACATTATATAATTAGATTTCTGCGAGGGGTCATAGTGCTTCAGGTATTTATTGTTGGCTTTGCAATAATTATGAGCTGCCACACTTATTCCTCCACGAATGCCCGACTCAATCATTGTCATTACCTGGTCAGTTATGAGATCAATTTTAGAACCACTAAGTTTTAAGAAAGCATCCCAACTCATTCCGGGCGAAGAAATATAATGAGAAGGGTCGAGGGAGTAATGATGTAAACTCGTTTCTCTGTATTTTTCAAACACATCGGCCAACAAACAGACGTCAGCTTTTAAATATATGTCGTGGTAGTCACCGAGGTTTTTACAGCCAAGTGCATTCCAGACATTCTGCGCATGCCGGAAATCGGTATCAGTTATGGTCGTTTTATTGAGTGAAGAATAGAAATTTTCTTTAGGGGGTAATTCCAATTCTTCAAACACTTCCCAAGAATCCATGTATTCATAAGGATACACGCCTTTCCGAATAAGTGTAACGTCTGGAAAATAATTACTAGTAATAGGATAGCTGGGTAAGTTCTTAGCTAGCGTTTCTAAACTGGAAGACAAATGTTGAAAGCTGTCGTAAAACTTTAATTAATTCAGAGTGAAAGTTTTATATTTTTCTTCTGTCTCGGCAATACATGACACTCTGTATGCGTTCGTCACTGCCTGCATGATTAAATGGGAATCGTAATTTCGAAGATTGTGAATGAAAATGGGGAGAGAGAAATGTTTGATTCCATAGTCTAAGTTGCATTTCTGATGAGCTGCACCTCTAAATGCCCCTGTTATATGACAATGATCTCTCACCCTTTGGGCCTTTGGGTCCTTCGGGTCCTTGGGGTCAAACTCATTATTACAAATGTGACAATGTGTAGCTTCTTTAAAATTATTGGAGTCAGATTCAGTAAATATCATGGGCGCTGGATTATCTAGCTGCAGTAAACACAATTTGTATATTTTGTTCATCTCATCTAAGAACTTCTGAGCTGCGTCAGGCCCTCTGTAAATAACAGGCTCTGTATGTTGTCCGTCGGCTCTAACAACTACATACCCGAAACTGCAGACTTCGTGAAGGTGTGTGAGGAATGAGTTAGGCCTACTAAATCCTTGCGGGCCTTGGTATTTTAAAATCAATGATTCGAAGTCAGCATAAACTATATAAGGTTGCTTGAATTGTTTGTTGATGTTTTTAAAATATACTTGAGAACCTGGCTTTGGTAACACAAGGCGGGTTTGGGTGTCTGTCATACTTTTGCATATTTGACTATGCTTGTCAGCCGCTTGGAGATTAGATACTCTGGTTAAACAGCGTCTGCACAAATATTGTTTGCCATGATGTTTTGAAGTGTGTCCTAATAATCTAGAAATGTTTCGTATCAGAGTATAATGTTGCATGCTAGGGTCTTGCGGGTCTGTTATTAGTAAAAGATCGACGTGGTGATTGTGGTCTGAAAACGATGGGGCATTAGGAGAGATTCTTAAAGGCATAAGTTTTGATTCAGGGTCCCAAACATATACATTGACTGTTATAGGAGAGTTCTGGGATTCAAATTTGTCAATGGTGTCAAGGCTAACAGGGAAATTAATGTCTTTAAGATTTAAGTTCGTAACTTTATCTTTGTATAGCGCCACCCTTTCGGGATGTTGTTTCGACTGTATAGGATATAATTTAGCCAGAACACACCACATAAAACACTTGTCGTCCGAGTTCTTAATATTCAATACAGCCTTTTTGTCAAGAATTTCTTTGGGAAGAGGGATATAAGATTTTCCTTTGATTGGATTATACTTTGCAATGTTCAGTTCTAATGATTCTAAAGTTCCTTCTGCCCACCCGGACCCTTTCATAGTTGCGCGCTCTATACTGCCTTGTAACTGATTGATCAAGATGTTGTTATAAGCATTGTCTAGGTCTGAAGATTTTAACACTTCAATTTGACTTGAAGAAACCCACACAGTCACCGTTTCATCAATACTGCCGGGTTTAATAAAAGTTACCTGAGCGTGGATGCGTATTTTAACAGGGGATTTGAAAGTAAAATTGTTAAGTACAAATTCGTAATTATTATAAACAGATTTAATAACATTTTGACTGTCAAGAATTTGAAGTTGTAAAGTTTGAAAGATGTCTTTAAACAAAGGAGATTGCGAAAGACTTTTTGTGTCCTTCATTTTTATACTGATAACAAAACTTTAAATTAAAAATAATTATTTTAAAACTGACTTTTAAGCTTAAAAAACACATTAACTAGGTTAAAATTGCATTCGCGCTGACAAATACAGTCAAAGGGAAGCAACCGCAACTTTACTTATGAATGCGTAGTAGTGTTTTTATTACTTCCCTTAACCGACTGGGACTTATATTAATTAATGTTCCCTTTAGAAGTAACAAGCTCTATTGGCTGCGAGGTATGACAGTGGACTTATGATTGGACCCACGCCTGTGGGTTCAATTCTGTATTGTGCCATTATTTTTTTTGTTGTTGTAAAATTAATTTACTTGAATGTGTGTTTGTATGTGTGTGCGAGTGTGTTTGTGCGTAAATAGTTTATAAAAACCGGATTATTTATATCTTGGTACTGGATCAGCAAATATAAAACTAAAAAAAAAAATTCTGTTTTCTTTCCATCTTCGAATAGTGATCTTCCTCCGCCTGTTTGAGTGATGGATGTGTATTTGTTGCGAGTGTGTTGTGTTTGTGTGTTCAGGTGAATAATGTATAGATAATAAAAAGAAAACCAGATTATTTATAGTGCTACAGGAGAGTGCATCACCAAGAATGCATTTCAAGGTTACCTGGGTGCATGAGGAAATATGTGTTTATGTGTCTGGGTGAATGTATATACTGATTATTTATAGTGCAACAGCAGTGCGCATGCTCACAATTCTGTTAAATACTTTGTGTGTCAAGGCTAGCTTAGTGCGTGAGAAAATAGTAAACTCAGACAGTATTTTATTTACTACAAACCCAGCTTAATGTGGGCTTGTGCACATGCTCACAATTCTGTCCTATAGTTTGTGTGTCAAGGCTAGCTTAGTGCGTGAGAAAATAGTAAACTCATACAGTATTTTATTTACTACAAACCCAGCTTAATGTGGGCTTGCTCGTGCTTGGTGTTGTGCAGGGAATGAATGCTTTTCTTTAGTGTTTGAGTCTGATATGCCTCAAATACTTGAAGAAGGGTTGTATTATTTTTTGTTTTAACCAAAGACGCAAGATATACGAATATATTATATTTAGCAAATGCCGGATTTTTTTAAAATGCCCATAAAACAGCCCTATATTGCAATAAAATAGCGTCAGAAAAACAAAGGGGTTTAAAGGCCATTTTACCTATCTCTGACATAGATTTCCTTCCGAGGAAAGGAGGGATAGAATAGCCAAGGCATTGCCAAAATTGGAACCATACAATGGAAAAACACGGTGGAAGTATTTTAAGGGACAGTTTGAACGAAATCGCTATATGCGGGGTTGGACGGAGGGAGAGTCGGCACTATATCTGGGTGTACATCTAACAGGAGATGCATTACATTGTTTTGAACAACTTCCTGAGATGACCAAGGAAAATTATGAAAAAGCCACAGAGGCTTTGAATAAACGATTTGGCAGATTGCTGACCCCAGAAGCTTTGAGAGCACAGTTCGCTAATCTCACACAGGAGGGAGATGAAACCATCCAGCAATATGCTGATAGAGTACGGAGTTTAGCAATAGGCGCTTTTGAAGGGCTTCCGGAATATTTCAAAGAACAGGAAATGGTTAGAAGGATTTTAGTGGGAACCGCTGCTAGGGAGGCTGGTGCATTTTGCATAAACATGAATTACACCTCACTAGGAGATGTAGTACAAGCAGTCCAGGTGTTTCTGGAAAGACAAAAAGCCATTTAGGGGGCCAGTGAAAAAGGTGAGACTAGAGCTACTCAGTGCTTATAGGGTCCAGCGGACTGCCAAGAGCCGAATCAGGACCACACAAAATTAAGTAAAATCAGACTAAACTGTTAACATTTAAATATGATTAAAGATAAAAATAAAATCAGTATCTAATTAAATTCAACCAAGAATACCAAACAAGAGGATATGACTTAAATGCGATAAAACAAACCAACATCATGTAAAAACTGGAACAGGTGTTGACTATTGCAAACTTTAAAAATCTCATTAAAAGGCATTGAACCAAAACATCTTTCTCTTTCATCAACCAGATCAGCACATTCAGACATAAAATGGCGAACGGAAAAGGATTTGTCACATGCAAAGCACCATGGTGGTTCTTCTCCTTTTTATAGGAAACTATGGGTGATATAAGAATGTCCAATATGAAGGTGAGCCAAAAATGTTTCTTCTTTGCGAGTGGATGCAAAGTTAGGCAAAGAAGCTCACAAATCTGGAAGAATTTGAAATAGTTTGTTATTGATTTGATTAGACCATTCAGTCTGCCACAGCCGTTTACAATAAGATCCAGTCATACAACGCATGTCAGAGTATGGAACAAACTGGAAAATCTCTGAAGGGAAATCTAGATGCAGAGCTTCTTTAGCCGCTTTGTCCACTGCAATATTGCCGTGGATTCCCATGTGACTAGGTACCCACATAAAAACTATCTTTTTACCCTCAGAAACAAGTTGTGTGTGGAGGTCATGGATCTCTGCCAGAAAATGGTGCGATATCTTTCTCGCGGAAAGAGCTTGAAGTGCTGACTGTGAATCAGACATGATTAAAAACGAGGTTCTTTTGGATTGATAAGCCTGTTTCAGAGCTAGATGAATTGCCTTAAGCTCAGCTGTAAAAACAGAACAATCAGGTAAACGCTGTTACAAAGGCTGATCTTGGTGTCTACCTGAGACCGACGCAGCAGCAACTGAGTCTCCTTTCTTCGACCCGTCTGTAAAAAGAAAGTTTTTCATATCCTTTATACAATGAACATTGTTCGAAATAAAGTTGCTTATAAACAGTTTCGGAAGTTTCGGTCTTTTTGAAGGATGTAAGAGCGAAGTTGATAATGGGGTTGAGGAGGTTCCAAGGTGGAAGTACAGTTAGCAATTGATCATCATTAACAGAGTCAACATCTATGCCTGCAGTGTCAAAGTGAGGACGTATTCTGATACCAAAAGGAGGAATTTCTGTCAGTTTGTTGGAGTATTTAAGTGTAAATAACGGGTTTACAACACAATTATTAGCGGGATTTTCAGGGTTTGCTTTAAGTTTGAGAAAATAATTCATGGCGAGCTGGAACCTGCGGATATCCAAGGGAGGTTCGCCAGCCTCAGCGTAAAGACTTTCCTTCGGTGAAGTGCGAAATGCCCCCAGACAGATCCGAAGACCTTGATGATGGATTTGATCCAAGGCTTTCTAATAGGCTTTCCTAGCAGAACCATATAGCCTACGATGCTACCATAATCCAATTTAGAACAAACCAGAGAACGATAGAGGAGGAGCAAAGTTTGCTTGTCTGCTCCCCAGTCTGTGTGGCTGATAACTTTCTAAACGTTAAGACCTTTCTGGCAGCTTTCCCTCAGGTATTTAATATGTGGCAGAAAAGTAAATTTGCTGTCAAAAATAATACCCAATAATTTTACTTGTTTAGAAACTTTGATGGGTTGGTCATAAACATGGAGAGTGGGGTTCAAAACCTGGTTCTGTTTGCGATGAAAATGAATGCATTCGGGTTTAAAAAGCGAAAACTGAAAGCCGTTGTCTTCTACCCACCCCTGAATTTTATCTATGCAAAGCTGAAGTTGACGCTCCACCCCAGCCATTGTTTTACCCTTAGCCGAGATGGAGAAATCATCAACAAACAAGGATTTATCTATGCCATATTTGACGTTTTGAACTATGTTGTTGATCTTAACATTAAACAAAAGAGGAGATAAAATGCTACCCTGAGGGACACCCATCTCCTGCTCAAAAGAATCTGATAAAGTGGAGCCAAATCGGATCTGAAACTTTCTATCAGTTAAAATTTTTTCTATAAAAATGGGTAAGTTCCCACAGAAGCCTAGGTGTTCTACATCTTTTAGAATCCCGAACTTCCAAGTCGTGTCGTAAGCCTTTTCTAGATCAAACAACACAGAAACAACATGTTCGCCGTTAACCAACGCGTTTCTAACGAACGACTCGAATCGGACAAGATGATCTGAAGTGCTCCTGTTTTTGCGGAAACCACACTGAGTGACATCAAGAGCATTAATGGATTCTAACTGCCACATAAAACGCTCATAGATCATTCTTTCCATAGTTTTGCACAAACAACTTGTAAGGGCAATAGGCCTGTAGTTGTTTGGGTCAGAGTGATCCTTTCCAGGTTTAGGTATTGGAACAAGTACCAAGATGGGGGAAAGGAACCAGAAGACCAGATATGATTAAACACAGCCAAGAGAATTTTAAGGGAATCTTTAGGCAGGTGCGAAATTAACTGATGATGACTATCATCAGGGCCAGAAGCAGAGTTATTGGATTTCAAGATGGAATCTGTCAATTCTTACATAGAAAATGGAAGGTTATATGGTTCACAATTATCGGCGTCAAAAAACAGGATTCTTTTTCTTTTTTATCTTTGATGTTTTGGAATTTGGGGGAATAATGAGCAGATGAAGAATTGTGATGGATGGTAGAGGCCAACAAGTCAGCCTGTTACGTTGGAGACGCGTGCAATGGTAGGCTTGCGTGTGTGACGCGCGCGTTAGATCTGTTCGTTTTATTTTGCAACGCATGCAGTAATAGAGTGTATTTATCTTTGATTTGATTTTGCGTTGTTATTAGAAGAAGCTTTGTATAACGTTGGTGTTTTTAGTTGGTCGATATTATTTGAGAATTTTCTAGAATTGGTTGTTTACTATCGATCGAAGCGTATGGATAATTCTAGTGGTAACCACGAGACGCTTCCATCCCAAATAAGGTTGTGTGATGTGAGACAGTTATGATGAAATTAATTTTGATTGGTTGTGGTGCGTTACGCTGTAGTGTCCTAAATTGTTCTAGAGTATAGAGAGACTATATAAGTGCCGCACTGTTTCAAAAGGTGATTTTTTAGAGTGTGTTGAAAGTAAAAAGTTGAGAGTGGAAAAAGCGATTGTATGCAGTGTTGATATATACTGAATAAAGTTGGAAAACTACATACGAAGACTTTGCCTTGTTGCTGAGTGAGCAGGCTGCGTGGATAAACGAATCTGAGTTACAACTTATCAGGACTTCAGCATTGGGGCTGAATCAACTACTGATAGAAAAACACCAACATCAAACGAGTGTAACACAGCCACCTGCTTTCTGTCAGTGATAATCTGTCCATGTTTTTCAGACCTTGGATCACAGCTTTGGAGTTTTTCCTTTAATTCTTTTTATAATTTTCCAGACTGTTTTGGGAGAGGTTTTGGTATGAAGTTTGGAACAGGTTTTCCAGGACAGACGCCTTTTTTGTTTAAAGATATATCTAGTTTTAGCTCGCAGTTTCTGATGATTAAGTTTATTTTCAGCTGTAGGATTTTGAAAGAAACTCCGTTGGGCTTGCTTCCTTTGATGATGAAGAGTCTTGCATTCTTCATCAAACCAAGGGGTCTTCGGGGCACTGCTTTTAATAGATGTTTTGGGTATATTTTCGGAAGCACATTATATTAGGATATTAGAAAACTCCAAAGCTGGATCTTCGGAATTGAGAATGTCATTGGTAATTCGACAAGCTGCGGAGTGTCCAAATTGGTCCCAATTTGCTTTTTTGAAATTCCAGCGCCGTGGGGCTCCTCAGATTGATCTTCTAGAAACTTTAGAAAAATTGGAAATTGATCACTCCTACAGAGATCCATATGTGGTTTCCAATCCAGGTCCAAAAAAAGGGGTCACAGATGGCCAGGTCTAAATTAGAAAATGTTCCTAAATGGTTACAATACGTAGGGGAACCAGAATTTAAAATACAAAGGTTGAGATCATCGACAACATTCTCCACAATTTTGCCTTGGGGATTCTGATGGTCATTTCCCATTCTGGGGGAGTGACCGTTCAGATCCCCAACAGTCATGAAGGGAAATGGGAGTTGGTCTATCAAATTTAGTAAATCAGCTTTGCAAATTGTTTTGGGAGGGGATAAATATAAGGAGCAGACTGTTACAGTTTTTTTTTAAAGATACTCGAGCAGCAATCGCCTCCAGGGGTGTGGTCAAATAACTGGGCTAAATAAAATGTCTGAACGAACACATAAAGCGTTCCCACGAGAAACATTTGACTGAAAGCAAGAGTATCCAGATAACTGAAGTATTTTATCAGGACTCAGAAGAGTTTCCTGTAGACAAATTACGCTTGGTCGGTTTTTAGAAAGCAGGAGCAACTGTTCGTAGTTGGCTTTAAGGCCTCAAATGTTCCATTGTATTAAAAAGGCCATGGTAGAGAGAAATAAAAGGAGTATGTTTTATTTTAATCAATTTTATACTCTTAAGTTTCTCCTTAATTATAATAGATTATTTTTGAGCTGTAGATAGAGGTGCTGACTCCTGTGGAGGTGACTCCTCCATGGCAACTGATTCTACCTCCAGGGAGGTAAAACGATTCGAACGAACGTCGTTTTTGGAAGACAATGGTCTTGGCTTATTGTCAGTGCTACACTCCGTTTGATGGTGGTGTTTTCTATCAGTAGTGGATTCAGCCCCAATGCTGAAGTACTGATGAGTGTAGCTCAGATTCGTTTATCCACGCAACCCGTTCAATCAGCATACAAGTCACAAAGTCGACGTATGAAGTTTTCCGCTTTTATTCAGCACACATCAACAACTGCATACAATCGCTCAATCGCTTTTCCACTCTCAAATTTTACTTTCCAACTCACTATCAACAACAACACCCTTTTTTAACAGTGCGGCGCTTATATAGTCTCTACATACTCGGGAACAAACGAGAATAATCCTACATGAAACACCACAACCAATCAAAATTAATTTCATCATCACGTGACTCACGTCATACAACCTCATTTGGAATGGAAGCTTCCATGGTAACCAACAGAACAATCCATACGCTTCGATCGATAGTAAACAACCAATTCTCGAAAATTCTCAAATAACATCGACCAACTAAAAACACCAACGTTACACAAAGCCTCTACTAATAACAACGCAAAATCAAATCAAAGATAAATACACTCTATTACTGCATGCGCTGCAAAATAAAACGAACAGATCTATCGCGCGCGTGTCACACATAATATCGTGCGCATTTCACACGCACCATCATTCGCGTCTCCACGTAACATAACCCCCCACTCAAGAAGAAATTTACTTAATTTCTTTCACCAACGTTGAGACGCAAAGAACAAACAAAGTCCAAAATTAAAACTTATTTCAGTCTGTCTCGATATTGTCAATATTCCCAGTTCATACACACAAAGTCAATGTTCTTTCATCCGCAAGGAAACGACGCCCTCGTCAGTTGCGGTTGTCATCGGCCCAGGGTCAAAGACGATGATCACATGGGCTTTCCTGGAGTCAGTGCATCCTCCGTTGTCTCCTTCTTCCGTCGGATGTCCGACGCAGTCGACGTTGTCAGCTCCCAGAAAGCACTTGCTGGGTCTCACGGTCAGGTTAGCTTCTGTCAGACGGTGAAATAGCTTCCTCAAGGTCTGCAGATGCTCCTTCCAGGTCTGGGTGTGGACTAACAAGTCGTCCCAGTAACACACGACGTTGTCCATCCCATTGAGCATCTTCCTCATTCCTCTCTTCAGGGTAGCTCCGCTGTTGACCATGCCAAAGGGCATCCTTAGGCACTCGTATGTCCCATCAGGAGTTATGAAAGCAGTCTTTGGTATGTCCTGTTGACGCACGGGGACTTGCCAATAACCCTTGCTGAGGTCAATCTTTGAGAAGATTTTACTTCCCGATAATTGGCGGAAGAGGTCTGCTGCGGTAGGCATCGGCTCAGGGTCGAGGACGGTGATTTTATTAACCTTCCTGTAGTCGATGCATACTCTGTTGCTCCCGTCCTTCTTCTTCACGACCACGACAGGGGACGCGTAGGGGGAACTGGACTCCCTGATGATGCCCATCTTCAGCATTTCATCGATGTCTTCCTTCAAGGATTCACGGGCCTTGAAAGGGATCGGGAAGGGTTTTGATCGAACGGGAATATTTGAAGTGAGGTGGACTTCATGTTCGACCAAAGCCTGGGACATCGCTGAAGTTACGGGGAAACTCGCCCATAAGGTCCTTGAGCTCCATCTTCTGACCTTCCGTCAAGCTTGGTCCTAGCTTAACATCATCGATGCCTTCTTTGCTATGGAAATCTCCCGATTCCAACAGTTCCTCGCTGTCAAAGCTGTCGTCTATCTCAGCTGCTGTCGCTGCCTGTACAGTCTCTGATGGCCTTTCCACGTACAGCTTAAGGAGGTTGGCGTGGTATATCTTGGAGTGCTGGCCGACCTTCACCTTGTAGTCGTTGATCCCCACCACGGTCTCCACTTCGTACGGGCCTTTCCACTGCATCAGCAACTTATTATGATCGGTAGGTAGCAGCACCAGCACTTTGTTGCCAGGTTTAAACTTCCTGTTCACAGCCCTACGATCGTAGTAGTGCTTTCCAGTCCTGGGACTTCTTCAGGTTTTCTCTGGCTATCTCGAGAGTCTGCTCCAGCTTCTCTCGTAGCTCAAACACATACTGGTAACTGTTCTTCACCTCTGGGGTGTCCACTTCCTTCGTCCACAGTTCTTTCAGGATGTGCATCGGCCCTCGGATGGTTCTTCCGTACAGCAGCTCGAACGGAGAAAAGCCGGTGGACTCCTGCGGTACTTCTCTGTAGGCGAAAAGTAAGGCGTTGATGTAGCGATGCCATTGTCTGGGCTGCTCGCAGCACAGTTTCTTCAGGGTGGACTTCAGCGTAGCATTGAACTTTTCGACAAGCCCGTTGCACATCGGATGGTAGGGTGTCGTAGTTAAATGCCGGATGCTCAGCAGTCTGTTGACCTCCTTCATGCAGTCAGAGACGAACTGCGTCCCGAGGTCTGTCAGAATTTCTTCAGGCACTCCAAGTCTGCTGAACATGTCCACCAGTGCCTCTGCAACAGTGTCAGTGTCAATCTTCTTCAGTGGCACTGCTTCTGGGTACCGAGTCGCATAGTCCACTAAGGTCAGTACCCACCGGTGACCTTCTTCACTCGGAGGTTTTATTTCGCCGATTAAATCTAAGGCCACCCTCTTGAAAGGTCGGTCGATCAGAGGCATCCTCTGCATAGGCACTTTCGGGACCCTTCCTCGAGGTATGGTCTTCTGGCAAATGTCACATGATCGGCAGAAACGGCTGACGTCCTCATGAAGTCCTGGCCAGTAGAACACCGCCTGGATTCTATCCGACGTCTTCTTGATACCTAGGTGACCTCCCATGACAGAGTCCTGAGCTACTTCCATCACTTGGCGCCTTAGGGGTAATGGTACCAAGACTTGACGTAGTGGTTTCCCTCCGTTGACCCTCGGGTGCTGGAAGATTCGGTACAGGATCTTGGCCTTCACCTCAAAATAGACCGTGCCACTGCCCTTGGTCACGTGGTCTTGGCGGTTTCTGTACTTGCTTAAAGTGCCATCAGCTTCCTGGAGCTGGATCAGTTTATCTCTGTCCACGATGGCAGCTTTGGAGTTGTCGGCGACCTTCAGTGGCGTAGACGTCTTGTCTCTATTGGCCTGGGCCCTGGTAGTAACGGCACCGACGATCTCTGGTCGGCAGGGCTGAGCCGGAGTAGCCACATTGTCCCGTAGCAGCTCTGTAAGGTCTCCATCGGGAAATGGCAATGGTTCCTCCTCCACAACTTCGACACGTTGGGTTGAGGCAGGACTCCATTCTGAATCGGGGTCGTCGGGTCGTCTCGCGCCGTCGATATTCCCGATCACTAAATCATACAGCGGCTTCTTCAGGCAAACCGCTTCTACTTCGCCTATGTAGAAAGGGGTGCTGACATGAACTTTCGCAACTGGCGCTTTCACACATTTGCTGTCGGCCATGAGTGTCCATTTAGAATCGCCAGTGAACTGTTCTTTAGCGATTAGGTCTTCTCTGACGATGACCCCACTGCAGCCAGAGTCTCTTAGGACAGTCACTTCATGATTTCCAACGCGTCCCTTGGAAACAGGCATGTTCTGGACGGTCATAGCTGCGCTGGCGACGACGGGTATGGATTTCCCGTTGGCAAGGAGAAGTTGGCCATCGGTTATGCACTCTTGCACGTCCGCAGGAGTAGCTGTGCGCTTGGTCTCACTCGGAAGAATGACGCTCCCGCCGCATACTTGATGGTCAGATCTACTGGTATGCCGTTGATTGGAGAACCGCCTCTGCCGGTTGCCCGCCGCTGCATTGTTCGTATTGCTCCGCTGTCCGCTACTTTTGTTTTGAGGACAGTTAACCGCTCTGTGGTCTGTAGCGTTGCAGGTGAAACAGCCTCTTGAATGCACTTCCCTGGGAGGTGGCGTGGAGTCCGTGTGTCTCTGGCTCGTCTGGCTCCCCTGGATCTGGTTCCCATGGTTTCCAGTCTTCTGAAAATGTTTCGTCGCCTTGGGTGGCCCCAGCGTCTTCTCATAAGCGATGAGATATCTTTCAGCAGCTTCAGCAACGTCTTTTAGCGTCTGCAACTTTTGTATTTCCAAGTGTATCGCGAGGTCCTTAGGGCAGGCGTTGAGTAATTGTTCCCTCACGATCAGCTCATGGAGACTCTCGTAAGTCTTCCCTTTGCCTGATAATTCCACCCTCTTGTGTAGATATGATGACAGGCGCTCCACAAACTGCTTTGGCGTCTCGTCTGACAAAGGCCGGCATTCACGAAAGCGTTTACGGTAGCCCTTTTCTGTAAAGTTGTAGCACTGCAATAAGGCCGCTTTCAAAACGTCGTAGTCTTTGGCGTCAGCATTCGACAGTCTGGTATAAACTTCCAGCGCTTGCCCCGTCAGAAGTGCACTTAGTCGAATTGCCCAGTCTTGAGGTTGCCAGTTAGAGCTTTCGGCAAACCTTTCAAATCTCGCCAAATAACTGTCGATCTGGTCCTTCCCGTCGACAAACGCTGGCAATTTTGGAGCTTTGTTGTCACTGATAACTTGTGGCGCATGCTGATTGTTTTGGATACGCGCCAACTCTAGCTGGTACTGAAGTCGTTTCTCTTCCAATTCTAGACGCTTCTGTTCTAATTCTCTTTCTTCACGACGACGCTGCTCCTCTATTCCTCTTTCTTCTCGCCTTCGCTCATCTTCTCTTTCTTCACGACGACGCTGCTCCTCTATTTCTCTTTCTTCTCGCCATATTCTCTCTTGAGACTTGACGTACTCCGTCAGCTGTTTGCCTTTTAGATTTAGTTCAACCCCTTTCTGCCAGAAGTCAGCCATCCTGGAAAGATCTATTCTGGAAAGTTCTTGAATGTGCTGTACCTTTCTAGACTGTTCTAGAACAGCACGCTTTCTGCAGTAGCGCTGATGCTTGCCACTAGTCGCCTTCGCTGACGCAGGTCCCGCTGTCCTCGTCGTATGCGACGCTGCACCACGCTGGTGTTGATGTACACGCTCCTGTGCTGAAGTAGACGCGACGTCCGCTCGTCGCCCTCTGTAAAACTGGCGATGTAGCTCCGAGACTGTCCCTCGACGTAGTCTTGCGGCAGCCACGTAGTCCCGATCTGTTGTTCGCTCACGAAGCAACTCTTCAGCGACTACACACGCCCTTGCAGTCAACCCGAATCTATCGGGGATGTAGTCCCAGTATGTTGGCCCCTCCCAACGCAACTCCTTGGCGGCTACCCTCGATGACTGCCTCTCGTAACGTTGACTCGCTTGTTGTCGCAGTTGAACCCTTGGCTATGGCGTGAATCGCAGCTTGGCCCCCAAAATGTTACACTCCGTTTGATGGTGGTGTTTTCTATCAGTAGTGGATTCAGCCCCAATGCTGAAGTACTGATGAGTGTAGCTCAGATTCGTTTATCCATGCAACCCGTTCAATCAGCATACAAGTCACAAAGTCGACGTATGAAGTTTTCCGCTTTTATTCAGCACACATCAACAACTGCATACAATCGCTCAATCGCTTTTCCACTCTCAAATTTTACTTTCCAACTCACTATCAACAACAACACCCTTTTTTAACAGTGCGGCGCTTATATAGTCTCTACATACTCGGGAACAAACGAGAATAATCCTACATGAAACACCACAACCAATCAAAATTAATTTCATCATCACGTGACTCACGTCATACAACCTCATTTGGAATGGAAGCTTCCATGGTAACCAACAGAACAATCCATACGCTTCGATCGATAGTAAACAACCAATTCTCGAAAATTCTCAAATAACATCGACCAACTAAAAACACCAACGTTACACAAAGCCTCTACTAATAACAACGCAAAATCAAATCAAAGATAAATACACTCTATTACTGCATGCGCTGCAAAATAAAACGAACAGATCTATCGCGCGCGCGTCACACATAATATCGTGCGCATTTCACACGCACCATCATTCGCGTCTCCACGTAACAGTCAGTCCTTGAAGAGGACTTCGAGCTCGACGAACGCTGCGCGGCCCTAGCCGAAGGGGTTCGACCCCGATGAGGTGAGGAGGAGGGAGGTCGCGAACAAGACGTCCTCCCCTGCCCCAGAGGCGGAACAGGGTGCAGAGGTGTGGCAACGGCTTTCGACGCGGCCGTCGGATGTGGCATTGTCGCAGTGGAAGTCGGCCCGCTTGTGGTCGACCTCTGCTGGTTACTAGGGGCAACACTAACTCTCTGCTTATTCTCACTATCCAACAGACGTTTCTCTAGAGATTGTGTTAATTCTTTCAGAGAACTCAGGAACGATTCTAAAGCAGAATTGTTAGCAACAGAGATCATGGGTAAGATGGATTTGAGCATGTCTTTCTAAGTGTTTGTTGAGGCCACTTTAGCAAAACTCAGTTTGTATCACACGGGTTGAGAATCTCATACCGTTTTCTTGCCTCTGGAAAGGAGCATCTGTCTCGTGATCTGACTTTTTGGATCTCAGCCTCCCTGATCCAAGCAGGGCAAGATTTTGAAAATGCAGGATGGTCTCCCTTGCAATAATAGCACTTTGGAGCATTACCGCATTGTTCACCATGAAAATCTCCCCCGCACTTGAAACAGGTCGGCGTGCTTTTGCATGTCGTGCTACTGTGGCCATACCTCTTGAATTTAAAGCAACGCAGTGGCGATGGTACAAACACGGAAACAGGAATACTTTCATGACACACAATAACTCTTTTTGGTGCTTCGGGTGTGCAAAAGGTCAGAAACAGAGTATTTGTGGGTACTCTGTTTCCGTCCTTGTCTTTTCGCATGACCCTATGTGCCTCAGTCACTCCCTGCTTAGCCAAGCCATCCTTTGAAGGAGTTGAGTGTGCGGTGTCAACTCACACTCACGTCAAACACTCGGTTACCTAGCTCCAGCTTGGTGCCATCTCTAGATCTCAATTGTTCCGAAGTCTTTTCTGTGGGACAATCCACTAAAAAAAACTTCCATCTCGTTGTCTTTTAATGTTTTTGTTCTGGCGGGATACTCCTTCAAACCCCTTTTCCACGACAAAAGGGGAAATTTTTTTGGCTTTTGTTTGTCATCCTAACAATCAAAAAGCGTGGCCATGTTTTGAAAAGGCCAAATTCCTTGGCTGTGCGTCTAGTTTCAGTGTCGCTGTCAGAATAATGTCCAATATCCTTGTCTAGTCCGTCATAACTTCGTTTTTGTTTTTGGGTGGATGCCATGTTTTAGATTGTTTATTCATCTCCCCTGCTCCCCACCCACCACGGAGTCCAACAAGGGGATGCGTCCTAGCGGAAAATCCAGCAAGGGAACGCACCAGGGCTACAGGGGGGATATACACCCAGACAATCCCGCACTGCCACTACGGTCTTGTTCAAGTTTGACCCATGAGCCGCAGCCTTCTAGAAGAGATAGTGCAATACACGACCAGCCGCTTGACTAACGCGGGCCATGCCAGCCTTCCGTCTAGGAGAAGTCCGGGCCAAAGAGGTGTGTTAGTGTGAGGGGCCGCAGTCCCTCAGTGACCTCAACCTCCAGGATCCCATTCTCCCTCGACACGGGTTGCCCTGCACGGTAAAGGCAGAGGGCCAAGAGAAGGCCACAGAGAAAAAGAAGGGTAGAAAAAGAAGGAATGATGGGGAAAAGGAAGACAGGAAAAGTCCGGAAAGGCAGAGGAGAGGAAGTTAAAACTGCACAGTTTAGTGGGAGAATTTACGGGTGAAAAGAATATAGGTGAAAGGACCAATAAGACAGAAACAAGACAAAAGAGAAGAAAAAGGGGAAGGCAACTTTGTCACCCAGCAGGGAGAGGCTGGGGTCCACCACCGGCACGTGGAGAGGTGCTGACTGTTCAACAACAATTAGAACGTTTGGACGAACAGATTCAATGAATTAAGAAGGAAGAAAGGTTGGAAAAGGGGTCTCGTTCAGTAGATGATCGATTACAAAAGATTGAAGAAGAGTTGAAGACTCTATTGAGATTGACCCAGGATAAAAGGGGTCGAAGTAGGTATAGAAGTGAGAAGGGGGGGTGGCGGGGTATCGTTCCAGATCAGCGTCATCGAGCTGTTATCGCTGTGGAAAGGAAGGGCATTTGGCCATTCCCAAAGATTGTGAGCAGACCAGTAGAGTTTGTTTTGAATGCGAAAAGGGAGGGCATTTAAAAAAGGAATGTCAGGACAATTTAGCAAGATCCGCACGAGAAACAACATCGTCATAAGAACCTGGAATGTCAGGACCCTAACTGCGGAAGGAAAATTAGAAGAACTGGCCCACGAGCTGGACCACTATCGATGGAACGTTTTAGGTATCGGCAAACTGCGCTGGAAAGGCCTAGGTGAAACAACGACCGACAAAGGCCACAAGCTCTATTTCAGCGGTGGAGATGACAGGCACGAACACGACGTTGGATTCTTGGTCCACAAGAACATTCTAGCCACTGTCATGGGTTGCCGCCCAGTCTCCAGTAGACTCATTACCATCCGTCTGAGAGCAGCCCCTTTCAACACCACCATCATCCAGGCCTATGCCCCAACATCAGACTATGACGACAGCGAAGTGGAGGATTTTTATGAAAATCTACAGGCGGTCCTTGACCAAGTGCCGAAGAAGGACATAGTTATAGTGCAAGGCGACTGGATTGCCAAGGTTGGCCAAGATGCGCACCACAACTGGGGAGACACATGTGGACCCCACTGCAACAACGAGACAAATGACAGGGGTCTGAGTCTCTTGGAGTTTGCCAGATACAACAATCTGGTACTGGCAAACACGCTTGGTCTCCACAAAAACTCCAGACGATGGACATGGCACAGTCCCGGCGGGGAGCATCACAACCAGATAGACTACATCATGGTCAAGAAACGCTTCAGATCAAACATCAACATTGGCAGAACACGCACTTTCCCAGGAGCAAACATCGGAAGTGACCACGATCTCGTGATGATGTCTTTCCGGCTCCACTTGAAGAGAGTAAATACAGCAAAGTGCACTAGACTGAAGTTCGAACTGGACAAACTGCAAGACCCGGAGGTGGCAGAACTATTTCAGGCCACAATTGGAGGGAAATTTGCACCACTGCTCATTTTGGGGGCTGGCGAAGTAGATGTCAACACCATGACCACCACCTTCAACTCAGCTGTGACAGATGCCGCCACTGAGATCCTTGGCAAGCACCGACCAAAGATGCCGTGGATCACACCTGAACTTTTGGATCTGTGTGATAAACGAAGAGAGATAAAAAAGAAAAAGAACACCTCACAGGGAGCTGATGTCTACCGAAAAATCAACAATGACATCCGAAAAGTCATGCGCACAGCAAAGGAGAAATGGATAGAAGATCAATGCCAAGAAATAGAGAACAGTCTGAACAAGAACAACAGCAAGAAGGCTTACCAGACTGTGAAGCGGCTGACAAGTGTTAAACAGCCCAAAGTCCCAGCGATCCAAAGCAAGTCTGGCATATGCCTTACAGAAGAACAAGAAGTCTTGGACAGATGGACAGAGTACTGCTCTGACCTTTACAACCATACACCAAATAGAGACCCATCAGTTCTAGCATGTCCCGAGAACAGAGAAGAAGAAGAAATCCTCCCAATTCTCCGGGAAGAAGTTGAGGCAGCTGTGCAATCGCTGAAGAAAAAGAAGTCAGCGGGAGTGGATAACATACCCGCGGAATGGCTACAAGCAATAGGAGAAGCGATTATTGATGTCCTCACCATTATCTGTAACAAGATCTGGCAGAGTGGCCTACACCATGGACCCAGTCGCTTGTCATCACTCTTTCCAAAAAAAGGTAACCTTCAGGAGTGTGAAAATTACCGCACCATCAGCCTCATCAGCCATCCCAGCGAGGTCTTCCTGAAAATAATACTCAACAGGTTGAAACCCCAAGCTGAACAAATCATAGCTGAAGAACAAGCAGGATTCAGGGCAGGGCGAAGTACCACTGAAAAGATTTTCAATCTCAGAATAATCTGTAAGAAATACCTACAGCACCAACAACATCTATATCATGTGTTCATAGACTTCAAGAAGGCGTTTGACCGAGTCTGGCATGCAGCTCTATGGGCAACAATGAAAGGGTACAATATCAGCCATAAAATTATTGAAGTCATCAAAAGACTGTATGTCAAGGCTACCAGTGCAGTCCTCCATCATCGGGAACTGGTTCAGAACAACAATCGGTGTGCGTCAAGGATGCCTACTCTCTCCAACACTCTTCAACATCTTTCTAGAGCGCATCATGCCAGATGCCCTTGAAGATCACGAAGGCACAGTCAGCATAAGGGGTAGAGCAATCACCAATCTTCGTTTTGCGGATGACATTGATGTATTGGCTGGAGAGGAACAAGAACTTGAACAGCTGGTACAGAGGCTTGACACCACCTCCAGAGCTTATGGAATGGAAATAAGTGCAGAGAAGACCAAAATGATGACCAACAACACCAATGGCATCAACACGGACATCAAAGTCCAAGGCCAATCCCTCAACACAGCGCATAGCTTCAAATATTTAGGATCCATTGTATCAGACAATGGGTCCTGACAGGAAGTCCTCTCCAGGATCGCACAAACAACTGCTGCCCTGACAAGGTTGAAGCCCATTTGGAAAGACAGGACCATCAGTCTACATTCCAAAGTAAGACTGCTGCGCTCCCTTGTCATCTCCATCTTCCTATACGCTTGCGAAACATGGACCCTCACAGCAGATCTACAACGAAGAATAATAAGCATGGAGATGAGGTGCTACAGAAGACTTCTGGGCATTTCCTATACCCAGCACATTACCAACGACGAAGTCCGACAGACCATCACACAAGCCATTAGACAACACGATGACCTGCTCACAGTGGTGAAGAAACGGAAACTCCGATGGTATGGCCACGTCACCAGATCATCAGGCCTTGCAAAGACCATTCTGCAAGGCACAGTGCAAAGAGGTAGAAGAAGAGGGAGACCGAAAAAAAGGTGGGAGGACAACATTCGAGAATGGACTGGTTTGACACTGAGCGAAGCCATCAGGGCTGCTGAGGACAGAGAAAGATGGAGTATGCTGGTTAAACGATCATCTGTTGTGCCCCTACGACTTCCGAGTTACGGGACAGGATAGGATAGGATAGGATAAATCAAGATCAAGGTCTCCAAAGGATCGTCATAAGCAAGTCTCATTTGCTTTAAACCGTTAGGAGAGGATTTGAAAAGAGGGCACAAGTCCTCTCCAAAAGATGAGACAAAGCAAGAAAATGAAAAGAAAATAATATCAACTCAAAAATAGATGAGCAGGAAATAGAGACTAAAAATGTGTATGCTACCAGCCCGATAGCCGGAAGAAGTCTACTAGTGACTACAGAAGATGTACCGATACAAGCGGTAATAGATTCAGCGGCTGAGGCAACTGTAGTGAAAAAGAAATTATTGGAAAATGTTGCCAGCAACAAGCCTAGGAAAACCATTCGAATTAAAGGTATAGGGAAAGATCACCCATTGGGGGAAATAATAGAAAATGTTAAGATTTGCATAGGCGATGAGATAGTAATGGAAAGTGTCATTGCTGCGGACATCGACGATGATATGCTTTGGGGCATGGATTCTCTGACGAAATATGGTATGTCCATTGATTTTGGTCGTTTTGATGTACGAATGAAGAACCAGATAATAAAAGCAAGTAGTCCGACAGGCTGAAGTAATCCAAGTCTGTCGTGTGCAATTGGTGGGGCGTACCAAGATTTCATCATATTCTGTTACATACACTGTGAGCAAATTATCACATGAACTGAAAAAATTTGTTGTTTGCCCCTATTAGAGACTCAGTTCGGTGTTTGATACCTTCATCATTTCATCCGGAAGGAAACATGGTAATAATACAGTGTGTCAATGGTACATCTTCTGCTATATATCTAGAATCTGGTACAATAGTAGGTACGGTCATGGAAGCCGTCGAATTGAGACCCAACCAAAAGAATAACAAGAACACACTAAAGATAAACAAAGCCTTAGTTACAGCACCAAAGGAGGGCATTCCAGAACATTTAGTCGATTTATTTGAACGATCATTCGAGGGTCTGAGTGAAACGCAAAAAGAAAGTTTAAAGAAACTATTAATCGAATTTCAGGATGTGTTCGCGAAACATGATTTAGACTTGGGGTGTTTTACTGCGGCACCACATAATGTTACCTTGAACGTAGATGAACCTTTTAGGGAAAGATTAAGGCAAACTCCTAAAGGCTTTGAGGATGAAGAGGAGAAACATTTAAAGGAGATGTTGGCTGCAGTGTTGATTAGAAAAAAAGATTGATGTGTTCGTTGGTATCTTGATTGCAGAAGACTAAACTCATTGACCAAAAAAGATGCTTTTCCACTACCGTGGATTTCAGACTGCATTGAATCTTTGGCTAATAACAAGTATATGAGTACTTGGGATATAACTTCAGGGTATTGGCAAATAGAAGTACATCCGGAGGATAGAGAGAAAACAGCTTTCATTACTTGGTTTGGGCTGTTTGAATGTGTGAGAATGCCATTTGGGTTGACCAATGCGCCCAATACGTTTCAACGAGCCATGGGTTTGGTTATGAGAGGACTTACATGGAAGTCGGTTTTGGCTTTTTTGGATGATGTTTTAGTGTTGGGAACTGATTTTGAAAATCATTTACAAAAATTTTCAGAGGTTTTACAGAGGTTTAGAGATTACAACTTGAAATTGAAGCCGAACAAATGTGCTCTGTTGAGAACTAAAGCCAAATGTTTGGGTAAAATTGTTGGTGAAAATACAGTGGAGATAGACCCTGAAAGTTTCAATATTGTGGAACAATGTCCCACACCCAAATGTACAAAAGACGTTGGAAGTTTCCTGGGTTTTGTTAATTATCATAGGGAACACTTACCTGAATTGGCTGAAGTAGCAGGCCCATTATATCGACTAACGGGAAAGGCACGTTTCAATTGGAAAGAGGAACATGATAAAGCTTTAAGAGATTTAAAAGAACTAATGTTGTCAGCTAGAGTGCTGGGAATGCCTCGAAAGGAAGGGTTTTTTGTGTTAGATACTGATGCCTCAAATGAAGCTTTAGGCGGCAGCCTGAGTCAGTGGCAGGAGGGAGTTCTGAGACCCATAGCTTTTAGCAGTAAAAGACTCACCCCTACTCAGAGGAAATATTGCACGACCATAAAGGAGTTTTTAGCAGTGATAACGTTCACTAGACAGTTTAGGTATTATTTGTTAGGGAGAGAGCTATTGGTGAGAACTGATCATAATATATATATAGTTTAACCTGGCTAAAGAGGTTTAAAGAGACAGAGGGTCAACTAGCTAGATGGCTGAAAGAATTGTCACAATATGATTTCAAAATCATACATCGAAAAGGCATGGTAATGCTGCTGCTTTATCCAGAATGACAGATGACCTTGAAAAATGTGACTGCTATAGAGCAGGAACCAATGTTATGAAACTGCCATGTGGAGGGTGTAAATATTGCCAAAGAGCTCATACCCAATGGAGTAGATTTGAAGAAGTCGATAATGTTATTCCCATTTCCATAGTTGCCCCAGCAAGATTTGGAAAAGTACAGCAGGTACGATTAGAACAAGATGAAGAATCAAAGGAAGGACAATGGGCCACAGATGTGACTCCACAAAAAATGGAGAGATGAACAGTTGAAAGATGAACATAAAAAAATGGTAATAGAGTGGCTAGAAAATCAACAACATCCTTCTAAGAAAGAACTCAAGTGTCAATCTAGTGAAGTTAAGATGTGGTGGGGGTAATATGGAACATCTGTGCATACAAAAAGGTGTGCTCAGGTGCAAATGGATACTGAAAGGGCTATTGTTGGTAGTACCCTAACAATTGAGAGAAAGAATACTGAGTTTGGCACACGACAATGTTATAGCAGGGCAATTTTGGAATCGAGAAAACTTTTAAGTAAAATTCGAAGTCATTTCTTTTGGCCTGGAAATATCCATGTAGTCTAGGACAGGATATTTCAATGCAAATGCATCCTGAGGTTGGGTCGCCATTTAGGGCAAACCCATGACCAGGATCAGAGGATTTTTTTCCACCCAGCTCTGTTGGAATACCAGCTCATTGGGCTGTCATCAAGCGGATGCTGAGTATGGCCGGTGAGATGTTTGTTCGACACTTGAGTAGTTTATACATGGCTGTGGGGCAAACATCTCAGATGGACCAACAGGGTCAGATCAGGTTTGACTCGCAGAGTATTCCAGGCCTGACCAACAGGGCCAGAATCCCCAAGTAGTCCATTTGGGGGAAGAAGGGAAGATAGACCAACAAGGTCTTCGAAGAAGGAAGGTACTAATACGGCAGGTGGGTCCTACGTTTCCGTAGTTGCAAGGGTGAATTACCAAGGTGGAAGAAAGTGTGGGGCCGCTGGGTCAAAACCACAGGGTAGACGGACTGAATATCCACCAAGAAGAGAGAATGGACAAAACCGAGGGGCTGTCCAGAGTCCTAGGAATGAAAGTTCTGTTAGGGAAAAAATTCCACCTAGAGGAATCCTAAAGAATAATAGAGGGGGGTCATCGAGATTCCAATAGTCAGAGGGGGAAAATGGCTGAGGGGTCACCATTGATCCCACAGCCACCACAGGAATCAAGCAAGACCAGTAGCGTCAGGAGACAGGCCGATAAGGGCAATAGAAAGGTCTTCAGGGCCAAAATAGGAAAGGTCAAAAACATAATTAGAGAGGCCATTAGGCCCCAAAGAAGAAAGGCGACCGATATCACTAGAGAGGCCAGTTGAGCCAACCTGTAGAAGATCATCAGAATGGAGAAAAAGGCCAACAGGGGCAAGAAAAAATTATTCTTTTTATCCGAGGAGATCCTCGGCAGTTCCAGGCAGACTTAATACCACTCAAGAAATGGCAACTAAATTATGGTTTAGAACCAGGGGAGGTGATTTTTGTTGTTAGCAAGAATGGAGAAGAACTATTTGTGGGAGAGTATCCCGTCGAGCTAAAAACAAACTACAGACTATAAAGAAGTGGTGCCATTAGGGTATCATCACCCTCGATGGTTTATCAGCACTTCACTGGGGAATGTTGAACCAAAAGAGGAGAACTAGCTGGGTCATCAATAAATTAAAACGAAAGCTCAGAAGGGACTGGGTTCGAATTCTTGAGTCCCAAGAATCGGAAAGAGGCCAGTCTAGGCAGTGTCCACCGTCCACGAGGGAGTTTCAGGGTGGTTATAGAAATTGGCAAAAAGTAGAAAGTCATAAAGGGCTATTTGGGGAGTTTGGGAAAATTAATTATTCCGGTAAGGGTTGGGGGAGGAAGTTGAGTAGAGGGTGTAGGTAAATATAATTTGAAAATCCAAGTGAGGGATTTATCTGGGAGTTTACGATATATAATGAAAACCCAAATAATCGTATGAAAAAGTGGAATAGTAATACAAATTGATAGGGATAGTTTTTAGAAATAGAATAGGTACGAAGCCAAGAAAGATCTTCCGAATAGGGGAGGAAAAGTAAAAGAGGATTCCCCAAATCAAGAGGGATAGTAGAGGTAATATAAAATCAAAGCATTCCTGGCAGTGGGGGTTGATGTCAAAGGGGGGGTAAAATAAAAATATAAAAATCATTAAAATGTGCCACGGTAGCAACGATCTAAAAATAAAAGGGGGAAAGAGTGTAATATAGGTCGTATTTAGCATAGGGGAAGTCACTGGGAGGTACAATATTGACGATTTACGAACATGACGTCATCGCCTCCGAGTGCTTCCGAAAGGCTACGAAGAAGGGAGAGTGTGATCGAACGGCTCTAGAGGGGCTCGGAGACTAATAGAGGTCTACTAAAAGGTATGACATTTTGACAGTATGCATTACAGAAACTGACTAGTTATACTGGAAAAGGGTAATGGTGTAACACTATCGTTGGCATCCAACCCGTCAAGTTGCCTCGGAGCTTGGGGTCGTGTCCTCCCTGTTCCTTCTAGGTCTCCTTCCCAGATCTTTCGACTGTTTATTTAACCGATGCTGCCTTGAATCTATTTCTCCTAGGCTACCAACACATTTTCCACAACTGGACGATCCAATGAGAGAATCGCTAAGCAAAAAAAACAAAAAAACAAACTATTATCTCAAATACAACATTTATAAAAATTAACGGTTTACAGCATCTTTATTTTCCCTAAAAATTACTTCTCAAAACTAACCTTCATCTTTCACACAAAAGAATTATCAACAAAATGTATCCATTATTCACTCTTTCTAAATCAAAACCTAGAACACAAAAATGACGACACATAGGGAAACGGACGTCATATCCTTAACACTGCCATAGGCGCCTGTCAGCATCACAAAAGTTTGCACTTTAGGAAATAAAATACTCGCGGGCTTTTAATTGTTTCGCGACATGCCTGTATTATTGTCAGACAGCTGATTGAAATAATTTGATTGTGACGTTTCTGTGCCAGGTGAACCTGATGGTAACGTCTCACGTCGTGCCATGCTGAATTACTTTGGTATCATCCAACACGCTGTGTTAGAGTCACCACACCACAACACTGTCCACGTGATTTACAGTCATGAAGGTAGAGACTTTGTACACAGACAGCTGGCAGCAGAACTTCAAACACGCATGGGACTGGAAGTGGTGACATCAAAGATACATGTCACATCCTCAACAACACCAAACAGCGTCCTTATTGTTCTCCTTGATACGAACAGGTTTGATGTGGCTAATATTATGTTACGTAATGCAGTAAAGGCGTCAGGTCGTCCAGACAGCCATACACTGTTCATACAGACTACAGATCGTCTTCCTGGCTGGATCAACACCAAACTTCCTGACCTTAACATGATGGTGTTTCCTGGCAGAGAGCATGACAAACCTGCGTTCTGGGATACCCTGTCTGTTGTTATAGGTAATCACCGTTATTGTTTTTGTAACTAACGCACAGCAAAACATCTCACTATCACTTGTTGAGAAGTGGTTGGTATCACGTCAGTTCAAAAGTGAAATGTGTAAATGATAAATATATTTGGTATCTTCCACTAAAAAGTCTTCTGCTCTTACCTACCATGTTCAGAGAAAAACCTAATAAGAGATATGTAATAAGCTGGTGACAAAATATATCCTTTTTTCGAATTTTACAAAAAACATGACTTGCATTAACGTACGATAATAATGAATCCCAAGTAAAGTTTGTTGCTAAACATGCCTGTATTATTGTCTGACTGCTGACTCAAATGATTTGATTGTGACGTTTCTGTGTCAGGTGAACCTGATGGTAACGTCTCAGGTCGTGCCATGCTGAATGTCTATGGTATCATCCAACACGCTGTGTTAGAGTCACCACACCACAAAACAGTCCACGTGATTCACAGTCATGAAGGCAGAGACTTTGTACACAGACAGCTGGCAGGAGAACTTCAAACACGCATGGGACTGGAGGTGGTGACATCACAGACGAAGGCCACATCCTCAACAACACCAACAGCAAACAGCGTCCTCATTGTTGTCCTTGATAGCAACTGTTTGGATGGGGCAATGCATATTATGTTACGTAATGCAGTAGATGCATCAGGTCATCCAGACAGCCATACGCTGTTCATACAGACTACAGATCGTCTTAAGTACTGGATCGACACCAAGGTTCTTGACTTTAACGTGATGATGTTTCCAGGCAGAGAGCATGGCGAACCGGCGTTCTGGGATACTCTGTTTGTTGTTATAGGTAATCACGACCGTTATTGTTTTTGTAACTAACGCACAGCAAAACATCTCACTGGCACTTGTTGAAAAGTAGTTGGTTGGTATCATGTCAGTTCAAAAGTGAAATGTGAAGATGAAATATATATTTGGTGTCTTCCACTAAAAAGTCTTCTTCTCTTACCTATCATGTTCAGAGAAAAACCTAATAAGAGATATGCGATAAGCCTATCCTATCCTATCCTGTCCCGTAACCCGGAAGTCGTAGGGGCACCACAGATGATCGTTTAACCAGCATACTCCATCTATCTCTGTCCTCAGCAGCCCTGATGGCTTCGCTCAGTGTCAAACCAGTCCATTTTCGAATGTTGTCCTCCCACCTCTTTTTCGGTCTCCCTCTTCTTCTACCTCCTTGCACTGTGCCTCGCAGAATGGTCTTTCCAAGGCCTGATGATCTGGTGACGTGGCCATACCATCGGAGTTTCCGTTTCTTCACCACTGTGAGAAGGTCATCGTGTTGTCCAATGGCTTGTGTGAAACTGATGGTCTGTCGGACTTCGTCGTTGGTGATGTGTTAGGTATAGGAAATGCCCAGAAGTCTTCTGTAGCACCTCATCTCCATGCTTTGTATTCTTCGTTGTAGATCTGCTGTGAGGGTCCATGCTTGGCAAGCATATAGGAAGATGGAGATGACAAGGGAGCGCAGCAGTCTTACTATAGAATGTAGACTGATGGTCCTATCTTTCCAAATGGGCTTCAACCTTGTCAGGGGAGCAGTTGTTTGCCTGCCTGTCGGGACCCATTGTCTGACACAATGGCTCCCAAATATTTGAAGCCATGCACTGTGTTGAGGGATTGGCCTTGGACTTTGATGTCCGTGTTGATGCCATTGGTGTTGTTGGTCATCATTTTGGTCTTCTCTGCATTTATTTCCATTCCATAAGCTCTGGAGGTGGTGTCAAGCTTCTGTACCAGATGTCCAAGTTCTTGTTCCTCTCCAGCCAATCCATCAATGTCATCCGCAAAACGAAGATTGGAGATTGCTCTACCCCCTATGCTGACTGTGCCTTCGTGATCTGCTAGAGCATCTGACAAGATGCGCTCTAGGAAGATGTTGAAGAGTGTTGGAGAGAGTAGGCATCCTTGACGCACACCGATTGTTGTTCTGAACCAGTTCCCGATGACGCTGTTATGGAGGACTGCACTGGTAGCCTTGTCATAGAGGTTTTTGATGACTTCAATAATTTTAGGGCTGATGTTGTACACTTTCATTGTTGCCCATAGAGCTGCTTGCCAGACTCGGTCAAACGCCTTCTTGAAGTCTATGAACACATGATATAGATGTTGTTGGTGCTGTAGGTATTTCTCGCAGATTATTCTGAGTTTGAAAATCTGTTCAGTGGTACTTCGCCCTGTCCTGAATCCTGCTTGTTCTTCAGCTATGATTTGTTCAGCTTGGGGTTTCAACCTGTTGAGTATTATTTTCAGGAGGACCTTGCTGGGATGGCTGATGAGGCTGATGGTGCGGTAATTTTTACACTCTTGAAGGTTACCGTTTTTGGGGAGAGTGGTGGCAAGCGACTGGGTCCATAGTGTAGGCCACTCCCCACTCTGCCAGACCTTGTTACAGATAATGGTGAGGGTATCAATCATCGCTTCTCCTCCTGCTTGTAGCAGTTCCGCGGGTATGTAGTCCACTCCCTCTGACTTCCCTTTCTTCAGCAATTGCACTGCTAGCTGCCTCAACTTCTTCCCGGAGAATTGGGAGGATTTCTTCTTCTTCTCTGTTTTCGGGACATGCTAGAACTGATGGGTCTCTATTTGGTGTATGGTTGTAAAGGTCAGAGCAGTACTCTGTCCTTCTTGTTCTTCTGTAATGCATGTGCCAGACTTGCTTGGATCGTGGAGACTTTGGGCTGTTTAACACTTGTCAGCCGGATAAGCTGGTGACAAAATATATTCTTTTTCGAATTGTATAAAAACATGACTTGCATAAACGTACGATAATAATGAATCCCAAGTAAAATTTGTTGGTATTATCAGACTGCTGATTGAAATAATTTGTTTATGACGTTTCTGTGTCAGGTGAACCTGATGGTAACGTCTCACGTCGTGCCATGCTGAATGACTTTGGTATCATCCAACACGCTGTGTTAGAGTCACCACACCACAAAACAGTCCATGTGATTCACAGTAATGGAGGCAGAGACTTTGTACATCGACAGCTGGCAGGAGAACTTCAAACACGCATGGGACTGCAGGTGGTGACATCACAGACACATGCCACATCCTCAACAACAACAGCAAGCAGCGTCCTCATTGTTGTCCTCGATATGAACTGTTTGGATGTGGCAATGCATAGTATGTTACGTAATGCAGTAGAGGCGTCAGGTCATCCAGACAGCCATATACTGTTCATTAAGACTACACATCGTCTTCCTGGCTGGATCAACACCAAGTTTCCTGACCTTAACGTGATGGTGTTTCCTCGCAGAAATCATGACGAACCTGCGTTCTGGGATACCCTGTCTGCTGTTGTAGGTAATCGCCGTTATTATTTTTGTAACTAACGCACAGCAAAACACAACATCTCACTGGCACTTGTTTAAAAGTAGTCGGTTTCTGTACTCCATGGCTTTCTAAAATAAGGTTGACTGTTCTTCTTCCTCTTGGATTGAGCAGCCACAATCAGCACGTTGATTCATTTACTGCTATTGGTTGTTACTAGGGGGTTGCCTTGTTTTCCGTGATGGCGTAAAAGAAAAGAAGAAACATATTGTTTACAAGATAATCTAGGCCTACCTGCTATAGGCGCAACTATTTGTGGAGCTGCTGGGCTTTGCAAATGCATTCCAGCCACAGAAAGCGGAGGCCTGAGTACCAGCCCTAGCAGCGCCTAATGTTGTACCAAGCCCACACATCGCTGCACCAGCACATTTGATAAGGCAAATAAATATATAACAAATTATATATATATATAATGTACTTTTTATAATGATAATAATTTAGTACTAGTACCAGTTGGGGTTAAATAAGGAAGGAGAGAGGGGTGGGAGTGAGGAGTAAGAGCAGAGGAGTAGTTGTGTTTGGTTAAGGAGCGATTGATAGAAGGTTGCTGTCAGATAAGTTAAGGGCGATGGCTTCCTCGAGGGAGAGGGCGTTCCAGTCCTTGATGGTGAGGTGGACTAAAAAGAACTTCCTGTAGTCTGTCCTGCACTGTAGTCTGTCCTGCACTGTAGTCGGTACTGCAGGCCATGACCTGGGCACTAGCCTTTTTTCTGCACATGGATGTTGAACTCAGCGTACACGATGGTGTGGTCTGAGAGTCAAGGTACTGGCACCATACATGGGAACTGTTCTGGGGCGTTGGTTAACAACAAGTCGAGCGTGTTGTAGGGAACATCACCATCTGACGTACATTAGCTTTTGTTGGAGATCAAGGAATGGCGACGTACCAAACTGTATTACACAGTGTGTATAAAAATTGTGGGTCATAAACGAACCACATCGGCGTTTGTTTGTAGTCCAAAGGCTAACCTGGTGAATGTTAAAGGACAAGGTCACAGGGTCAACAAATGTTAGTTTAAAAAATGAGAATTTTTCACAAAATTTCTCTTTTATGTCTGTTATTATTATTATTATTATTATTATTATTATTATTATTATTATTATTATTATTATTGAAATTGTGGCTGTTTTGATGCATGCTAAATATTAAAGATATTAGTTTTTGGTATATAATAAACTTTTCCTGTAGTTTATTTGATATTACATAGGTTCTAGCAGGTAACATGCCTGTATTATTGTCAGACTGCTGATTGAAATAACTTGATTGTGACGTTTCTGTGTCAGGTGAACCTGCTGGTAACGTCTCACGTCGTGCCATGCTGAGTGACTATAGTATCATCCAACACGCTGTGTTAGAGTCACCACACCACAACACTGTTCACGTGATTTATAGTCATGAAGGCAGAGACTTTGTACACAGACAGCTGACAGGAGAACTTCAAACACGCATAGGACTGGAGGTGGTGACATCACAGACACAGTCCACATCCTCGACAACAACAGCAAACAGCGTCCTCATTGTTGTCCTCGATATGAACAGGTTTGATAAGACAATGGAAAGTATTTTACGTAATGCAATAAAGGCGTCAGGTCGTCCAGACAGCCATACACTGTTCATACAGACTACCGATCGTCTTCCTTACTGGATCGACACCAAGCTTCTTGACCTTAACGTGATGATGTTTCCTGGCAGAGCGCATGACGAACCGGCGTTCTGGGATACCCTGTCTGTTGTTATAGGTAATCACCGTTATTGTTTTTGTAACTAACGCACAGCAAAACACAACATCTCACTGGCACTTGTTCAAAAGTAGTTGGTTGGTATATCATGTCAGTTCAAAAGTGAAATGTGTAAATGATAAATATATTTGGTGTCTTCCACTAAAAAGTCTTCTTCTCTTACCTACCTTGTTCAGAGAAAAACCTAATAAGAGATATGCAATAAGCTGGTGACAAAATATCCTTTTTTCGAATTTTATAAAAACATGATTTGCATTGACGTACGATAATAATGAATCCCAAGTAAAGTTTGTTGCTAAACATGCCTGTATTACTGTCAAACTGCTGATTGAAATAATTTGATTATGACGTTTCTGTGTCAGGTGAACCTGATGGTAACGTCTCACGTCGTGCCATGCTGAATGACTTTGGTATCATCCAACACGCTGTGTTAGAGTCACCACACCACAAAACAGTCCACGTAATTCACAGTCATGAAGGCAGAGACTTTGTACACAGACAGCTGGCAGAAGAACTTCAAACACGCATGGGACTGGAAGTGGTGACATCAAAGACACATGCCACATCCTCAACAACAACAGCAAACAGCGTCCTCATTGTTGTCCTCGATACGAACAGGTTTGATGTGGACGTGGCTCATATTATGTTACGTAATGCAGTAAAGGCGTCAGGTCGTCCAGACAGCCATACACTGTTCATTAATACTACAGATCGTCTTCCTGACTGGATCAACACCAAGATTCCTGACCTTAACGTGATGGTGTTTCCTGGCAGAAATCATGACGCACCTGCGTTCTGGGATACCCTGTCTGCTGTTATAGGTAATGGCCGTTATTATTTTTGTAACTAACTCACAGGAAAACACAACATCTCACTGGCACTTGTTTAAAAGTAGTCGGTTTCTGTACTCCATGGCTTTCTAAAATAAGGTAACTGATCCAAATAATCTTTTAGGTAAATCATACACTCTTGTGTGGATATAGCACTGCGTGTCTTTATACTTTTGTTGTAAAGTTCGTTACATTATTTGTCTGTCGTTAATATGTAATATTAACCCAAACTGTTAACTATACGTTAATAGATTGTTTGGTGTCGTCCTCAAGAGATATTTTAACTGCAGTGTTGTAAAAGATATAAGATCATCGTGGGGGCCAAATATTTCCTTTATCACTCGCATGCATTGTCCTCGATCGCTGTACATGCATGCACTCATCCTCCCCCCCCCCCCCCCCCATTCCCACCCACTTAAATTGTTTTTTCCAGATTTTTGTAAATCTGTTCGAGTTGAATTCTAAATAGTCCAAAATTGGTGGCGTATATCTGTGCAAAACTAGCAAGTAGATTAATATCTCAGAACCTATTGCAACTGTCGTATCCAAACTTGGTAAGATTGTGTATATACACGAGACCTCATAAATGATCAGTGAATCAATGACCTTCACCGGGCTATGTGTGTCATTTATGATTTAAGACCCAGAAGTGTGTTTAACTGTAAATATCTTGAGCTATTGAGAATTTACCTGTCAAACTTTAAGTATTCCTCAAACTCCTAAAAGAGTACATTTCAAACTTTAGTATTGATTGGTGAAGAAATAAACAATGTCTGATTTTCAACTACACACAAACTACCATGTGGGTCATTTAAGACCCAGACATTTTACAGAGAAAGAAAAGGACCCATACATCTCAAAGACCGATTCTTCTGGCATGTTTGCGTTTTGATGACAATTGGTAAACATGGGAGGAGTTGAACTCCAACTTGAGCAAGTACTACATTCCCGGTCCTTTGTTGACTGTTCTTCTTCCTCTTGGATTGAGCAGCCACAATCAGCACGTTGATTCATTTACTGCTATTGGTTATTACTAGGGGGTTGCCTTGTTTTCCGTGATGGCGTAAAAGAAAAGAAGAAACATATTGTTTACAAGATAATCTAGGCCTACCTGCTATAGGCGCAACTATTTGTGGAGCTGCTGGGCTTTGCAAATGCATTAGAGCCACAGAAAGCGGAGGCCTGAGTACCAGCCCTAGCAGCGCCTAATGTTGTACCAAGGCCACACATCGCTGCACCAGCACATTTGATAAGGCAAATAAATATATAACAAATTATATATATATATAATGTACTTTTTATAATGATAATAATTTAGTACTAGTACCAGTTGGGGTTAAATAAGGAAGGAGAGAGGGGTGGGAGTGAGGAGTAAGAGCAGAGGAGTAGTTGTGTTTGGTTAAGGAGCGATTGATAGAAGGTTGCTGTCAGATAAGTTAAGGGCGATGGCTTCCTCGAGGGAGAAGGCGTTCCAGTCCTTGATGGTGAGGGGGACTAAAAAGAACTTCCTGTAGTCTGTCCTGCACTGTAGTCTGTCCTGCACTGTAGTCGGTACTGCAGGCCATGACCTGGGCACTAGCCTTTTTTCTGCACATGGATGTTGAACTCAGCGTACACGATGGTGTGGTCTGAGAGTCAAGGTACTGGCACCATACATGGGAACTGTTCTGGGGCGTTGGTTAACAACAAGTCGAGCGTGTTGTAGGGAACATCACCATCTGACGTACATTAGCTTTTGTTGGAGATCAAGGAATGGCGACGTACCAAACTGTATTACACAGTGTGTATAAAAATTGTGGGTCATAAACGAACCACATCGGCGTTTGTTTGTAGTCCAAAGGCTAACCTGGTGAATGTTAAAGGACAAGGTCACAGGGTCAACAAATGTTAGTTTAAAAAATGAGAATTTTTCACAAAATTTCTCTTTTATGTCTGTTATTATTATTATTATTATTATTATTATTATTGAAATTGTGGCTGTTTTGATGCATGCTAAATATTAAAGACATTAGTTTTTGGTATATAATAAACTTTTCCTGTAGTTTATTTCATATTACATAGGTTCTAGCAGGTAACATGCCTGTATTATTGTCAGACTGCTGATTGAAATAACTTGATTGTGACGTTTCTGTGTCAGGTGAACCTGCTGGTAACGTCTCACGTCGTGCCATGCTGAGTGACTATAGTATCATCCAACACGCTGTGTTAGAGTCACCACACCACAACACTGTTCACGTGATTTATAGTCATGAAGGCAGAGACTTTGTACACAGACAGCTGACAGGAGAACTTCAAACACGCATAGGACTGGAGGTGGTGACATCACAGACACAGTCCACATCCTCGACAACAACAGCAAACAGCGTCCTCATTGTTGTCCTCGATATGAACAGGTTTAATATGACAATGGAAAGTATTTTACGTAATGCAATAAAGGCGTCAGGTCGTCCAGACAGCCATACACTGTTCATACAGACTACCGATCGTCTTCCTTACTGGATCGACACCAAGCTTCCTGACCTTAACATGATGATGTTTCCTGGCAGAGAGCATGACAAACCTGCGTTCTGGGATACCCTGTCTGTTGTTATAGGTAATCACCGTTATTGTTTTTGTAACTAACGCACAGCAAAACACAACATCTCACTGGCACTTGTTCAAAAGTAGTTGGTTGGTATATCATGTCAGTTCAAAAGTGAAATGTGTAAATGATAAATATATTTGGTGTCTTCCACTAAAAAGTCTTCTTCTCTTACCTATCATGTTCAGAGAAAAACATAATAAGAGATATGCAATAAGCTGGTGACAAAATATCCTTTTTTCGAATTTTATAAAAACATGACTTGCATTGTCGTACGATAATAATGAATCCCAAGTAAAGTTTGTTGCTAAACATGCCTGTATTATTGTCAAACTGCTGATTGAAATAATTTGATTATGACGTTTCTGTGTCAGGTGAACCTGATGGTAACGTCTCACGTCGTGCCATGCTGAATGACTTTGGTATCATCCAGCACGCTGTGTTAGAGTCACCACACCACAAAACAGTCCACGTGATTCACAGTCATGAAGGCAGAGACTTTGTACACAGACAGCTGGCAGAAGAACTTCAAACACGCATGGGACTGGAAGTGGTGACATCAAAGACACATGCCACATCCTCAACAACAACAGCAAACAGCGTCCTCATTGTTGTCCTCGATATGAACAGGTTTGATGTGGCTCATATTATGTTACGTAATGCAGTAAAGGCGTCAGGTCGTCCAGACAGCCATACACTGTTCATTAATACTACAGATCGTCTTCCTGACTGGATCAACACCAAGCTTCCTGACCTTAACGTGATGGTGTTTCCTGGCAGAAATCATGACGCACCTGCGTTCTGGGATACCCTGTCTGCTGTTATAGGTAATGGCCGTTATTATTTTTGTAACTAACGCACAGCAAAACACAACATCTCACTGGCACTTGTTTAAAAGTAGTCGGTTTCTGTACTCCATGGCTTTCTAAAATAAGGTAACTGATCCAAATAATCTTTTAGGTAAATCATACACTCTTGTGTGGATATAGCACTGCGTGTCTTTATACTTTTGTTGTAAAGTTCGTTACATTATTTGTCTGTCATTAATATGTAATATTAACCCAAACTGTTAACTATACGTTAATAGATTGTTTGGTGTCGTCCTCAAGAGATATTTTAACTGCAGTGTTCTAAAACATATAAAATCATCGTGGGGGCAAAATATTTCCTTTATGGCTCGCATGCATTGTCCTCGATCGCTGTACATGCATGCACTCATCCCCTCCCACCCACCCCATTCCCACCACTCCCCAAATTATTTTATCTAGATTTTAGTAAATCTGTTCAAGATGAATCCTAAATAGTCCAAAATTGGTGGCGTATATCTGTGCAAAACTAGCAAGTAGATTAATATCTCAGAACCTATTTCAACTATTACATCCAAACTTGGTAAGATGGTGTATATACACGAGGTCTCATAAATGATCAGTGAATCAATGACCTTCACTAGGCTATGTGGGTCCTTTAAGACCCAGAAGAGTGTTTAACTGTAAATATCTCCTGAGCTATTGAAAATGTATCTGTCAAACTTTACGTATTCCTCCTATCCTATCCTATCATATCCCGCAACTCGGAGGTCGTAGGGGCACCACAGATGGTAGTTTAACCAGTGCACTCCATCTTTCTCTGTCCTCAGCAACCCTGTTGGCTTCGCTCAGTGTCAAACCAGTCCATTCTTTAATGTTGTCTTCCCACTTCTTTTGCGGTCTTCCTCTTCTTCTACCTCCTTGCATTGTGCCTTGCAGGATGATCTTTGCAAGTCCTGATGATCTGGTGATCACAAAAGTAAATATAATACTATACATTGCAAGTTGAGGTTTCAACCTCAAATCAAATACTAATCCAACCTGAATTTCGTTAATCAAAAATATACAACGATCCACCATCTCCATCACCTCCCTATTCCCTCCTTCATACAAATATCAAAATTATTTATTATTAATTCTTATTCCACAATAAGTAGAATATAATCATGGTTAAATATTATTATGTTTATAATACAATATTTCAATGATAAACAATATATATACCTGCAGTCAACAGCTGCTAGAAGTACAACACAACCACTCCGTGGTACATACAAAAGAAGAATGCCAACATTTTTTTGAATACATGTAATTGGTGAACCGTCACATGACTAGCTCAACCAATCAGAAATTAGTAATCAATAAAAATATTATAATTTATATCTTCTCACAGGAAGATACTACAAACAGTCATCGGACCGAAATATTATAAACCCGGTCCGTGACAATACCCCCTTCCTGCAAAAAGAAAACGCCCAAGTTTTCTGAATTTTATCAGAAAAAAAAAAAATTACTACAATTATGTCCGCCTAAACTGTACAAGCAGGCGAAAAAGACAACTGGTAATTAGCACTTATCTTAAACATAAACATATTGTATTAAACAATCACCCAAAGCGCAATAGACATACAAAATATGTAGTTGAAGTCCAAGCATGTCACCGTGATACAGTGAAATCAAAAATCAATAAGGTACATAACAGATCATTTTACAGTATTATATACCAATAGATTTCCAATATTAAATATACAACAGCAGAATTATATACACAGCAAGTTCATGTTCCACAGATTTTATGGAATACACTGATGATAGTGACTGGTTTTGGCTACAACTGTTTTGATGTATTCTTGAGCTAGGTTGCAAGATTCTAGTATCTTGTTTTTGACATGTTTAAGCTGAATAGTTTCAGGGTAACGTGTTACCATATCAATGATGTTGAGTATGCATCTGTGACCTTCCTCAGACAGCGGAGAAATCGGTTCTACTAAATCAGCTGTAACCCATTTGAATGTTTCTGAAATAGTCGGCATCTTTTCTAAAGGAACCGGTGAAATGCAATGTCTCTCGTCTTGAACACTAGTAGTAACATAACGAGTATGACCTTGATCTTTGATGAGTGTGGAAGCACCCGAAAAAGGGTCGGACACACCTGGTAAATTCCCTACTATCAAATCGGCCACTGGTTGATCAATGACACAACACAACACAGTGCCAGAGAAAAACGGAGTGTCAACAGGCACTTCGGCCAACGGAAATTCCTCTATATTTCCACCGAATGACCAACATATACACTCTTTGCCAGTGTACTGGCCGTCCGAAACCAGTCTCTTGCGAACGCCACAGATAGTAGCACCTGTGTCTCTAAGTACACTTGCTTTGAGGCCATTTACGGTACCTGATGCTAGCTTGGGTTGACCACAGTTTTCATCACCAACTGAGCAAATTACTTCCGCGACTAAAGCTGACTGAGTGTTAACTGGAGGGTCCTGGTATTTCTGCGAACCACTTTCAGTATCTTGAGTCTCTGGGTATCCATTGCCACTAGCAGAAGGACACCATGCAGCTATGTGACCTACACCCCCACAACAATAGCAAACTACGCCCTGTCTATTTTGTCTTCTGTTGAGAGGAGGACTACCTGAAAAACGAGAACCAGGTCTAGAATAGGTATTTCCACGTCCACGAGGAACCTGATTGTTTTGAGCACCCTGTTGGGTATTCATGGTCTGATTTGCAAAACCCCTATTTGGAGTAGGACCTGCGGGTTGGTAGTTTCCACGCGGAGAGTCACGAAATCCCGATCCCCTGAAATTATTCCATCTCTGACCAGTCCCACGAAATTGATTCTGAGTGGGTACATTCTGAGAAATCGACGCGGATGCAAAAATCGAGTCATCTGACTTCCGTGCCAGTTTCTTTTCCGGATGAGCCATGCGAAATGCTTCAGCACTGTCTATCAAAGCCGCGAATTTTGTCAAATTTCTTTCCTTCAAAAACACTGCGAGATCTCTCGAAACAGAAGCAATAAACTGCTCACACAAAATGAGATTCCATAGTCCATCAAAAGTCTTTTCACAATCTAATAGTTGGATCCACCTTTCCAACAAGTGAGAAAATCGCTTTGAAAAAGTGACAAAACTTTCCCCCACTTCAGGCCTAACTGATCTGAATTTTTCCCTGAATCCATCTGCAGTGCACTGAAATTTCTTAAGAAGTTCTTGCTTATGAAACTGCACTGGCAGCAGACAAAGAATGATAAACAGCTAAAGCCGGACCTTGTAGCAATGCAGTTATGTACACAACCCATTTACTGCTATCGTAATTGAGAGCTTTAGCATGAGCCTCAAACCGGTACAAAAAAGAATCAATGTCATCCCTATCTTCTTTGAAAACAGGTATTTGGGGCAACTTCGGAAATGAAGGGTTAGAACCTCGGGGGGTCCTAGGAGTAGTGTTCTCGCTTTGCAATTCAGCCTGTTTTAACTGAAGTTCCATTTCTTTTTCCTTTAGCTTAAGGCTTTGTCTATCAAGTTCCATCTGATAATCCATCTTCAATTTCCTTTCCTCTCTTTCCTGTTCTTCTCTTTTAGCATTCTGTTCTAACTGAAATCGTTTTTCCTCTCTTTCCTGTTTATCCTTTTCTCGTTCCAGTTCTAACTGCCATTTTTTAGCATCCTGTTCTAACTGCAATTTTTTAGCATCCTGTTCCTGCTTAACCTTTTCCTGTTCTCTTTCCTTAGCCCTATCATGTCTCTGAAAACACTGCTCAATGTATTGCTGTAGCTTTTCGTCAGAAAAACCTAACTTGTGGGCTTGAGTCAAAAATGAGTTAAACAGAGTATCGTATTCCTCAACAGAAGACATGGTGGTCAGTTGAATTCAAAAGCAAATTACTAAAAGTAAGACAAAGCGAGTGACAAAGAGATTTCTCTTATATAAGAGATTTCTCTTATATAGCGCACTTACAAGCTCAGAGAGCTTCTCAAGGCGCTGGCCCGTAATATCCAGCAATCACAAAATAGTTTGCTGAAGTCAGGATTCGAACCCACGTCGCCCAAGACGCACTCACACAAGTCGTGCGCTCTGACCACTGAGCTATCCCTGCCGCCAGTGACAAGTCACGACTAACTTTAAGTTTGATACAAGTTTACAATTTTTTTTTAAAGTTTCACAAGGCCAGAAATATTACAAAAATCAAAAGCAAATTCAAGTTTGACAAAAGAAAATTATTCAAAATCGAAGCAAGCGAAGTATGTCAGATGAAAAGTATTTCGAAATCAATGCAAGTTCAAGTTTGACAAAAATAAAATTATTTCAAAATCGAAGCAAGCTAAGTGTGACAAAAGAAAATTATTTCAAAATCAAAGCAAGTTTAAGTTAACACAAGGAAATTATTTCGAAATCAATGCAAGTACAAATGTGACCAAAGAAAATTATTTCGAAATGAAAACAAGTTCAAGTTTACCAAACAGCATACCATAAAAGAAAAGAAAAATGATGTTTAGATTATATTCAGTCTAAGTACAAGCAAGCATCAGAAAACCATACTAAATGCAACAATTAATAACTGTAACAGCTAACAATATTTAAATTCAAATTATCAACAAGTGAGATTTTATAAGTAATTTGTTTTGAAATGAAAACAAAACAAAACAAAACAAATAATAATAATAATGAAACACTATACTAAATAAACAAACAATGACAACAACATCACAACACAACAAAGAGAGAACTAAAATTCTAAACTAATATCGGTACAATAGAATACAAGAAATCAATAGAAAAAACAACTAAGTTCCACTTCGGCTAGAAAACACCGGAAGTTCCGTTAAAATGACAAAAATAAATCCTAAACACCTACAACAACTAAAATAGGGATGTGACAATAACTATACAAGACAGGATCCTAATAAGTATAGAAAGAAAAACAAAACAATACTGAATAGCTGAACTAGAATTAGCAATCTATATACAACAGGAAGAAAAATGAATCTAAGCCCTTTCTGATCCCAGAACTATACAAAGAATCAGACCCGCAAGGAAAGAACCGGAGGCGGGGTATAATCTATACAAACACTAACATCCTACCCAAAAAGAAATGAAAACAACAATTTAACAAGTCAGTTACACAGTACACACTTACTCCTAGCACATCAAAGTTAAGTGCCCAAAATTTATACAAAACCCTTCTACTGCTCAACTTATTCTTATACTTATTCAATTAACTCCCCCAATATAAAATCCTAATAAGATAGATGACAAATAAATAATCTAAGCTCCCATTAACTAACTACGGGTTTCAGGGTTGTAATCGCCGCCATTTAGATAAGGTTATTTCCATTCGCTCGTCAAACGCCTCGTATTAATTTAGGGCTTGGTCAAGTAATGACGCACACGAAACACAGAAGTAGCATAGAGTTCATTTATTCGTGGTCAAAGAACATTCACGAAAATGTCAACGCCTCACATAAGAATGTATATGTGTGTGTACATATCAGTGTGGAGACAACTAATTTCTAAATGTGACTATGAACTACCTCCTGTGCTAGACGATGTGTGGTAAAATACTGCGAAAAGAAAGAAACATAAACACAAGAAACATTAGCAAGTGTACCAAACAATGTATCAAAACCCTTATTCACGCAAGATACAATCAAAGCAATGAGACGGAAAGAATACACATACTAGAGGACAACTTATAGATAAATACTTTAGCTCATTTCAAAAACGACAATTTAGCTAAGGTTACGTGGAACCAAGCCAGAACAAACGAAGGAACGAACGCTTTATGTTCCTTTAACTTACACGACGATTAGGCTACGTTTATTCCTTTAAGCCTCAAAATAATTGGCGCAAGACAATTTGACTATGCTCATCTAACATTAGTCAATTCATTAATACAAACAATTCGGCTACGTTCACCCAACGAGCCTCGGTACGATGCCTAAACTAGGAAATACTCGTCGATGACCTAGCTCAGTAAAACATTTATAAATTAATAAACATACGTAAACATTTAACAACATATTCTAGGAAATACACCTGAAGTCCCAAAACGTAGCTAACTACCTTTGCAGAGACAAAACAGCAAAGATTTAGGGAAAAACGCTATAAATACCCAAGTGGGTTTAACATTTTGAATAAGGCCGATAATTCGACATAAAACGTTATTTTCATCAAAGACCAAAAACAGTTATCTTATTCGTCAAAACTTAGTCCGACAAATTGTGATGACAATTAGCTTTAATCAAGCCAAGACGTTCAGCATAATCAGCGCATTATGACTGACCACAAGCTAAAAACAAATAACCTTTACTTGTCCTTATTTACAAATCATGAACAAAGTGTTCACCTCAATAATTCTTCTGACAAAAGACCAAGTTCTAAATCAAAACGAATTCTATTAAGCATTAGAAAATCGAAAGCTTAAAGAATATCAAAATCAAATTAATTTGCAGAAAAGGCATCAAATCAGTCACTAAAACGAGAAAATCATAAAAGTCATAATCATTTGCACAAAACAACAAAAACATGCAAAACGCAAAATAACTATAAGTACCTTATGACCACTGTAAGACGTTTGGAAACCACACAGATCCAAAAGGCGACAATAACGTCTGGTACCAAAGGCAGGTAAAATATAACTTTCCACAAAACTCTACAACTCTGCAAAGGGTGAACACCACATTTAAATTCTATCTTTCAAAACAGGTGAGCGCACAACTTTTATATCATATAAAACTAAAAACGACGCAACCTTCTCTCAGACCCAGCAATCTAACTAACCAGAAAAAGCTGAAACAAACGTTTATATCTGTTACTATCAAAACTCAGTCTTGCGTCATAATCCCGATCTCATGAGAAAAAATACGCAAACAATATTTACAAGCGAAACACAGTTCACCACTAATATTCAAACCCATATCAAAACTCGGCACGCTTTTGCCACTGATTTGAGAGAGCAATAGATCCGGAGAGAGGGTGAGAGAGAGGGCGGAGAAACACGACAAACACAAAGAGAAGAATCACAAGAAACACAGTTAGAGGAGCAAGAAAGACATGCACCAAAGAAAATCAAATGAAAGGAAAAAATGAACAGTCCAGTCATAAAACCAAAAAGATGCGTCGGGTTGGCCAATGAAGTGATGATACGTCTTGTCAGTCAAAATCAATAAAACCAAACAAAAGAAAACGATAGAAAGAAGAAGCAACATGCAGTGGGGAGAAAAAGATGACAGATAAACGTAGGACACTTTACACACCAAGAAAGTACATGATATCACAAATAACAGACTCTCTCTCTAGATCAATAGCCCATAAATAATTTCAAAACTTATCTAATTATATCTTGGTCACACATGACTCATAGGCATGCACAAAGCTCACCACTGTAACGAAAGGGGTTATATCAAGAAACTGCGTGTATGCGTGCGTGAATATTCTGCGTGTTCTCCCGTCTCACACTTTCTAACTCTCAAGAATTCTGTTGTTGTCACTCCCCCTTTCTATTACTAGAAAAAAATAAAGAAGAATCAACAAAGTTTACATCAGTACATACAACTCATCCAATAATACGAAAACATATAAGTAGTTTTGTACTCACGTACTTTGTAGAAATAATCCGTGGATTATACCATTCACAAAACACACACATAAGTCTCAGTCAGATAATCCAAGAATAAAGTCACCAATCACCAAAACCACCAATAAAATCCCGGTCAGATAATCCAAGTATCACCAGTCACAATAAACACCAATATCGATCTGGTCACCGTCGACAGAGAGAGCTTAGTCTCATGGATGTTAGGTTTCACTGGGTCTTTCTTTGTCTCTAATCTCTGTCTCTGTCTATATACTATCCTCCTTCTCCTTATCCTTGTCCTTCTCTCTATCTATCCTGGGTTTTTCTCCTCTATCTATCGTCCTCTCCGCCTTCCCAATAATCCTCCACTGCTGCTGCTGTGGCCGCTGCCGCTGTTGCTGCTGCTGCTGTGGCCGCTGCCGATGTTGCTGCTGCTGCTGAGGTGGCAGTGGTTGCTGATGTGGTTGCGGTTGCTACTGCTGCCAATGTGGTAGCGGTTGCTGCTGCTGCTGATGTGGTAGCGGTTGCTACTGCTGCCGATGTGGTAGCGGTTGCTACTGCTGCTGATGTGGCTGTGTTTAGGTGCTCGTCTTCTTCTTCGTCTTCTTCTTTGGCTTCTTCTCTGGCTCCTTTATGCTTCCACCCCTTCTTCTTCTCCTTCTTCTTCCTCCTTCGTGAGCTTTGTCTCCGTCTTGACTTTCTTGACTTTCTTCCCTTTCTTCTTCTTCTCCTTTACTTCTTCTTTCTTCTTCTTCTTCTTCTTCTTCTTCTTCTTCTTCTTCTTCTTCTTCTTCTTCTTCTCCTTCTTCCTCTTCTTTCTTCTTCTTCTTCCTTCTTCTACTTCTTCTTCTTCTTCTTCTTCTTCTTCTTCTTCTTCCTCTTCTTCTTTCTTCTTCTTCTTCTTCTTCTTCCTTCTTCTTCTTCTTCTTCTTCCTTCTCTTTTGCCTCGAGGCCCCTCAGCCGGAGACTTCTGAAAACACACAAGTTTTCCCCACTAAATATCTTGATACATAGACTTCTCTGTATTACCACATAGGCTTATACCTTTCTCTTCTCTGTGACGGGACCAGACCAACAGTTTAATTCGAATCTCATATGTGTAGAACACAGTTCACACATACGCAAAAATTGTAACTCTAATTATAACAACTTTATTACCTCATGAGGCTGATTAATTTCATTCACAAAAGTAAATATAATACTATACATTGCAAGTTGAGGTTTCAACCTCAAATCAAATACTAATCCAACCTGAATTTCGGTAATCAAAAATATACAACGATCCACCATCTCCATCACCTCCCTATTCCCTCCTTCATACAAATATCAAAATTATTTATTATTAATTCTTATTCCACAATAAGTAGAATATAATCATGGTTAAATATTATAAAGTTTATAATACAATATTTCAATGATAAACAATATATATACCTGCAGTCAACAGCTGCTAGAAGTACAACACAACCACTCCGTGGTACATACAAAAGAAGAATGCCAACATTTTTTTGAATACATGTAATTGGTGAACCGTCACATGACTAGCTCAACCAATCAGAAATTAGTAATCAATAAAAATATTATAATTTATATCTTCTCACAGGAAGATACTACAAACAGTCATCGGACCGAAATATTATAAACCCGGTCCGTGACAAATTGTATCCGGACTGACAATCCAGAGTTGTCCCATCTCCTGTTCATGATGAAATAAAACAAAAGGTGACTTATCTTGAGTAGCAAAACTGGAGTACAGATACGAATGTTCTCGTTTCCAATGATGATGGTGACGTTGAGGTTATATGAAGTCACTGTCTCTTTTTACTGCTTTCTTGTCGTTGGTTTCACCGTGATATTCTGGAACCTTGATGTTGTTGTCCCCCGACGACTTTAACACAACTTCCGGCCTGCATTTGTTGCGCCTGAAACGATCAGGTGGTGACCTAATGTCCCAGATATGAATTTTCTATAACGAACCACAAGTATAGCGTAATGTTCTTCGTTCGTCGAAGCATTAAAAATGTTGTATAATTATAACACACGATAGTTGAAAATGAATTATAGATAAGATGACTGATGATCCTTCTTTCATGTTTCCACTTTCATGCCTTACATACAATGACATAAACAAACACTTCTGCCAAGTGCTCTCCAAACCGGATCCTCTGCAAGAAATCTAAATCTGAACATAAACATATATCTATCAACGCTGTGAGATGAAGTCTAAAAGATCTAAGAATCGGTCTAGAATGCGCAGAGGCTAAAAATATAGAAACAATGACGGGAAGGTTACACTTATTTCACACGACAATAAACTAACTAACATGGAATAAAACACATTGTTATTGTTTGTGAGTAAAAGTTAGGTCCCCGGACACATTAAGCGTATAGGGGACGACATTGTTATTATTGTTTATGTTTACCTATATAGCTATCTATCTGGCATCTGTTAGCCTAGTATAGCCTAGCTGAACATGTCTGCCGTGTTTTGGTAAAAGGAAGTAAGTCCACTTTTTGACAAATTTGAGTTATTTATGTCACTGTACTCCATCAAACGCCCTTCATCATCTGTATAAATCTTGAGAAAAAAAGTGGCGTAGTACCCGAATTAAGAAGAAGCAAGTCCACCCTAACCCATCTTGACATACAGCTTTTGCTGGTGAAAGGAAGTAGTGTTCAAAAAGAAGCAAGTCCACAATCTTTTTTAGGTAAAAAGAAGTATCTGTGCTTTACTTTTGACTTTAGACATTATCTGGGTTTAGGCCTGGTTATGACGTAATTAAAATAGTGCGTCATATGTGGAAAATGGCGTGACGTCAACTAAAAAAAATGGCTGCCTGTACGGAGTTTGTTATAAAGTCGTGAAGACTGTTTTATGTTGGGGCTGGGATTCCAGCTGAAAGCCTTCGGCATGTGTGCAGTTTTGCACCGGGTATATTATTGGAAAGCAGGCATTCGCGGCGTCTTCTGCTTCCCATGCTTTGTGAAGGTTAGTGTTTGTTGTTGTTGTTTTACTAACATGTGAGTCTATTTACCCATCCCCAATATTTTTAAAAGATGTTGGTAAATCTGTACAAGACAAGTCCTAAATAGTACAAAAATGACATTAACAAAAACAAAAAAGCATGTCTGTCCGTCCGTCTGTCTGTCCGCCATCCGGTTTCCGACGTCTGTCTGTGCAAAACTTTCAGTAAGATTAATATCTCGGAACCTATTTCAACTATCACAACCAAACCTGGTAAGATGATATAATATTATAGCGAATGAATGACGTCAAATGAAGGTCAAGATCACAGAGTTAGTTTTTTAAAAAAAGGACAATTTTCACAAAATTTCATTTTTCCCGTATTAGTATTGAACTTATGATTCTTCGATGCATGATAGATATTGTATCAATGAGACACACATATGCAAATTGGGTCAACCTCACTCCAAGGTCAAGGTCACTGGAACTGTCAAAGTCGATTATTATTGGTACTTTACTTTGAAGTGACCTTGTCCCTAAGTATGAGAGATAAAAAGGCCAAACCTGTATTTAGAGATGATAGATTGACCATTCATATATTTTTCGTTTTTGCGTTGAACTTGAAGGTTGAGGTCAGTTTAGGCTTTGCAAAAGTATTTTAAGAAATAAGTCATCGTATAGTGAAATGACTGTATTATGTATATTTAACCCAAAGTATGCAACAACATTGGGTTATTTGATTTTGATCATACATTAGCATGAGAGATCACATGAAGGTCAAAGTCACACCAAGGTCAAGTTCACTGAAGGCCAAGGTCATCCCAATGTCTTACTTTGGGGCATAACAACTTTTGCTGTAGTTTATTTGATCGTACACGAGTGTATTTGGAGTTGGAGGTCAAGATCATCTCACGATCAAGAGCATAGAAAGATCAATGTCGGTATTTGCATTTTAATGCCACCTATTCGGTTTTTTCCCTGGGCACTTATTTTCATGTTAAATTTAGCAAGTTCCAAAAGGAGTATGCGAGTCATATGGGCTTTGCCCGTCTAGTTAAACATTGCATTTGCAATATCAGTATTTTAAAACTGTCACAGAGTGTCAGCTGCAGGGATTAGCGTCTCAGATGATGATAGTTTTAAGCTATATAATATTAATTTTTGAGATATTAGTTCCAAACCTTTTAAAACAGTACATTCTTAGCTTGAACTTGAAATTTTCAATAGTACTAGTAGAGGCCATACCAGCCTGTTCATCGGTTCATTTTTTTTGCACTTACTTTTGGCTATTGCAAGTATAGTTTTGTTTCTTCTGGCATACATTTTTCTGGGTAAACGGATACTGAAAGAAGCGTAGTTTTCTGAGTAAATAAAATAAAAACAATTGTGTTTGTTTGTTTCAGAGTAGTCAGCAGTCTTTGAGATGCCATGCCCAAACGGTCATGCAGGCAGAAGTGTTCAAACACGTTCTGTAATGAGAGTCAAACCAGAATGTACTCTGCCTTTTGGATACAGTCTTATAATAAAAGAAAGAGATGGATGAATGAACGAATCGAAAGAACAAGTACTAAAAAGAAGACCAAAAACCACAGAACCAAACTTTACTGACTTGTGAAAAATTAAAAGTTAGTAATAATAATAATTTAATAATTTATTTATTTTGTATAGCGCAATTCAAACATAAAATGCTTCACAAAGCGCTTGATCACACGCAGCCACACACAGATACACACGCATAATAAATCTATTCTGCATTTAAAAACAAGACAACATGTAAACCTAGTAAAGGTAACAAACCAACAAATAAAAGTATAAAATCAGTCAATCAATCAATAATTTGAATAAACTTATATAAAATAAATGAATAATTTCACATAAAAAATTTAAGAGAGGGACGTTAATACCAAAAGAGGCAGATCAACAATGCCTCATCTAAGATGTAAAGTGTAAATGGTGGTGAAATACAGCAGTTTTAAAAGTAGAATAATCGTTTAATAACTAAACATCGTTACAACATATGACAGGCCAGATGAAGAGAATAAAAGCTTGTGTAATGGCATTAATCTGGTTTAAAAAGAAAACATATTTGTGATTCACATAATAATAGTAACAACACCAATAACAATAATAATAATAAATAATAATAATAATAATAATAATAATAATAATAATAATAATAATAATAATAATAATAATAATAATAATAATAATAATAATAGCAGTTTCTAATTTCATTTACAGTGAAAACAAGTTAAGAGGGATCAAATGTCATTTAAAAAAGCAAAACAATTTTAAGACAAGTACACGCATACGCACATGCATCCACGTACACACGCATTCACCCACACATTCACACACACACACACATTCACACCCATATTCACACACACACACACACACACACCCCTACACACACACATTTCAGGTATCAGCGCAACAGGGTGTCCGCAAGGGAGGATGTTCTACAGGTGTAAGAGGAAGAGATAGGTTTTCATTTGGGCTTTGAAAGAGTCAAGAGATGGAGATTGGCGAAGGCTGCATGGGAGTTTGTTCCACAGGGTAGGAGCATAGACGGAAAAAGCTCTTTTGCCAAATGTTCCAAGAGAGTAGCGAGGAACTGTCAGAAGAGAAAAAGTAAACCTTTGTTTTGTAAAACATTTTTATGCACACACTTTGATATAAATGAGACACATTTATAACTACAATGTGCAGTACCACTCTCCAAGGATCTGCAACAACTCCTTCAGACAAACGTGGAAAGAAGACAAAGAGAAAAGTGTGTTATCGATTTATATCTTATTTGTCACTGATAAATTAATTTATATAATCAGAATTTTGCATACCTTTGGTTATATCGTATGCTGTACGCCGTGCTACTGATTACTGTTTGGTAGGAGATCATTACCATAAATGTAGGTCAGTGTTGCTATTAATGTTTGAAATAAATGCCATAGGTGAATGTCATACTCATAGTAAGTAACACCAAGGTGCACCATTTTTCTCAATAGTCAAATATAAAGAATATTGAATTTTAACGTGTATACAGCCTTTACTTAGTGTCCCATTAAATTTGTTACCTGATGTGCATACCGCGAGCCGTAATTTCTAATAATAAACCATCAAGTAATTGTTATTCGCTCTGTTTCTTCTTCTCTATATTTTTATCTTCTCCAGTTACTTTACTGCCTAGCGTTTGATGCATTTCTACTTCCTTTTGTAATGTACATCCAAACCTATTAAACCAATCGGTGTATGCAGAACATAACAGTTCTGCTCCTGCAAACAGACATGATGTAGGCCTACATTTACAGAAAACTTTAGACTGTAAGTTGCAATGAAACATGTATTATTTTAGAAAACTTTACGTACGATTTTTTTTAGCCTGAAAAATACGTCAGTAATAAAACAACAAAACACATAATATAAGCAAGAAGAACACACGTGCGCACACCCGTACCCACACCCAAACACTCTTATCTATATTATCTCTCTCTCTCTGTCTGTCTCTCTCTCTGTCTCTCTCTCTCTCTCTCTCTCTCTCTCTCTCTCTCTCTCTCTCTTTCTATCTCTCTCTATTCGTCCCTGGACACCAGTCCTGAAGTCCTATAAAGGGGGCAAGAAGAAACAAGTCCACTTACTAGAAATATGTAAAGGATCTGCTATTAAAAGAAAGCAACTTATTATCTGCTAGTAAAAGGAATCAACTTGCTGTTCGCAGGTAAAAGGAAGCTATTTAGTATCTGCTAGTAAAGTTAGCAACTTCCTATTCCCAGGTAAAATGAAGCAACTTTATATTCGCGGGTAAAAGGAAGCAACTTGCTATTTGCTGATAAATGGAAGTAACTATCTATGATCAGGTAAAAGGAAGCAACTTGACATTGGCGGGTAAACGGGAGCTCGAGCAACTATCTATGATCAGGTAAAAGGAAGCAACTTGCTATTTGCTAATCCTATCCTATCCTATCCTGTCCCGTAATCCTGTCCCGTAACCCGGAGGTCATAGGGGCACCACAGATGATTGTTTAACCAGCATACTCCATCTTTCTCTGTCCTCAGCAGCCCTGATGGCTTCGCTCAGTGTCAAACCAGTCCATTCTCGAATATTGTCCTCCCACCTCTTTTTCGGTCTCCCTCTTCTTCTACCTCCTTGCACTGTGCCTTGCAGAATAGTCTTTGCAAGGCCTGGTGATCTGGTGACGTGGCCATACCATCGGAGTTTCCGTTTCTTCACCATATTTGCTAATAAATGGAAGTAACTATCTATGATCGGGTAAAAGGAAGCAACTTGATATTCGCGAGTAAACGGGAGCATCTATGGTCAGGTAAAAGGGAGCAACTTGATATTCGCGGGTAAACGGGAGCAACTATCCATGATCAGGTAAAAGGAAGCAACTTGCAATGATAAGGTAAAAGGAAGCAACTTGCTATTGGCTGGTAAAGGGAAGCAACTATCTATGATCAGGTAAAAGGAAGCAACTTGCTATGATCAGGTAAATGGAAGCAGGAAGTTACTTCCCTTTACCAGAATATTTTAATTATTTCCAATTTTCTTCTTACCATTAATATTATTTCGCCTAAAACAAACACAAGAAAGTTTTAGAACATATGTTCAATCATATTTCTTTTGAAATAATCAAATATTGGCAAAAACAAAAACAGGAGATATAAAAAGGGGGAAAGTGGACTTACTTCCTTTTACCAAAACACGGCAGATGTACCCACGATGGCGCATGAAAAATTGAACCCAACGGTTCGTGAAAGCAAATGGCCTCCCCCATGGTAACGGCCAGTTGATGACTTTGGTCACTGGACCTCTGAGTCAGTGAAAGCTGATGGTCACTCCCACCCGTACGTTCCGGCTGACTCACAGTGCACCTAAGGTACCTCTCGGTATCCTCCTTGATCGATTTTTTGAACTGGTGTGCCTTGCACTTGTTATGCCGTGTTGGATGTCGGAGGTCGTGATGTCTCCGCTCCCTGAGTCCCAAGCTCTTCTCTCAGTGAAGTCTTTTGTTTTCGTCTACTATGACGCAATCGGTCTATGACGTATGATACGCCGACGTCAAAACACAGACTTTGGAATTCTATCAAGACTGAAGACTTTAAAGGTACCCAATCATTGTTATTATGAACAACAAGAAAAACAAAACAAACGATGCACCGTTGCTTATAGAAGAGACGCATATTTTTGCGACAGTCAATAATACAGGCATGTTGAGCAACAAACTTTATTCGGGATTCATTATTATCTAAAGTTCATGCAGGTCAAATTTAAAAGTGATGCTAGAAGGGCAAAGCTAATAATTATGGCTCACATACTCCACGTGGAACTTGCAATGTCTAACACGAAAATGAGTGACCACAAAAAAACTAAATGAAGCGGTGGCATTAAAATGTTAAGTAATACCAACTTTGATCTTTGAATGATCTTGACCTTGAGATGACATTGACCTCCGGCTCGAAATACACTCATATCCTATTTGATATGATACTGCTACTTGCCAAATTTTTTATTTATAAATGTAAAATAACCGGCACAGTTCCTGTATTCCCGGCTTTCGAGAATTATTTAAAAATACGTTATGACATTGAGAAGTATGCCTCTTTTTTGACAATGAATATCAATAGATTTAATAACGAATGGCTCCCTTATAAATCCTGGCTAGGTGTGCCAACTGACCCAGTTCGAATTCAACCGCATTAAATGTATATCTCGTGCATATGTCTCCGATAATTTCCACTCATATAAGATATTTAATAATGTGAAGTGTTATATGTTGGTTTCTTTTTGCACTTGTGGTTTTTTTATTTATTTATTTATATATATATATATATTTTTTTTTTTTGCAAGTGTACTCAGCAGCACAGAAGCATGGACTAAGCTCCTTCCTTTTGTACTGTGTTGTTGCATGTATAAGGCGTGTGACTTATTCTTTGGATCTACGATTTATTATTGTTATACTTATTATTAGTGAAATACCAGCTCAAATATCAAGCCATGTATTAGATTGCAGTGCATTCATGCAGTTGGAGATTATGATGTACCCGCTACCAAGAATTTTTCTTTCTCTCTCTCTCTTTCTCTCTTTTGTTCTCCCTCTCTCTGTTTGTATGTGTGTCTGCGTGATCTTGGTTTAAGTTGTAACTTGCTTGACACATTCTTATACCTTTACTTTTCTGCTTACTATCTAAAAAAAAAAATTTTTTTGACATGTAAATGGAGAAGTAAATAAGGTGTTTAAATACAATTGTTGATCATGTTAATGTTTCAAAATAAAGTGAAAAAAAAAAGAAAAAATATATATTTAAAAAAAAAAGAGGTGGCATTAAAATGTTAAGTAATACCAACTTTGATCTTTGTATGATCTTGACCTTGAGATGACATTGACCTCGGGCTCGAAATACACTCATATCCTATCCCATCCTATCCCGTAAGTCTAAAGTCAGTGGGGCACCACAAATGGTCGTTTAACATGAGTACTCCATCTTTCTCTGTCCTTAGCAACCCTCAGCTCATGGTTTCGCACAGTGCCAAGCCTGTATAATCTCGAATCTTGTCCTCCCATCTCTTTTTCTGTCTCCCTTTTTTTTATTGCCTCCTTCTGCCTGCTTGCACTCATGTACGATCAAATAAACTACCAGAAAAGTTTATTATGCCAAAACCTAATGTCCTTAATATTTATCATGCATCAAAAGAGCCACAATAATAATAATAACAGACATAAAAGAGACATTTTGGTGAAAATTGTCATTTTTTGACTAACATTTGTTGACCCTGTGACCTTGTCCTTAAACTTTCACCGGGTTAGCCTTTGGACTACACACAAACGCCGATGTGGTTCGTTTAGGACCCACAATTTTTATACACACTTTGTAATACAGTTTGGTACGTCGCCATTCCTTGATCTCCAACAAAAGCTAATGTACGTCAGATGGTGATGTTCCCTACAACACGCTCGACTTGTTGTTAACCAACGCCCCAGAACAGTTCCCATGTATGGTGTCAGTACCTTGACTCTCAGACCACACCATCGTGTACGCTGAGTTCAACATCCATGTGCAGAAAAAAGGCTAGTGCCCAGGTCATGGCCTGCAGTACCGACTACAGTGCAGGACAGACTACAGGAAGTTCTGCTTATTCCCCCTCACCATCAAGGACTGGAACTCCCTCTCCCTCGAGGAAGCCATCACCCTTGACTTATCTGACAGCAACATGCACATGCCAATCCCTCAACACAGTGCATAGCTTTAAATATTTAGGAACCATTGTATCAGACAATGGGTCCCGACAGGAAGTCCTCTCCAGGATCGCACAAACAACTGCTGCTCTGGCAAGGTTGAAGCCCATTTGGAAAGATAGGACCACCAGTTTACATTCCAAGGTAAGACTGCTGCGCTCCCTTGTCATCTCCATCTTCCTATACGCTTGCGAAACATGGACCCTCAAAGCAGATCTACAATGAAGAATACAAAGCATGGAGATGAGGTGCTACAGAAGACTTCTGGGCATTTCGTATACCCAGCACATCACCAACGACGAAGTCCGACATACACAAGCCATTGGACAGCACGATGAACTGCTCACAGTGGTGAAGAAACGGAAACTCCGATGGTATGGTCACGTCACCAGATCATCAGGCCTTGCAAAGACTATCCTGAAAGGCACAGTGCAAGGAGGTAGAAGAAGAGGGAGACCGCAAAAGAGGTGGGAGGACAACATTCAAGAACGGACTGGTTTGACACTGAGCGAAGCCATCAAGGTTGCTGAGAACAGAGAAAGATGGAGTGCACTGGTTAAACGATCATCTGTGGTGCCCCTGCGACCACCGAGGTACGGGATAGGATAGGATAGGATAGGATAGGATAGGAGGAATACGTAAAGTTTGACAGATAAATTTTTAATAGCTCGGGAGATATTTACAGTTAAACACTCTTCTGGGTCTTAAAGGACCCACATAGCCCGGTGAAGGTCATTGATTCACTGATCACTTATGAGGTCTCGTGTATACACCATCTTACCAATTTGGATGTGATAGTTGAAATAGGTTCTGAGATATTAATCTACTTGCTAGTTTTGCACAGATATACGCCACCAATTTTGGACTATTTAGGATTCATCTTGAACAGATTTACAAAAATCTGGATAAAATAATTTGGGGGGCGGTTGGAATGGCCAGGGGGGGGGGGGGGGAGTGCATTAGTGCATGCATGTACAGCGATCGAGGACAATGCATGCGAGTCATAAAGGAAGTATGTTGCCCCCCAAACCAGTCCATTCTTTAATGTTGTCTTCCCACTTCTTTTGCGGTCTTCCTCTTCTTCTACCTCCTTGCATTGTGCCTTGCAGGATGATCTTTGCAAGTCCTGATGATCTGGTGACGTGGCCATATGATCGGAGTTTCCGTTTCTTCACCACTGTGAGCAGGTCATCGTGTTGTCCAATGGCTTGTGTGATGGTCTGTCGGACTTCGTCGTTGGTGATGTGCTGGGTATCCGAAATGCCCAGAAGTCTTCTGTAGCATCTCATCTCCATGCTTTGTATTCTTCATTGTAGATCTGCTGTGAGGGTCTATGTTTCGCAAGCGTATAGGAAGATGGAGATGACAAGGGAGCGCAGCAGTCTTACCTTGGAATGTAAACTGATGGTCCTATCTTTCCAAATGGGCTTCAACCTTGCCAGAGCAGCAGTTGTTTGTGCGATCCTGGAGAGGACTTCCTGTCGGGACCCATTGTCTGATACAATGGTTCCTAAATATTTAAAGCTATGCACTGTGTTGAGGGATTGGCCTTGGACTTTGATGTCCGTGTTGATGCCATTGGTGTTGTTGGTCATCATTTTGGTCTTTTCTGCACTTATTTCCATTCAAAAAAGGCTCTGGAGGTGGTGTCAAGACACTGTACCAGCTGTTCTAGTTCTTGTTCCTCTCCAGCCAATCCATCAATGTCATCCGCAAAACGAAGGTTGGAGATTGCTGTACCTCCTATACTGACTGTGCCTTCGTGATCTGCAAGGGCATCTGACATTATGCGCTCTAGGAAGATGTTGAAGAGTGTTGAAGAGAGTAGGCATCCTTGACGCACACCGCGATTGTTGTTCTAAACCAGTTTACGATGGCTCTTTTGTGGAGGCCTGCACTGGTGGCCTTGTCATACAGGTTTTTGATGACTTCAATAATTGTTGGGCTGATGTTGTAAACTCTCATTGTTGCCCACAGAGCTGCATGCCAGACTCGGTCAAACGCCTTCTTGAAGTCCACGAACACATGATATAGATGTTGTTGGTGCTGTAGGTATTTCTTGCAGATTATTCTGAGGTTGAAAATCTGTTCAGTGGTATTTCGCCCTGCGCTGAATCCTGCTTGTTCTTCAGCTATGATTTGTACAGCTTGTGGTTTCAACCTGTTGAGTATTATTTTTAGGAGGACCTTGCTGGGATGGCTGATGAGGCTGATGGTGGTAATTTTCACACTCCTGAAGGTTTTTTTTATTAGAAGAGTGATGACAACATGGGGGTTGCGCATGCGCAGCAGGCAGACATCTTTCCATCTACGTCTCCAAGAATCACCGATATTTTTCAATTTTTAGGCCATTCAAAATTTGTGACAGTGCTGCGTTTACCATCAGACTTCTTTATTAGACTCTTCTGAACAAAACTACTACCATGAATTAGCTCCAACCTGGTTTGTGTCGGCTTCTGGCCCCAAAATACCACCCTACTCAGCTGCTTCTTTTTAAACTACCGCTTGGCCGACTACTTCCGCTTTGTGTTGTGCTGTTTCTAATTGTGAAACTTGTGCCTCCTACCAACCCAGTAACCATGCTTCGAGGTATGTGTATTACCATTCTTCTCCTATCTATCTACCATCGCCTTAAACCAAGTCAACCTTCTACTCCATCGTTTGATACCGTAGACTTCACCTTCGTCAACACTCGCCGCCCCACTTCCTCCACCACCATCCAAAACATCCGCTCTAACTATTGTCTGACTATCTTTACACTCCTCCTCTCCGGTGACATTCAACTCAACCCTGGACCTGCCTCTGTCTACCCTTGTGGATTATGTGATTTAAATGTTACCTGGACTAGCAAAGGCATAGCATGTGATAACTGTAATGTATGGTTTCACCACGACTGTGTTGATCTATGTAGTGCTGACTATGAACGGCTAAGCAAGTGTAAAAGTGTCCAGTGGATTTGCCCTCGCTGTGATAGCATAAACTGTGATAGCTTTACATTCAATAGCTTCGAAATCACCACTGCAAACTCTTTCAGCCCACTCAGCGACCTTGATGGAACCATTGCCTCCCTACACTCAGAAGTCTTCTTCTCTCCCCAAAAAACTAGTAGCCCAACCACCAAAACCAACACGTCCAAAACAACCCCAGCTAAACCCTCTTATTCCTCTACTAGATCAAATCTCTCGACTAAGCGCTCATCCTCATCCTTCTGCCTCCCTAAGAAAACAAACCTACGTATCCTCACCGTAAATTGCCAAAGTATTTGTGATAAACCGTCAGCTCTCAAGGCCGCCCTCGAATATGTGAAACCGGATATTGTCTGCGGAACTGAATCCTGGCTCCGAGGCATTAAACCAGGGAAAGCTCCATCACCCGACCATATCAGATCTTCCGAATTATTCCCAGATGAATACAATGTCTTCAGAAATGACCGCTCCTCCCTTGGGGGAGGTGTCTTCACTCTAGTCCACAAATCCATCACAGCAGTCGAACAACCAGAATTTGTTACCAAATGTGAACTAGAATGGGTAAAAGTTAAGCTTTGTAACACCAGAGATCTCTACATAGGTACTTTCTATATGCCACACAGAAACTCCTTCTCTGTCTACGGCCCATCCATCTGGAATACCCTTCCACTCTCTCTCCGTCAGAAACCCTCTCCCACCTCCTTCCAGTCTGCCCTCAAAACTTACCTTTTCAAGCAGTTCTAACACCATGACCTCACTACGCACCCCATCGCCAGCTGTCTCTTGCATATAGTGTCTGGTCTGTTTGTGGTATGAGTATATTTGAGTGAATGTATTTTTTGCGTAATTGTTACATGTGTCATTGTCTAAAGCGTGCACATGCGTGCGTGAGTTGTGAGTGCGCGCTTAGAGTTATAATTATTATAAGATAAGCGCATTATAAATACCGTAATTATTATTATTTATTATTATTAAACCAAGACGACATCAGTGAACTGGAAAAATCACTCAACTTAGTATCTGAAAATGGAAAGAAACAGCGTCATATGATCCTCGCCGGCGACTTTAACTGTCCCGATGTGAACTGGGAAAGCCACACTGTACATCCTGGTGCCCCGGAGCGTACTGTACAGCAGTCCCTGGCGGACATCACATCAGAGGCACTCCTTACCCAGACCCAAACCCAACCCTCCAGAGAATCCAACGTCCTTGACCTTGTCTTTACAACCAACCCTTCCCTCCTAAAATCGTCTACTCTTATCCCTGGTATTGCAGACCATGACATCGTCGTCTCTGACTTTGACATCAAACCCCACACCACACCATCTCAGCGTAGAAAAATCTACCGCTTCCACAAAGCAGACTGGGACCAAATGAAGAGTGACCTTCTCGCAAAAGCAGCCACCATTGTCAACATGTACAACTGTGGCAGCAGCGTTGCAGAATTATGGGACACCTTCAAGACCTCCCTCCATACAGCAATTGATAAGAACATTCCCAGCACACTTCAAAAGAAATGCTCCTCTCTGCCCTGGATAAATGCACCACTAAAAAGAATGCTCCGCCGCAAAAATCGCCTCCTCCGCCAAGCTAAACAGAAAAAAGACTGGACGGCATACCGCAACTTCCAAAAGACCTGCAAGCGAGCCCTGAGACGTGCAGAATGGAACTTCATTAACGGTAGAATCCAGGCTGGCATTAAGAACAACAATACTAAGCCCTTTTGGAGCTACATCAAGTCCCGTAAACAGGACAACACTGGGGTATCCCCCCTGAAAACCAAAGGAAAACTTATCACAGATAGCCCAAGTAAAGCCAAGCTCCTCCTTGACCAATTCAAATCAGCCTTTACTAAAACCATCACCACAGCATTACCAACTATGGACACCCCGTCCACTCCACCTATCAACCAGATAACCGTCACCACAGCTGGAGTTTTAAAACTTCTACAAGAACGTAATCCCGCTAAAGCACCCGGGCCCGACAACATTCCGAACATAGTTCTAAAAACCTGCGCCGAACAACTGGCCCCTGCACTACAAGCTATCTACCAGAAATCTCTTGACTCCTGCACTCTCCCTGCTGACTGGCTGGAAGCAAACATTTCCTGCGTCTTTAAGAAAGGGGATCGACACCTCCCTGAGAACTACAGACCAATATCCCTGACCTCTGTCCCTTGCAAACTCTTAGAACACATTATCTGCCGCCACATCTTGTCGCACCTGGAATCAAACCACATCCTTACCAACCTTAACCACGGCTTTCGTTCAGGCTTTTCCTGCGAAACCCAACTCCTGACAACCACCCATGATTTCCTAAAATCATTTGACAAAAAACAACAAGTCGACGTTGCAATTTTAGACTTCTCTAAGGCGTTTGACACCGTCCCCCATGACCGCCTCCTCCACAAACTTGCCCACTATGGTATAACCGGCCCCCTTCACTCCTGGCTCACCTCCTTCCTGACCCAGAGGTCCATGAGAGTGGTGCTCGAAGGAACCTCCTCCGAGACTACCTCAGTGGACTCTGGTGTCCCCCAAGGCACCGTACTCGGCCCCCTCCTTTTCCTATGCCACATAAATGATCTCCCATCCCGCGTCAAGTCCCAGGTTCGCCTATTTGCCGATGATTGCCTGCTGTATAGAGAGATCAAGTCCTTCAAGGATCATCAATGCCTACAACAAGACCTGCAGCAGTTAGAGGCATGGGCGGACGACTGGGGCATGCGCTTCAACGCTACCAAGTGTTACATCCTTAGCATCAACCTTAAAACTAACTTCTTCTACCAACTAAATAATGTAATCCTAAACCAAGTCCAACAAAATCCTTACCTAGGAATTATAATCTCTAACGACCTGAAGTGGGGGCCCCACATTTCCTCTATTACCAAGAAAGCCAACTCCACCTTAGGCTTCTTAAGGAGGAACCTCCGTCGCTGCCCCACCAACTGCAAGAACCAAGCCTACATCTCCCTGGTCCGCCCCCTCCTGGAGTATGGCGCCGTTGTCTGGGACCCGTACCTGAAGAAAGACATCGACAGCATGGAGAAGATCCAGCGCATCGCAGCACGCTTCATCACTGGCGACTTCAGGTCCAATGCCCCGGGCAGCGTTGCTGGACTCCTGGAGCGGACGGGCCTCCAATCTCTCCAAAGCCGCCGCCTCCAACTACGACTCGGACTGTTTTATAGGGTGGTTGAGGGGCTGGTGCCGGCACTGCCTCCCCATCAGTTTCTCACCCAACAACGACCAGGACGACGCATCAAACCAGTGCAAAGCAGTAACTTCACCACCACCAACATAGTAAACACTTATGCCAGGAACAACTCAAGGCCATATGTTGTACCTCACTGCTCCTCAGACCAACTCAAAAACTCATTCTTTGTGCGTACAGTTAGTGACTGGAACAACCTAGATGATAGTATAGTGTACGCCACATCCACAGAAACTTTTAAAAGTAGACTAGCGGCCAGCCTCCACCAGTGAGCCGCTGCGCAACCCCCAACCCGCTGCAATTTATGCCAGTCACCTGGATGTGTAGCAGCGTAATACTACAGATACAGATACAGAAGCGACTGGGTCCATGGGGTAGGCCACTCCCCACTCTGCCAGATCTTGTTACAGAGAATTGTGAGGGCGTCAATCATCGCTTCTCCTCCTGCTTGAAGCAGTTTCGCGGGAATGTTGTCCACTCCCGCTGACTTCCCTTCCTTCAGAGATTGCACTGCAGCCTCAACTTCTTCTGGTAGAATTGGGAGGATTTCTTCTTCTTGTCTGTTCTCGGGACATGCTAGAACTGATGGGTCTCCGTTTGGTGTGTGGTTATAAAGGTCAGAGCAGTACTCTTTCCATCGGTCCAAGACTTCTTGTTCTTCTGTAAGGCATATGCCAGACTTGCTTTGGATCGTGAAGACCTTGGGCTGTTTAACACTTGTCAGCCGATTCCCAATCTGGTAGGCCTTCCTGCTGTTGTTCTTGTTCTGACTGTTATCTATTTCCTGGCATTGATCTTCTATCCAGTTCTCCGTTGCTGTGCTCATGCCTTTTCGGATGTTATTGTTGATTTTTCGGTAGGCATCAGCTCCCTGTGAGGTGTTCTTTTCCTTTTTCATCTCTCTTCGTTTATCACACAGATCCAAGAGTTCAGGTGTGATCCACGGCTTTTTCTTTGGCCGGTGCTTGCCAAGGATCTCAGTAGCGGCATCTGTCACAGCTGAGTTGAAGGTGGTGGTCATGGTGTTGACATCTACTTCACCAGCTCTCAAAATGAGGAGTGGTGCAAATTTCCCTCCAATTGTGGCCTGAAATATTTCTGCCACCTCCGGGTCTTGCAGTTTGTCTAGGTCGAACTTCAGTCTAGTGCACTTTGCTGTGTTTACTTTCTTCAAGTGGATCCGGAAAGACATCATCACGAGATCGTGGTCACTTCCGATATCTGCTACTGGAAAAATGCTTATCCTGCCAATGTTGATGCTTGATCTGAAGCGTTTCTTGACCATGATGTAGTCGATCTGGTTGTGACGCTCCCCGCCGGGACTGTGCCATTTCCTTTTTTCGTTGACCAAGCGTGTTTGCCAGTATCAGATTGTTGTATCTGGCAAACTCCAAGAGTCTCAGACCCCTGTCATTTGTCTCGTTGTTGCAGTGGGGTCCACATGTGTCTCCCCAGTTGTGGTGCGCATCTTGGCCAACCACGGCATTCCAGTCTCCTTGCACTATGACTATGTTCTTCTTCGGCACTTGGTCAAGGACAGTCTGTAGATTTTCATAGAAATCCTCCACTTCGCTGTCGTCAAAGTCTGATGTTGGGGCATAGGCCTGGATGATGGTGGTGTTGAAAGGGGCTGCTCTCAGACGGATGGTAATGAGACTACTGGAGACTGGGCAGCAACCCATGACAGTGGCTAGAATGTTCTTGTGGACCAATAATCCAACGCCGTGTTCGTGCATGTCATCTCTGCCTCTAAGATAAAGCTTGTGGCCTTTGTCGGTCTTTGTTTCAACTAGGTCTATCCAGCGCAGTTCGCTGATACCTAAAACGTTCCATCGATAGTGGTCCAGCTCGTGGGCCAGTTCTTTTAATTTTCCTTCCGCAGTTATGGTCCTGACATTCCAGGTTCCTATGACGATGTTGTTTCTGTTGCGGATCTTGCAAAGTTGTCCATCAGTTGCACACTTATCACGTCCGTCCTGGTGGCCAACGGAAGGCGCGGTCCTTGGTGACCCGGGCGACGACCGATCCGGTATGGAGTAAATGGTTCTATTCATCATGCAATGTGTCTTGTGAAAGAGAGACCTGGCAGGACCCAATCCTCTCCTGGCTGTTGGCCACAGCCGACATCCACGAATACAGTGTGGCTCGCCTTGGCCCCGAGCATGTGGTCGTTGAACCTGTAGTAACATGAGGTTCCTCCGTCCTGGTCGGTGACTTCTGTGTAGAAGACTTTCGCCCAGTGATGCCGTGCTGTTTTATGCGCTATGAGCAGATATTTTGTCTGATATGTGCGCTTTACAAATAAAATTATTATTATTATTATTATTATTATTATTATTATTATTATTATTATTATTATTATTATTATTATTATTATTATTATTATTATTATTATTATGATCACCCCTGTTAGTCGCCTCTTACGACACGCTGGGAAACGTTGGGTCTATTCTATTCAAGAATTGACCACAAACTCCTCACCATTGTGAACAATTGTACGAACAACTCCGCTCCCCAATATCTCAAAGAACTCGTCTCCCCTCACGAACCCCAACGTTGTCTTCGTTCTTCCTCACAACAACGGTTAAGACTTCCAAGCGTGAAGTCTGGCAACACCAACAAGAAAACATTTGGCTATCGGGCCTTCTCCAATACAGCTCCAATGCTATGGAATGGTATTCTTATGACCTTGAAAGAATCCAGCTCTGTGGCGGTTTTTAAGAGAGCCTTGAAAACGCTCTTTTTCACATCCACCAAATAAACGTTTAAGAAATCAGCTGTATATAGTTTTTGTCTGATGGCCACATCTTAATCTCTTGTTTCCTCTCCACAAGCGCAATGAGCACGAACCTTGTAATCGTGGATACCTGCGCTATACAAGTCTACATCATCATCATCATCATCATCATCATCATCAGTGCCCGAACCCACAGGGCGGAAGTATTCCTCAAACTCCTAAAAGAGAACATTTCAAATTTTAGTACTGATAGGTGAACAAATAAACAAACAATGTCTGATTTTCAACTACACACAAACTACCATGTGGGTCATTTAAGACCCAGACATTTTACAGAGAAAGAAAAGCGAATATTCCTGTAAGGACGATGTGGGTCGTTTAGGACCCATACATCTCAAAGACCGATTCTTCTGGCATGTTTGCGTTTTGATGACAATTGGTAAACATGGGAGGAGTTGAACTCCAACTTGAGCAAGTACTACATTCCCGGTCCTTTGTTGACTGTTCTTCTTCCTCTTGGATTGAGCAGCCACAATCAGCACGTTCATTTACTGCTATTGGCTGTTATTAGGGGGTTGCCTTGTTTTCCGTGATGGCGTAAAAGAAAAGAAGAAACATATTGTTTACAAGATAATCTAGGCCTACTTGATATAGGCGCAACTATTTGTGGAGCTGCTGGACTTAGCAAATGTATTCCAGCCACAGCAAGTGGAGGCCTGAGTACCAACCCTAGCAGAGCATAATGTTGTACCAAGCCCACACATTGCTGCACCAGCACATTTGACAAGGCAAATAAATATAAAAAATTTATATATATATATATATATATATATATATATATATATATATATATATATATATATATATATATATATATATATATATATATATATATATATATATATATATATATATATATATATATATATATAATTTTATAATGATAATAATTTAGTACTAGTACCAGTTGGGGTTAAATAAGGAAGGAGAGAGGGGTGGGAGTGAGGAGTAAGAGCAGAGGAGTAGTTGTGTTTGGTTAAGTAGCGATTGATAGAAGGTTGCTGTCAGATAAGTCAAGGGCGATGGCTTCCTCGAGGGAGTGGGAGTTCCAGTCCTTGATGGTGAGGGGGAATAAGCAGAACTTCCTATAGTCTGTCCTGCACTGTAGTCTGTCCTGCACTGTAGTCTGTCCTGCACTGTAGTCTGTCCTGCACTGTAGTCTGTCCTGCACTGTAGTCTGTCCTGCACTGTAGTCTGTCCTGCACTGTAGTCGGTACTGCAGGTCATGACCTGGGCACTAGTCTTTATCCTGCACATGGATGTTGAACTCAGCGTACACGATGGTGTGGTCTGAGAGTCTAGGTACTGGCACGATACACGGGATATGTTCTGGGGTGTTGGTTAACAACAAGTCGAGCGTGTTGTAGGGAACATCACCATCTGCTCAAAGGCTTCGGAAGCCATAATCGTTGATGACGTACACTATTGTTGGAGATCAAGAAATGGCGACGTACCAAACTGTATTACAAAGTGTGTATAAAAATTGTGGGTCTTAAACGAACCACATCGACGTTTGTGTGTAGTCCAAAGGCTAACCCGGCGAAGGTTAAAGGACAAGGTCACAGGGTCAACAAATGTTAGTCAAAAAATGACAATTTTTCACCAAAATTTCTCTTTTATGTCTGTTATTATTATTATTGAAATTGTGGCTCTTTTGATGCATGCTAAATATTAAGGACATTAGTTTTTGGCATAATAAACTTTTCCTGTAGTTTATTTAATCGTACATGAGTGCAAGCAGGCAGAAGGAGGCAATAAAAAAGGGAGACAGAAAAAGAGATGGGAGGACAAGATTCGAGATTATACAGGCTTGACACTGTGCGAAACCATGAGGGTTGCTTAGGACAGAGAAAAATGGAGTACTCATGTTAAACGACCATTTGTGGTGCCCCACTGACTTTAGAGTTACGGGATAGGATGGGATAGGATATGAGTGTATTTCGAGCCGGAGGTCAATGTCATCTCAAGGTCAAGATCATTCAAAGATCAAAGTTGGTATTACTTAACATTTTAATGCCACCGCTTCATTTAGTTTTTTTGTGGTCACTCATTTTCGTGTTAGACATTGCAAGTTCCACGTGGAGTATGTGAGCCATAATTATTAGCTTTGCCCTTCTAGCATCACATTTAAATTTGGCCTGCATGAACTTTAGATAATTATGAATCCCGAATAAAGTTTGTAGCTCAACATGCCTGTATTATTGTCAGACTGCTGATTGAAATAACTTGATTGTGACGTTTCTGTGTCAGGTGAACCTGATGGTAACGTCTCACGTCGTGCCATGCTGAATGACTTTGGTATGATCCAACACACTGTGTTAGAGTCACCAAATCACAACACTGTCCACGTGATTTACAGTCATAGAGGAAGAGACATTGTACACAGACAGCTGACAGGAGAACTTCAAACACGCATGGGATTGCAGGTGGTGACATCACAGACACAGGCCACATCCTCAACAACAACAGCAAACAGCGTCCTCATTGTTGTCCTCGATAGGAACTGTTTGGATGTGGCAATGCATATTATGTTACGTAATGTAGTGGAGGCGTCAGGTCACCCAGACAGCCATACACTTTTCATACAGACTACAGATCATCTTCCTGACTGGATCAACTCCAAGCTTCCTGACAGTAACGTAATGATGTTTTCTGGCAAAAAGCATGGCGAACCAGCGTTCTGGGATACTCTGTCTGGTTTTATAGGCCGAAAACGAACAGGCGATCATGAAATTCTGGACAAGCTACGGATGCACGAATCCTCGAAAGTGGCACAAGAAACAGACCAGAGAGAAAAAGAGTCCCAGCCAGCAAGCTGCTGTTCCTGCTGCACTGATGACTCACAAGCTTCATCTGAAGACAGTTCAGACAGTGGCTCTGAACCAAGTGGTGACGATGGTAGGTCACTACCAACACCTGACATTTACCTCGGTTATGCTCCAGATACCGACAACATTCCTTCCCCATCAGTGTGCTACAGCTGGCAGTACAGCAAAGTGATTGACAGCAGTGGAGGCATCATCCAGAAACCTGGCTCTGGCATCCAGCTGAATGTGCCCACCAATGCAGTGAAGAAAGAGGAGTCCATCAGGATCCACACCGCCGTCTGCGCCGATGTCATGCACATCCGCCAGAAGTTAAAGCCTTGGTTGTCGGACAACGACGAAATCGTCACTCCGCTGGTAGAATACTGGGCAGATAACTACACGTTTCAAAGTCAGGTGATCATAACTCTTCCCCACTTGCTACCAGCAGACTACCAACATGAGGATGTCCGTGTGTATCACGTCCCAAACCACAACGACAAAGAAGATGTTACGGTGTTGAAGTTTAAACATCTACAACATCAAGACTCTCTTGAAAACAAAACGCTCCCTGTTGACTCTGCCACCACTGGCGTTTCCGAAGAACAGTACTTCACGATCAACGGTCAGGAGATCTCCATATACACGACTGCTTTCTGCGCTTTTGTGTGCAGTTACTGCAACAAAAAGGTGAAGAAAAAACCAAAACGACCCGTTCTCTACGCCATGGGGTCCGGGTCTCTAAAGACCAACAGCGATAACACACAGCAGGTGGATGTGAAGGTTCACGTATGGGACAAGAGGATAAAGGATAAGGACTTCAGGCTGGTGAGTCACAATATTTGTAAAAAGGACGTCAGGGGTGCAGCTTTTTACTCATTTGATTCACTTTTTAATTTATTTATAATCTACTAGTTGGCAAACCCGTCTCTGTCTGTCGGGCAATCTGTCAGTCTGCATCTGTCTCTTTCTGTCCCTCCCTCCCCCCCCCTCTCTCTCTCTCTCTCTCTCTCTCTCTTCCTCTCTCTCTGGGCAGTCGCAGAAGAATAAACTACTTCTCTTGGCCTGCTGTTATTTTTTCCCCAACGGTTTTCTGACTATTTCCGATTCGAACCCGTGGCAAGAAGATGAGCGAAAAGGCAACTCTGTTTTTCACATGTACAGAAACAGAACTTATGTTCATAGCAAATTCGATGATGATCAGACCACACATAGCACAGGCGCGCACGCACTCTTTGATTTTAACTATATATAACTATAACTATAACTATAACTATAACTAGCGACTTGTGTTGAAGTGTCGTGGCACTAGTAGCCGGCAACCCTGCTTACTACCATTCACACATCACCGGCTTGCAGGGCAAATATTTTTTATTTCCCTCTTGTGATGGATAAAATGAAAATAACAGCTCGAGTTGGGCCGTGTTCTCAAGGTTGGTGTCCGAGAGACGGGAGTCAAATACTCCGCACTGCTACATATATAATTCATCCTTTTTACTCTGCTGATACTCTAACCCCTGCTAAACATGTTAGTTCATTCATATTCGTACTTTCTCAAAGGCCAAGGCCATTGTGCTTCACAATATTCTGAACACATTTTGGACTGTATCTAAAAATTGGCTGATTGATTTTTTAAATTGTTTGCTTGTAGATAGTTCAGGTAGTTGTTGTTTATAATTCTTTTCATTTTGCTTCCTTAGAATAAAGCAACACCGCCAAAGCTATGCGTATGAGTGTCTGGAAATATTTGGAATGGACTGCCATCTTCTTTAAAGTTTATCATTAATTACTAATATCAACAAGACTATTAACTGATCCTTCTTGTATAAGTAAAAACGCACCTTTAATCTTCCATTTTTCCAGGAACATTTCATTTCAGAAGGCACGTGCATACAGGTAGGCCTCATGAAAGACTTCATCAACACAAGACTACTATTTGCGCTTCGACGCAGTGAGTCTGGCAGGGAACTGAGACACTGTTTGGACACTGAAGGAAACCCACTTATCCCTATTGAAAAGGTATGAAGTCACCAATATAATAGTCGAATTTGGTTTTGGATACATGTACAGAGCTTTCTCTCTCTGTCTCTCTCTCTCTCTCTATCTTTCACACACACACACACACACACACACTCTCTCTCTCTCTCTCTCTATCTATCTTTCACACAACACACACACACACAATTCCCCCCCCCCCCCCCCCATTTTTAATCAATTTGTATAACACGTGTTTGTCTAAAATGTCCGAAAAGCTTATTTTAAATAATAAATCAAAATTAAACAATTTTAAAATTTAAAAAGATATATGTAGGCCAAAACAAATTTCATCGCTATCAATTATTTCTCCGCTTACAGTACCTGGAAGTTAATAGTCTTTCACGCACTCATATATTTAAAGCAAACAGGTATCAGGGGCGCAATATTTTTTTCTCCACATCACGACTTCAGGCCTAAACTGTACAGAGTTGTTACCTCCCTTTCGTGCTCTTCAGTGTCTTCACACGCCAAAGTTTGCTAAAACAAGCTTAGCTAATAGTTTTTGTGTTTAATGTGTTTGGACATTTGTATCAGTGTATGTGTACAAATATTCTGTACATCTGTATAATTATATATACTCACTGAACCCGAGTCGAGGCAAGCTTATGCTGAAACCCACCCTGCTCCAAGCTAGTTGGTGCGACATTTTCTGATTTTGCCTACCCTACCACCTTCGTGGCTTCAGTAAGCTTTGTATATATGCACTGTGAATCGCTGTGTTATTAGTATAGTGAATTGCGTTTGTTTTTTTCTTATTTTTCATATGAAGAAGATTAGTTCACTGAATGAGCCTACATCTATAAGCTTACTGCCACATATAATGTAAAATAGCTAGCCCAAAGTCGAAGGTGCACATTCATATAATCATAATACTAAGTTAATTATAATAATATTAGTAGGTTTAGGCTAACGTAAAGTACTATTATTCATAATATATAGTATTAATTTAATATTATTTGTTTTGTCACTTTCAGTACTGTAATAGTGTAAGTACTAAAGAAAAGTAGTACTAGTAGGCCTATTCAATACTAACAGGGTATTGGCTTATAATAATGGTTTATTTGTGCACAAAATTATCACTGGATATGTACCAAAAATCACATGCTCAAAACTCATTTTGAGAACTTCAACTCCAACGCCAACTCTTGAGATTGAACACTCCTCTTCCTCGGCTTGATCTGTTTAAGTCTACTTTAATTTATTAAGGTAGCGGTCTCTGGAACTCTCTTCCAAACTTCCTGAAACAAACTACCAACATCAATACTTTCTACAGCAAATAATGCTTCCCATCTTATGAAGTCATTGCACATGAAAGAAAATAATATAAAAACAAATTCTACCTACAAGCTCACTTATGTTCTTTGCTACTGATGATTTTATGCAATGTATATTGATTCGTTTAATTGATTTTGGAAAATAATGCATATGTGCTATTAATGTGTAGACTGTCCTCTAAGTTTTGTTGCTTACAAAGATCTTTAGAAGCTATAAAATGTTAAATATAAATATAACATTGATGTGCAATCCCACCCCCATTCTTTGCAATGCTTGCCATGTACATATCTCTCTATCTGTTTATCTGTAAACACGTAATCGATTTAATGTTGTTTTGTAGTTTCAGTAGACTAGTCCTTCTTTAGGGCGAGGGCCAGATGTAAAAAAGCAGACCACTGCTTATTCTACTACCTTCGCTAATTAAAGAATTAGCTTATCTTCTCTTTCTCTGTATCTCTCTGTCTGTGTCTCTCTCGCTCTCTCTTTCCCTCTCTCTCACTTTCTCTCTAATCTTATCTTATCTCATCTATCTATCTGTCTATCTACCTACCTACCTACTTACTTATCAATCTATCTCTGGGTGTATTTTTAGCGATTATTTTTAGTGTTTATACGTTGCACAGGTTGCTGATCCATAAACTTTTTCAGTCTTTTGATCTCTCGCCCATCCTTGGATGTGAGCGGTGCCTGGTTAAAGGAATGCTACCTCCCTTGTCACACCAATGGGTCCTAGAACGATCGCAAGACAATCTTCTTACCAGTGTGAAGGTGACCGTGGATATAACCCATATGCCAACTGGGGCCGCCCTACAACACAGTCAAAACGTAACATCACTGCTTCTAGACGTAAGTCAAAGTTTAAAAAGTGCTGAACAACAAAATGTAGTTTACACTTTGAATATTTCCAAACAAGGTCTGCATACCGAAATATCTCCACGCAAACTAAACGTAGTAAGACTGTTGGTTCCAGAAATGACAGGGAATGAAATGAACGCACGTGAAAACATGGGGACAATCAGCAACTTGCAAAACGTTTGAAAGTTTAAAAAAATCCTCTTACACATTGAGGGAGAGAGGTGCGCGAGCACTGCATACACACACACACGCGTACGCCCACACACATACACACACAAATGTGCAAATCATTAGAACTGGGCTTATTTAAGAATGCATTAATGGGAAAAAGTTTTTTTTTTTTTTTTTTTTTTTTTTTTAGGGGACGAAACAGGTTGACTTTATTTTAAAATGTGCCTGTTAAAAATGTGGCTGGATTGTCTCCGTCCCGGATAGAGCACTCTCTTGTACTTAAAACGCTCTCATGCACTACAACTGCACTCCCGTGTACTTTAAAAAAGTGGGGTCCTGGAAAAAAAGTGGGGTTCTAGCAAATGAACCCATTTGTGGCTAAGAAAGGCAAGGTCTGGGACCCATTTGTACGTTTATACAAGTGCACACACACACACACACACACACACACATATGCGTGTGCGCGGTGACGAATGGGGTAATTTTAATCGGGTAGCACATTTTTGAAGAAAAAAGTGCTAGGGTAAGGGCTAGTTGCCGCGCTGCCTTAACCCTACCCGTTTTCGAAAAAGTTGACCTAGTTCGTGTCCTATAGGGGAGGAACTAGGTCAACTTTTGCGAAAACGGGTGGGGTAAGGTATTTTCTAAAACGGGTAGGGTAAGGTCTTTTCGAAAACGGGTAGGGTAGGGTTAGGGCTAGATGCAGCGCTGCAACTAGCCCTGACCCTACCCCTTTTCGAAAAAGGCCTTACCCTACCCTACCCGTTTTCGAAAAAGTTGACCTAGTTCGTCTCCTATAGGGGACGAAGTAGGTCAACTTTTCGAAAACGGGTGCCCTTACCCTACCCGTCTTGGAAAAAGTTGACCTAGTTCGTCTCCTATAGGGGACGAAGTAGGTCAACTTTTTCGAAAACGGGTGCCCTTACCCTACCCGTTTTCGAAAAAAGTTGACCTAGTTCGTCTCCTATAGGGGACGAAGTACGTCAACTTTTTCGAAAACGGGTGCCCTTAACCTACCCATCTTGGAAAAGTTTACCTACATCGTCTCATATAGGGGACGAAATAGGTCGAAATTTCTTCAAAATTTCTTCGGCGGAAATGGACTGCATTTTCTCCGTCCCGACTAGTGCACTCCTGTGTACTTAAAACACTCCCAAGCACTACAACTGCACTCCCATGCACTAAAAGAGCACTCCCGTGTACTTAGAAACAAATGGGGAACGGCAGACAAATGGGGAACGAGCAAATTACCCCATTTGTCACTAAGAACGTCAAATTCCGTTTCTCATTTGTGGCGTTATACAACTACACACACACACAGCCACACATTTTGACAATTTATTCAAAAAGTACAATAAATAATAAATAACAATATAAGGCATCGTCTTCTGATAATGCTGACATGCGCCCACACGCACGAACCTCCCCCACTCCCATATGTCCACTCCTTCACACGCACACACACACACACACACACACACACACACACACACACTCACACTCACACAATTGTAGATTATAGTCACACGACACCGGAGCGTATAGGCCACTACTGGTCACATTATTCTGACACCAGCGAACCAGTTGATGGTAAGGGGAAAATAATATGGTCACACGCTGGCCAATCCGGGATTCGAACCAGGGACCTTTCGATTACTAGTAAACCGCTCTACCAATTGAGCTACCCGGCCCCTCAACACTCACACACACTGTGACTTTAAATACTAGCTTCAAGCTTACTCCCTTTGTGGGTTGCTCTTCACATTTTATTTAATTTGAATTGCCGTTAATTTAATCTGATCGTAACTTCATTCATTATACTTCTTGTATGTTGCAGCTGGTAAGAGAAACAAGAGAAACATCAGCACAAACAGACCCGAACACAGAAGTCTGTGCTGTAGAACGAAGACAAGGCAACCATGATATGCCTAGATATGCAGTTAAAGACGTCACTAAGACTAATGGTGGGGGTACGTCAAGTGAAAGCTTTCCAAATAGTTCTGCAGCTGAATTCCAACCGTCACAAGACGAAAACACTAGTGTGAAGACAATTGCTGACGGTGAAGCTTCTGGGTCAGAAGATCCACGGTCAGCACATGGTCAGTTACATCATGACCCGTCCACGGAGAATCGCTTGATGACGGTGCAGAATCAGAATGGAAACTCGTCGCCAGCTTTGCCGTTGGAAAACTCTTCATATAAGCAGCGGCCTCAGTTCCAACCTGCTTATCCAAGAGTACATTCAGCACGTCTCCCTCGGGTTGACTGGTCTGCTCAGTCTGTACCTCCGGTGTACTACAAGTGCAAGATTTCTGTTTGCGCTTCTACCAACAACAATACGCACATTGAGCGACCCGAGATGCAAAACATGCAAGTTGGGAACACTAACACGATTGCAGAGGCGTCGGAACCTACAGCTCAGCAAGAATTGGAAGCGCCAGGTCCTCGAGACAATCATGTCAGCGAGCTGGATGGAGCAGCACAACAAACTGAAGCCATGGCCAATCTACCAACAGGCAGTCCTGACACTGAAGCCATGGCCAATCTATCAACAGGCAGTCCTGTCACTGAAGCCATGGCCAATCTACCAACAAGCAGTCCTGTCACTGAAGCCATGGCCAATCTATCAACAGGCAGTCCTGTCACTGAAGCCATGGCCAATCTACCAACAGGCAGTCCTGAAACTGAGCCAGCCATGGAAGGAGCTGTAGCTATGGCACATTCTCAATCTGCCTCAAACGAACGCACAGCCCAGGACGGAACGTCACAAACTGTGGTTGAAACACTGCTTGCCAAGCAGCCACAGCAGGCTGAAGACCATGGCTTTTACAGGTCGAGGGAAGTGTAACCTGTGATACACATTTTCCTTATGCGATTAGTATTCTTCGAATTTTCATTCATAAAGACGGTTATAAATGTTTTATTTCCAAAACCAGTATCTTGATCTTTCCTCTTCCAATTCCTATCCTATCCTATCCCGTAACTCGAAGGTCGTTGAGGCACCACAGATGATCGTTTAACCAGCGTACTCCATCTTTCTCTGTCCTCAGCAACCTCCATGGCTTCGCTCAGTGTCAAGCCAGTCCATTCTCGAATGTTGTCCTCTCATCTCGTTTTTTGTCTTTGTCTTCCTCTGCCTCCTTGCACTGTGTCTTGCTGGATGGTCTGTGCAAGGCCTGATGCACTGGTGACGTGGCCATACCATCGGAGTTTCCGTTTCTTCACCACTGTCAGCATGTTATCATGTTGTCCAATGGCTCGTGTAATGGGTCTGTCGGACTTCGTCGTTGGTGATTTGCTGAGTATAGGAAATGCCCAGAATTCTTCTGTAACACCTCATCTCCATGCTTTGTATTCTTCGTTGTATATCTGCTGTGAGGGTCCATGTTTCGCAAGCGTATAGGAAGATGGAGTTGACAAGGGAGCACAGCAGTTTCACCTTGGAATGTAGACTGATGGTCCTGTCTTTCCAAATGGGCTTCAACCTTGTCAGGGCAACAGTTTTTCACGAGCGAAGTTCGTATCCGCGAGTGCGGTGTATGTTCACTATGCAGTGTGCATAGTTTTGACCGTGTTTTTTACTGTAAGGAACACGTTCGGTCGAGTTGCACGTGTGTTTCTAGAGTGAGGACTTCTATCTATCTATCTTCTATTTTATCCCATAACTAGGAGGTCGTTGGGGCACCACAGATGATCGTTTTACCAGCGTACTCCATCTTTTCCTGTCCTTAGCAACCCTGATTGTTTCGCTCAGTGTCAAACCAGTCCATTCTCGAATGTTGTCCTACCACCTCTTTTTCGGTCTCCCTCTTCTTCTACCTCCTTGCACTGTGCCTTGCAGGATGGTCTTTGCAAAACCTGATGATCTGGTGACGTGGCCGTACCATCGGAGGTTACGTTTTTTCACCACACTAAGCAGGTCTTGTGTTGTCCAATGGCTTGTGTGATGGTCTGTCGGACTTCGTCGTTGGTGATGTGCTGGGTATAGGAGATGCCCAGAAGTCTTCTGCAGCACCTCATCTCCACGCTTTGTATTCTTCGCTGGAGATCTGCTGTGAGGGTCCATGTTTCGCAAGCATATAGGAAGATGGAGATGACAAGTGAGCGCAGTAGCCTTACTTTGGAATGTAGACTGGTGGTCCTGTCTTTCCAAATTGGCTTCAACCTCGCCAGGGCAGCAGGTGTTTGTGCGAGCCTGAAGAGGACTTTCTGTGGGACCCATTGTCTGATACAATGGCTCCTAAATATTTGAAGCTATGCACTGTGTTGAGGGATTGGCCTTGGACTTTGATGTCCGTGTTGATGCCTTTGGTGTTGTTGGTCATCATTTTGGTCTTCTCTGCACTTATTTGCATTCCATAGGCTCTGAAGGTGGTGTCAAGCCTATGTACCTGTTGTTTCCAAGTTTTGTTCCTCTCCAGCCAATCCATCAATGTCATCCGCAAAACGGAGATTGGAGATTGCTCTTCCCCATATGCTGACTGTGCCTTCGTGGTCTGCAAGAGCATCTGACATGATGCGCTCTAGGAAGATGTTGGAGAGAGTAGGCATCCCTGACGCACACCAATTGTTGTTCTGAACCAGTTTCCGATGGCGCTGTTGTGGAGGACTGCACTGGTGGCCTTGTCATACAGGCTTTTGATGACTTCAATAATTTTAGGGCTGATGTTGTACACTCTCATGATTGCCCACAGAGCTGCATGCCAGACTCGGTCAAACGCCTTTTTGAAGTCTATGAACACATGATATAGATGTGGTTGGTGCTGTAGGTATTTCTCGCAAATTATTCTGAGGTTGAAAATCTGTTCAGTAGTACTTCGCGCCCTGCCCTGAATCCTGCTTGCTCTTCAGTTATGATTTGTTCAGCTTGGGGTTTCAACCTGTAGTGCGGACTTAGTAGGCCTAATATAATATGCTGTGAGCATTACGCTTGGGCGTGTATTCTGTAAGTAAATGTTTGATTGGATTGTGAAAAGAATTTCTAGTTTATGAACATATAATAGAGTAGAATGAGTTGGGGGTTAGATGCCAGCCAGCGTTCAAAGGGTGTTGACAGAGAGCATAGACCTTAGTGAAGACTCTATTTTTTTTAATTTGGGTGACAATGTGTGTGGTTGCTGGGTTGCGACTCTATCGTGAAAGATGTTGCTGCAGTTGTTTCCTCTCTGGCCTCACGAGTTGGGTGGTAGGTTGAGAACCATTCTTTGACGCTGTTGGTTGTGCGTTTGTGGGTGAATGTATTTTCAGTTTCTTTAGTTTATTTTGATAGGTGCTTTGTTAAATCGCAGAACTTTGGGTTGGGGGAGGGGAGGGCGTGGGTATCATTTTCATAAATATGTATGAATGGCCGTGCAGCAAGCGTGAGTGTCATTACCAATAAGTATGTTATTTTTGTACAGTAATTTAGTTGTATTAAGAGCAAATTGAAAGTGAAAACCGTTGAGTTTCTTCCAGCTTCAGTTTAAATTATATATGGTAGCTGAGATAGGCTAGTGTTGTTTCAGAACTCCTTTACATTACTGAGACGCTGGCTTGCTCCGCCAATTTTCTGGGCTGGGTTTTCCATACTGAGCGAAGAAGTTTGGAAGTGGTTTGACCTGGAGACTTTCATCTCTCCTGTTTCCCCCGTGGGGGCGCCGTTTTTTTTTTTGTATAAATAGTATCCCCACTTCTGCTTTAAATTCCCACTGTCGCTGTCTTTCTCCTTTCCTACTCTGTTCTATCAATCTATTATACTATCTTCTTCTTCGCTAGACCGGTCACCTACCTTTTTTTAAATTTAAAACTCTTCCCGAACAAAACTTCTAATTTGTATGGGAGGTCTGTTTGATCAGCTTGATAATATTGGACACTTTCTGCCAGGTGGTCACTGGGGCTTCCTATAATGTTATTATTTGGCAATGCAGGCATTTTATATGTATGCGTTTTGTGGATATTGTATAATGATGTTTTTATTCTATTTTGGTTTTGTAAACGGGGGTTCGATAAATTAGAGTATGGCCTCAGCGTCCCCTGCGTGGGACATCTTTGTTGTAAAGTAACTGGCTGGTGGAGTGCCTTCAGTGTTACCACTAGGATTAGGGAGGCACTGTGGTCTAATGGTAGTGCTTCGGCTTGCGGATCTGAAGGTCCCGGGTTCGAGCCCTGGCCGGGCCATTGTGTTGTGTCCTTGGGAAAGACACTTTACTCCTGTTTTCCTACTCCTTCGGATGAGAGTATAAACCGAGGTCTAGTCTGTGTCGCATACATTCCATCATAACGGACTTTAAAGATCCTGACGCTCATGTCCTAGACGGGTGAGTGCCGGTGACAAGAACACACCCAGCATGCACATAGGTCCTTCTCCCCCATCCCTGGCTGCCCAGGATTGTGCTCAGTCGCCCGGGCGTCGGACCATGCGCGCGCCCAAAGGCTGCGGGTGGGCGTCTCGGGCGGCTTGAGTTAGATCCTGTATCGGCCAGCGCCTTGAGCAGCTCTTGAGCTGGAAAAGCGCTATATAAGAACGATTAAATAAATAGGATTGTTTCGGCAGATCTTGTATGCGGATCAGGGGCGAGTCCTCTTTCGACGAAGTTGTGGTCTTAATTTTGTGGTCCTGATTTGGCTCTTTGCAGTCCGCTGGACCCTGTAAGCAATGAATAACTAACTTTCTCTCTCCTGTAGCCACATCATCGCTTACCTTGCCTGAGCCAGCCTACCATATTCCTTTTTGTGAGTGGTTAATTTCAGCAACAATTGAACTTTCAAGTCACTACTTGCAGCAAGAAATGGTGTTAACATTCTGGAGGAGACGATTCTTTGACTGATCAATGTAACGAGTTCGCCGCTTGCAATAATCATTCAGACCTTTTTGACTCAATTTAAAAAAATCAAATATATATTTATGTGCCAGAACTGAGAACATTTCATCAGAAAAATTCTTTGAGAAAACGTCTGGTGAAGATGACTAAAAATTAGCGAAGAAAAAATGGAATTGATATAGCGCAGAGGAATCATTGGATGTTTTTAATATCGTGCTGTAACAGATTGACCAAATATTGTTTCCCTTTTCCTAATGAAATATCGTTTGAGTTAATCTTTCTCTCATTCCCATAATTGTTAGTTTGAGTGTACATTAGTATAAATGAGTTTGGCATGTATGCGTGTGAGAGTTGTCTGTCATTGAGCATTAATAAATGTTTAAATGAAAAGTGTTTCCAGTGTGTGGTGTTAGTAGCACCTCATCTCCATGCTTTGTATTCTTCGTTGTAGGCCTGCTGTGGCCGTCCATGTTTTGCCAGAGTATAGGAAGATGGAGATGGCAAGGGGGCACAGCAACTTTACCTTACCTTAGGGAGCGCTGTCCTGTCAGTCGCACGAGCATAAATGTGGTAGTGACCGTGCTGACGAAGTGAGAGCTTTCGGGTGTAAAGAGCCTTTTTTGGCCGTAATTCGTGTGTTGTGGTATTCTGTTCACTCCTCGACGAATACGAATAAGCCCAAACAGTTTAACAGTATTCGATCTGTATGATGTTGATGGCCATGATTCCATCTTCACTGACTTCTCCCTGAGCCATTCCAGATCCACTCCCACAGACCTTCCAGGAGTTGAACCATCTCACACTCACAACTCCACCCCCTGCCCGCGCTAGCCCACAAGACAAATGGATGTACAGACCTCTTCGTGTGTTGAACGTCAACTTCCAGTCAGCCAGCGAAAAGAGGGCAAAAAAAAAATCCAAACCTTGGCAGGCACAGAGACATGGCTGGACCAATCAAAATCCTGCCAGAAAACTACAAGGACTTCCGAAGGGACAAAGGAGGAAGAGATGGAGAAGTTCTTATCGACCTAAACAGTTTTGAGGTGCCGGAGCATGACGTGGATGACTGCGAACAGCTCTGGTTGAAAGTGAAGCTGAAAGGTCGTCGCGCCCTCTACGTCAGTGCGTACCACAGACCCAGCGTCAGTGATGAGCTGAGTCTGAAGAGGTTTGACGTGTTGCTGCAAAGGGCATCGCAGCTGAAAATGCCTATCTACTAATAGGTGGAGATTTGAACGTTCCTGGCTGGGTTTGGCAGACTCCCACACTCAAACCCAGATCCTCATATGCCTGACTCCATACCGATTTCTTGAATATCATCAGCGACAGTGGACTTGAACAGATTGTCAGGAAACCCACAAGAGAAGACAACACCCTAGATCTGTTCCTTGCCACCCGTCCTTAATCAACAGTTCCAATCGGTCTTCGGGGATGGGCAGCAGTACACTGAATCAGAATTCTGCGAGAAGATAAGAATGACCACAGAGGCCTACCCAGAGATGGAGGATATCATTGTGACTGAGAGCTGTGTACAGGCACTATTAAAAAACCTTAACCCCTACAAGGCATGCGGCCCGGATGCAAACTTGTTTTTTCCAACCTAGTTCCAGTCATTCGCCCAAAAAGGCAATCACCGAAGTCGAACGAAGCTCTCCGATGTGTTACGAAATGATGCTTGCATGACTACGACTTGTTGACATTAAAAATGATCGCTGTTGCTTCTAATTCTGTTCGATTTACACAGATTAGCATTTCGCAACGGTATACTTTGTTATTATCGACCATATTTAATAGTTGCGTTCCTTGATTTGAAATTTGTTAGTTCTCAGCAGTAGGCTAATAATAGCAATCCCCATTTCCTGCCTAAAACCAAGTAGACACTGTTATAAAGTATACATAGGCTTAATCTAGCCTACATTATATATTATAAGTCAGTCTTCGCGCAGCGAAGAAGCTCACTAGCTGAATATAATTATTAGACCTGTATTGTTTGTTTTATACGTAAATAAATGTATAAACTATATCTATTCTAATTAATAATATTTAGGCCTATACTTTATAATATTTGAATCTTTAAATTTCCGGAGAAAGACGAGTAGGCTAAGGGAATTAAAAAAAAAAAATCGAGATCAGAGTTAAATTAATAGTTAGTTATTCATTGCTTACAGGGTCCAGCATACTGCAAAGAGCCGAATCAGGAGCACAAAATCAAGACAATTCGAGATCAGAGTTAAATTAATAGCTAATTAGTTATTCATTGCTTACAGGGTCCAGCGGACTGCAAAGAGCCGAATCAGGACCACAAAATCAAGACCATTACTTCGCTAGTAGTAGTAGTAGTAGTAGTAGTAGTAGTAGTAGTAGTATAGTTATTTAGTTAAATCTTTAATTTATTTATTTGTTTTGTTTGTTTATTATTATTATTATTATTATTATTATTATTATTATTATTATTATTATTATTATTATTATTTGTTTGTTATTATTATTATTATTATTATTATTATTATTATTATTATTATTATTATTATTATTATTATTATTCCTTTTTTTTTTTTTTTAAAGAAAAGAATAGTGTGCTGCTGTGCGTGCTCAATGGTGTAAATATAGTCAGTGACGTTTTGTTTGGTTTTGCTGAAGTTGGGTGTAATCCGAAATATTCAGATGGTGTTACTGGTTATTTTTTTCTTATAGATTTACCAAAGTTTTCAGATGATTTATGGAAATTTCCGCCTGCCACGCAACATTTTTTTAATACATGTTTCTCATTAAAATACATGTCATTGAAATACATATAACAAATTTACTGTATCAGTTAAAAAGAATAATATTAGTCAAATAAATAATTGCTTTGGTGCTTGCAATAAAAATGTCACTGTTTTTTGAGACCATTATAAACTTGCTTTGCCTTGTTGTGCTGAAGGGACATCAACGTATCCATAGCGCTTTGAAGTTTTGTCATGGTTTTATTGTTGATATAGATGTGAAATCGTTGTATGTGTGCATTATGTGTTATGTATTTACTTTTACTCTTTATTATTAATTGTATCAGTATATTAATCATCATAAAATAATAATACTAACTGCTTCAAAATGCGAATCTCGACTTGACTTAAAGCTTGAAGCTGTGCAGATCGAAATAGAATTAGATCTAGAAGCAACAGTGGCTATTTTGACGCACCGATGTTTCACCACAGGCTCTGAAGTCTTTTCTTTCGTCTTTGTAAACTCGTGGGCCTCCTACATACGTACGTAGTACAGTATGTAATTGAGGCCTACGAAAGACGAGACTTCCCAGCCTGTGGTTTCACGTAGTCCTGCCAGCATTCGTTCGTAAAACATCGGATAGCTTGGCTCGACTCGGAGAGCTTCGTTCGACTTCGGTAATTACCTTTTTCGGCGAATGACTGGAACTAGGTTGGAAAACACAAGTTCGCGGCCCGGATGGCATCAGAATAAAAATCCTGATGGAGTTGGCGCCAGAGCTTGCCCCTGCGCTGACGTTACTTTTCCAGTCCTCCCTGCCGACCGGCGTTGTTCCAGCAGACTGAAGAGCAGCCCACGTCACACCCATCTACAAGAAAGGAGAACAGTACAACCCTGCTAACTGCAGGCTAGTCTCCTTCACTAGCGTGGTGTGCAAGCTCCTGGAGCACGTTGTCGTCAGTGCAGTCAGCACTTTGAGGACACAACATCCTGACCGGCACGCAACACGGCTTTAGAAGGGGGAGATCCTGTGAAACCCAGCTCATTGAGTTTGTAGACAAAGAGTTGGCGGCCAACATGCAGAGCAGCAAGCAGACCGCCGTCCTAGTTATGGACTTTGCTAAGGCGTTTGACCGGGTCAAACACAGCTTGCTGCTACACATGTTTCAGCGATATTATGGCATCCAGAGCAGTACAAACGCATGGATCTCCAACTTCCTCAGTAACAGAATCCATGCAGTCGAGGTGGGAGGGATTCGCTCTTCATTCGTTGACCTCACGTCCGATGTCCCTCAAGGCTCCATGCGAGGTCCTTGTTTTTTTTCTTGTGTACATCAACGACTTGCCCGAGAAGTTGACATCGGCGGCGAAACTGTTTGCGGAAGACACGGCAGTCTACAGGATGATTTCCGATGGCCTAGACGTTGACCATGACTAGCTACAACAAGACCTTTATCACCTTGCCGAGTTTGAGAAGAGCTGGGAGTTTCATTCTGCCAAATGTCAGACCCTGTGAGGGTCCAGGAGTAGAAGCCCACTCCACTCCAGCATTTGCGCATTATAAATGGACATCATCATCCTTACTCATATGAATTCCATGGCCACACCCTAGAAGCTGTTCCATCTGTCAAATACGTTGGTATTACCATCCACAGATAGATGAACTGGGACGACCACATAAACAGCATTTGCAACAAAGCCAACCGGACCTTGGGATTCCACAGACGGAATTTGAAGATCAGCAAAATCAGTATCAAATTAAGAAACTACAACGCCTTCGTGCGACCATTGCTGAAATAACCTTCATCCGTCTGGGATCCTCACGCCAACCAAACATTGACACAATTGAAGTCACACAGCGTTGTGCAGCGCGCTTTGTCCTTGACCGCTTTCGCAATACTTCAAGCGTCAACAGCATGTTGGAACGGCTTGGCCCTCACTGGAAGAGCGACGCCGACTTTCCAGGCTCTTCGTGTTATTTAAGGTGCAGCATGACCAGACCCGCTGTCTCAACATCAAGGCAAACTATTCCGCTTCCCCCTCGGCAGCGAGGAGGCCACGGCCATTAATTCTCCCTGATCTCCATCAGAACCCAATACCGCAGTTCTTCCTTTCTCCCACGAACCGTCAACGTTTGGAACGGTCTGTTAAGAGGAGTAGCTGAGGCCACAACTCTTGAAACGTTTGCCAACTTGCCTTTTCTGTGTAAGGTTCTTGAGCGCATTGTTTTGACACAGCTTCTGCCTCATCTCGATGCACATAGCATGCTGGGGCCGTTTCAGTCAGCCTACCGAAAAGGCCACAGCACAGAGACCGCGTTACTGTGTGTGGTCAATGATGTGTTGCAGGCGGCGGATCATGGTAGGGTATTGATCTTGTCGCTACTTGACCTGTCCGCTGCGTTCGACACCACAGACTACGGAATTCTGAGCGCCAGTTTGGAAGAGCCCTTTAGCTGCACCGGGATGGTTTTAGCATGATTTCGTTCTCACCTCTCCTGCCGCACTCAGTCTGTTATTATGGCAACGTCAGGTCCGCACCCTCACCCTTGGAGTATGGAATGCCACAGGGCTCAATTCTTGATCCTGTCCTGTTCACAATGTACACTCAACCACTCAGTTATGTGATAAATGCTTTCCAACATCTTTATCATTTCTTTGCTAATGATTCTCAGTTGCATAATTATGCTCCTCCTTTAGGGGTTCTTTTGCTCTTGCCAGAACATGTCCGAGTCTGTGCATCAGTTCCGTGGCCAGTTGGATAAGTACGTACAAACTAAAAATGAATGACGAAAAGACTGAGCTCATCTTGACTGGTTCACAGAGTAGACTGCAGCAGGCACCATTTCATTCAATTTCTGTCTCAGGTCATCAAATTGAATTTTCGAAGTCTGTCCGGAATCTAGTTTGCCAATGGAGACGAAAATAAATAGTCTGTAAAAAGCTCTAAACGTCCATCTCCGAACTCTGGGCAAATACGCCAGTATCTTACTAAAGGTGCCAACAAGGTTGCTGTCTCTTTCATTCTTTCTGGATCTGATTACAGTAATTCTCTTTTGGCTGGCCTTGTAATAAACTTCCGGACTTCTGCTCGCCTCGTCCTTCGTCAACCTCATAACTCTAGTGCTACTTTCTCTCTGGCAACCTTACACTGGTAAAGGCTCGCATCGATTACAAAGTTGCTTCTCTTTGCTTTCACCGGAGGTTAAAGGTCATGGGTCAGTGTGCATTTTTTTTAAATTGTTAAATTGAATTGAATCCACTGTCTGCACACTGATAAAGTGATGTTTTTTATACTTAGACGTGATGTTGGTTATTATTTCATACGATGCTAACGTGCTTTATCTCATAATGTTGTACAGTATTGTTCAAATATTTGGCTTTTTTTTTTCGATGTGCATGTCATATTTGCATTTTTTGCTATGTTTGATTGTTTCATCTCATAATGTTTTACCACTTTGTTTAAATATTTATCCTTGTGTGTGTATGCGTGCGAGCAAGCTTTAAATTTGGTTTTGCGCTATAAAAATGCATTATTATTAATATTGTAAGCCACACGGTCAACCGTATCCCCACTTTCTGGAAATTTAGTGCTTTAAATTCCCACTGTCGCTGTCTTTCTCATTTGCTCTTTCTCATTCCTGCTCTGTTCTATCAATCTGCTACACTATCGTCTTCTTCGCTAGCCCAGTCTCCTACCTTTTTTCTTGTAAACTCTTCCGGGACAAGACTCCTTGTTTGTGTATGAGGTCTGTTGGATCAGCTTGGGAATATTGGACGCTTTCTGCCGGGTGGTCACTAGGGCTTCCTATGATGTTATTATTTAGCAATGTAGGCATTTTATATGTATGTGTTGTGTTGATAATTTATAATGATGTTTGTATTCTATTTTGTTTTTGTTAACGGGGATTCGATAAGTTGGGGTGAAGCCTCAGCCCTCCCCTGCGTGGGATGTCTTTATTGTAAAGTGACTGGCTGGTGGAGGGCATTCAGTTTTCCCAATAGGGTTGTTTCAGCAGATCTTTTATGCGGATTGAGGGTTGTCCGGTCCTGATTTGGCTGGGAAGAGTCCGCTGGACCTAAAGCAACAATTATGTAAATGTAAAATGTAACCCCCCAGGGTACGGCCGACGCGAGCGAGCGCAGCCCATTTTTGTTTCAAGATTCTCTATCAGGATATTTTGCCCCGAGCATGCGCGAGCTCGCGCCGTCCTGCCACCATCCCGAGGGGAAAAAACCCCGTGCGGCCGACAAGCTAATTATAAAAAAAAGTAATAAAATCTCATCTTGTCTTGTCTACGTCTGTTGAATGCATGTTTCTTGCGATCTTGTATATTTTCTCCGACTCCACGGTCAACTCCAAGCAACGACCAGGAATGGAGACCTCACGCACACCACAGTGTAAAGAATTTCGCTTCTTAGTCTCCCTCCTGGTCCATTACATTCCACAGACCGTGGAGCAGACAAAATCTACTCTGCCTTGCATCCTTTTATGTGTTTACTTGTCCGCTATGCCTTTTTGTTAATAATTCCTCAACAATAAAGGAAAACATTCACACGTTCTGTCACTCTCAGAAAAGTTAGAATGTTTACTACAATATCAAATTAGAGCTAGCACAGATAGAAACGGTATGAAAAACCACACAGACAGAATACTAGGGACGTAGACGTTAGACTAAACAAAAACTCTTGCGTTGACTTTCAAACGTTGAATTTACTTCTTTTTCTCAAAGTCATAAAACCAATTCCTTTGTCATATAAAAATAATACAATGTAGCAAATATAACAATTCTTTTACACTACACCACAATATTAATTACTTCCAGACAGCGGAAAAAAAATATATGTTCTAAACTTCTGGGAAATTTCACATTTCAGAATTATTTCTTTCCATTTACGTTTAGGGTTTTCTCAGTAAGAAGAGAAAATGAATTCCAATTTATAAATTACTAACATTTTATAACTAACTTCTTCAACAAAATAACTCAACAATTCTAACTTTCGAATACTAGTTACAAAATTTAGAATTCCGTAAGGTGAAATAATTTAATAAAAATTACTTTCGTTTTTATATTTCTTCTCAATTTCGATCTGATATTTTACTTGCATTTTCACTTTATTTTTAACGTGAGCAAAGGCCGGGCTATTATATCTTTGGTAAATTCTGCTTCGGTTTAGGATCTAAAGTCACAAACAAATAATAATAAGGCTTCTATAGTTTTTTAAAGGAAATAAGCTCACGGTGCTAACGGTTATCAAAACGATTCGAGACACACCAATTCTGTATGTATGTGTATGTGTATGATATAGTCCCCTCTCTTCCCGATAAGGATTTTCAGAGAGGTGCTCGGAAACCGTCCTTTTATTACGCGGATCCAAGCAAAATTAGCTGTTGGCCAATCAAATCTTGGCCAGCGGACCGAGTTGAGAGCGAGAGAGACCCGTATGTTGTTGTCCCTAGGACGTCTCAGCGGTGTAAAGTGAAAGAAGCGCCGCGAACGATCTACGATTTCTACTTAATAATAATAATAAAATAATAATAATAATAATAATAATAATAATAATAATAATAATAATAATAACAGGCAATTTATACAGCGCTTTCCAAAATCACAAAGCGCTTTACACAAACAAATGTAAACACAACATGCGTACAATGGTCAATAACACGCAACCACATACACATCCCAACATCAAAAATAACTAACAACACTCACTCATGGCGCCTAAGAAAAGGCCTCTCTAAAAAGATGCGTCTTCAAGTTCAATTTTTAAAAGACGCTAGTGAAGGACTGTGACGGACGGACCGAGGGTAGTGAGTTCCAGGTCTGAACGGAGAAGAAACTGAAGGTTCTACCACCGTGTCTCACCCTGTGGTATTCTGGTACACGGAACATCCTTTCATCTGCAGACGAGCGGAGAGACCGAGAAGGAACATAGACAGTCAAAAGTTCGGAAAGATAGCTAGGAGCAGTTCCAGAGATGATGTGGTAGCAAAGACATGAGGTTTTATATTTAATTCGTCGTTCAACTGGGAGCCAGTGTAGTTCTTGAAAGAGAGGCGTGCAATGCTGTGATTTCCGTGCTTTGAAGATGAGTTTAGCTGCAGAGTTGTGGACTTGCTGAAGAGGTCTAAGGACTTTCTGTGTGCAACCCACAAGGAGTGAATTACAATAATCCAATCTAGACAGAATGCATGCGCTAACTAGTGTTTGTGTTGCTTCTTGTGTGACATACTGTAGAATGGAGCTTATGCGTCTAAGTTCAATGTATGCAATCTGACAAGTTTTTGCAATGTGTTGCTGCATGGAGAGATCCTGATCGAGAAAAAACCCAAGGTCGCGAATAGTGTCAGAAAAAGAAATAGAAGTAGTTCCAACAGTGATAGTTGAGGGAAGAGAAGAGGGGTCTGCAGATGACGGAGAAACACGGAGAGCCTCAGTTTTGTTATTATTTAGCTTGAGACGGCTGTTTGACATCCACGATTTTACATCAGTAACACAATCTTGAAGGGTCTGAACTAAATGATTGTAGTTAGAAGGAGAGTCAGAGTGATTAAGTTGGGTGTCATCAGCATACATGTCGTGGCGGACAGAGTGTGAGTTAATGAGACGTGAGAGAGGAGAGGTGTACAGAATGAACAGAACAGGGCCAAGCACAGAGCCTTGAGGAACGCCAAAATCAAGCGGTTGTGCGGTAGATTTAATACCATTTACGAGAACAGCTTGTTTTCTTTCTGAGAGATAAGACCGAAACCAGTTAAGAGCACTGTTTTGGATTCCAAAATCGTTATTGAGACGTGATAAAAGAATTTCATGATCGATAGTATCAAAAGCGGCTGAAAGATCCAAGAGAAAAAGAACTGAAATTTTGTCTTTGTCTAAAGAAATCAGAAGATCATTTAGAACGCGAAAAAGAACGGTCTCTGTGCTGTGCCCAGGACGGTAAGCAGACTGATGAGAAGTGAGAAGACTGTGAGCAGATATATGGGAGAGAAGTTGCTGAAGGATGAGACGTTCAAGTAGTTTAGAGTTTACTTCTTCAAAGGTTGACAGTGATTAATTCCCCGTGCAAAACATGAGCCAGTATTGTCTGACTACTAGCATCGACGGAGCACGGGGCTTATTATTAAATTACGAAAGAAAATTAGCTTGATAAATCGGACACAGCCGGACACATTTGCCATTTGGGACCATCTTCTATCCATAGGTAAGTGTTGACACAAGTTCAATTCTCACTCAAATACGCTTCGTAACTATAAGTTTTAAGACGAGACCTGCTGGCAAACTTGAGTTAACAACTAACAAGTTGTAAAGAAAAGATTCTGAGTTCCCGAGTTTCTCTCTAACTAAATTAAAATTGCAAAGGCAACAGTAGGAAAACAAATCTCGCTGGTTATCACGCTAACCTTCGAGACTTTTAGCACACTAAACATCGAATCCAGTTTTTAAATAAATTAAACATTTTCACACAATTACACTCTAATTTTTCAATGCACAAGAAATAATATGTTATTTTACTACATTTGATCAAGCGGATTCTCTAGATTCAGTCTAGAAGTACATCAACAACAAACTAGATCCAAGCAGTCTCAATCTACTTCATATTAGGCCTAGTCGACCGGCCGAAACTTCACAAGAATAAAATATAAATTCTCAGTATGCAATTTTTTCAGTCACCCAATATTCACTCAAAGCTACACAAATGAATACACAAATGCAGTCGAACTTTTCATATTTGTTGTTTTTCTAATCTAAACAGCTGTTAAATAGATTAGTTCTTGGTTCTAAATATGCAGTATTGTAGGCCTATTCCTTCATCTCCCAGAAATGAGGAAAGTTATTTTGTTGCAGAATTACAACAGCTCCACTTAATCTTTGGCTCGAATATTTACCACTGAAACATTCTCTGCATGATTAGAAAAATAAAGTCAAAATAAAGTCAGAATGAGGTAATTTCCCTCACCTTAGGCTTGGAGTTCATTTCTACAGTGGTTTGCTAAATCTCAGCAGACACAGCAAGGGATAAAACAACTTCTGCCAGGAATTTATATTTTAAATGAAAACTATTTTTCTGCACATTCTTGAATAAAAAGTTTCAAGGATTATGATAATAGATTGTTTTGGAAGAATTAATAATAAACGTTCATGTAAAAATAAGCTCTGGCCAGTCCAGGGCTTACAATATTATAATTTACAAAATACATACATGTAAAGACTGTGTTACGTTTGAGACGCGCACTATGGTACGTTTGAGACGCACACGATGGATCCGATCGTTTTGTTTTGCAAAGCATTCAATAACAGAGTGTATTTACCTTTGATTTGATTTTTGCGTTGTTGTTAGAAGAAGCTTTGTATAACTTTGATAATTTTCGTTGGTCGATATTATTGGAGAATTCTCTAGAGTTGCTTGTTTACTATCGATCGAAGCTTCGCGATAAATGTAGTAACAGCTGAGAAATTCTTGGAAAGTAAGAAAAGTTGTATGACGTAAGACAGTGATGACGAAGTTTATTTTGATTGGTTGTAATGCGTCACGCTGGAATGTTCTGACGTTATCTGGAGTTTGGAAAAACTATATAATTGATGCACTGTGTCTGAAGAGGAGAGAAAGTGAAAAGCGATTGAGAGATTGTATGCAGTTGTTGATATACGCTGAATAAAGTTGGAAAACTTCATACGACTCCTGCCATGCTGCTGAGTGAACAGGTTGCGTGGATAAACGAATCCGAGTTACACTTATCAGGATTCAAGCATTGGGGCCGAATCAACTACTGATAAAGAAAAGCAACAATGACTGACTTTTGGAACAATATTTAGCAGGACACATTCCTCATTGCACTAATTCATATCACATCAAAGTAACGGACTATAGAAAGGCAAAACCTCCAACAGTGAATATATGAAACCTTGTTTAACTAATAAATCAATTATTCAATCCTGAAACAATGAAATAGGAACATATGTAAAATTTGCATTGCTCATACTCTCACTAAGTCGTATACACACACAAACACATGCACACACATACACAACCGTGTAGAAACGACGTTGTAATGACTGTCGTAAAACTCTACATACATTATTTTGACACACTTAACATGATTTTGACATTATTTTGACATTTTCCCATTTTTTGAAGCTATCCCTAACCCTAACCCTAATTCAAAGCCTAACCCTAAGCCTAACACAGCCCTAATACTAACGGAACACTGTTTTGACGTCAAAATAACGGGGCCGTCAAAAGAAAGTACGTAGAGTTTCAAGTGTATATCAGAGTAACGTCGTTTCTACCTAGCCACATACAGACACCCACACCCACACACACACAAACACACTTGTTTTCACGGTTCAACAATTATAGCCAATGAAAATAATAACATAAGATATTCAAAAAAAATACTCACATTTTAAAAATATAAATATTACTGAGAACCGGAAAATTCACGTTCTCTACACAGGACCCTAACTGCAGAGGGAAAATTAGAAGAACTGCCCCACGAGCTGGACCACTATCGTTAGAGCATTTTAGGTATCAGCGAATTGCGCTGGAAAGGCCTAGGTGAAACAACGACCGACAAAGGCCACAAGCTTTATTTCAGCGAGAGAGATGACAGGCACGAACACTGCGTTGGATTCTTGGTCCACAAAGACATTCTAGCTACTGCCATGGGTTGCCGCCCAGTCTTCAGTAGGCTCATTACCATCTGTCTGAGAGCAGCCCCTTTCAACATCACCATCATCCAGGCCTATGCCCTAACATCAGACTATGACGACAACGAAGTCGAGGATTTCTATGAACATCCACAGGCTGTCTTTGACCAAGTGCCGAAGAAGGACATAATCATGGTTCAAGGCGACTGGAATGCCAAAGTTGGCCAAGATGCGCACCACAACCGGGGAAACACATGTGAACCCCACTGCAACAACGAGATAAATGACAGGGGTTTAAGATTCTTGGAGTTGGCCAGATACAACAATCTGATACTGGCAAACACGCTTGGTCTCCACAAAAAATCCAGACGATGGACATGGCACAGTCCCAGCGGGGAGCATTTCGTGATGATGTGATCCGGCTCCACTTGAATAGAGTAAACACAGCGAAGTGCACCAGACTGAAGTTCGACCTGGACAAACTGCAAGACCCGGAGGTGGCAGAAATATTCCAAGCCACAATTGGAGGGAAATTTGCACCACTTCTCACTTTACAATAAAGGTATCCCATATAAGGGACGCTGAGGCTGTACTCTAATTTATCGAACCCCCGTTTCAAAAAACCAAAATAGAATGTAAACATCATTATGTAGCCGAGCGGAGTATTTGACTCCCGTCTTTCGGCCACCACCTTGAGAACACGGCTCAACCCGAGCTGTTATTTTCATTTTATCCCTCAAAAGAGGGACATAAAAATATTTGACCTGCAAGGCAGTGAAGCGTGGTTGGTAGCAAACCGGGTTGCCGCCGGCTACTAGTGCCACGACACTTAAAAACAAGTCACTGCCACCGACCTCCATAAAATGCCTGCCGACAATGTAGTCGCGCTCACCACCAAAAGCAGAAGGCGAATGGTCAGCCGGGGAGAACAAATGTCGTGTCGCCTTGTCCTGCATAACCCAATATCATCCCCAAAGGATTCTACACAGCAGGAGCCAACCCAAGGGTAGTCTAACCAAGAAATTCAAGGTAGACAACTTCTCTCCCAAACGTCAACCAGTCGCCTCCCTTTCCGCTACAGATCCCACAGCTCAAATCGAACCATGTCCTCATAGTTTTCCCGTTCGCAACAGGCATGTCTGGAACCGACACTGACTATGCCCAGTCAGTCCACATTCACTGACTTAACAGTGAAAAAACAGCATTCAGCAGTTACCACGGTCCAGCAACATCCTGTTCCCGGTCGTTTGCACCACTTGTAGCCTAGCGGAAGTATTAATTTTAACTCCCGTCTCTCGGCCACCACCTTGAGAACACAGCTCAACCCAAGCTGTTATTTTCATTTTATCCCTCAAAAGAGGGACATAAAAATATTTGACCTGCAAGGCGGTGAAGCGTGGTTGTTAGTAAACCGGGTTGCCGGCTACTAATGCCACGACACAAGTCGCTCCCACCGACCTGCAGAAAATGCCTGCCGACAATGTAGTCGCGCTCACCACCAAAAGCAGAAGGCGAATGGTCAGCCGGGGAGAACAAATGTGTCGACTTGTCCTGCATAACCCAATGGCATCCCCAAAGGATTCTACACAGCAGGAGCCACCCAAGGCTAGTCTAACCAAGAAATTCAAGGTAGACAACTTCTCTTCCATGCCTCAACCAGTCGCCTCTCTTTCCGCTACAATTATAAAATATTAATTAAACACATATAAAATGGCTACATTGCTAATTAATAATACCATAGACAGCCCTAGTGACCATTGGCAGAAAGCGTCCAATATCCCCAAGCTGAACCAACAGATCCCATACACAGACGAAGAGTTTTGAAAGACCTTTCAAGAAAAAAGGTAGGTGACTGGTCTAGCAAAGAAAATAGTAGATTGATGGAACAGATTAGGAATGAGAAAGAACAAATGAGAATGACGGAGACAATGGTAATTTAAAGCACTATATTTCCAGAAAGAGGGGATTACTATTTATACCGAAAACCCCGGCACCCCAACGGGGAAATCATTTTCTGTGTGTAACCATCGATGTGTCCTATCCTATCCTCTCCTATCCTTATCCCGTAACTCGTTAGGGCACCAGATGATAGTTTAACCAGCGTAATCCATCTTTCTCTGTTCTCAGCAATCCTAATGGCTTCGTTCAGTGTCAAACCAGTCCATTCTCGAATGTTGTCCTCCCACCTCTTTTTCTGTCTCCCTCTTCTTCTGTCTCCTTGCACCGTGCCTTGCATGATGGTTTTTGCAAGACCTGATGATCTGGTGACGTGGCCATACCATCGGAGTTTCCGTTTCTTCACCACTGTGAGCAGGTCATCGTGTTGTTCAATGACTTGTGTGATGGTCTGTCGGACTTCGTTGTTGGTGGTGTGCTGGGTACAGGAAATGCCCAGAAGTCTTTTGTAGCACCTCATTTCCATGCTTTGTATTCTTCGTTGTAGATCTGCTGTGAAAGTCCATGTTTCGCAAGTGTATGGGAAGATGGAGATGACAAGGGAGCGCAGCAGCCTTATATTGGAATGTAGACTGTTGGTTCTGTCTTTCCAAATGGGCTTCAACCTTGTCAGTGCAAAAGTTGTTTGTGTGATCCTGGAGAGGACTTCCTGTCGGGACCCATTGTCTGATACAATGGCTCCTAAATATTTGAAGCTATGCATTGTGTTGAGGAATTGGCCTTGGATTTTGATGCCCATGTTGATGCCATTGGTGTTGTTGGTCATCATTTTGGTCTACTCTGCACTTATTTCCTTTCCATAGGCTCTGGACGTAATGTCAATCCTCTGTACAAGCTGTTCAAGTTCTTGTTCCTCTCCAGCCAATCCATCAATATCATCCGCAAAACGAAGGTTGGAGATTGCTCTATCCGATATGCTGACTGTGCCTTCGTGGTCTGCAAGGGCATCTGACATGAGGCGCTCTAAGAAGATGATAAAGAGTGTTGGAGAGAGTAGGCATCCTTGACGCACACCGATTGTTGTTCTGAACCAGTTCCCAATGGAGCTGTTGTTGAGGACTGCACTGGTAGCCTTGTCATACAGGCCTTTGATGACTTTAATAATGTTAGGGCTGATGTTGTACACTCTCATGGTTGCCCACAGAGCTGCATGCCAGATTCGGTCAAACGCTTTCTGGAAGTCTACAAACACATGATAGAGATGTTGTTGGTGTTGTAGGTATTTCTCGCAAATTATTCTGAGGTAAAAAATCTGTTCAATGATACTTCGCCCTGCCCTGAATCCTGCTTGTTCTTCAGCTATGATTTGTTCAGCTTGGGGTTTCAACCTGTTGAGTATTATTTTCAGTAGGACCGATGTTTATTTGGGATTTTTTGATTAATTTGTAACCATGTGACTTTTTCTCTAACCCATCTGTAAGTGTAACTTTTATACTGTATGTGTGACCATTTCTGTATGTAGCGTCTGTATTTATTAACATTTTTTTATGTGACCATCTGTATTTGTTGCTTTCCCGTATGTGGCCATCTGTAATTATAGCTTAATTATTTGTTTGTACCCATCTGTATTTATAATCTTCTCGATGTGTAACAATTTGTATTTATGAACTTTTCAAGGCGTAGCCATTTAAAACAGTCACAATGGCTTTATTTATTTATTTATTTAATCGTTCTTATATTTATTAATTTATTTTATCGTTCTTATATAGCGCTTTACCAGCTCACGAGCTGCTCAAGGCGCTGGCCGATACAGGATCTAACTCAAGCCGCCCGAGACGCCCACCCGCAGCCTTTGGGCGCATGGTCTGACGCACGGACAACTGAGCACAATCCTGGGCAGCCAGGGATGGGGGAGAAGGACCTAGGTGCATGCTGGGTGTGTTCTTGTCACCGGCACTCACCCGTCTAGGACATGAGCGTCAGGATCTTTAAAGTCCGTTTTGATGGAATGTATGCGACACAGACTAGACCTCGGTTTATACTCTCATCCGAAGGCTTCATAGGAAACCTCACATTTCTTACCACACAGCTGGAGAACACCTCTATGTCATTAACCATTTAAACGTTGGGTGTTCCGGTGAAGTTGCAGAAATAGAGTCAATTTTTATTAGACGCGCGTCAATAGCAGAAATCATTTAGCGCAATGAGATATAAAATAAGGTGCAATAGAATACACATGCTACCCTTCTCACAAAATAACAACGGTAGGCTAATCCACACTTGTATCTCAACTCCTAATATGATATTAATACAAAATAATGACAGACGCGCACGTTCCAGTCTGGGTGTTCATTTGTATAGCATGAAAGGCCATACCAATTACCAACACTTTAATCCCCGAAAACATTTTCCTTATTGCGTGTATAAGCCCAAGCAGTGCACTTTGTGTGTACAACGGATAGCGTGATAAAGCTAAATTTAGATTCTATTCAGGATTGTCAAGCTCTCGACCTTCCACAAGAGAGCAGCCATGTTGCTTCCTCAAAGTTATTTCTAGTGCACTATTTACTGCTTGTTTGAAAAGAGTGACTACTTTTCTATCGACATTCCTTTGAATTCGGTCACTAAAACAATACATTATGTCTGACGAGCCAGGTAAGCTGTATTGACTAATCTTAGTTGACGCAGTGTCAAGTACTCATTAGATGATAGTTGAGTACAATTATTGTTGCTAAACTCTACGGTATAGACAAACACATTTTAACCTTCCTTGTACGTGGCAGTGTGTGCGTTTGTGTGAAAAATTTACATTGAATCGTAATTTGTCAATTATTTGTTTAAAAAAAATATAGCAGACATAAAATCGCTCACATGTAAAGAACAAGAGCAAATAATAAATTGACGAATACATTATAAAATATATTGGAACTAAACAAAAACCAGCCTGCTATACGTATAGTTACAGTTGTGATGGCCTACAGCGAATCATTATCGTGCATTATAATCATACTGTTTAGATGGCCTACAGAGAATCGCTTTCGTGCAATATATATTAAAATACAGCTTTGACGGCCTACAGTGAATCATTTTCGTGCATTATAATTATACTGTACGTTTAGATGGCCTACAGAGAATCGCTTTCGTGCAATATACATTAAAATACAGCTTTGATGGCCTAAAGCGAATCATTTTCGTGCATTATAATCATACTGTTTAAATGGCCTACAGCGAATCGCTTTCGTGCGATATATATTAAAATACAGCTTTGATGGCCTACACAGCATGATTCACTTTCGTACACTATCTATGCACACGGAACCGCAATAGGCCTATTTTTTAGAACAGTACAGTGATACTATGGGGCGCCATGTATCCATTTATTCTATGTGACTATTCTATACATAGAATAAATTCTATGCACATAGAAAGCATTCTATGCACACAAAAAGCATTCATTAGTTGAAATTCCATTTATAAAAAAGAAACCAATATTGTAAGTCATAGAATAAAATTCTTTGTATAGAATAACATTCTATAATATAGTGTAAAATTCTATGTCCATAATACAATTCTATGTATAGAATAACATTTTATAATAGAGAATAAGATTCTATGTGTGTAATACAATTCTATATTATAGAATGCACTTGTATGCATAGAATTGTATTCTATAACATAGAATGAATTCTATTACAAAGAATGAATTCTATAACATAGAATTTATTCTATGTGCATACAATTCATTCTATAACATAGAATGAATTCTTTAACATAAAATAAATTATGACATAAAATGAATTCTATGTGCATAGAATAAATTGTATAACATAGAATGAATTCTATAATAAAGAATGAATTTTATATGCATAGAATGAATTTTATAGCATAGAATGAATTCTATGACATAGAATTCATTCTATGACATAGAATGAATTCTATAGGCATAGAATGAATAGTATAACATAGAATGAATAAGATGACATAGAATGAATTCTATGACATAGAATGAATTCTATAACATAGAATGAATTCTATAGCATAGAATGAATTCTATGACATAGAATTTATTCTATAGCATAGAATGAATTCTATAACATAGAATGAATTCTATAGCATAGAATGAATTCTATGACATAGAATTTATTCTATAGCATAGAATGAATTCTATGTTACAGAATGAATCCTAAGTCATAGAATTCATTCTATGCTATAGAATTCATTCTATGCTATAGAATAAATTCTATGTCATAGAATTCATTCTTTGCTATAGAATTCATCCTATGTTATAGAATTCATTCTATTTCATAGAATTCATTCTATGTCATCTTATTCATTCTATGTTATACTATTCATTCTATGCTATAGAATTCATTCTATGTCATAGAATTCATTCTATGTCATAGAATTCATTCTATGTCATAGAATTCATTCTATGTCATAGAATTCATTCTATGTCATAGAATTCATTCTATGTCATAGAATTCATTCTATGTCATAGACTTCATTCTATGTTATAGAATGAAATCAATATATACACTTTTTTTTTAAAATAGTAAAAACTGGGGCACTGTCAAGGTATAGAGAACATTTTTTATGGCATGGGACTGTATTGCAGAGAGATATACACATTGCCACATCCCATCACCACACCACATCACTCTACATCACACTGCACCACAAATGTGATGGGTAGGTGTGGTGGAGTGATTAGGTTATGTGACGATGTGGTCTGATTCACTGCTTTTAAGGCATAATAGAACTTATTGCAGATACATACATACACATTACCACATCAAATCACCACACTACATCACTCTAAATCACACCACACTGCACCACAAATGTGATGGGTGGGAGGGGTGGGGTGATTAGATTATGTGATGTGATTCACTGATGCCATGATATGTGCTGTCTGCTGCAATGTGAAGATGTGCTGCTGCTGTGATGTCGGCTGATGTGATGTGATGATTTGTTGATATGATGTGATTTTATGTGGTGGTGCGTTTTCACGATGATGGTGATGAAGCAATGTGATGCAGTGATGTGATGTGATGATGTGATCGATGTGGTGATGATGCGATGTGGTGATGTGTCAAACAATATCTTTTTTAAAATTCTAAATTTTGTTACAATTTATCAGTTGTGTTTTTTAATTTTATGTGAATGAAATGAATTATATGTATATAGAATTAATTGTATAACACAGCAAGAATTGTATGACATAAAATTCATTTTTTAACATAAAATGGATTTTATTCGCAACACTGAATACATTCTATTTTCATAGAATTGTTTTTTAACATTTGGTGCACATAGAATGCATTCTATGTTATAGAATGTTCATTCTATAACATAGAATGTTCATTCTATAACATAGGATCCATTCTATAACATAGAATGTTCATTCTATAACATAGAATGGTCATTCTATAACATAGAATTCATTCTATAACATAGAATGTTCATTCTATAACATAGAATCCATTGTATAACTTAGAATGTTCATTCTATAACATAGAATCCATTCTATAACATAGAATGCTCATTCTATAACATAGAATGCTCATTCTATGCGCAACTAGGTCATTCTATGTGAAGCGAGGCTGTGACGTATAAAGGGACACGTGGAGCCTTTCACGCGCGCGAGAACTGAAGAAATGGCTGACGTACCAAGCGCTCTGCTGCTTTATCAGACATCATAATTTCGTGAACAAGCATTTAGGTTTCTTGATGCGGACGACTTCGACGGTATAATTAGTGTGAATAGATCGCTTAGCAATAAAAATAATTGACGTCACACCCTCCCCCCCCCCCTCCGCCCCTGCGTGCTTGCTTTTTTCATTACAATGTGCTGAGGTTCTGTAAGGGTTTATAGTGACAAAATCTAATTAAATAATCAGTTCTTTTCGCTCAATACCGAAGAAATAATCATACTGTACACTCATAAAAAGCAATAATTAATATATTTAAAGGTCGAATATTGCTATACAACTCTAAGATATAATAAATGAAAGGTTCATAAAGCTGAATATTGCAAAAAATCTATTTCACCCCAAGCGGCCCCCCAGGGCGCTATGCACAAAGGCGTGGCGGCCACGTGCTGCGGGAGTAACACAGCGTGATCGAGTTTGAAAATGGTGAAGTACTGTGCTGCGTTTGGATGCTCTAACTCCGACGTAAAACCTTTCTGCAAAGAAAAGAACATTTCCTTTCATCGATTTCCACTACGAGCGCAAATGATGAAGCACTGCATGTCGTCAACTCTAAACTGAATGTCAGTGACAAATCGCTCTGTAATCATTATTGCACGAGTGTGCTATGTTCAAAACATCACAATATTCCAAAATGTTCTCTATACCTTGACAGTGCCCCAGTTTTTACTATTTAAAAAAAGTTTTTATATTGATTTCATTCTATAACATAGAATGAATTCTATGACATAGAATGAATTCTATAGCATAGAATGAATTCTATAGCATAGAATGAATAGTATAACATAGAATGAATAAGATGACATAGAATGAATTCTATGACATAGAATGAATTCTATGACATAGAATTAATTCTATAACATAGAATGAATTCTATAGCATAGAATGAATTCTATGACATAGAATTTATTCTATAGCATAGAATGAATTCTATGTTACAGAATGAATTCTATGTCATAGAATTCATTCTATGCTATATAATTCATTCTATGTTATAGAATTCATTCTATGCTATAGAATAAATTCTATCTCATATTATTCATTCTATGTCATAGAATTCATTCTATATTATAGAATTCATTCTATGTCATAGAAATCATTCTATGTCATCTTATTCATTCTATGTTATACTATTCATTCTATGCCTATAGAATTCATTCTATGTCATAGTATTCATTCTATGTCATAGAATTCATTCTATGCTATAAAATTCATTCTATGCATATAGAATTCATTCTTTATTATAGAATTCATTCTATGTTATACAATTTATTCTACGCACATAGAATTCATTTTATGTCATATAATTTATTTTATGTTAAAGAATTCATTCTATGTTATAGAATGAATTCTATGCGTATAGAAATAATTCTATGTCATGCAATTTATTTTATTTTAAAGAATTCATTCTATGTTATAGAATTCATTCTTTGTAATAGAATTCATTCTATGTTATAGAATATAATTCTATGCATACAAGTGCATTCTATAATATAGAATTGTATTACATACATAGAATATTATTCTCTATTATAAAATGTTATTCTATACATAGAATTGTATTATGGACATAGAATTTTACACTATATTATAGAATGTTATTCTATACAAAGAATTTTATTCTATGACTTACAATATTGGTTTCTTTTTTATAAATGGAATTTCAACTAATGAATGCTTTTTGTGTGTATAGAATGCTTTCTATGTGCATAGAATTTATTCTATGTATAGAATGGTCACATAGAATAAATGGACACATGGCGCCCCATAGATACATGGTATGCACACATGTGTGTATATGATGCACTCAAATCCATTTGACGCAACTCTGCTTTGGAGACACTTTCGTCAGTTAAAGGGCCCAGAAATCACCCATTTCAGTGTCACAGATCCTATTCAAATGCACAGTGAGTGTTGCCCGACGGGGAAAATAAGATTAAGCCAAAACAAACAAAACAAAACCCCCCAACTATTTCCAAAGTAGGGTATATATATATATATATATATATATATATATATATATATATATATATATATATATATATATATATATATCCTTATAAACTATTGCTTCTGGGCACCTTAAAAGTCTCCAACCGGTCATTTGGCGGATCCAAGGCGGCTCCCAGAAAACGACGATTAGGGTAAGGCAGTGCCTCGACGATTAGGGTAAGGCAGTGCCTCGACGATTAGGGTAAGGCAGTGCGCTCGAAACGGGTTAGGGTTAGGGTTAGCAGTCCGTCTACAGTGATGAAATTACATGCAATTATAGTGGGAGTACCCAAAAGCAAGGGGGTATATCTATATATATCTATATATCTATATATCTATATATATATATATCTATATATATATATATATATATATATATATATATATATATATATATATATATATATATATATATATATATATATATATATATATATATATACTACTCAAAATAATACAAGGGCCACTTGGACATATGGGTCTCTCTTTAAACCAGAAACACGATTTCAATTTATTAGTTCATCATATTTTATTGCAATCATTTCTGCAGCAATAACAAAAAAGATTTGAGACATCAGTCTCTTAAAATTCGAGTAAATTCAATTTAACTGGACATACCCCTTTAAAACATAATCAAAATTTTAGAATCCAAAAATCTATAGAGTCAGTATCGGGTGTGGCCACCGTTTGCATCAATGCAGTCTTGGCATCGTTGTCTCATGGACCGTATCAGGTTATGGAGGATGTTTCCTGGGATGGCCAACCACTCTTGCTGGAGAACGTGGGCCAGAACTTCAAGGTTAGCTCCTGGAGGGAGGTTTGCCCGTGTTTGTCGACCCAAGACATCCCACAGATGTTCTATGGGGTTCAAATCTGGTGATCGAGCCGGCCAATCCATCCTTATGACGTGTTGTTGCTGCAGGAAGTCATTGACGATACGCGCTCGGTGGGGTATGGCATTATCGTCCTGTAGTATGGCACCTTCCCCAATGGCCCGCAGAGCTGGGAGAACCCTAGGTTGTAGGACGTCATCCCTGTAGCCAATACCGTTTCAGTTGCCATGAATTTGGAGCAGGGGTGTTCTGAAGTTTAATGCGAAGCCACCCCACATCATGACAGATCCACCACCAAAGCGGTCATGCTCGCGCACCGTCGCATCAGCAAAACGCTCCCGTGGACGTCCCAAACATTCACTCGACGGTCGTTGAAAGACAAAGAGAACCGAGACTCGTCTGTAAAGAGCACCCTTGACCAATGTTGCCTAGTCCACACCAAATGACGCCGAGCCCAGGCCAAACGCGCTGCATGGTGAGCTGGGGTGAGCAAAGGCCGTACTGCTGGTCGTCTTGATCGCAGGTTTGCCTCATGTAGATGGTTGCAAATTGTCTGGTCGCTGACGTTAACATTGCTGGCTGCGTGAAGCTGTCTTCTGATGGTGTTTGCTGTAGCGGACCTCATCCTCAGAGCTGACAGAGTGATGAAATGGTCTTGTCTTGCAGTGGTAACGCGGGGGCGTCCGGACCTTCTTGGTTCTTGGACGCTTCCAGTGTTGTTAAAGCGCTCCCGCAGCCTTTGGACAACGGAGTGGGACACTCCCAGCCGCCTGCCAACTTCTCTCACCCCCACCCCTTCCTGAAGCCAAGCAATAGCTCTGCCCCTATCCGCATCAGTCAATCGTCGCCTTGGGGGCATGGTTAGAAAAGCAGCAAAAGCGCTGCCATTTATACCCAGAAAAAAAGCGCCGATTGTTGAACTGAACTCACGAAATGCAAGCCTTTCGCGTGCAAATCACTTTTGAATGTTGAAATTTTGCTTTATTAGCTAGACATAAGTAAATTAGGGTCATTTTTTGTAAATATTGGGTTTGTTTTTCAACTCAGTGCAGAAAGTTCAAAACTCACACATGTGATTACTTGTCAGAATAAGATTGTCTTGAATGTTGCTGTGCAGGATAAGTTTTGAAATAAGCAATATAAGCGATATTATTGATAGCAGAACAAAATAATTAAACTAAATGAAATATGAGAGTGGCCCTTCAATTATTTTGAGTAGTATATATTCTGATAGAAAATTTAATGCTAAGTCTAATGGTAATGTGCCTTAAGGGATCTGAAAAGTATGTTCAAGAAATTGCACATAGCTAGTTTAAACCTAACCGTATCGTATTGTCAGAAATTCTTGTAGCTAATACAGCTACATTATTTAAAGACGTACCTAGTTTTGGCTCGCAGCTTCTGGTGATTAAGTTTATTTTCAGCAGTAGGATTGTTAAAGAAACTTCATTGAGCTTGTTTCCTTTGGTGATGAAGAGTCTTGCATTCTTCATCAAACCAAGGGGTCTTCGGAGTAGTGCTTTCAACTGATGTTTTGGGTCTTTTTTCGGAAGCACATTCTATTAGAATATTTGAAAACTCCACCAACTCGTATAGTTGTAATCTTCTGAATTAAAATTTTCAGAGGTAAATCGACAAGATGCAGAGTTACTAAATATGTCCCAATCTGCTTTTTTGAAATTCCAGCGCCGCTGGGGATCTTCAGACTGATCTTCTAGAAACCTCACAAAAACAAGGAAATGGTTACTCACGCAGAAATCTGAATGAAGTTTCCAATCCTGGTCCAAAAAGATAAACGTCACATATGGCCAAGTCTAAATTAAAAACTTTTCCTTAAGAGCTACAATAAGGAGAATCTGAATTTAAAATACAGAGTTTAAGGTCATCGACAACATTCTCCAGAATTTTGTCTTGGGGACTCTGATGGTCACTTCCCCATCTGGGGGAGTGACCATTCAGATCTCCAAAGGAGGTGGGAGTTGGTTTATAAAGTTTAATAAATCAGCTTTGCATATGGTTTTTGAAGGGCAAAATATAAGGAGCAGACCGTTATTTTTTTTGGGAAAGATACTCGAACAGCAATCGCCTCTAAGTGTGTGGTCATTGTAAATGTGCTAAATAAAATGTCTGACTCAACAAGAAACATTGGATTGCAAGCAAGCAAGGGTATCCAGACAATTGAAGTAGTTTATCAGGACTCTGAAGAGTTTCTTGTAGCTAAATGACACTTGGTCGGTTTTTAATAAGCAGGAGCAGCTTACTGTTCGTAGTTGGTTTTAAGGCCTCTAAAGTTCCATTGTTTTATAAAAGATATGACCCGAAGGTGGCAGAACTATTTCAAGCCACAATTGAAGGGAAACTGCTGATTTTGGGAGCTGGTGAAGTAGATGTGGACACCATGACCACACCTTCAACTCAGTTGTGACAGATGCCGCCACTGAGATCCTTGGCAAGCACCGCCCAAAGAAAAAACCGTGGATCACAACTGAACTTTTGGATCTGTGTGATAAACGAAGACAGATGAAAAAGAAAAAGAACTGCTCACAGGGAGCTGATGCCTACCGAAAAATTAACAATGACATCCGAAAAGGCATACGCATAGCAAAGGAGAACTGGATAAGAGATCAATACCAGGAAATGGAGAACAGTCTGAACAAGAACAACAGCAAGAAGGCCTACCAGACTGTGAAGCGGCTGACAAGTGTTAAACAGCCCAAGGTCTCCACGATCTAAAGCAAGTCTGGCATATACCTCACAGAAGAACAAGAAGTTTCGGATAGATGGACAGAGTACTGCTTTGACCTTTACAACCACACACCAAACGGAGACCCATCAGTTTTAGCATGTCCCCATAACAGAGACGAAGAAGAAATCCTCCCAATTCTCCGAGAAGAAGTTGAGGCAGCAGTACAGTGCATTCGTTAAAGAAATGGAAGTCAGCGGGAGTGGACAACATACCCGCGGATTTGCTTCAAGCAGGAGGAGAATCGACCTCACCATTATCTGTAACAAAATCTGGCAGAGTGGGGAGTGGCCTACTCCATGGACCCAGTCGCTTGTCATCACTCTTACCCCCCCCCCCCCCAAAAAAAAATAACTTTCAGGAGTGTGAAAATTACCGCACCATCAGCCTTATCATCCACCCCAGCAAAGTCCTCCTAAAAATAATACTCAACAGGTTGGAACCCCGAGCTGAACAAATCATAGCTAAAGAACAAGCAGGATTCAGGGCAGGGCAAAGTACCACTGAACAGATTTTCAACTCCAGAACAATCTGCGAGAATTACCTACAGCATCAACAACATCTCTACTAACATCTTCCTAGAGCGCATCATATCAGATGCCCTTGCAGATCACGAAGGCACAGTCAGCATAGGGGGTAGTGCAATCTTCAACCTCCGTTCTGCGGATGACATTGATGGACTTGCTGGAGAGGAACAAGAACTTGAACAGCTGGCACAGAGGATTGACACCACCTCCAGAGCCTATGGAATGGAAATAAGTGCAGAGAAGACCAAAATTATGATCAACAACACCAAAGGCATCAACATGGACATCAAAGTCCAAGGCCAATCCCTCAACACAGTGCATAGCTTCAAATATTTAGGAGCCATTGTATCAGACAATAGGTCCCGACAGGAAGTCCTCTCCAGGATCGCTCAAACAACTGCTGCCCTGAAAAGGTTGAAGCCTATTTGGAAAGACAGGACCATCAGTCTACATTCAAGGTAAGGCTGCTGCGCTCCCTTGTCATTTCCATCTTCCTATACGCTTCCCTCAAAGCAGATATATACAACGAAGAATACAAAGCATGGAGATGAGGTGCTACAGAAGACTTCTGGGCATTTCGTATACCCAGCACATCACAAACGACGAAGTCCGACAGCCCATCACACAAGCCATTGGACAACACGATGACATGTCCACAGTGGTGAAGAAATGGAAACTCCGATAGTATGGCCACATCACCAGAACATCAGGCCTTGCAAAGACCATCTTGCAAGGCACGGTGCAAGGAGGTAGAAGAAGATGGAGACAGAAAAAGAGGTGGGAGGACAACATTCGAGAATGGACTGGCTTGGCACTGAGCGAAGCCATGAGGGTTGCTGAGGACAGATAAAGATGTGGTACGCTGGTTATACGATCATCTGTGGTGCTCCTACGACTTTCGAGTTACGGGATAGGATAGGATAGGATGGGATCCAGGGCCGAGTTTCAATTCAGCGAGACTATCTAGGTCACAAGATCTCGTTTTTGAGTCAGACCGATCATTGAATGAAACTACCCACCATGCTGCCTCCTTCTAGCCTCGTTTTCAATTTGTACACAAAGACGGCGGTTCCTTCGAATGTGTTGGACGATTTGCGAAAATAAAATCAAATAAAGTAAAAAAATCAAATGTATCATCAAAATCGATTAAAAGCAAAATTGTTCACTTACAGTTCTTCACCGCCTCCCATGATCTGGTTGAAACTCGAAGATTTACCATCGAATTATCACCGTAACAGATTCCAAGTAGAATAAACCGCGTACTTTCCGCCATCTTGATCTTGCAGGCAAAGTACCCGAGAGGCGCCTAGCTCTTTCTCGCCTCACCTTGCGATTGACTAGCGAGCGAGCAGCCGTAGAAACGACCCAATGAGCAAGATCTACCGGCATCTACCGAGATCTCGCTGTTTTGAAACTCGCCCCTGTTCTGTGCCCCACTGCCTCAAGCACATTTTGACGCCATGTTTTGTAGTGAGAGCCAGTAACTTTGTGTTAGGGCTAGTTTCGTACAAGTAGATCTACTCTCTGCGCATAGGCGTGCTAATGTTAAAGTAACATGAGGTCGAATGGATGGTTAGAATTTAGCAATGTGTGTGTGTGTGTGTGTGCGTGTGTGTGGGTGTGTGTGGGTGTGTGTGTGTGTGTGTTGACAAGCAACTATATATTTGCTCTGTTGTACAGTTCATCTGTTTTATGACTGTAATCTTCCTATACTTTTATTGTGATTTGCTGTCAGTTTGTTCGCCATGTTTTATTTGTGCTATTGTGTGCTTTTGTGTCTGGTGCTGCAGCGTTGACCAATTATATTATTCACTTGGCAATAAACTATCTTGAATCTTGAAAGGATCGGAAAGGCAGAAGCAAGACACAATGGAAGAAAAGGGGTTGGGCAAGCTTAGTCACCCAGCCAGAAAGATGAAGCTGTTCACCTTCCCCCCGAGACTAGACACAAGTGTTTTTTCTCTACTCCCATCGGCGTTTATGTCTAGTTCAAAAGGCCTCACGGTGAAGGTTGAAGGACAAGGTCACAGGGTCAACAAAGGTAAGTCAAAACTTGACAATTTTTCACAAATTTAACTTTTCTGTCTAAGTTATTAATATTGAACTTATCGTTCTTTAATGCTTGATACATATTAATGAGACACACATACTTTGCAGATTTGGTCAACCTCACTCCATGGTCAAGGTCACTGGAGCTGTCCAAAATCGGTTAGTATAGGTACTTTGAAGTGACCTTGACCCTAACCTATGAGAGATATAAATCCAAACTTGTATTTAGAGATTAATCTTTCATACTTGTTCCATTTTGCGTTGATCTTGAAAGTCAAGGTCATTTTAGGCCTTGCATAAACATACCAAAAAAAATACAGCGGAATGGCTGTATATTTAACCAATAGTATGCAACAATACTGGGTTATTTGATCGTACATGAGCATGAGAGGTCATGTGAAGATCAAGGTCATCCTAAAATCGAGGTCTCTGAAGGTCAAGATCATCCCAAGGACACTACTGTTTGGCATAATAAACTTGTGCCGTAGTTTATTTGATAGTATATGAGTGTATATGGAGCAAGAGGTCAATGCCATCTCAAGATCAAGAACATACACAGATCAAAGTTGGTATTACTTTGCATTTTAATGCCATCGTTTCATTTAGTGTTTTTTTTATGGGAAGTCATTTTCATGTTAAATATTGCAAGTTCCTTAAGGGGACGTGAGTCATATGGGCTTTGCCTTTACAGGTCCACTTTTAACTTTTATGACCTGCATGAACTTTAGATAATACTGAATTCCGAATAAAGTTTGTTGCTAAACATGCCTGTATTATTGTCAGACTGCTGATTGAAATAATTTGATTACGACGTGTCTGTGTCAGGTGACCCTGTTGGTAACGTCTCACGTCTTGTCGTGACTAAAACTAGATTCATCCAACGGAATGTGTTAATAAAAGGACATTTTTTTTCTTTCGAATATTATAAAGACATGATTTGCATAAACGTACGATAATAATGAATCCCAAGTTAAGTTTGTTCCTAATGTCGCGAGAGGCAAGTTCAACACAGCACTAAGGCTACAAGCCTCCCTTTTCAGCTGCGTTGGCCTACGTAAGTTAAGTCGCTGACCATAAGATTGGCAGGTAGGGTGTACTACACATGTGTAGGCCATAGCTTCACAAATAGACCGTAGCATAAGTCTGCTGACGTATAGCCACCACCACCCGCAGGAGGCACTCAGGTATGACTAGTTTCATGGGCTTTGCCTGACCACACAGCTATGTAGGGTCATTCTTTGTCTGAACCGCACAGGAGAAGGAGCAACACTCTGATAGATCTCTCTAACTGAAGACTAAAGCAGGGACCAGTGAAATTCATTCAACCTAGTTAGCCACAGCCTGACATTGTCAAAAAGGTAAATTATCTATTTTTTGTTTCACCGCGATTATTGATATTATTGCTGTATTATGTTTGTGAAGTTTTGTCATGTTTAGAATTGTGAATTTTAGTCAAACTTTGCTTGACCACGTGGCGGACACGCGACCGGTTTCGCCACCATCAAGTATCCCCTACGGACCCACTGTTGTTTCTCCTATGTGTATTCTTGCAGACCAGTGGCTGTATCGTAGAACATTTATATTGTTAATTACTTCTCCATGTGTTTAGTTTAGCCATGATGTGTATATGTATAGGAATTAGAGTGGAGATTCCAATGCACACCCTTAGTAAACACGATGTTGCAGAAATTCGTCTCATATTTTGCAGACGACCAGGCATCGTTGGCCCGAGGCAGGAGGAAGACCATTGAGAGTCACCCCTGACATTCGGCCTGCAGTGGAGCAGCTAGTACTGAGATACGATCGCCCACCAGTCTGCCAACCAGGAGAAGACCCCACCACAACACCGCTCATCTACAAGAGAGTTAAGTCAATTGAAACCGTGCACCAAAACTGCTCTAGAAGGACTGTGCTATAATCCGCTCTTCCAGAAAACTGAAAAGTAGGACAGAAAGCACTAGTAGCCCAATGAGGAGACAGTAATGACACGGTATTGGCTTTGCGTACTGTTGCGCAGTACTTAGTTTGTGCGTGTGCGCACCCTTAGGATTCGCCAAGCGGAGAAGGAATGGCAGCCAGTAATAAACAGCGCTACAACTGAAGTGAGCTTCCTGGCGTTGTTGCTAATGTTTCGTTGTGTCCGTTTCCATTCTGGTGTATCTTCTCTTTACAGACACATAGACTGCAACGTATAAAGCAAAAGTTACATGGTGTTAGAAGTGGTACAACTTTGTAAGTGGGTGGAAAGTGAAGTGTGTTTTTCGTCATTGCCGAAAACCAAGAACACAACGCAGGAAATGCGCGGCAAAAACAGTTTGCAGGTATGAGCATTCCGCGTCCTTCAAAGTTGAAATTAACTCTGAATTCCAGAGAAAGTCTAGAACAAGCGTAGAAGAGATGGAAGAGACAGTGGATGAACTATGAAATAGCGTCCAGATTAGGGCATGAAGAAGCACAATACAGAACAGCCGTTTTTCTTACAGTGGTAGAAGAAGGAGCAAAGGAGAACTGGATAGAAGATCAATGCCAGGAAATAGAGAACAGTCTGAACAAGAACAACAGCAAGAAGGCCTACCAGACTGTGAAGCGGCTGACAAGTGTCAAACAGCCCAAAGTCTCCACTATCCAAAGCAAGTCTGGCATATGCCTTACAGAAGAACAAGAAGTCTTGGACAGATGGACAGAGTACTGCTCTGACCTTTACAACCATACACCAAATGGAGACCCATCAGTTCTAGCATGTCCCGAGAACAGAGAAGAAGAAGAAATCCTCCCAATTCTCCGGGAAGAAGTTGAGGCAGCAGTGCAAGCGCTAAAGAAAGGGAAGTCAGCGGGAGTGGACAACATACCCGCGGAACTGCTACAAGCAGGAGGAGAAGCGATGATTGATGCCCTCACCATTATCTGTAACAAGATCTGGCAGAGTGGGGAGTGGCCTATACCATGGACCCAGTCGCTTGTCATCACTCTTCCCAAAAAAGGTAACCTTCAGGAGTGTGAAAATTACCGGACCATCAGCCTCATCAGCCATCCCAGCAAGGTCCTCCTGAAAATAATACTCAACAGGTTGAAACCCCAAACTGAACAAATCATAGCTGAAGAACAAGCAGGATTCAGGGCAGGGCGAAGTACCACTGAGCAGATTTTCAACCTCAGAATAATCTGTGAGAAATACCTACAGCACCAACAACATCTATATCATGTGTTCATAGACTTCAAGAAGGCGTTTGACCGAGTCTGGCATGCAGCTCTATGGGCAACAATGAAAGTGTACAACATCAGCCCTAAAATTATTGAAGTCATCAAAAGCCTGTATGACAAGGCTACCAGTGCAGTCCTCCACAACAGAGCCATCGGGAATTGGTTCAGAACAACAATTGGTGTGCGTCAAGGATGCCTACTCTCTCCAACACTCTTCAACATCTTCCTAGAGCGCATCATGTCGGATGCTCTTGCAGACCATGAAGGCACAGTCAGCATAGGGGGTAGAGCAATCTCCAATCTTCGTTTTGCAGATGACATTGATGGATTGGCTGGAGAGGAACAAGAACTTGAACAGCTGGTACAGAGGCTTGACACCACCTCCAAAGCCTATGGAATGGAAATAAGTGCAGAGAAGACCAAAATGATGACCAACAACACCAATGGCATCAATACGGACATCAAAGTCCAAGGCCAATCCCTCGACACAGTGCATAGCTTCAAATATTTAGGAGCCATTGTATCAGACAATGGGTCCCGACAGGAAGTCCTCTCCAGGATCGCACAAACAACTGCTGCCCTGACAAGGTTGAAGCCCATTTGGAAAGACAGGACCATCAGTCTACATTCCAAAGTAAGACTGCTGCGCTCCCTTGTCATCTCCATCTTCCTATATGCTTGCGAAGCATGGACCCTCACAGCAGATCTCCAACGAAGAATACAAAGCATGGAGATGAGGTGCTACAGAAGACTTCTGGGCATTTCCTATACCCAACACATCACCAACGACGAAGTCCGACAGACCATCACACAAGCCATTGGACAACACGATGACCTGCTAACAGTGGTGAAGAAACGGAAACTTCGATGGTATGGCCACGTCACCAGATCATCAGGCCTTGCAAAGACTATTCTGCAAGGCACAGTGCAAGGAGGTAGAAGAAGAGGGAGACCGAAAAAGAGGTGGGAGGACAACATTCAAGAATGGACTGGTTTGACACTGAGCGAAGCCATCAGGGCTGCTGAGGACAGAGAAAGATGGAGTATGCTGGTTAAACGATCATCTGTGGTGCCCCTACGACCTTCGGGTTACGGGACAGGATAGGATAGGATAGGTAGAAGAAGAAGCTGCAGAGCTTTATGAAACTTTTCAATTTGCTAGAGATGCAGACAAGACTGACATTGCGAAGGTGTTAGAGAAGTTTGAGCAGTATTGTGTTGTGCAGACAAATGAAGTGTACGAAACTTATTGTTTCAATCAGAGAAACCAAAAAGAAGATGAGAGTGTAGAAGCCTATGTAGCAGCATTACGGCAGCTTGCGAAGAACTGTCGTTTTGAACAGATGGAAGATCGATTGATCAGAGACAGAGTTGTTGCTGGAGTCGCTGATGATGATGTGCGTAGGTAGTTGTTGGAAGAAAAGGACTTGGATCTAGCGAAGTGCCTAGACATTTGCAGAGTCCATGATGTTACAAGCGCACGGGCAAAGTGCATGAGTAGTGCAGAAGAAATTCACTACTATAAACTGAAAGAGAAGAAGAGCCTGCACCATCCGAGATCGGGACAGACCCCAAGAGAGACAAATCAACAGCAAGAGAAGTTGAAGAATAGCCAGAGTGACATTGTAAGAGCAGTAATGTGTGACTTTTGTGGCAGGAAGCATGCCAAAGGGAGACAGTTTTGTCAGGCTTATGGACAGAAATGCATGAAGTGTGGCAAAGAAAACCATTTCGCGAAGATGTGCAAAGCAATGATGAAGAAAACTTTGAACTTTGTGCATGATGAAGTTGATGATAATGTTCATGATGATGTTCATGTTCAGGTTGATGCGATTCATGATGATGGGTTTGATGCATATTATGATGATGGTATGCATGAGAACGTCTTGCTTGTTTTTTTTTTTTTTTTTTTTTTTTAATTGATATTTTATTCACTTTTTTTTTAACAATACAATGCAATACAATACACTGCAATATAATACAATGCAATACAATACAATGCAATACAATGCAATACAATACACTGCAATACAATACACTGCAATACACTGCAATACAATGCAATACAATACAATGCAATATAATACAATACAATGCAATACAATACAATTTTTTTTAAACAATACAATGCAATACAATACACTGCAACACTGCAATACAATACAATGCAATACAATACACTGCAATACAATACACTGCAAAACACTGCAATACAATACAATGCAATAGAATACAATACACTGCAATACAATACAATGCAATACAATACACTCAGGGTTCATACAAACCTAACGTCTTGCTTGTTGGCGCGAGCGAGAAATGTGCACATGCGAGCATGATGATTGGGGATGTGACTGTGAAATTTCAGTTAGACTCGGGGGCTAGTGCTAATTGTATTTCCAGTGAAACATATATATCAAGGTCACAGGGGACAAGACTTTGCGCAGTCTTGATAGATCTGAAAAGAAGCTGGTGATGGAAGAGAAATCAAGCCTTTAGGTGAAAAGGTGATAGAAGTGAAAAAACCCAAGAATCATAAGAAGTACTTGGTGAGATTCCAAGTAGTGAGGGAGAGAACTATACCAATTTTGGGGTTGAAAGCGGTTGATAAAATGCAACTTCTAAGGGTTGTGACTGAGAATATAGCACTCATTGGGCAAAAAAGGGGGAATATTGGATGAATTTCAAGATGTTTTTGAGGGAGAACTGGGTAATCTTGAAGGTGAATTGCACTTTGTGACTGACCCCGCCGTCTCGCCTGTGAAATTGTAGAAATTGGCCCATGACTGTGCGCGAAAAAGTAAAAGCAGAGCTTAATAGACTTTTGGCAATGGGAGTAATCGCCAAAGTCGAGTGTCCTACAGATTGGATCAGTATCGTAGTAGTTACGATGAAACCAAACGGTTCGGTACGATTGTGCATCGACCCAAAGCCATTGAACAATGCGCTGAAGCGGAATGACTATCCAATGAAAACCATTGATGATGTGTTGGAGGATCTCCAAGATGCTCGATTTTTTACGCATCTTGATGCGAAGAATGGATTTTGGCACGTCCATCTTGATGAAGAAAGCAGTTTTTTGACGACTTTCGAAACACGTTTGGAAAGTTTCGGTGGACTCGCATGCCATTTGGAGTTTCTGCTGCACCAGAAGAGTTCCAGAGAAGGATGGATAAGTCCCTGCAGGGTCTTCCTGGGGTTTTTGCGGTGCATGATGACATCATCATATGGGGTAAAGGTGGGTCCGATGAAGAGGCGTCAGCTGATCATGACAGTAATATCAGAAAACTGCTTCACTGATGTCGTGAAAAAGACATCAAGTTGAACGTCGAGAAAATCGAGTTCAAGAAGACGCAGATCTCTTACTTGGGTCACGTGATTTCCAAAGTGGGAGTCAAAGCCGATCCGAAGAAAGTTGATGCAATTCAGAACTTCAAGCAGCCTGAGGACAAGGCAGGGGTTCAGCGTTTGCTGGGGATGATTGGCTACCTACAGAAGTTTGCTCCGCGTTTATCAGAGAAAGCAGCACCACTCAGAGAGTTGGTGAAGAAGAATGTGCACTTCAGATGGGATGTTCACGAGCATGGCAAAGCACTTGAAGAAATCAAGAAGATGCTTTTGGAACCGCCAGTTCTGAGATACTTCAACCCAAAGGAAAAGATAACTTTGCAGTGTGATGCATCAGAGTTTGGGTTAGGAGCATGTTTGTTGGTGAGTGGACAGCCAGTTCATTTTGCATCCAGAGCACTCCCACAAACAGAGAGGAGCTATGCGCAAATTGAAAAAGAGATGCTTGCAATAGTTTTCTGACTTGAACGTTTTGAGCGTTATGTCTTTGGCAGATATGTAGAGGTTGAAACGGATCACAAGCCTTTGATTCCGATCCAGCAGAAGAGTTTGTTGAGTGCGCCGAAGCGTCTACAGCGAATGCTGTTGAGAAGTCAGAAATTTGAATACACTGTTGTATTCAAGAAGGGCTCAGAAATGCATTTGGCAGATGCATTGAGCAGGTCAGTACCAACCAGTTCAAAGAAAGGTAAACTAGAGAAAGAGGAAATGTTCTTGACAGATGTCGAGAGGGAGATTGAAGACATTCAGATGTCATCCTACATTTCAGTATCAGAGAATACTTTGAAAGAGTTGCAGAAAGCTACGCAGCAAGATGAAGAACTGGCTGAGGTCATGAGAGTCATTGGGTCAGGGTGGCCAGAAGATAAAAGTGATATGTCATTCAGTTTAATGCCATACTTCCCATTCAGAGAATAGTTGTCCGTACAGAACGGTTTGGTTTTCAAGGCAGAACGAATCGTTGTGCCAGAAGCAGGAAAGATGAGGCAACATGTTATAGAGGTGTTGCACCAGTCCCACACAGGACTGCAAGGTTGCCTTCGCAGGGCGAGAGAAGTCGTTTATTGGCCAGGTATGTCCAAAGATATGGACAAGTTTTTGGCAGCCTGTGAGCCGTGTCGTACTTTCCAGAAAAGTCAGACCAAAGAACCGAGCATAAGTCATCCGATTCCAGAGTTGCCATGGCAGTATGTGGCAGTGGACTTGTTGGAATGCAGAGGAAATGACTATATTGTTGTGGATTATTATTCGGATTTCTTTGAAGTCGATAAGTTGAGCAACAAGACAGGGGATGAGGTGATATACAAGATGAAAGCACACTTTGCACGGCATGGTATACACGAGAGAGTGGTATCAGACAATGGGCCACCATTCAATGGAAAAGAGTTCCAGAGATTTGCTCAGAGATGGGGCTTTGAGCATGTGACAAGTTCACCAGGTTATCCGCAGTCAAACGGAAAAGCTGAGAATGCAGTCAAGCAGGTCAAAACTCTGATGATGAAATGCGCTGAGGATAGAAATGCGGATGCATATTTAGCTTTGCTAGAATTTCTGAATATTCCGTCAGAGAAAATGACTACCTCACCCGCCCAGAGATCGTTCGGTCGGAGGACAAGAACATTGTTGCCATCAGCAAAAAGTTTGTTGAAACCACAAACATGCACAGAGGTCAAAGAAAAATTGATCCGAAAAAAAGCACACACAGCAACAATATTACAATAGAGGAACAGTAGAGTTAAGTACACTCAGACCAGGACAAGCAGTCAGATTCAATGCTCCCAGATCAAAAAGATGGATCAGAGCAACAGTAGAGGATCAGACAGATGTCAGGTCATACAAAATCAGAACAGAAGATGGAAAACTGTACAGAAGAAACAGAAAACAGCTCAGAAAGTAGTTCGAAGAGCAGTTGATAAAGCCTAGGTTCATACAACCTAGAAGCAGAATACAAAGTCAAAACACGCAGGCAGAAACAGAAAAGGGACAGATATGCGTGAAAAATGAGCAAAGAGAGTCTGTCAGCAACAAGCAGAATGCTAGTGATAGAATAGAGACAGACAGATATTGCAATATGCATGTGCCTATGAATGAAAGTTTGTCAAGCACAGGATCTTGCAGCCAGACACCCAAAAACTATATAGGCACAGGAACCCGAAGTGCTCCATGCACAGGCATAAACACAAGTGCACATAGTCCAGTAGCACGAACACAGAGCAACACAGCACTTGAGGCACAGACACGCACAACAAGTGGTAGATTGGTTAGGAAACCGACTTACCTGAAAGATTACCTGCCCGGGTAAAATAATTTGGTTTTGATCTAACTGGCAGATGATTGCCAGATTTTCAGATAACAAGATTCAGAATGGCTAGTCAGGTAGAACTAGTCAAAAGTATGCTTTTCAATGAGACCGTTTTGATAATCTTTAGTTGAAGTTGATTAAGTAAGAACATGTGAAGTTTTGTTGCTAAAATGTATTTGTGTTCGTTAGCTGATTGGTTCAAAAGTTTAAGATGAGTTACAAGAATTTTAAAAAGGTGCTGGATTAAATAAGAAATTGAGACGAGAGGAAAGCTGTATGAATCACGAACAGAGACTTTATTGTGGCAGGCTTAAGTGTAACGATTGAAGTTTATTGATGTCCATCATAAACTTAATTTGTGAGAAAGGAGGATGACACGGTATTGGCTTTTGTGTACTGTTGCGCAGTACTTAGTTTGCGCGTGTGCGCACCCTTAGGACTCGCCAAGCGGAGAAGGAATAGCAGCCAGTAATAAACAGCGCTACAACTGAAGTGAGCTTCCTGGCGTTGTTGCTAATGTTTCGTTGTGTCCGTGTCCATTCTGGTGTATCTTCACTTTACAGACACACAGACTGCAACGTATAAAGCAAAGCGTTACAAGTAGCTGCATAGACCCATCAAGGAGCTAACTATTCGAAGTTATATTTGGACCTTTAAGTTAGTACAGTGATTAGAAGATTTTGTATAGAGTAGAGGAAATAAATGTGTGATATTTACTGTTAACAAGTGGCTGGACTACCTATGTTTCATAGCCGTGTGAGAGCTAGTGTGTCAGTGAATCTTTTACCATTTTCTCCATATCTCTGTAACCCCAGCCTAACACAGACCGAGCTAAACTTATAAATGTATTAAGATTAGTCACCGGGCGATTAACTAGCTGATCTCCACAGACGAAAGACGAGTGGGTAATATAATTCCATTGTGCAGAGCCCAGCAACAATAGACCCACCGTCACACCTAAACATGCCAGTATTATTGTCAGACTGCTGATTGAAATAATTTGATTGTGACGTTTATGTGTGACGTGTCAGGTGAAGGTGATGGTAACGTCCCACGTCCTGCCTGGCCGAAAGCCTATGGTTTCATCCAACATGCTGTGTTAGAGTCACCACACCACAACACTGTCCACGTGATTTACAGTCGTGGAAGCAGAGACTTTGTACACAGACAGCTGACAGGAGAACTTCAAACACGCATGGGACTGCAGGTGGTGACATCAACGACACATGCCACATCCTCAACAACAACAGCAAACAGCGTCCTCATTGTTGTCCTCGATAGGAACTGTTTAGATGTGGCAATGTGTAGTATGTTACGTAATGCAGTAGAGGCGTCAGGTCATCCAGACACCCATACACTGTTCATACAGACTACAGATAGTCTTCCTGACTGGATCAACACCAAGCTTCCTGACCTTAACGTGATGGTGTTTCCTGGCAGAGAGCATGACAAACCTGCGTTCTGGGATACTCTGTCTGCTGTTATAGGTAATCAACGTTATTGTTTTTGTAACTAACGCACAGCAAAACATCTCACTGGCACTTGTTTAAAAGTAATTGGTTAGTATCATGTCAGTTCAAAAGTGAAATGTGAAAATGATAAATATATTTGGTTTCTTCCACAAAAAATCCTATTCTCTTACCTAGCATGTTCAGAGAAAAATGTAATAAAAGGTATGCAATAAGCTGGTGACAAAATATATTATTTTTTCGAATTTTATAAGAATATGATTTGCATAAACGTACGATAAGTAAAGTGTGCTGCTAAACCTTTCCTATCCTATCCTATCCCGTAACTCGGAGGTCGTTGGGGCACCACAGATGATCGTTTAACCAGCGTACTCCATCTTTCCCTGTCCTCAGCAACCCTGATTGTTTCGTTCAATGCCAAACCAGTCCATTCTCGAATGTTGTCCTCCCACCTCTTTCTCGGTCTCCCTCTTCTTCTACCTCCTTGCAGAGTCTGTGCCTTGCAGGATGGTCTTTGTAAGACCTGATGATCTGGTGATGTGGCCATACCATCGGAGTTTCCGTTTTTTTCACCACTGTGAGCAAGTCATCGTGTTGTCCAATGGCTTGTGTCGGACTTCGTCGTTGGTGATGTGCTGGGTATAGGAAATGCCCAGAAGTCTTCTGTAGCACCTCATCTCCATGCTTTGTATTCTTCGTTGATCTACTGTGAGGGTCCATGTTTCGCAAGCATATACGAAGATGGAGATGAAAAGGGAGCGCAGCAGCCTTACCTTGGAATGTAGACTGATGGTCCTGTCTTTCCAATTTGGCTTCAACCTGGGCCTGGGCTTGACCCGAACTTGTTAAAACACTATAGACTGGTGTCGAACCTGCCTTTCATGGCGAAAGTCTTAGAGAAAGTGGTTTACCATCCTACCTAGCCAATGCACTTGTAGCCTATAAACCAACTCGGGCACTATGTTCTTCATCTGAACGTCTTTTGACAGCGCCACGCCGAAATATGAAAACTTTCGGAGAACGTGCATTTTTTTTGCTGCGCCTACTCTCTGAAATTCGCTGCCGGCAAACATGAGAGGCGTACCTGACTTGGCGAAATTCAAATCGCAACTGAAAACGTATCTGTTCAAGCTTGCTTTCAACTAATAATTATTATTATTATTGTTTTTATTTTATTTTATTGTAATATTATGTCATATGTGTTGTAATGATAGGATGTACAATGGATGATTGCGAGTGGGTGCGCAATGAGTCACAATGTGAGATTTGCGCGATATAAGTACCATTCGTTATTATTATTATTATTAACCTCGCCAGGGCAGTAGTTGTTTGTGCGATCCTGGAGAGGACTTCCTGTCGGGACCCACTGTCTGATACAATGGCTCCTAAATATTTGAAGCTATGCACTGTGTTGAGGGATTGGCCTTGGACTTTGATGTCCGTGTTGATGCCATTGGTGTTGTTGGTCATCATTTTCGTCTTCTCTGCACTTATTTCCATTCCATAGGCTCTGGAGGTGGTGTCAAGCCTCTATACCAGCTGTTCAAGTCATTGTTCCTCTCCAGCCAATCCATCAATGTCATCCGCAAAACAAAGGTTGGAGATTGCTCTTCCCCCTATGCTGACTGTGCCTTCGTTATCTGCAAGGGCATCTAACATGATGCGCTCTAGGAAGATGTTGAAGAGTGTTGGAGAGAGTAGGTATCCTTCACTCACACCGATTGTTGTTCTGAACCAGTTCCCGATGGCGCTGTTGTGGAGGACTGCACTGGAAGCCTTGTCATATAGGCTTTTGATGACTTCAATTATTTTAGGGCTGATGTAGTACACTCTCATGGTTGCCCATAGAGCTGCATGCCAGACTCGGTCATACGCCTTTTTGAAGTCTACAAACACATGATATGATGTTGTTGGTGCTGTAGGTATTTTTCGCAGATTATTCTGAGGTTGAAAATCTGTTCTGTGGTACTTCGCCATGCCCTGAATCCTGCTTGCTCTTCAGCTATGATTTGTTCAGCTTGGGGTTTCAACCTGTTGAGTATTATTTTCAGGAGGACCTTGCTGGGATGGCTGATGAGGCTGATGGTGCGGCAATTTTCACATTCCTGAAGGTTACCTTTTTTTGGGAAGAGTGATGACAAGCGACTGGGTCCATGGTGTAGGCCACTCCCCACTGTGCCAGATCTTGTTACAGATAATGGTGAGTGCGTCAATCATCGCTTCTCCTCCTGCTTGAAGCAGTTCCGCGGATATGTTTTCCACTCCCGCTGACTTCCCTTCTTCAGCGAATGCACTGCTGCCTCAACGTCTTCTCGGATAATTGGGATGATTTCTTCTTCTCTGTTCTCTGAACATGCTAGAACTGATAAGTCTCCGTTTGGTGTGTGGTTGTAAAGGTCAGAGCAGTACTCTGTCCATGTGTCCAAGACTTCTTGTTCTTCTGTAAGGCATATGCCAGACTTGCTTTGGATCCCGGAGACTTTGGGCTGTTTAACACTTGTCAGCCGCTTCACAGTCTGGTATGCCTTATTGCTGTTGTTCTTGTTCAGATTGTTCTCTATTTCCTGGCATTGATATTCTAACCAGTTCTCTTTTGCTGTGCGCATGCCTTTTCGGATGTCATTGTTGATTTTTTGGTAGGCATCAGCTCCCGGAGAGGTCTTTTTTTCTTTTCCATCTCTCTTTGTTTATCACACAGGTCCAAAAGTTCAGGTGTGATCCACGGCTTCTTTTTTCGCCGGTGCTACTACTACTTCACCAGCTCCCAAAATGAGCAGTGGTGCAAATTTCCCTCCAATTGTGGCCTGAAATATTTCTGCCACCTCCGGGTCTTTCAGTTTGTCCAGGTCGAACTTCAGTCTAGTGCACTTTGCTGTGTTTACCCTCTTCAAGTGGTGCCGGAAAGACATCTTCACGAGATCGTGGTCACTTCCGATGTCTGCTCCTGGAAAAGTGCGTGTCCTGCCAATGTTGATGCTTTATCTGAAGCGTTTCTTGACCATGATGTAGTCGATCTGATTGTGATGCTTACCGCCGGGATTGTGCCATGTCCATCGTCTGGATTTTTTGTGGAGACCAAGCGTGTTTGCCAGTATCAGATTGTTGTATCTGGCAAACTCCAACAGTCTCAGACCCATGTCATTTGTCTCGTTGTTGCAGTGAGGTCCACATGTGTCTCCCCAGTTGTGGTGTGCATCTTGGCCAACCTTGGCATTCCAGTCGCCTTCCACTATGACTATTTCCTTCTTCGGCACTTGGTCAAGGACAGCCTGTAGATTTTCATAGAAATCCTCCTCTTCGCTGTCGTCATATCTTGGGGCATAGGCCTGGATGATGGTGATGTTGAAAGGGGCTGATCTCAGACGGATGGCAATGAGTCTACTGGAGATTGGGCGGCAACCCATGACAGTGGCTAGAATGTTCTTGTGGACCAAGAATCCAACTCCGTGTTTGTGCCTGTCATCTCTACCGCTGAAATAAAGCTTGTGGCCTTTGTCGGTCGTTGTTATACCTATGTCTCTCCAGCGCAGTTCGCTGATCCCTAAAACGTTTAATCGATAGTGGTCCATCTCGTGGGCCAGTTCTTCTAATTTTCCCTCCGCATTTAGGGTCCTGACATTCCAGGTTCCTATGACGATGTTATTTCTGATGCGGATCTTGCTGAGTTGTCCATCAGTAGCACACTTACCGCCTCCGTCCTGATGGCCAACAGAAGGCGCGGTCCTTGTTGATCCGGGCGACGACCGATCCGGCATGGAGTGATGATATTCTGGGGAAGATACGTTTATCTTACAAGGGGAGTAAAACTTGTAGATAGATGGGTGTTAGGCTACCTCTATCAGACGTTCTTTTACCAAAATTCCAATGCGGTGTGAGAGACTAATCACATACAATTTATATTTGTTCTCGGGTTTTAAAGTATCATTTGGCTCACTTTAAGAAATGCCTAATCTAAAATCTAAAATCACTTCGGTGAATAGACGTTAAATGAAATAAACAAACAAACAAACAAACAATTAAGAAATGCTTATTACTAATCAAAGGACTAGGTTACTTGGTCTCAAGAGAAGAAATGCTAGAAGACACAACAATACAAATAGAATGACACCAGTCGTATGTAGATGATTTCAACTTTTATATAGTCAACACAAATTCTGACATTACTGTAATTAAATGGAAATTAATAATTATAATTGTTTGTGCTGGGTACTTTCTTTAGAAGTTCTTCTTCGTTATTTGCTAAGCAATTCTCTGGTTTTCGTAGTCTAATAATATTGTCCAAGGTGGGTTAGACTTCAGTTGCATTTGAGGGAGACTTAGCTGCTACGCGTCTGCGAGTGCTTGAGTCCGTCGGTCAATCTGAGGGGTCTTGCCTCTCAGGATGATCGGGTGAGTGGTGTAGCTACGGGGCTGGATGTGGCGAGGTAGAATCTAGGTTGATCTTCTTCTGTACCACGGGAGCAATCGTCATGCGTTGCCTCCACAAACCGTCCCAGAGCTGAACTGTAAAATATAGAACTCTGGCTACAATATTCTATCCAGATATGGGTATGCGATACCCTGTGCAAGGAGTCTATAGCATCAGACACCTGCCGAGTTCCTATATGCACACTTCGATCCGAATCTTAAGGCTAAAATATATATATAATTAAACATGCACAATGTGTCAGAAACAATAATCAGTTTCTGTAATTATATATAACATGAACATACTAATACATGGCAATCTTTATAATATATGTAAACATACATGTATCAAAACTACTAGTGTTAACTTCTAGTCTCTGGGAATCGTAAAACCATCTCTAGTCTATCACTTTTCTTGATGAGACTGAGGTTTTATGGTTCACTGCAGTCTGCTCCTTGTTTAAACCTCGTGGCTTCGCAGTTAGTATTCGACTGACTAGCTAAATTTTAGGATAATGGGATATGCAGGGGTTTCTACGTCCTCCGACCAATCATTTAATTCTCGTTCTAGTTAATCTCGCTCATACGGGATTACATGTGAATCTCCTTTTTGAAAATTCCTCTCACCTGTCTTACTTGGGAGACACGCTCCGTTACGTCTCGACGTCCAGTGTCAAAGCCGAAACAGGGTATATCCAATAGAGATATGGGTCGCATGGGCTACTTATCGATCAAAGGACCCTGGTCATATGGCCGAACAAGCTACTTAACCTTCTTGGTTAGCGAGGTCTGCTTGATTGTCTCGGGAACGAACGTTTCAAGGAGGTTAACTTAACATATGTGGGCTTCCCTTTAGGTAACTGGTAAATTAACGTCAAGTTTATTCAATACTATCTGTTTATCGCTAAGCTGAGTTACCACATTTTTGTCGTCAACATTTCTGCTGTTACATATGGAGTAAATGGTTTTATTCATCATGCAGTGTGTTTTGGGCAAGAAAGAACTGGCAGGGCCCATTCCTCTCCAGGCTGTTGGTCACAGCTGATATCCACGAATATAGTGTGGCTCGCCTTGGCCCTGAGCACGTGGTCGTGGTAAATTAACGTCAAGTTTATTCAATACTATCTGTTTATCGCTAAGCTGAGTTACCACATTTTTGTCGTCAACATTTCTGCTGTTACATATGGAGTAAATGGTTTTATTCATCATGCAGTGTGTTTTGGGCAAGAAAGAACTGGCAGGGCCCATTCCTCTCCAGGCTGTTGGTCACAGCTGATATCCACGAATATAGTGTGGCTCGCCTTGGCCCTGAGCACGTGGTCGTTTAACTTGTAGTAACATGAGGTTCCTCCGTCCTGGCCGGTGACTTCTGTTTAGAAGACTTTCGCCCAGTGATGCCGTGCTGACATCACCCCTGTTAGTCGCCTCTGTGTGAGAGCTAGTGTGTCAGTGAATCTTTTACCATTTTCTCCCTAACTCTGTAACCCCAGCCTAACACAGACCGAGCTAAACTTATAAATGTATTAAGATTAGTCACCGGGCGATTAACTAGCTGATCTCCACAGACGAAAGACGAGTGGGTAATAGCATTCCATTGTGCAGAGCCCGGCAACAATAGACCCACCGTCACACCTAAACATGCCAGTATTATTGTCAGACTGCTGATTGAAATAATTTGATTGTGACGTTTATGTGTGACGTGTCAGGTGAACGTGATGGTAACGTCCCACGTCCTGCCATGCCGAATGCCTATGGTATCATCCAACATGCTGTGTTAGAGTCACCACACCACAACACTGTCCACGTGATTTCCAGTCATGGAAGCAGAGACTTTGTACACAGACAGCTGACAGGAGAACTTCAAACACGCATGGGACTGCAGGTGGTGACATCAACGACACATGCCACATCCTCAACAACAACAGCAAACAGCGTCCTCATTGTTGTCCTCGATAGGAACTGTTTGGATGTGGCAATGTGTAGTATGTTACGTAATGCAGTAGAGGCGTCAGGTCGTCCAGACACCCATACACTGTTCATACAGACTATAGATGATCTTCCTGACTGGATCAACACCAAGCTTTCTGACCTTAACGTGATGGTGTTTCCTGGCAGAGAGCATGACGAACCTGCGTTCTGGGATACTCTGTCTGCTGTTATAGGTAATCAACGTTATTGTTTTTGTAACTAACGCACAGCAAAACATCTCACTGGCACTTGTTTAAAAGTAATTGGTTAGTATCATGTCAGTTCAAAAGTGAAATGTGAAAATGATAAATATATTTGGTTTCTTCCACAAAAAATCCTCTTCTCTTACCTAGCATGTTCAGAGAAAAATGTAATAAAAGGTATGCAATAAGCTGGTGACAAAATATATTAATTTTTCGAATTTTATAAAAACATCACTTGCATAAACGTATGATAATAATGAATCCCAAGTAAAGTTTGCTGCTAAACATGCTCGTATTATTGTCAGACTGCTGATTGAAATAATTTGATTGTGACCTTTCTGCGTCAGGTGAATCTGATGGTAACGTCTCACGTCATGCGATAAGCTGGTGACAAAATACATTCTTTTTTCGAATTTTATGAGAACATGATTTGCATAAACGTACGTTAATAATGAATCCCAAGTAAAGATTGCCGCTAAACATGCCCGTACTATTGTCAGACTTCTGAATGAAATAATTTGACTGTGACGTTTCTGTATCAGGTGAACCTGATGGTAACGTCTCACGTCGTGCCATGCTGAATGACTTTGGTATGATCCAACACGTTGTGTTAGAGTCACCACACCACAACACTGTCCACGTGATTTACTGTCATGGATGCAGAGACTTTGTACACAGACAGCTGACAGGAGAACTTCAAACACGCATGGGACTGCAGGTGGTGACATCGCAGACACAGAACACATCCTCAGCAACAACAGCAAACAGCGTCCTCATTGTTGTTCCCTCTTGGTTGTTAGATGTGGCAATGCGTAATATGTTACGTAATGCAATAGAGGCGTCAGGTCGTCCAGACAGCCATACACTGTTCATACAGATTATAAATGGCCTTCCTCACTGGATCAACACCAAGCTTCCTGACCTTAACGTGATGGTGTTTCCTGGCAGAAGTCATTATGAACCGGCGTTCTGGGATACTCTATCAGCTGTTATAGGTAATCACCGTTATTGTTTTTGTAACTAACGCACAGCAAACACAACATCTCACTAGCACTTGTTTAAAGGTAGTCGGTTTCTGTACTTCACGGTGTTTTTTTTTAAATAAGGAAACTGATCAAAGTAATCTTTTACGTAAGTCATACACTGTTGTGTGGATATGGCACATCGTGTCTTTATGCTGAATTGTAAAGTTCGTTACATTAATTATGTATCTGTCATTAATATGTCATTATAACACAAACTGTTAACTATACATTAATATATTGTTTGGTGTCGTATGCAAGAGATATTTTAGCAGCAGTGTTCTTACTAAAAGATATAACATCATCTGGGGAGGCAAACATTTCCGTTATGACTCGCATGCATTGTCCTCGATCGCTGTACATGCATGCACTCATCCCCTCCCCCCATCTCCACCTCCAAATTGTTTTATTCAGATTTGTATAAATCTGTTCAAGATGAATCCTAACTAGTCCAAAATTGGTGGCGTAGCCCTATATCTGTGCAAAACTGGCAAGTAGATTAATATTTTAGAAACTGTTTCAACTATCACATCCAAACTTGGTAAGATGGTGTATATTCATGAGATCCCATAAATGATCAGTGAAGCAATGACCTTCACCGGTCTATGTGGGTCATTTAGGACCCAGAAGAGTGTTTAACTGTAAATATCTCCCGAGCTATTGAGAATGTATCTGTCAAACTTTAAACCCCTTGGGGTCATGAGCAATCTTGCCACTGTAGATTGTTCTAACCTATAAAGGGAAAAGTGAAAGCCCCAGTTGAAAACTTGTCTTGACTTTGTAGGCAAGACCGATTCACTGCGGCAACAGTACTCCCGTTGGAGTGCCGGGGGTTTTAGTATAAATAGTATCCCCACATTCTGGAAATTTAGTGCTTTAAATTCCCACTGTCGCTGTCTTCCTCATTTGCTCTTTCCCATTCCTGATCTGTCCTATCACTCTGCTATACTATCTTCTTCTTCGCTAGATCAATGACCTACCTTTTTTCTTGAAAACTCTTTTGGACAAGACTCCTTGTTTGCGTATGAGGTCTGTTGGATCAGCTTGGGAGTGTTGGACGCTTTCTGCCGGGTGGTCACTAGGGCTTCCTATGATGTTATTATTTAGCAATATAGGCATTTTATATGTATGTGTTTTGTTGATGATTTATAATGATGTTTGTATTCGGTTTTGTTTTTGTACAATACAATACAATACAAGATTATTGCTTTAGGTCCAGCGGACTCCTCCGAGCCAAATCAGGACCAGAGAGACGTTATCTTAAAATATTATAAAATGATTCAAATCTTAAAAAACAAGCCTGTTACTCTTAAATACACAAACAAACTTTTACATGACACCTCTATAAGAGTCTTCTTTAAAACTGATGTATTAAAAATATATTCTCTTTCTTCAATCAAATCACTAAATTCAGTCCTATCAATAAAATCCAAACTAAACAAAACATGTCGATACGATTTATATGCGATAAAACAAACCAACATCATGTAAAAATTGAAACAGATGTTGACCATTACACACCTAAAAAATCTCTTTGAAAGGTATGGAACCAAAATATGTTTCTCTTTCCTCAATCAAATCAGCACACTCAGACATGAAATGGCGAACGGAAAAAGATTGATCACATGCAAAGCACCATGCTGTTTCTTCTCCTTTTAAAAGGAAACTGTGGGTGACATAAGTATGCCCAATATGAAGGCGAGACAACACTGTTTCTTCTTTGCGAGTGGATGCAAGGTTAGGCAAAGAAGCAGACAAATCAGAAAGAATTTGAAATAATTTGTTGTTGATATGGTTAGACCAGTCAGTCTGCCACAGTCGTTTACAATAAGATCCAGTCATACAACGTAGGTCAGAGTAGGGCACAAACTGGAAAATCTCTGGTAACTGCAATATTGCCGCGGATGCCCATGTGACCAGGGACCCACATAAAAACTATCTTTTTACCCTCAGAAACAAGTTGTGTATGGAGGTCATGGATCTCTGCCAGAAATGGGTGTGATATCTTTCTCGTGGAAAGAGCCTGAAGTGCTGACAATGAATCAGACATGATTAAAAACGAGGTTCTTTTGGATTGATAAACTTGTTTCAGAGCTAAATGAAGTGCCTTGAGCTCAGCTGTATAAACAGAACAAAAATCAGATAAACGCTGTTGCAAAGGCTGGTCTAAGTGTCTCCCAGAGACCGACGCAGCAGCAACTGAATCTCCTTTCTTTGACCCGTCTGTAAAAAGTTTTTCATATCCTGGGTATAATGCACACTGTTCTAAATAAAGTTGGTTATATACGGTTTCAGATGTATTGTTTTTAAGGAAAGCGGACAACTGCCAATTAATGTTTGGGGTACATAATTTCCATGGGGGAAGCTTCAGTCCGAAGCTCATCGCCGTTGATGGAAGCAACATTAATGCCTGCTTTTTCCAGATGAGCCTGCATTCTGATGCCAAACGAAGGAATTGTGTTAGGTTTGGCTTCAAATTTTTGAACAAAATCTGGGTTGAAAACACAGTCATAAGCACAGTTCATGGGATCAGTTTTTAATTTTAGATAATAATTCAGTGACAATTTTGTACGTCTGAGCTCCAGCGGGGGTTCGTTAGCTTCCACGTATAGGCTTTCACAAGGGGAGGTGCGAAAAGCACCCAAAGCAATGCGTAGTGCCTGATGAGCAACTGGATCTAACATCTAAAGATAAGATTTTCTAGCAGAACCATAAACAATGCAACCATAGTCTAACTTGGATCTAATTAAAGAACGATATAACAGTAATAAAGTTTTCTTGTCAGCACCCCAGTCTGTACCACTAATAACCTTGAGCAGGTTGCAGGCCTGTTGACATTTAGTTGTCAAATTTTTCAGATGAGGAAGGAAGGATAGCCTATGATCAAAAATAACACCCAAAAATTTGGCTTGTTGGACTTTATTGGAGTTTTATTGAGGATAATAGTAGGGTCTTGAATAATTCCCCGGTGCTTGGAAAAGTGAATACATTCAGTTTTTGCTTCAGAAAATTTAAAACCATTTTGTAAAACCCAGTCTTCAACGGCCTTGACACATAACTGAAGCTGACGTTCTGCAGATGCCAAAGTTTTACCTTTGGCTACTAACGCAAAATCGTCAACAAACAAAGAATTGTCAATTCCCCGTTTAACGGAACGAACAATATTATTTATTTTAATATTAAACAGCAAGGGAGACAAGATGCTACCCTGAGGCACTCCCGTCTCCTGTTCTCTCGTATCTGACAAAGATCCCCCAACCTTAGCCTGAAAAATTCTGTCTGTTAGAAAATTGGATATAAATAGAGGTAAATGACCCTTCAAACCCATTTCTTGTAAATCTGAAAGAATGCCATATTTCCATGTGGTATCATGGGCTTTTTCCAAATCAAACATGATGGCAAAGACATGTTCACCCTGGACGAACGCGTTACGGATAAAAGTTTCCAGTCGCACCAGGTGGTCAACAGTACTTCGACCACTTCGAAAGCCACACTGAGTGTTGGATAAGATATTATTTGTTTCTAGATACCACAGTAAACGAGAATAAACCATTCTTTCTAGCGTCTTGCATAAGCAAGACGTTAAGGCTATTGGTCTATAGTTTGTCGGGTTAGTATGGTCTTTGCCAGGTTTGGGAATGGGTACAATAATGGCCTTTCTCCAAGAGGGAGGAAAGGTGCCAGTGATCCAAATCTGATTGAAGATGTCCAGCAGTTGAGACCGTGAGTACCTTGTTAAATGTCTGAGAAATTGATAATGTACATCATCCGGTCCAACTGCTGAATCTGCACTTTTGTTAATTGCATCGTCAAGCTCGACTAATGAGAACGAAATGTTGTAATCTTCAGAATTATCAGAGGTAAAATTTAACCGTTGTTTTTCTTTACGTGCTTTAATTGTTTGAAAAGGGACGGAATAATGTTCAGAGGAAGAATTTGCAGCAAAAGAAGAGGCCAAAAGATCAGCTATTAGTTTGTTATCACCAATTACGTCCCCCTGCACAGTAAGGCATGGGCTCACCTGTTTGTTACTTTTATTTTTGAGTTTGCGGACCACTTTTCAAACCTTTGACAGCTTCGCTTTCGAATTTACCGTGGAGCAGAAACCTCTCCACGATTCTCTTCTCTTACTTTTGAAGAGCTGTCGGCATTGCGCTCGCAAACGTTGGTGGTTCTGTTTATTTTCAGGACTTGGATGCAGATACATCATTCTTAAAGCTTTTTTACGGGTTTGCTGAAGTTTTTTACATTCATCATCAAACCAGGGTTTTTTAATTGTATACGGTTTTGATGAAGTTTGCGGGATGGACTCCTTAGCACTGTTTATAACTATGTCAGTGTATAGGTGTATTTGATCTATGGAATTCGAAAATTCCTGTTCCTTAGCACGTAACTGAACCTCAGACAGGTTGGAAAACAGACTCCAATTAGCTTGTTTTAGTTTCCACCTGCCATGAGTTTGCTCAAGGTTGTCTGAATCATGTTTTAATAAAACCGGAAAATGGTCGCTGCCATGGAGATCTTCTAAAACTGTCCATTTAAAATCCAAAAGTAAGGAGGGATCACAGATCGATATATCAATGTGGGACAAAGAAGCAGTTCTTGAACAGGAAAAAGTTGGAGCACCCTCGTTCAAAGGTACTAGGTTTAACGAGTCTAAAATGTCTTCAATTATTTTACCCTGAGAATCGGTACGATCGCTACCCCACAGGGGAGAACGTCCATTAAAATCTCCCAACAACAAAAAAGGGGTAGGTAACTGTTGGATCAAATTCTCAAGTTCACTTCTATTCACATTTATTGATGGTGTCAAATATATAGAACAAACTGTGAGGGATTTAAAAAGAGATACTCTGGCTGCAACTGCTGGTAAACTTGTATGAAGTGAAATTGGGCTAATTGGGACGTTTCTATGAATAAAGAGTGAAACGCCACTAGAAGATGTACAATCTAGAGACGAATAACCAGTGATATCCATAAGATGTTTCTCTGACAGGAGAGTTTCCTGAATGGCTAACACCTCAGGTTGATGCTCTGTCAGCAGACAGCAGAGCTCCTCATAATTTTCCCTTATCCCTCGGATATTCCATTGTAAAATGGCCATAAAAATGAAGTAAAAGAATGCTAAAATTGTCAACTTCGATAGCACAATTAAGTGTCTTTAGCTTTTCGGACCCTCGTCCATCTCTTCATGGTCCATCAACCCCCCGAAACGGTTCTCCGTTTCGAGAGGCTGATGGTGCTTGGAAGAAAGGGGTCCGGGCCTTTGATTTTTCATCATAGCCCCGGAACCCGAACTGCCAGCCGACTTCTTCCCCTTCTCCCCAGCACCGGACTTTATATCCTCCCTCTCCCCCTCACCCCTTCCAACCTTTCCCTCTCCTCCTCTGACGCTCTTCTGCTGAGCGACTAGAATCTTCGCCGCCTCAGCAACTACCCGGTCGCTAAAACTGGTCGTTGCTGGTGCGGTGGCATGAGGCCTAGCCTCCTTTGCAGCAGGTGTGACGGCTTTTGACACGGCCGTCTGCGTGTTGTGGGTGACGGTTGGGGACGTGCCCGTCGGCACGTTCTCCAGTGTAATCGGTGGGGCTGGAGAACCCCCCTTTTGAACAAACGTGAGCATTTTTTCCAGAGTGTCCATCCGCCTGCACAACGTTTCAAGAATCTGGGTCATTTTATTTAAGAGAATTTCCGTTGCCGGATGTGTGCTAGATTCCACAAGAGGTGTGGAACCCGCCACAGACGCAAAGGACCTCTCTTTAAGCACAGGCCTACTGTCAAGAACTTTTTTCCTTGCGTCTCCAAAGGAGCAACTCTCAGTAGCCCGCACCTTTTGGATTTCAAGCTCCAACTGCCACTGAGGACAGTCTTTGGAGCTGGAAGAATGATTCCCGGCGCAATTCACGCAGCAAATCGGATTTTTGCATTCGTTTTCATGTTTTTCTTTAGCACAATCACGACATATTTCTTTGCTTTTACAGGTCTTGCTACCGTGACCAAACCTTTGGCAACGGTAGCATCGCAACGGTGACGGTACAAACGGCGTCACCTTCACCCTAAGGTACCCCACCTTGAGTGACTCCGGCAACTTGGCCATAGCGAAGGTCACAAAAAGTATGTTGGTGGGGATACGTTGGGGTCCCTTGGTGACGAAGACCCGCTGGACTGCTGTGACCCCCTGGCTGGAGAGCTCATCACGGATTTCCAATTCCAACATGTCGATCAAATCCTGACATCGGATGACTCCCTTGGAGGAATTCAACCGTCCATGCACAGAAACTTTGATTTGTCTGTCAACAAAGACGGTCAGATTCCTCTTTAGAAGACAATCCGATGCCCTTTTGGTTGAGCACTCCACCAGGTAGGCCCCAGATCTCAGTTTTTTCACATCTTTGAACCCGATTGTGCAGACGGACTGGAAACCCTTCTGGATGGCGAACGGAGACAGCTTGCCTAGTGGCGAAGCTGGATCCGCCCCCTCTACAACCAAAAAACGAGGCCAGGCCCCTTCCACCCCCGATGCACAAGCTTTTTGTCTCGTCTCCATGTCACTGTCCGTGTCCGTGTCCAGTCCGTCGTCATGCAGTCGTTTTTTTGTGTGGATGCCATGTTAATTATTTGTTAATTCATCCCCCCCCCTGCTCCCCACCCACCACGGAGTCCAACAAGGGGATGCGTCCAAGCGGAAAATCCAGCAAGGGAGCGCATCAGGGCTACAGGGGGGATATGCACCCAGACAATCCCGCACTGCCACTACGGTTTTGTTCAAGTTTGACCCATGAGCCGCAGCCTTCTAGCAGAGCTAGGGCAATACACGACCAGCCGCTTGACTGACGCGGGCCACGCCAGCCTCCCGTCTAGGAGAAGTCCGGGCCAAAGAGGTGTGTTAGTGTGAGGGACCGCAGTCCCTCAGTGACCTCAACCTCCAGGATCCCATTCTCCCCCGACACGGGTTGCCGTGCACGGCAAACGCAGGGGGCCAAGAGAAGGCCACAGAGAAAAAGAGGGGTAGAAAAAGAAGGAATGATGGGGAAAAAGAAGACAGGGAAAGTCCGGTAAGGCAGAAGAAAGGGAGTCAAAACTGCATAGTATACTGGGAGAATTTAAGGGTGAAGAGAATATAGGTGAAAGGACCAATAAGACAGAAACAAGACAAAAGAGAAGAAAAAGGGGTAGGCAACATTGTCACCCAGCCAGAGAGAGGCATGGGGTCCACCCCCGGCGCGCGGAGCCGAGCCCGTGGGGGCTTTGTTTTTGTAACCGGGGGTTCGAGTAGTTGGGGTAAAGCCTCAGCCGTCCCCTGCGTGGGATGTCTTTATTGTAAAGTGACTGGCCGGTGGAGGGCGTTCAATTTTCCCACTAGGGTTGTTTCAGCAGATCTTTTATGTGGATCGGGGGTTGTCCGGTCCTGATGTGGCTCGGAAGAGTCCGCTGGACCTAAAGCAACAATCAATCAATCAATCAATCAATGTCAAACTTTAAGTATTCCTCAAACTCCTAAAAGAGTACATTTCAATAATTTTCAGTACGGGTTGGTGAAAAAATAAACAAACAATGTCTGATTTGCAACTACACACAAACTACCATGTGGGTCATTGAAGACCCAGACATTTTACAGAGAAAGAAAAGCGAATATTCCTGTAAGGACGATGTGGGTCGCTTAGGACCCATACATCTCAAAGAGCGATTCTTCTGGCATGTCTGCGTTTTGATGACAATTGGTAAACATGGGAGGAGTTGAACTCCAACTGGAGCAAGTACTACATTCCCGGTCCTTTGTTGATTGTTCTTCTTCCTCTTGGATTGAGCAGTCACAATCAGTACGTTTATTCATTCACTCCTATTGGTTGTTACTAGGGGGTTGCCGTGTTTTCCGTGGTGGCATAAAAAAAGAAGAAACATATTGTTTACATGATAATCTAGGCCTACCTGTTATAGGTGCAACTATATGTGGAGCTTCTGGACTTAGCAAATGCATTTCAGCCACAGCAAGCGGTGGCCTGAGTACCAGCCCTCGCAGAGCCTAATGCTGTACCAGACCCACACATCGCTGCACCAACACATTTGATAAGGCAAATAAATAAATAAAAATTATATATATATATATATATATATATATATATATATATATATATATATATATATATATATATATATATATATATATATATATATATATATATATATAAGGAAAGATAGATATTCAGTGTTTATAGGGTCCAGCGGACAGCCAAGAGCCGAATCAGGACCACACAAAATTAAGCAAAATCAGACTAAACTGTTAACATTTAAATATCATTAAAAAAATGTAACTAAAATCAGTCTTACGAATAAAATCCAACCAAGAATACAAAACAAGACGATATGATTTATTTGTGACAAACCAAACAAAAATCATGTAAAAATTGAAACAGGTGTTGACTATTGCATACTTTAAAAATCTGATTAAAAGGTATTGAACCAAATATCTTTACCTTTCATCAACAGATCAGCACATGTCACGTCACCTGAATGGGCTAGTACATTACATTATTATTGCTTTAGGTCCAGCGGACTCTTCCAAGCCAAATCAGGACCGGGAATGGGCTAGTGACTTCAGCTCATACAACGAGTGGAGGGATACACACTCAAACTAAAAGAAACTAACACAAATGCCAGATGCACAATTATACTCTTTTATTCAACGCTCAAACACACAGGACAATCGGAAATCTACCCAACCTCAACCCTTATCCGGACCCTCAACCCCAACAATTAACAAACAATTACCTCCTTGGCTAATTCCTAACCCCTGACACTGTACACAAGATGCTAACACAATCAAGATATAATATTCCTATGAAAATCAAGATGCAAAAATACAACTAACGGCTTAAGTGTACAAAGCAAACCTTAAAGAAAATGTATTTAGTCAATAGTAAATACTTTATCCTCAGATTATCTGTCCGATCTCCAACACAGGTTACATTAAATCGTCTGAAAGTGCTACTTTAAGAAAGTACACCAACTCAATCAACTTAGTGCAGACTGTAGAAAGTCAATGTTTTTATATATCTAAGTGCGTGTTGTGTACGTATGATTGAGGGTGTATGCAAAGCCCTGAGCACTGCAACCCAAGTAGAAGAGGTCCCCCAAGCACATCGTCTTGCCTCCTCCTGCAGGTGGAGGTAGAGGTGGAACGGAGTAAGCAGAGCAGCACGGAGTACGGAGAACGGAGTATGTAGAACGAAGAACGAAGTATGAAGTCGAAGAACAGAAGCGGAAGTAGTGGAACCCAGACAAGTAGAACAAACGTAACAGCAAACTATGAGTAGCATAAATAGTAGTCGAAAACGTAGTAGGTATAGAAGGCCCAATCTGGTCAACAAATAAACTGTCTTAGAAAACTACTTCAACATGTAAACAATACATAGGAAATAACTCCTTCCGCCGTCCGCCATCTTGAATTGTTTATTTATGCATCATGACATTTCATAATCTTTCTATAATTTCTATTAACATTCCATGAAAACGATTATTTACACAAATACCAATGTATATTATAATTTAATTTCTATTCAACAATTTTGATTCATCCTCTCTCTCATATTCATCACCCCTCTTCCATGTCATTATATATAACACAACGTCACCCTTGACCTTATTTCTATCACTCCTCTCACTTTCATCACCCCTCTGGCATACTATAATACAACGTCACCTCTCTCTCTCTCTTACATTATCACCCCTCTAGCCTGCTGTAGCATCATCACACGTGACCTCATTTTGGCAACAACATCAACAACATTATTCCATGAGTATTTCCATCAAGAAAATCATATTAAAAAATGCTATTGATCAAAATATATACCTTACCCCCTCATTCATCATCATTCATTCACGTACGCATGCTCGGAGTGTACAGCCACTATGGAACTGGAATACTGGGCATCAACTCACCTTCAGTTTCCTGGCCTGTGAAGCACAGATACAAACAACACCACAATACAACACAACACAATACGATCTGTGAAGAGTAGGTGGTTCGTTACTGTCTTATTATGATTTACTAGGACACCCTAACACTTGCGAAATCTTAGGTCTTGGGAGGTCTCTAAACAAAGAGCACACACCCTTAGGATGTCACTCTACACAGAGATCACACAGCACTGTGGCAGCAAAAGTTCTCCTCAATTACTATAAATTTACTTTTCTATAATAATTGTCACAACTTATTGGCCATTCTTGTCCGTTTTAAGGCACAAGACTTTGGGTGGTTTCAAAACACCAAACACAGCCCTTAGAAACGAACCCTACACAATCCTATGATAATGGAAGTTACAGTTTCTCCAATAGTCGTCTAATCACAAAAACTACCACCTCAAATCTGCCAGTACTACCGCTTTCTTCCCAGTCACAGTTCAAGGTACCGAGCTCCGTTCAACTTATAATAGCTATCGAGAGCACGTGAAAAACCTAACTTCTGACTTACTCTATGCATTCCAAAATGCTGATTCAAACTTCGCACACTGCACTCTCGGAGATATGAAACTATATACATGTACTATGTACAACCTGACACAGCATAAACTTAGCGTGCGTCAAAACTCGTGTCATCACAGCACATTCAGACATAAAATGGTGAATGAAAAAGGTTTGTCACACGCAAAGCACAATGGTGGTTCTTCTCCTTTTAAAAGGAAACTATGGGTGACATAAGTATGCCCAATATGAAGGCGAGCCAAAAGGGTTTCTTCTTTGCTGGTGGATGCAAAGTTGCCTAGGCAAAGAAGCAGACAAATCTGGCAGAATTTGAAATAATTTGTTATCGATTTGATTAGACCATTCGGTCTGCCACAGCCGTTTACAATAAGATCCACTCATACAACGCAGGTCATAGTATGGAACAAACTGGAAACTCCCTGAATTGAAATCTAGATGTAGAGCTTCTTTAGCCGCTTTGTCCCCTGCAATATTGCCGCGGATTTCCATGTGACTATGTACCCACATAAAAACTATCTTTTTACCCTCAGAAACAAGTTGTGTGTGAAGGTCATGGATCTCTGCCAGAAAAGGGTGCGATATCTTTCTCGTGGAAAGAGCCTGAAGAGCTGACAGTGAATCAGACATGATTAAAAACGAGATTCTTTTGGATTGATAAACATGTTTCAGAGCTAGATGAATTGCTTGAGCTCAGCTGTGTAAACAGAAAAATCAGGTATACGCTTTTGCAAAGGCTGGTCTAGGTGTCTCCCAGAGACCGCCGCAGCAGCAACCGAGTTTCCTTTTTTCGACCCGTCTGTAAAAAGTTTTTCATATCGTTTATACAATGAACATTGTTTGAGATAAAGTTGCTTATAAACAACTTCGGAAGTGTCGGTCTTTTTGAAGGATGTGAGAGTGAAGTTGATAATGTAGTTGATGAGGTTCCAAGGTGGGAGTACAGTTAGCAGTGGATCATCATTAACAGAGTCAACATCTATGCCTGCATTGTCAAAGTGAGGACGTATTCTGATACCAATTGGAGGCACGTCTGTCAGTTTGTTGAAGTATTTAAGCGTAAATAACTGGTATAGAGCACAATCATAAGCGGGATTTTCAGGGTTTGCTCTAAGTTTGAGAAAATAACTCATGGCGAGCTGAAGCCTGTGGATCTCCAAGGGAGATTCTCCAGCCTCAGCATAGAGACTTTCCTTTGTTGAAGTGCGAAACGTCTCCAGACAGATCCGAAGACCTTGATGATGCCCGATGGATTGGACCCAAGGCTTTCAAAATAAGCTTTCCTAGCGAAACCATATACAAGGCTACCATAATCCAATTTAGAGCGTACCAGTGAACGATAGAGGAGGAGCAGAGTTTGCCTGTCTGCTCCCCAGTCTGTGTGGCTGATAACTTTCAAAACGTTAAGACCTTTCTGGCAGCTTTCCCTCAGGTATTTACAATGCAACAGAAAAGTACATTTGCTGTCAAAAATAGTATCCAAACATTTTACTTGTTTAGAAACTTTGATGGGCTGGCCATATACATGGAGAGAAGGGTTCAAAACCTGGTTCTGTTTGCGATGAAAATGAATGCATTCGGTTTTAGAAAGCAAAAATTGGAAGCCGTTGTCTTCTATCCACCCCTGAATTGTATCTATGCAAAGCTGAAGTTGATGCTCCACCCCTCCCAAGGCTTTATCCTTAGCCGAAATGGAGAAATCATCAACAAGCAAAGATTTGTCTATGCCAGATTTGACGTTTTGAACTATGTTGTTGATCTTAATGTTAAACAAAAGAGGAGATACAATGCTACCCTGAGGGACACCCATCTCCTTTCTCAAAAAAGATCTGATAAAGTGGAGCCGATCTGAAACTTTCCATCGGTTAAAACAAAAATCTATAAAAATGGGTAAGTTCCCATGGAAGCCCAGGAGTTCTAGATCTTTTAGAATCCCGAACTTCCAAGTCGTGTCATACGCCTTTTCTAGATCAAACAACACAGAAACAACATGTTCACCGTTAACCAACGCTTTTCTGACGAACGACTCGAAACGAACGAGATGATCTGAAGTGCTTCTGTTTTTGCGGAAACCACACTGAGAGATATCAAGAGCGTTGATGGATTCTAACTGCCACATCAAACGCTCATAAATCATTCTTTCCATAGTTTTGCACAAACAGCTTGTAAGGGAAATGGGTCTGTAGTTGTTTGGATCAGAGAGATCCTTACCAGGTTTAGGAATTGGAACAATAACTGCTTTCCGCCAAGATGGGGCAATGAAACCAGAAAACCAGATATGATTAAACACAGCCAAGAGAATTTTAAGGGAATCTTTAGGCAGGTGTGAAATTAACTGATAATGAATACCATCAGGTCCGGAAGCAGAATTATTGGATTTCGGGATGGAATCTGTCAATTCTTCCATAGAAAAGGGAAGGTTATATGGTTCACATTTATCGGAGTCAAAAAAGCAGGGTTTCTCGTTCTTTTTTATCTTTGATGTTTTGGAAATTTGGGGAATAATGAGCAGACGACGAATTGTGATGGATGGTAGAGGCCAACAAATCAGCCACCTGCTTTTTGTCAGTGATAATCTGTCCACGTTTTTTGAGACCTTGGATCACAGCTTTGAAGGTTTTTTCTTTAATTCTTTTTATTATTTTCGAGACTGTTTTAGAAGAGGTTTTGGTATGAAGTTTGGAAAAGAAGGTTTTCCAGGATTGACGCCTTTTTTGTTTAAAGAGATACCTAGTTTTGGCTCACAGCTTCTGGTGATTTGAAAGAAACTCTGTTAGGCTTATTTTCTTTGGTGATGAAGAGTCTTGCATTCTTCATCAAACCAAGGGGTATTCGGGGCACTGATTTTAATAGATGTTTTGGGTATATTTTCAGAAGCAAATTCTATTAAGATATTAGAAAACTCCAAAGCTGGATCTTCGGAATTTAGAATGTCATTGGTAATTTGACAAGCGCTGGAGTGTCCAAATTGGTCCCAATCTGCTTTTTTGAAATTCCAGCGCCGCTGATGCTCCTCAGATTGATCTTCTAATAACTTTGAAAAAATTGGAAAATTATCACTCCCAAAGAGATCAGAATGAGGTTTCCAATCCAGGTCAAAAAAATGGAAGTGTCACAGATGGCCAGGTCTAAATTAGAAAATGTTCCGAAATGGCTACAATACATATATATGGGAATGTGAATTTAAACTATAAAGATTGAGGTCATCGACAACATTCTACAAAATTTTGCCTTGGGGATTTTGATGGTCACTTCCCCATATGGGGGAGTTGATCTATCAAGCTTATTAAATCAGCTTTGCATAATTATGGTTTTTGAAGGGGATTAATATAAGAAGCGGGCTGTTACAGGTTTTTTGAAAGATATTCGAGCAGCAATCGCCTCCAGGGGTGTAGTCAATGTAAATGGGCTAAATAAAATGTCTGACTGAACACATAAAGCGTTCCCACGAGAAACATTGGCTTGCAAGCAAGAGTATCCAGACAACTGAAGTATTTTATCAGGACTCAAAAGAGTTTCCTGTAGATAAATTACACTTGGTCGGTTTTTAGTAAGCAGGAGCTGTTCTTACATGTAGTTGGCTGTAAGGCCTCTAATGTTCCATTGTATTAAATAGGTAATGAGAGGAGGAAATAAAAGTAGTATGTTTTATTTCAAGCAATTTTATACTTTTAAATTTCTCCTTAACTATAACAGACTATTTTTTAGCTGGAGATTGAGGTGCTGACCCCTGTGGGGGTGACTCCTCCATGTCAACTGATTCTACCTCCAGGGAGGTGATACGATTCGAAGTAATGTCTTTTGTGGAAGACAGCGGTCCTGGCCTATTGTCAGTCCTTGAAGAGGACTTCGAGCTCTTCGACCGCTGCACGGCCCTAGCCGAAGGGGTTCGACCTCGATTCGGTGAGAAGGAGGGAGGTCGTGGACCAGACGTCCTCCCATGTCCCCGAGGCGCAACAGGGTGTAGAGGTGTGGCAACGGCTTTTGACGCGGCCGGCGGCGCGTTCACCTGAGGAGGTGGCATTGTCCTAGTGGTAGTCGCCCGCTTGATTTATCAGCAACAGAGATCATGGATGAGATAGATTTGAGCATGTTTGACAAAACGTTTCTTGAGGCCACTTCAGCAAAACTCTTTTTTTTTCGTATCACACGGGTTGAGAATCTCATATCGTTTTCTCGCCTCTGGAAATTAGCATCTTTCTCGTTTTCTGATTTTTTGAATCTCAGCCTCCCTGATCCAAGCAGGGAAAGACTTTGACGATGCAGAATGCTCTCCCTTGCAATTATATCACTTTTGAGCATTACTGCATTGTTCGTCATGGAAATCTCCCCAACACGTGAAACAGGTCGGTGTGGTTTGCATGCCGTGCTACCGTGACCATACCTTTGTCATTTAAAACAACGCAGTGGCTAAGGAACAAATACGGAAACAAGACTGTTTTCATAATAAACGATCACTCTTTTTGGCACTTCATGTGTGCAAAAGCTCAGAAACAGAGTATTTGTGGGTACTTTGTTTCCGTCCTTGTCTTTTCTCAAGACCCTATGTACCTCAGTGACTCCCTGCTTAGCCAAGTTATCTGTTATTTCTTTCTCAGTCACACCATCAAACTGAGATGACCTCCTTTGGAGGAGTTGTGTGTGTGTGTGTGTGTGTGTGTGTGGGTGTGGGTGTGTGTGTGTGTGTGTGTGTGTGTGTGTGTGTGTGTGTGTGTGTGTGTGTGTGTGTGTGGTGACAACTCACATTCACATCAAACTCTCGGCTACCTAGCTCCAGCTTGGAGCCATCTCTAGATCGCAGTTGTTCAGAAGTCCTTTCTGTGGGACAGTCTACTAAGAAACTCCCATCTCGTAGTCTTGTAATGTCTCTGATCTGTCTGGATACTCCCTCAAAACACTTTTCCATGACAAAAGTGGAAATCTTTTGGTTTTCGTTGATCATCATAACTACCAAGAAGCGTGGCCATGTTTGAAAAGGCCAGATTCATTGGCTGTGCGTCTAGTTTTCAGTGTCGCTGTCAGAGTCGTGTCTAATATTCTTGTCCAGTCCGTCATATGTTTTTTTTTCTGGGTTTTTATTTTTGTTTTCGTAGTCTTGTAATGTCTCTGATCTGTCTGGATACTCCCTCAAAACACTTTTCCATGACAAAAGTGGAAATCTTTTGGTTTTCGTTGATCATCATAACTACCAAGAAGCGTGGCCATGTTTGAAAAGGCCAGATTCATTGGCTGTGCGTCTAGTTTTCAGTGTCGCTGTCAGAGTCGTGTCTAATATTCTTGTCCAGTCCGTCATATGTTTTTTTTTCTGGGTTTTTATTTTTGTTTATGTGGTCATTGAAGCGTAGGTTCAATGATGGCAGAAATAAACGATCACCCTAGGAAAGCTGACGTGCTATGGAAGGGACAATGGATAGACAGTGACGTCCATAGGCCTGGGGCCGACCCTCATGTCAGATCCCCCGCATTCACGATTGTGAAATTTTTAGACAGGCCACAACCATCCAGCCTCTGGCCATGCGGGACCGACGCAGGCTTGCCTGTATGGGGACAAATTTTGGGGAGACAGAAAGAACCAGTAAGACAGAAGAAAGAAAATAAAAAAGCTGCAACGTTAGTGGAAAGAGATTTAGGGTGATATAGAATACAGGTGATATAGAATACAGGTGACATAGAATACAGGTAAAATAGAATACAGGTGATATAGAATACAGGTGAAATGGAATACAGGTGATATAGAATACAGGTGAAATAGAATACACGTGAAAAAAAAACCAGGTGAAATAGAATACAGGTGAAAGGACGGGAAAGACATAAGCAAGACAAAGGGTAAGAAAAGTGATGGGCTAGCTACTGTAAGTCACCCAGCCAGAGAAAGGCTGGGGTCCACTCCCGGCACGCGGAGCCGAGCCCTGGGGTCGTGGGGAGTATGAGCAGACGAGTAGTTGTGTTTGGTTAAGGAGCGACTGACAGCAGGTTGCTGTCAGATGAGTCAGGGGCGATTGCTTCTTCGAGGGAGAGGGCGTTCCCGTCCTTGATGATGAGGGGGAATAAGGAGAACTTCCTGTAGTCTGTCCTGCATTGGAGTCGGTACTGCAGGTCATGACCTGAGCACTAGCCTTTTTCTGCTCATGGATGTTGAACTCCGCGTACACGATGGTGTGGTCTGAGAGTCAAGGTACTGGCACGATACGTGGGATCTGTTTTGGGGCGTTGGTTAACAACAAGTCGAGCGTGTTGTCAAACCTTAAAGGGAACATCACCATCTGCTCGAAGGCTTCGGAAGCCATGGTCGTTGATGACGTCCATTAGCGTTTGGTGGAGATAACACAGTTTGTATAAAAAGTGTGGGTCCTAAACGACCCACATAGGCGTTTGTGTGTAGTCCAAAGGCTAACCCGGTGAAGGTTAAAGGACAAGGTCACAGGGTCAACAAATGTTAGTCAAAAAATGACAATTCTTTCAAAATAATTCTTTTTTGTCTGTTATTATTATTATTGAACTTTTGGCTCTTTTGATGCATGATAAATATTAAGGACATTAGTTTTGGGCATAATAAACGTTTCCTGTAGTTTATTTGATGATACATGAGTGCAAGGAGGCAGAAGGAGGCAATAAAAAAAAGGGAGACAAAAAAGAAGTGGGAGGACAAAATTCGAGATGATACAGGTTTGCCACTGTGCCAAGCCATGAGGGTTGCAGAAGACAGAGAAAAATGGAGTACGCATGTTAAACGACCATTTGTGGTGTCCCAATGACTTTAGAGTTATAGGATATGATGTGTCACAGTGGCCAGAGTGAGGGCACTGGACGACCGTCAGACGAGGGATATTTGGGATAATCAGAAAAACTACACAAACACAGGACGCAACAACATGGAACATGAATAACAACAAAAAGTCACTTCTAGCATAAAATGCAATTTATATTCACATTCATCAGAATTCCATAATATGAATGCAACTAATAATATAATAAAAGAACCCACCCCCAAAAAAAGAAGAAAGAATACGCCAAACAATCCAAATTCCAGCAAGGAGAAACAATCTTAATACTGTAGCCGCAAACACACTTCTGTGTTTGTAATCCGTTTTGACCACCACAAAACGCACCGTTTTAAAGTGTCACCTTCCTAGGTAATTGTTCAATTGTTCAGAGTGGTTCACAGTTCTCTTAACGACCCGAGGGCTAGTTTGAGAGTGTCAAACAGACAGGAATGAAACAGGCACTGTACTTATCTCTGATACGCGCCCTGAAACAAGCGTCCAAATCTTGGCGTCGAGCATCCGGGTACTGTCTGCTGAATCCGTCCTTCCCTCTCGTCTCTGAGTGTCCAGACCGAAGGTCGACCCTGGGAAGATAGTTCTGTCCGCAGTCTGGCGTTGGTGCGTACTGAGTGGTCCGTCGTCCCTTGGCTCACCCGTTATTGTCGTCCCAGAAGGTGGACCCCGCACGTAGTCGCATCCACGACCCCACCAGTGACAGTTAGCTAGGCACTGGCGATAACGTACACGCAGACGAAAACGTAGATGCAGTCTTATGTGGTAAACATAACGTAGTAGGCCTGCACATCAGATATAAAGTGTTAAGTTTGTGGGCACGCCAACTCCTCTGCACAGTACACACTGCCCCATCCCACTGTTGACCACCCTCAGCCCCACAATTGTCACCGTTTGCACAAACCTTTGCACATGAAACATTATCACGATATATATATAGGCTTACGTTACTCATTAACTATTTTTAACACGTAAACAACAGTTAGCAGCTGAATCATTCATTCAACAACTTTGCTATGAAAACAAAATATTTCCAACACGAGATCTGAAAATATTAACCATTAGACAACGTCTGTCTACGCAACAACACACACATGGCATTGAACATACAAAGACTGACATAGAACATTCGACCGATGCTTTTGCCTCCCCTAGCCAACCTCGGTCAATGCCAACAGAACCTGTAAACACACAAAACCCAAACAAACTATCCTACCGTTCGCTTGACTCACCCAACCGGCCTGTGAAGAAAGTTGCAACCTTTTTCCCCTGGCAGAAGGAAACTTCCACTCCTTGAAACTTCCAACGCCACCCGGTACAGCACTTATTCCCGGCAGCACCGACAATTCCAGTCACTCACTGGCTGAAGAACAACTTATTCTTCCTAAAGTGTCCAACATCCAAACCCCGGTACAGCGCAAAATACCTGGCTGACCCCCTACAACGAAGAGCAACCACCGTCTTCAATGCAGAAAGAGTGACTAACTAACCACATACTTTACTCAGCATAACCACTGGCCTCGACACGCATGCCGCGCACGTGCCCTTTTCGCCCGCCGGCGAAAGAAACTGTAACGAAATCACAGGCGCCCGAATCGACTGTGACAGGATGGGATAGGATATGAGTGTGTTTGGAGCAGGAGGTCAATGTCATCTCAAGGTCAAGGTCATATAAAGATCAAAGTTGGTATTACTTTGCATTTTAATGCCACCGTTTCATTTAGTTTTTTCTGTTCACTCATTTTCGTGTTAGATATTGCAAGTTCCACGAGGAGCATGTGGGCCATATTAGCTTTGACCTTCTAGCTTCACTTTTACATTTGGCCTGCATGAACTACATAATAATGAATTCCGAATAACGTTTGTTGCTAAACATGCCTGTATTATTGTCAGACTCCTGATTGAAATAAAATACCTAAAGCAATAACCTTGTATTGTATTGTATTGATTGAAATAACATGATTGTGAGGTTTCTGTGTCAGGTGAACCTGATGGTAACGTCTCACGTCGTGCTATGCTGAATGACTTTGGTATCATCCAACACGCTGTGCTAGAGTCACCACACCACAACACTGTCCACGTGATTTACTGTCATGGAGGCAGAGACTTTGTACACAGCCATCTGACACGAGAACTTCAAACACGCATGGGACTGCAGGTCACATCACAGACACAGGCCACATCCTCGACAACAACAGCAAACAGCGTCCTCATTGTTGTCCTCAATATGAACTGTTTGGATGTGCCAATGTGTAATATCATGTTACGTAATGCAGTAGAGGCGTCAGGTCACCCAGACAGCCGTACACTGTTCATACAGACTACATTTCGTCGTCCTGACTGGATCAACACCAAGCTTCCTGACCTTTACGTGGTGGTGTTTCCTGGCAGAAAGCATGACGAACTGGCGTTCTGGGATACTCTGTCTGCTGTTATAGGTAATCACCGTTATTGTTTTTGTAACAGCAAAACACAACATCTCACTGGCACTTGTTTTAAAAATATCTCATGAGCTATTGAGGATTTATCTGTCAAACTGTAAATATTCCTCAAACTCCTAAAGGAGTACATTTCAAATGTTAGTACTGATTGGTGAAAAAAAACAAAAAAAAAACATGTCTGATTTTCAACTACACACAAACCACTGTGTGTGTGGGTCATTTTACAGAAAAAGAAAAACGAATATTCCTGTTATGACGATGTGCGTCGTTTAGGACCCATACATCTTAATGAGCGATTCTTTTGGCATGTCTGACAACGGGGAAACATGGGAGGAGTTGAACTCCAACTTGAGCATGTACTACATTCCCGGTCCTTTGTTGACTGTTCTTCTTCCTCTTGAATTGAGCAGTCACAGTCAGTATGTAGAATCATTTACTGCTATTGGTTGTTACTGGGGGGTTGTCGTGTTTTCCGAGTTGGCGTAAAACAAAAAGAAGCATATTGTTTACATGATAAACTAGGCCTACCTGCATTAGGCGCAACTATATGTGGAGCTTCTGGACTTAGCAAATGCATTCCAGCCACAGCAAGCGGAGGCCTGAGTACCAGCCCTAGCACAGCCTAATATATATATATATATATATATATATATATATATATATATATATATATATATATATATATATATATATATATATATATATATATATATATATATATATATCTTAGTTAATATTGCTTTGCATTTTAATGCCACCGTTTTATTTAGTTTTTTCTGTTCACTCATTTTCGTGTTAGATATTGCAAGTTCCACGAGGAGCATGTGAGACATATTAGCTTTGACCTTCTAGCTTCACTTTTACATTTGGCCTGCATGAACTTTACATAATAATGAAATCCGAATAACGTTTTTTGCTAAACATGCCTGTATTATTGTCAGACTCCTGATTGAAATAACATGATTGTGACGTTTCTGTGTCAGGTGAACCTGATGGTAACGTCTCACGTCGTGCTATGCTGAATGACTTTGGTATCATCCAACACGCTGTGCTAGAGTCACCACACCACAACACTGTCCACGTGATTTACTGTCATGGAGGCAGAGACTTTGTACACAGCCAGCTGACACGAGAACTTCAAACACGCATGGGACTGCAGGTGGTGACATCACAGACACAGGCCACATCCTCAACAACAACAGCAAACAGCGTCCTCATTGTTGTCCTCGATAGAGACTGGTATGATTTGCCAATGAATAGTATGTTGCGCAATGCAGTAGAGGCGTCGGGTCACCCAGACAGCCGTACACTGTTCATACAGACTACAAATCATTTTCCTTACTGGCTCCAGCCTCCTGACTGGATCAACACCAAGCTTCCTGACCTTAACGTGGTGGTGTTTCCTGGCAGAAAGCATGACGAACTGGCGTTCTGGGATACTCTGTCAGCTGTTATAGGTAATCACCGTTATTGTTTTTGTAGCTAACGCACAGCAAACACATCGTCTCACTGGCACTTGTTTAAAAAATATCTCCCGAACTATTGAGGATTTATCTGTCAAACTGTAAATATTCCTCAAACTCCTAAAGGAGTACATTTCAAATGTTAGTACTGATTGGTGAAAAAAAAAAGTATGATTTTCAACTACACACAAACTGCCATGTGTGTGGGTCATTTTACAGAAAAAGAAAAACGAATATTCCTGTTATGACGATGTGCGTCGTTTAGGACCCATACATCTTAAAGAGCGATTCTTTTGGCATGTCTGCATTTTGATGACAACGGGGAAACATGGGAGGAGTTGAACTCCAACTTGAGCAAGTACTACATTCCCGGTCCTTTGTTGACTGTTCTTCTTCCTCTTGGATTGAGCAGCCACAATCAGTACGTTGATTCATTTACTGCTATTGGTTGTTACTAGAGGGTTGCCGTGTTTTCCGAGTTGGCGTAAAACAAAAAGAAGCATATTGTTTACAAGATAAACTAGGCCTACCTGCCTTAGGCGCAACAATATGTGGAGCTTCTGGACTTAGCAAATGCATTCCAGCCACAGCAAGCGGAGGCCTGAGTACCAGCCCTAGCACAGCCTAATGCTGTACCTACTGCACCAGCACATTTGATAAGGCAAATAAATAAATTATATATATATATATATATATATATATATATATATATATATATATATATATATATATATATATATATATATATATATATATATATATATATATATATATATATATATATATATATATATAAACAAGAAAAATAATTATCCTGCTCTCAAAGGTGGACAAAAGTGAGACATATTGACTTTCAATTCCATGTGCTTCTCATTGAGCTAAAAGAGCTCAAAAAGCAGTATAATTGCATTCAAAAAGCCTGGTTCTCCTGACGCGTTTCGATCTTTACCAAAGATCTCATCAGAGGAGGTTTGGCCCTGAATGCATAGAACGAACGAAAAACGATGCTTAACGTCCTATTGCATGAGCGTTAAGGACAATAAAATTGGGCTAAAAAGCCCTTATCATACATATTTACCAGACCATTTGGTCTGGCTCACTGTTCTGAATGCATAGACTACACTAAGTGCAGTCCATATGTACTGCATGGGTAGTCACAAAGACACCCGTTGAGAAGTTCACATTAGGAAGAAGCCAGTCTCACTATGAAAATACCTTAGTTACCAGGGCCGACCGAGAGAATTACTTTGAAAATGGTTTTCAAATAATTATAAAATTTATTATAAATTCTCTCTAAATGGCTAGCACCGTACAACAACCATTAAGGAACAAGGAATAAAAACACGCCAAGGGAGGCAAGTTAATTTAAACAAGAAAAATAATTATCCTGCTCTCAAAGGTGGACAAAAGTGAGACATATTGACTTTCAATTCCATGTGCTTCTCATTGAGCTAAAAGAGCTCAAAAAGCAGTAGAATTGCATTCAAAAAGCCTGGTTCTCCTGACGCGTTTCGATCTTTACCTAAGATCTCATCAGAGGAGGTTTGGCCCTGAATCCATAGACTACACTAAGTGCAGTCCATATGTGACTACCCATGCAGTACATATGGACTGCACTTAGTGTAGTCTATGCATTCAGGGCCAAACCTCCTCTGATGAGATCTTTGGTAAAGATCGAAACGCGTCAGGAGAACCAGGCTTTTTGAATGCAATTCTACTGTTTTTTGAGCTCTTTTAGCTCAACGAGAAGCACATGGAATTGAAAGTCAATATGTCTCACTTTTGTCCACCTTTGAGAGCAGGATAATTATTTTTCTTGTTTAAATTAACTTGCCTCCCTTGGCGGGTTTTTATTCCTTGTTCCTTAATGGTTGTTGTACGGTGCTAGCCATTTAGAGAGAATTTATAATAAATTATCAGGGATGGGAATTGCCAAAAGTTGATGGGGCTTACTGCAACTGCAAGCCGGGGTCCAGGGGCCGCTTAGGCCCCGGTGGGGTCAAGGGGCAAAGCCCTTGTAGGGGACCCAGGGGGGCGAAGCCCCCCGTGAAGAAAATTCATTTTATCAAAATTAACTCAATTTTGTAGCCTCTTTTAAGAGCTAGAAAAGAAAAAGATGATGCAAGGTGTTTAATTATTTAATCAGTTTCTTGTTCCTTCTTACCTCTTTAAAGCTTTTCTCTGTAAGTCCTACTTATCTCCCACCATTTCTTTTTTATTGGTACTTTGTCACATTATGCACACCGTTCCAATTGTTCAAACAATGTGATTAAATGTATTTTTACTCTAATTTGATTTTACTGTAAATACATACCACATGGAGATACAGACATAATATATGGACGAGTCTTGTATTAGCATTGCTTTAAACATACTATTTCACAAAGACATTTGCAGCTGAAGCATTACATAGTTGTAACCAAATATTTCACTGTATAGTTTTCTTACTATTAATATTATAATATAAAATACAAATAGTCAAGTTCTTTAACAGTTTATAAACCAGTTTATCTTCTTTTGGAATTTTTTAATTTTAGATGTTGAAATGAAAAAAAAATTATAACTTTGAAAAGAAAGAACTAATATTTGATTGCTTCTTTATCTTTTTTACTAATAACACCTCATTTCCTTCATCTTCTTTTCTGGTGTCAGACTCAATTCTTTTCTCACTGACTGTTACTATCTCATTCCCCCCCTCTACCGCTGTTTCTTGTGTTGTGACTGGATGTTTTTCTGTCACATCTTCTGTGCTTCTTGTCGCATCTTCTCTGCTTCTTGTGATTGGATGTTTTTCTGACACTGGATGTTTTTCTGTCACATCTTCTCTGCTTCTTTTTCTGCTGCTTAACAGCTGTTGGTTTTCTGTGGCTTTAGGGAGAGACGACTGCACTCCTAGTGCAAGATTGACTTCTTCTCTTGTTGCCTTTAAAGAAGACAACAACAATTTAAAAAAAAAACTTACAATACTGATAATACTCGAGCCTTTTCTCGATCGAACACAAACAGTCACAGTGAGTGAAACACAAACTCATAAACTGCGGCAAAGCGCATGGATCTCACAAACAAGAGACCGAGTTGCATAAACCCAAGTTAGCAATGGCAAAGGTTTTCCTTTGCGTGTATTTCGCATACAGTCTTGTCAAAACAGTCCCTATGGCTACGAAAGCATTCTAAATGCGAATCATAATCTTGCTAGGTCACACACAACACGCTTAGGAAGTTCATCTAGTTACTTCCCTTTTTTTTTTTTTAATGTCCGCTGACTAAACACACAAATCACCTAAAAAAAATAAAAAAAAAATTAAAAAAAATAAAAAATGGGGCGTACACAAAAATTGCTGGGGCGCTTTGAAGGACTCGATGGGGCGTAAATACGACCGGGGCGCACTAATTCCCATATATATATATATATATATATATATATATATATATGTTAATATTACTTTGCATTTTAATGCCACCGTTTTATTTAGTTTTTTCTGGTCACTAATTTTCGTGTTAGATATTGCAAATTCCACGAGGAGCATGTGAGCCATATTAGCTTTGACCTTCTAGCTTCACTTTTAAATTTGACCTCCTGCATGAACTTTAGATAATAATGAATTCTGAATAAAGTTTGTTGCTAAACATGCCTGTATTATTGTCAGACTGCTGATTGAAATAACTTGATTGTGACTTTCTGTGTCAGGTGAACCTGATGGTAACGTCTCACGTCGTGCCATGCTGAATGACTATAGTCTCATCCAACACGCTGTGTTAGAGTCACCACACCACAACACTGTTCACGTGATTTACAGTCATGAAGGCAGAGACTTTGTACACAGACAGCTGACAGGAGAACTTCAAACACGCATAGGACTGGAGGTGGTTACATCACAGACACAGGCCACATCCTCAACAACAACAGCTAACAGCGTCCTCATTGTTGTCCTTCCCATGAACAGGTTTGATAAGGTAATGCATAGTATGTTACGTAATGCAGTGGAGGCGTCAGGTCACCCACACAGCCATACACTGTTCATACAGACCACAGATCATCTTCCTGACTGGATCAACACCAAGCTTCCTGACAGTAAGATGATGATTCTTGGCAAAAAGCATGGAGAACAGGTGTTCTGGGATACTCTGTCTGGTTTTATAGACCGAAAAGGAACAGGCTATCATGAAATTCTGGACAAGCCACGGATGCACAAATCCTCGAAAGTGGCAGAAGAAACAGACCAGAGAAAAAAAGAGTCCCAGCCAGCAAGCTGCTGTTCCTGCTGCACTGATGACTCACAAGCTTCATCTGAAGACAGTTCAGACAGTGGCTCTGAACCAAGTGGTGACGATGGTAGGCCACTACCAACACCTGACGTTTCCCTCGGTAAAGCTCCAGATACCGACAACACCCCTTCCCCATCAGTGTGCTACAGTTGGCAGTACAGCAAAGTGATTGACAGCAGTGGAGGCATCATCCAGAAACCTGGCTCTGGCATTCAGCTGAATGTGCCCACCAATGCAGTGAAGAAAGAGGAGTCCATCAGGATCCACACCGCCGTCTGTGCCGATGTCTTGCACATCCGCCAGAAGTTAAAGCCTCGGTTGTCAGACAACGAGGAAATCGTCACTCCGCTAGTAGAATACTGGGCAGATAACTACACGTTTCAAAGTCAGGTGGTCATAACTCTTCCCCACTTGCTACCAACAGACTACCAACTTGAGGATGTCCGTGTGTATCACGTCCCAAACCACAACGACAAAGAAGATGTTACGTTGTTGAAGTTAAAACATGTACAACATCAAGACTCTCTTGAAAACAAAACGCCCTCTGTTGACCCTACCACCACTGGCGTTTCCGAAGAACAGTACTTTACGATCAATGGTGAGGAGATCATTATATACACGACTGCTTTCTGCGCTTTTGTCTGCATTTACTGCAGGAAAAGGGTGAATAAAGAGCCAAAACGACCCGTTCTCTACGCCATGGGGTCCGGGTCTCTAAAGACCAACAGCAACAACACACAGGATGTGAATGTGAAGGTTCACGTATGGGACGAGAGGATAAAAAATCCTGAATTCAGGCAGGTGAGTCACAGTATTTGTAAAAAGGACGTCAGGGGTGATGCTTTTTACCCATTTGATTCACTTTTTAATTTATTTATAATCTACTAGCCGTCTCTGTCCGTCTGTCGGGCAATCTGTCAGTGCCTCTGTCTCTTTCTGTCCCTCTGTCTCTTTCTCTCTCTCTCCCCCCCCCCCCCTTCTCTCTCTCTCTCTCTCTCTCTCTCTCTCTCTCTCTCTCTCTCTCTCTCTCTCTTTATCTCAATAAATTACCTCTCTTGGCCTGCTGTGATTTTTTCCCCAACGGTTTTCTTACTATTTCGGATTCGAACCCGTGGCAAGAAGATGAACGAAAAGGTAACTCCGTTTTTCAAATGCACAGAAATAGAACCTATGTTCATAGCAAATTCGTTGATGATCAGACTACACATAACACAGGCGCGCATATACGGGAAATGGTGGCGACTGGTTCGGGCCTTGGAGAGAAGTTGTCTATCTTACATTTTTTGGGTAGACTAGCTATGGGTGGCTCCTGCTGTGCAGAATCCTTTGGTGTGGCCATTGGGTTATTCAGGACAAGGCGACAAGACATTGTTCTCCCCAGCTGATCATTCGTCTTCTGCTTTTGGTGGTGAGTGGGACTACATTGTCGGCAGGCATTTTATGCAGGTCGGTGGCAGTGACTTGTGTTGAAGTGTCGTGGTACTAGTAGCCGGCAACCCGGTTTACTACCATCCACGCATCACCGCCTTGCAGGGCAATTATTTTTATGTCCCTCTTGTAAGGGATAAAATAAAAATAACAGCTCGAGTTGGGCCGTGTCCTCAAGGTTGGTGGCCGAGAGACGGGAGTCAAATACTCCGCACGGCTATATATATAATTCATCATTTTTACTCTGCTGATACTCTAACTACTGCTAAACATGTTAGTTCATTCATATTCGTACTTTCTCAAAGGCCAAGGCCGTTGAGCTTCACAATATTCTAAACACATTTTAGGCTGCATCTAAAAATTGGCTAATTGATTTTTTTAATTTTTTGCTTGCAGATAGTTCAGATAGTTGTTTATCATTCTTTTCATTTTGCTTCGTTAGAATAAAGCAACACCGCCAAAGCTATGCGTATGAGTGTCTGGAAATATTTGGAATGGACTGCCATCTTCTTTTTATCAGTAATTACTAATATCAACAAGACTATTAACTGATCCTTCTTGTATAAGTAAAAACGCAACTTTGATCTTCCATTTTTCCAGGAACATTTCATTTCAGAAGGCACGTGCATACAGATAGACCTCATGAAAGACTTCATCAACACAAGACTACTATTTGCGCTTCGACGCAGTGAGTCTGGCAGGGAACTGAGACACTGTTTGGACACTGAAGGAAACCCACTTGTCGCTATTGAAAAGGTATGAAGTCACCAATATAATAGTCGAATTTGGTTTTGGATACATGTATGTCTCTCTCTCTCTGTCTCTCTCTCTGTCTCTCTCTCTCTCTATCTTTCACACACACACACACAATTCCCCCCCCCCCCCCATTTTTAATCAATTTTTAAACCACAAAAAGTCTAAAATGTCCGAAAAGCTTATTTTAAATAATAAATCAAATTAAACAATTTTAAAATTTAAAAAGATATATGTAGGCAAAAACAAATTTCATCGCAATCAATTATTTCTCCGCTTACAGTACCTGGAAGTTAATAGTGTTTCACGCACTCATATATTTAAAGCAAACAGGTATCAGGGGCGCAATATTTTTTTCTCCACATCACGACTTCAGGCCTAAACTGTACAGAGTTGTTACCTCCCTTTCGTGCTCTTCAGTGTCTTTGTCACAAGTTAGCTTTCAAACAAAACCGACTGGCCACACTTTCATGCGCACAACCCAAACAACAACAGAGTAGGTTTAACAATTTAAAATATTTTAATTATTCATATACTTTTTAAACAGATAATAATAAAAACAACAACAAATATCAACTCCTCCACTCTCTTCCAAACTTTAAAGTCTTTAGGAAAGTTATCGCTGAAACCTTCCACTAGAAAAACGCAGGTTTTCCTGCTAATGTCAACAGTCCACAAGGTGCACAAAAATAATGTCTCCCCTCCCTTAACTTCCCCAGAACGTAAAAGCGTTTTACTCAGCTTTTATATATAGAAAGGTCACTCGAGGTTCCAACACAGTTCCGTCCCAGGGGTTCCAGCACAGTTCCCAACACACAAGGGTCACTTTCTTGTTCTCCTACGGAGTTTGTCCTAGCACCAACCCGTCAGAGGGACACCTTTTCCATCCGCTGTAAGGGCTCTCGTCGGTCTTTTCCTGGCTGGTTCCCTCAGATCCAGATAGGGAAAAGTAAAAACAAGAAGAAGAAAAAGGCCTACATGGCCAAGATTAGTACCAAAAAGTCTTATAGCGCAGTGAGCTCCCCTACGTCCAATCTGCATCTCCGCCACCGAGCTCGCACGGGGAAGGAGAGGGGAAACTCACAAACGCACTATTAAAAGTCAATAGGTTCTTAACAATAATAAGCTGCAAAATTAGCATTAACAATAGTTGCAAATTCCAACAAATTATTTCTCCGACGCAGCACTGAAAATGGATACATTAATTAAATAACTATCCAATCAAGTAATACACTTTAAACAATCTTATAATTTTGTAAACATCAACTTTCCCTTACATTAAGGTAAATCTCACAGTCAAAGAAACAATGGCGCCTTCAAATACCCAACAAAACCATTTTATCCCCCGAACACACCACAAGAAGATAATAATAAAATAAAATTATTTTATTAATTATTAAAATTTACAGGCAAGACTATCACACGTACATATGCACAGCAAGTCGGCAATACAGGTCTCCCTCTCACGATTAAACGAGCCCACGGATTCTACCGGTAGTTACACACACTAACTACAAAAAATGGCTAACACAAAAATCAATATTTTCTTACCCCAAACGGACCTATGATAAAACTCGTTCCGGCTGCGAGTAAACAAAGTCCTTTGACCATACAGCTGCATCAGGTCAAGTAAATTCCTCCAAGTGTGGTCAAACTTCTCTTCAAGCCTCCACACCCAAAACTTTCCCCTTCTCAGTCTTTTCCGCAGGTTGAGAAAAACAGATGAGAAAGAATGACAAACCACCCGAATCCGTCAGGCTAGTCAACCACAATTGGAGTTCACACTAAATCTTAGCCGATTAACTTGTGCAGCACGTGCAATGCATGAAAATTATTCTATAATCGCTATTTCAACAATAGGACCTAGAAACAACGTACAGACGTGCCACGCAATCATACGAATATTAATACACCACCCCCTTCTTTATCCAACCCTGCTACAGTCTAGCTTACTGCTGTTTATCCACAGGTGCTGAAATCAACTTGTCCGCGACAGTCTTCACACGCCAAAGTTTGCTAAAACAAGCTTAGCTAATAGTTTTTGTGTTTAATGTGTTTGGACATTTGTATCAGTGTATGTGTACAAATATTCTGTACATCTGTATAATTATATATACTCACTGAACCCGAGTCGAGGCAAGCTTATGCTGAAACCCACCCTGCTCCAAGCTAGTTGGTGCGACATTTTCTGATTTTGCCTACCCTACCGCCTTCGTGGCTTCAGTAAGCTGTGTATATATGCACTGTGAATCGCTGTGTTATAAGTATAGTGAATTGCGTTTTTTTTCTTCTTATTTTTCATATGAAGAAGATTAGTTCACTGAATGAGCCTACATCTATAAGCTTACTGCCACATATAATGTAAAATAGCTAGCCCAAAGTCGAAGGTGTACATTCATATAATCATAATACCAAGTTAATTATAATAATACTAGTAGGCTTAGGCTAACGTAAAGTACTATTATTCATAATATATAGTATTAATTTAATATTATTTGTTTTGTCACTTTCAGTACTGTAATAGTGTAAGTAGTACTACTAAAGAAAAGTAGTACTAGTAGGCCTATTGATCAATACTAACAGGGTATTGGCTTATAACAATGGTTTATTTGTGCACAAAATTATCACTGGATATGTACCAAAAATCACATGCTCAAAACTCATTTTGAGAACTTCAACTCCAACGCCAACTCTTGAGATTGAACACTCCTCTTCGTCGGCTTGATCTGTTTAAGTCTACTTTAATTTATTAAGGTAACGGTCTCTAGAACTCTCTCCCAAACTTCCTGAAACAAACTACCAACATCAATACTTTCAACAGCAAATAATGCTTCCCATCTTATGAAGTCATTGCACATGAAAGAAAATAATATAAAAACAAATTCTACCTACAAGCTCACTTATGTTCTTTGCTACTGATGATTTTATGCAATGTATATTGATTCGTTTAATTGATTTTGGAAAATAATGCATATGTGCTATTAATGTGTAGACTGTCCTCTAAGTTTTGTTGCTTACAAAGATCTTTAGAAGCTATAAAATGTTAAATATAACATTGATGTGCAATCCCACCCCCATTCTTTGCAATGCTTGCCATGTACATATCTCTCTATCTGTTTATCTGTAAACACGTAATCGATTTAATGTTGTTTTGTAGTTTCAGTAGACTAGTCCTTCTTTAGGGCGAGGGCCAGATGTAAAAAAGCAGACCACTGCTTATTCTACTACCTTCGCTAATTAAAGAATTAGCTTATCTTCTCTTTCTCTGTATCTCTCTGTCTGTGTCTCTCTCGCTCTCTCTTTCCCTCTCTCTCACTTTCTCTCTAATCTTATCTTATCTCATCTATCTATATGTCTATCTACCTACAAACCTACTTACTTATCAATCTATCTCTGGGTGTATTTTTAGCGATTATTTTTAGTGTTTATACGTTGCACAGGTTGCTGATCCATAAACTTTTTCAGTCTCTTGATCTCTCACCCATCCTTGGATGTGAGCGGTGCCTGGTTAAAGGAATGCTACGTCCCTTGTCACACCAATGGGTCCTAGAACGATCGCAAGACAATCTTCTTACCAGTGTGAAGGTGACCGTGGATATAACCCATATGCCAACTGGGGCCGCCCTACAACACAGTCAAAACGTAACATCACTGCTTCTAGACGTAAGTCAAAGTTTTAAAAGTGCTGAACAACAAAATGTAGTTTACACTTTGAATATTTCCAAACAAGGTCTGCATACCGAAATATCTCCACGCAAACTAAACGTAGTAAGACTGTTGGTTCCAGAAATGACAGGGAATGAAATGAACGCACGTGAAAACATGGGGACAATCAGCAACTTGCAAAACGTTTGAAAGTTTAAAATAATCCTCTTACACATTGAGGGAGAGAGGTGCGCGAGCACTGCATACACACACACACGCGTACGCCCACACACATACACACACAAATGTGCAAATCATTAGAACTGGGCTTATTTAAGAATGCATTAATTGGAAAAAGTGTTGGTTTTTTTTGTTTTTTTTTAGGGGACGAAACAGGTTGACTTTATTTCAAAATGTGCCTGTTAAAAAAGTGGCTGGATTGTCTCCGTCCCGGATAGAGCACTCTCTTGTACTTAAAACGCTCTCATGCACTACAACTGCACTCCCGTGCACTTTAAAAAAGTGGGGTCCTGGAAAAAAAGTGGGGTTCTAGCAAATGAACCCATTTGTGGCTAAGAAAGGCAAGGTCTGGGACCCATTTGTACGTTTATACAAGTGCACACACACACACACACACACACACACACACACACATATATGCGTGTGCGCGGTGACGAATGGGGTAATTTTAATCGGGTAGCACATTTGTGAAGAAAAAAGTGTTAGGGTAAGGGCTAGTTGCCGCGCTGCCTTAACCCTACCCGTTTTCGAAAAAGTTGACCTAGTTCGTGTCCTATAGGGGACGAACTAGGTCAACTTTTGCGAAAACGGGTGGGGTAAGGTATTTTCTAAAACGGGTAGGGTAAGGTCTTTTCGAAAACGGGTAGGGTAGGGTTAGGGTCAGGACTAGATGCAGCGCTGCAACTAGCCCTGACCCTACCCCTTTTCGAAAAAGGCCTTACCCTACCCTACCCGTTTTCGAAAAAGTTGACCTAGTTCGTCTCCTATAGGGGACGAAGTAGGTCAACTTTTTCGAAAACGGGTGCCCTTACCCTACCCGTCTTGGAAAAAGTTGACCTAGTTCGTCTCCTATAGGGGACGAAGTAGGTCAACTTTTTCGAAAACGGGTGCCCTTAACCTACCCGTCTTGGAAAAAGTTGACCTATTTCATAGGGGACGAAATAGGTCGAAATTTCTTCAAAATATCTTCGGAAATGGACTGCATTTTCTCCGTCCCGACTAGTGCACTCCTGTGTACTTAAAACACTCCCAAGCACTACAACTGCACTCCCATGCACTAAAAGAGCACTCCCGTGTACTTAGAAACAAATGGGGAACGGCAGACAAATGGGGAACGAGCAAATTACCCCATTTGTCACTAAGAACGTCAAATTCCGTTTCTCATTTGTGGCGTTATACAACTACACACACACACACTCCCACACATTTTGACAATTTATTCAAAAAGTACAACAAATAATAAATAACAATATAAGGCATCGTCTTCTGATAATGCTGACATGCGCCCACACGCACGAACCTCCCCCACTCCCATATGTCCACTCCTTCACACGCACACACACACTCACACTCACACAATTGTAGATTATAGTCACACGACACCGGAGCGTATAGGCCACTACTGGTCACATTATTCTGACACCAGCGAACCAGTTGATGGTAAGGGGAAAATAATATGGTCACACGCTGGCCAATCCGGGATTCGAACCAGGGACCTTTCGATTACTAGTAAACCGCTCTACCAATTGAGCTACCCGGCCCCTCAACACTCACACACACTGTGACTTTAAATACTAGCTTCAAGCTGACTCCCTTTGTGGGTTGCTCTTCACATTTTATTTAATTTGAATTGCCGTTAATTTAATCTGATCGTAACTTCATTCATTATACTTCTTGTATGTTGCAGCTGGTAAGAGAAACAAGAGAAACATCAACACAAACAGACCCGAACACAGAAGTCTGTGCTGTAGAACGAAGACAAGGCAACCATGATATGCCTAGATATGCAGTTAAAGACGTCACTAAGGCTAATGGTGGGGGTACGTCAAGTGAAAGCTTTCCAAATAGTTCTGCAGCTGAATTCCAACCGTCACAAGACGAAAACACTAGTGTGAAGACAATTGCTGACGGCGAAGCTTCTGCGTCAGAAGATCAACAGTCAGCACATGGTCAGTTATATCATGACCCGTCCACGGAGAATCGCTTGATGACGGTGCAGAATCAGAATGGAAACTCGTCGCCAGCTTTGCCGTTGGAAAACTCTTCATATAAGCAGCGGCCTCAGTTCCAACCTGCTTATCCAAGAGTACAACCAGCACTTCTCCCTCGGGTTGACTGGTCTGCTCAGTCTGCACCTCCGGTGTACTACAAGTGCAAGATTTCTGTTCGCGCTTCTGCCAACAACAATACGCACATTGAGCGACCCGAGATGCAAAACATGCAAGTTGGGAACACTAACACGATTGCAGAGTCGTCGGAACCTACAGCTCAGCAAGAATTGGAAGCGCCAGGTCCTCGAGACAATCATGTCAGCGAGCTTGATGGAGCAGCACAACAAACTGAAGTCATGGCCAATCTACCAACAGGCTGTCCTGTCACTGAAGCCATGGCCAATCTACCAACAGGCTGTCCTGTCACTGAAGCCATGGCCAATCTATCAACAGGCAGTCCTGTCACTGAAGCCATGGCCAATCTATCAACAGGCAGTCCTGTCACTGAAGCCATGGCCAATCTACCAACAGGCAGTCCTGAAACTGAGCCAGGAATGGAAGGAGCTGTAGCTATGGCACATTCTCAATCTGCCTCAAACGAACGCACAGCCCAGGACGGAACGTCACAAACTGTGGTTGAAACACTGCTTGCCAAGCAGCCACAGCAGGCGGAAGACCATGGCTTTTACAGGTCGAGGGAAGTGTAACCTGTGATACACATTTTCCTTATGCGATTAGTATTCTTCGAATTTTCATTCATAAAGACGGTTATAAATGTTTTATTTCCAAAACCAGTATCTTGATCTTTCCTCTTCCAATTCCTATCCTATCCTATCCCGTAACTCGAAGGTCGTTGAGGCACCACAGATGATCGTTTAACCAGCGTACTCCATCTTTCTCTGTCCTCAGCAACCTCCATGGCTTCGCTCAGTGTCAAGCCATTCCATTCTCGAATGTTGTCCTCTCATCTCGTTTTTTGTCTTTGTCTTCCTCTGCCTCCTTGCACTGTGTCTTGCTGGATGGTCTGTGCAAGGCCTGATGCACTGGTGACGTGGCCATACCATCGGAGTTTCCGTTTCTTCACCACTGTCAGCATGTTATCATGTTGTCCAATGGCTCGTGTAATGGGTCTGTCGGACTTCGTCGTTGGTGATTTGCTGAGTATAGGAAATGCCCAGAATTCTTCTGTAACACCTCATCTCCATGCTTTGTATTCTTCGTTGTATATCTGCTGTGAGGGTCCATGTTTCGCAAGCGTATAGGAAGATGGAGTTGACAAGGGAGCACAGCAGTTTTACCTTGGAATGTAGACTGATGGTCCTGTCTTTCCAAATGGGCTTCAACCTTGTCAGGGCAACAGTTTTTCACGAGCGAAGTTCGTATCCGCGAGTGCGGTGTATGTTCACTATGCAGTGTGCATAGTTTTGACCGTGTTTTTTACTGTAAGGAACACGTTCGGTCGAGTTGCACGTGTGTTTCTAGAGTGAGGACTTCTATCTATCTTCTATTTTATCCCATAACTAGGAGGTCGTTGGGGCACCACAGATGATCGTTTTACCAGCGTACTCCATCTTTTCCTGTCCTCAGCAACCCTGATTGTTTCGCTCAGTGTCAAACCAGTCCATTCTCGAATGTTGTCCTCCCACCTCTTTCTCGGTCTCCCTCTTCTTCTACCTCCTTGCACTGTACCTTGCAGGATGGTCTTTGCAAAACCTGATGATCTGGTGACGTGGCCGTACCATCGGAGGTTACGTTTTTTCACCACAGTAAGCAAGTCTCGTGTTGTCCAATGGCTTGTGTGATGGTCTGTCGGACTTCGTCGTTGGTGATGTGCTGGGTATAGGAGATGCCCAGAAGTCTTCTGCAGCACCTCATCTCCACGCTTTGTATTCTTCGTTGGAGATCTGCTGTGAGGGTCCATGTTTCGCAAGCATATAGGAAGATGGAGATGACAAGGGAGCGCAGTAGCCTTACTTTGGAATGTAGACTGGTGGTCCTGTCTTTCCAAATTGGCTTCAACCTCGCCAGGGCAGCAGGTGTTTGTGCGAGCCTGAAGAGGACTTTCTGTGGGACCCATTGTCTGATACAATGGCTCCTAAATATTTGAAGCTATGCACTGTGTTGAGGGATTGGCCTTGGACTTTGATGTCCGTGTTGATGCCTTTGGTGTTGTTGGTCATCATTTTGGTCTTCTCTGCACTTATTTGCATTCCATAGGCTCTGAAGGTGGTGTCAAGCCTATGTACCAGCTGTTCCAAGTTCTGTTCCTCTCCAGCCAATCCATCAATGTCATCCGCAAAACGGAGATTGGAGATTGCTCTTCCCCATATGCTGACTGTGCCTTCGTGGTCTGCAAGAGCATCTGACAGGATGCGCTCTAGGAAGATGTTGGAGAGAGTAGGCATCCCTGACGCACACCGATTGTTGTTCTGAACCAGTTTCTGATGGCGTTGTTGTGGAGGACTGCACTGGTGGCCTTGTCATACAGGCTTTTGATGACTTCAATAATTTTAGGGCTGATGTTGTACACTCTCATGATTGCCCACAGAGCTGCATGCCAGACTCGGTCAAACGCCTTTTTGAAGTCTATGAACACATGATATAGGTGTGGTTGGTGCTGTAGGTATTTCTCGCAAATTATTCTGAGGTTGAAAATCTGTTCAGTGGTACTTCGCCCTGCCCTGAATCCTGCTTGCTCTTCAGCTATGATTTGTTCAGCTTGGGGTTTCAACCTGTAGTGCGGACTTAGTAGGCCTAATATAATATGCTGTGAGCATTACGCCTGGGCGTGTATTCTGTAAGTAAATGTTTGATTGGATTGTGAAAAGAATTTCTAGTTTATGAACATATAATAGAGTAGAATGAGTTGGGGGTTAGATGCCAGCCAGCGTTCAAAGGGTGTTGACAGAGAGCATAGACCTTAGTGAAGACTCTATTTTTTTAATTTGGGTGACAATGTGTGTGGTTGCTGGGTTGCGACTCTATCGTGAAAGATGTTGCTGCAGTTGTTTCCTCTCTGGCCTCACGAGTTGGGTGGTAGGTTGAGAACCATTCTTTGACGCTGTTGGTTGTGCGTTTGTGGGTGAATGTATTTTCAGTTTCTTTGGTTTATTTTGATAGGTGCTTTGTTAAATCGCAGAACTTTGGGTTGGGTGAGGGGAGGGCGTGGGTATCATTTTCATAAATATGTGTGAATGGTCGTGCAGCAAGCGTGAGTGTCATTACCAATAAGTATGTTATTTTTGTACAGTAATTTAGTTGTATTAAGAGCAAATTGAAAGTGAAAACCGTTGAGTTTCTTCCAGCTTCAGTTTAAATTATATGTGGTAGCTGAGATAGGCTAGTGTTGTTTCAGAACTCCATTAGGCCTACATTACTGAGACGCTGGCTTGCTCCGCCAATTTTCTGGGCTAGGTTGTCCATACTGAGCGAAGAAGTTTGGAAGTGGTTTGACCTGGAGACTTTCCTCTCTCCTGTTTCCCCCGTGGGGGTGCCGGTTTTTTTAATTTTATAAATAGTATCCCCACTTCTGGAAATTTAGTGCTTTAAATTCCCACTGTCGCTGTCTTTCTCCTTTCCTACTCAGTTCTATCAATCTATTATACTATCTTCTTCTTCGCTAGACCGGTCACCTACCTTTTTTTTTAAATTTAAAACTCTTCCCGAACAAAACTTCTCATTTGTGTGGGAGGTCTGTTTGATCAGCTTGATAATATTGGACGCTTTCTGCCAGGTGGTCACAGGGGCTTCCTATAATGTTATTATTTGGCAATGCAGGCATTTTATATGTATGCGTTTTGTTGATATTGTATAATGATGTTTTTATTCTATTTGGGTTTTGTAAACGGGGGTTCGATAAATTAGATATAGCCTCAGCGTCCCCTGCGTGGGACGTCTTTATTGTAAAGTGACTGGCTGGTGGAGTGCCTTCAGTGTTACCACTAGGATTGTTTCGGCAGATCTTGTATGCGGATCAGGGGCGAGTCCTCTTTCGACGAAGTTGTCTTAATTTTGTGGCCCTGATTTGGCTCTTTGCAGTCCGCTGGACCCTGTAAGCAATGAATAACTAACTAACTTTCTCTCTCCTGTAGCCACATCATCGCTTACCTTGCCTGAGCCAGCCTACAATATTCCTTTTTATGAGTGGTTAATTTCAGCAACAATTGAACTTTCAAGTCACTACTTGCAGCAAGAAACAGTGTTAACATTCTGGAGGAGACGATTCTTTGACTGATCAATGTAACGAGTTCGCCGCTTGCAATAATCATTCAGACCTTTTTGACTCAATTAAAAAAAATCAAATATATATTTATGTGCCAGAACTGAGAACATTTCATCAGAAAAACTCTTTGAGAAAACGTCTGGTGAAGATGACTAAAAATTAGCGAAGAAAAAATGGAATTGATATAGCGCAGAGGAATCATTGGATGTTTTTAATATCGTGCTGTAACAGATTGACCAAATATTGTTTCCCTTTTCCTAATGAACTATCATTTGAGTTAATCTTTCTCTCATTCCCATAATTGTTAGTTTGAGTGTACATTAGTATAAATGACTGTGGTATGTAAGCGTGCGCGAGTTGTCTGTCATTGAGCATTAATAAATGTTTAAATGAAAAGTGTTTCTAATGTGTGGTGTTAGTAGCACCTCATCTCCATGCTTTGTATTCTTCGTTGTAGGCCTGCTGTGGCCGTCCATGTTTTGCAAGAGTATAGGAAGATGGAGATGTCAAGGGAGCGCAGCAACCTTACCTTACCTTAGGGAGCGCTATCCTGTCAGTTGCACGAGTATACATGACTGTGGTAGTGATCGTGCTGACGAAGTGAGAGCTTTCGGGTGTAACTAAAGAGCCTTTTTGGCCGTAATTCGTGTGTTGTTGTATTCTGTTTACTCCTCTGACGAATACGAATAAGCCCAAACAGTTGAACAGTATTCGATCTGTATGATGTTGAGGGCCATGATTCCATCTTCACTGACTTCTCCCTGAGCCATTCCAGCTCCACTCCCACAGACCTTCCAGGAGTTGAACCATCTCACACTCACAACTCCACCCACTGCCCGCGCTAGCCCAAGACAAATGGAGGTACAGACCTCTCCGTGTGTTGGACGTCAACTTTTAGTCAGCCAGCGGAAAAGGCAAAACAAAATTCAGACCTTCTTCACAGGCACAGAGACGTGGCTGGACCAATGGAAATCCTGCCAGAAAACTACAAGGACTTCAGGAGGGACAGAGGAGGAAGAGATGGAGCAGTTCTTGTCGACGTTAAGACCAACCTGAACAGTTTTGCTGTGCTGGAGCTTGACGTGGATGACTGCGAACAGCTCTGGTTGAAAGTGAAGCTGAAAGGTCGTCGCGCCCTCTACGTCAGTGCGTACTACAGACCCAGCGTTAGTGATGAGCTGAGCCTGAAGAGGTTTGACGTGTTGCTGCAAAGGGCATCGCAGATGAAAATGCCTATCTACTAATAGGTGGAGAGTTTAACTTTTCTGGATGTGTTTGGCAGACTCCCACCCTCAAACCCAGATCCTCACATCCCCGACTCCATACCGATTTCTTGAATATCATCAGCGACAGTGGACTTGAACAGATGCTCAGGGGGCCCACAAGAAAAGACAACACTCTAGATCTGTTCCTTACCACCTGTCCTTAACCAACAGTTCCAATCGGTCGGGATGGGCAGCAGTACACTGAATCGGAATTCTGCGAGAAGATAAGAATGACCACAGAGGCCTACCCAGAGATGGAGGATATCATTGTGACTGAGAGCTGTGTACAGGCACTATTGAAAAACCTGAACCTCTACAAGACATGCGGCCCGGATGCAAACTTGTTTTTTCCAACCTAGTTACAGTCATTCGCCCAAAAAGGCAATCACCGAAGTCGAACGAAGCTCTCCGATGTGTTACGAGATGATGCCTGCATGACGACGACTAGTTGACATTAAAAATGATCGCTGTTGCTTCTAATTCTGTTCGATTTACACAGATTAGCATTTCGCAACGGTATACTTTTTTAAATTATCGATCATATTTAATAGTTGCGTTCCTTGATTTGCATTTTGTTAGTTCTCAGCAGTCGACTAATAATACCATTCCCCATTTCCTGCCTAGAACCAAGTAGACACTGTTATACAGTATACATAGGCTTAATCTACATTATATATTAGTAGTCAGTCTTCATGCAGCGAAGAATCTCACTAGCTGAATATAATTATTAGACTTGTATTGTTTGTTTTATACGTAAATAAATGTATAAATTACAGTATATCTATTCTAATTAATAATATTTAGGCCTATACTTTATAATATTTGAATCTTTAAATTTCCGGAGAAGGACGAGTAGGCTATGCGAATATTTTTTATAACTCGAGATCAGAGTTAAATTAATAGTTAGTTAGTTATTCATTGCTTACAGGATCCAGCGGACTGCAAAGAGCCGAATCAGGACCACAAAATCAAGACAACTCGAGATCAGAGTTAAATTAACAGCTATATAGTTATTCAATGCCTACAAGGTCCAGCGGACTGCAAAGAGCCGAATCAGGACCACAAAATCAAGACCACAACTTCGCTAGTAGTAGTAGTAGTAGTAGTAGTAGTAGTAGTAGTAGTAGTAGTAGTAGTAGTAGTAGTAGTATAGTTATTTAGTTAAATCTTTAATTTATTTGTTTCGTTATTATTATTATTATTATTATTATTATTATTATTATTATTATTATTATTATTATTATTCCTACTATAAAAAAAAATAGAAAAGAATAGTGTGCTGCTGTGCATGCTCAATGGTGTAAATGTGGTCAGTGACGTTTTGTTTGTTTTTGCTGAAGTTGGGTGTAACACGAAATATTCAGATGGTGTTACTGGTTATTTTTTCTTTTAAATTTACCAAAGTTTTTAGATGATTTATGGAAATTTCCGCCTGCCACGCAACATTTTTTTAAATACGTGTTTCTCATTAAAATACATATCATTGAAATACATATAACACATTTACTGTATCAGTTAAAAAGAATAATATTAGTTAAATAAATAATTGCTTTGGTGCTTGCAATAAAAATGTCACTGTTTTTTTGAGACCATTATAAACTTGCTTTGCCTTGGGCTGAAGGGACATCAACGTATCCATAGCGCTTTGAAGTTTTGTCATGGTTTTATTGTTTATATAGATGTGAAATCGTTGTATGTGCGCATTATGTGTTATGTATTACTTTTACTCTTTATTACTATTTGTGTCAATATATTAATCATCATAAAATAATAATAATACTCTTTATTACTAATTGTGTCAGTATATTAATTATCATAAAATAATAATAATAATAATAACTGCTTCAAAATGCGAATCTCGACTTGACTTACAGCTTGAAGCTGTGCAGATCGAGAAAGAATTAGATCTAGAAGCAACAGCGGCTTTTTTTATGCACGGATATTTCACCACAGGCTCTGAAGTCTTTTCTTTCGTCTTGGTAAACTCGTGGGCCTCCTACATACGTACGTACCGTAGTATAGTATGTAATTGAGGCCTACGAAAGACGAGACTTCCCAGCCTGGGTGGTCTCACGTAGTGCTGCCAGCCTTCGTTCGTAAAACATCGGATAGCTTCGCTCGACTCGGAGAGCTTCGTTCTACTTCGGTAATTGCCTTTTTCGGCGAATGACTGGAACTAGGTTGGAAAAAACAAGTTCGCGGCCCGGATGGCATCAGAACAAGAGTCCCGAAGGAGTTGGCGCCAGAGCTTGCCCCTGCGCTGACGTTACTGTTCCAGTCCTCCCTGCCCACGGGCGTTGTCCCAACAGACTGAAGAGCAGCCCACCTCACACCCGTTTACAAGAAAGGAGAACAGTACAACCCTGCTAACTACAGGCCAGTCTCCCTCACTGGTGTGGTGTGCAAGCTCCTGGAGCACATTGTAGCCAGTGCAGTCATGCAGGACTTCGAGGACACAACATCCTGACGACACGCAACACGGCTTCAGAAAAGGGTGATCCTGTAAAACCCAGCTATTTGAGTTTGTAGATGAAGAGCTGACGGTCAGCCTGCAGAACAACAAGCAGACCGACGTCCTAGTTATGGACTTTTCTAAGGCGTTTGACCGGGTCAAACACAGCAAGATGCTACACACGTTTGAGCGATATTATGGCATCCAGAGCAGTACAAACGCATGGATCGCCTACGTCCTCAGTAACAGAACCCATGTAGTCGAAGTCGTGGTGGGAGGGGCTCGCTCTTTATTCGTTGACCTCAAGTCCGGCGTCCCGCAAGGCTCCATGCTAGGTCCTTGTTTGTTTCTTGCGTACATCAACGACTTGTCCGAGAAGTTGACATCGTTGGCGAGACTGTTTGCCGACGACACGGCAGTCTACAGGATGTTCTCCAATGGCCTAGACGTAGACCAGGGCTAGTTACAACTAAACCTCCATCGCCTGGCCGAGTTAAAGAAGAGCTGGGAAATGGAGTTTCAACCTGCCAAATGTCAGACCCTGTCAGTGTCCAGGAATAGGAGCACCCTCCATTCCAGCATTTGCGCATTATAAATGGACATCATCATCCTTACCCATATGAACTCCATGGCCACACCCTAGAAGCTGTTCCATCTGTCAAATACGTTGGTATTACTATCCACCAATAGATGAACTGGGACGACCACATAAACAGCATTTGCAACAAAGCCAACCGGACCTTGGGATTCCACAGACGAAATTTGAAGATCAGCAATACCAGTATCAAATAAAGAACCTACAAAACCTTCGTGCGACCCTTGCTGGAATAAGCTTCCTAGGTCTGGGATCCTCACACCAACAAAACATTGATAAAATTTAAGCCATAAAGCGTCGCGGAGCACGCTTTGTCCTTGACCGCTTTCGCAATATTTCAAGCGTCAACAGCATGTTGGAACGGCGCTGTAGCGGCCCTTACTTTAAGAGCATCGCCGACTTTCCAGGCTCTCCATGCTTTTTAAGATGCAGCATGATCAGGCCCGCTGTCCCAGCATCGAGGCAAAGCTATTCCGCTTCCCACTCGGCAGCAACGAGGTCACGGCCACCAATTCTCCATCATCTCCATCAGAACCCAATACCGCAGTTCATCCTTTCTCCCACGAACCATCAACGTTTGGAACTGTCTGCCAAGAGGATTAGCTGAGGCCACAACTCTTGACACGTTTGCCAACTTGCCTTTTCTGTGTAAGGTTCTTGAGCACATTGTTCTGACACAGCTTCCGCCTCATCTCGAGGCACATAGCATGCTGGAGCCGTTTCAATCAGCTTACCAAAAAGGCCACAGTACTGAGACCGCGTTACTACGCATATTCAGAGGTGTGTTGCAGGCGGGCGGCGGATCATGGTAGGGTATCTATCTTGTCGCTACTTGACCTGTCCGCTGCGTTCGATACCATAGACCACGGAATTCTGGGCGCCAGTTTGGAAGAGGCCTTTGGCTGCACTTGGATGGTTTTAGCATGATTTCGTTTTCACCTCCCCTGCCGCAATCAGTCTGTTATTACGGCAACGTCAAGTCCGCACCCTCACCCTTGGAGTATGGAGTGCCACAAGGTTCAGTTCTTGGCCCTGTCCTCTTCACAATATACACTCAAACAGTCAGTCCTGTGATCAATACTTTCCAACATCTTTATCATTTCTTTGCTAATGATTCTCAGTTGCATAATTCTGCTCCCCTTTGAGGGGTTCTTGCTCTTGCCCAGAACATGTCTGAGTGCATCAGTTCCGGGCCAGCTGAATAAGTACGTACAAACTAAAAATGAATGACAAAAAGACAGAGCTTATCTTGAATGGTTCACAGAGCAGACTGCAACAGGCATCAGTTCACTCAATTTCTGTCTCAGATCATCAAATTGAATTTTCGAAGTCTGTACGAATCTAGTTTGTTAATGGAGACGCAAATAAATAGTCTGTGCAAAGCTCTGAACTTCCATCCCCGAATGCTAAGCAAAATACGCCAATATCTTACTACAGATGCCAACAAGCTTGCTTTCTCTTTCATTCTTTCTGGACCTGATTACATAACTCACTTTTGGCTGGCCTTCCTTGTAATAAACTTCCGGACTTCAACGCATTCAGAACAATGCTGTTCGCCTCGTCTTTCGTCAACCTTGTAACTCTAGTGCAACTTCCTCTATGGCAGCCTTACACTGGTAAAGACACGCATCGATTACAAAGTTGCTTCTCTTTGCTTTCACCGGAGGTTAAAGGTCAGGAGTCAGTGTGCTGTTTTTGTGAATTGTTAAATTGAATTGAATTCACTGTCTGCACACTGATAAAGTGATACGTTTAAAAAAAAAATACTTTGACGTGATGTTTTTAATATTTCATACGCTGTTTAATTGTTTTATCTCCTAATGCTGCACCGTATTGTTCAAATATTGAGCCTTTTTAGATGTGCATGTGATATTTGTATTTCTTACCCCCGTTGGGGTGCCGGGGGTTTCAGTATAAATAGTATCCCCACTTTCTGGAAATTTAGTGCTTTAAATTCCCACTGTCACTGTCTTTCTCATTTGCTCTTTTCTATCAATCTGCTACACTATCTTCTTCTTCGCTAGACCAGTCACCTACCTTTTTTTATTGAAAACTCTTCCGGGACAAGACTCCTTTTTGTGTATGAGGTCTGTTGGATCAGCTTGGGAATATTGGACGCTTTCTGCCAGGTGGTCACTATGGCTTCCTATGATGTTATTATTTAGCAATGTAGGCATTTTATATGTGTGTGTTTTGTTGATAATTTATAATGATGTTTGTATTCTATTTTGTTTTTGTAAACGGGGGTTCGATAAATTAGAGTGCAGCCTCAGCGTCCCCTGCGTGGGATGTCTTTATTGTAAAGTGACTGGCTGGTGGAGGGCATTCAGTTTTCCCACTAGGGTTGTTTCAGCAGATCTTTTATGCGGATTGGGGGTTGTCCGGTCCTGATTTGGCTCGGAAGAGTCCGCTGGACCTAAAGCAACAATTATGTAATGTAATGTAATTTGTATTTCTTACGATGTTTAATTGTTTTATCTCATAATGTTTTACCACTTTGTTTAACTATTTATCCTTGCGAGCGTATGTGTGTGTATGCGTGCTAGCTCTTAGAGCAAGCTTTAAGTTTGGTTTGGCGCTAAAAAAATGCATTATTATTATTATTATTATTATTATTATTATTATTATTATTATTATTATTATTATTATTATTATTTACAAAATACATAAATGCTTAGAAAGACTGACTTTTGGAACAATATATAGCAGAACACATTCTACATTGCACTCATTCATATCACATCAAAATCATAGACTATAGAAAGGCAAAACGCCCAACAGTGAATACATTATGAAACATTGTTAAACTGATAAATAAATTATTAAATCCTCAAATAATGAAATAGGAGAATGTATGTAATATTTGCATTCCTCATACTCTCACTAATTCGTGTACACACACAAACACACACATGCACACACACATGACCGCACACACACCCTCACACACACACACACATACACATTGCTGTAGACACATCGTACTAATTAGAAAGCTTTTCATAGGTTTGTGAAGATGAGAATGGTGTGTAGATGTGCTGCGATCTCAAAAAAAGTAATGTCTGCTGCTTCGGTTTTGTTTTTTAAATTTTATCTTCAAAATACATTAAAATAGTTGCCAAAGTTCGATCGGTCTGTTAGCATGTCGGTCGTTTGGATGCCATAATTATTCAACAATCACCGAACGGATTTTGACCAAACTTCATAAGAACATGACCCAGATTAGTGCCTTGCCTACCGCGCCACCACACGGGCCCTATCGCAAAGGTCAAGCTGACTGGAGCCATTTTGTTGCTCAAAACGAATATTTGAACGACGGCTGAAGCGATGTGGGTATAGAGGTAGCCTGGTAGGACAATTGATAAGGGGTCTGAAGCGATGTGGGTATAGAGGTAGCCTGGTAGGACAATTGATAAGGGGTCTGAAGCGATGTGGGTATATAAGTAGCCTGGTAGGACAATTGATAAGGGGGCTGAAGCGATTTGGGGTAACCCCCGTTGGGGTGCCGGGGATTTCAGTATAAATAGTATCCCCACTTTCTGGAAATTTAGTGCTTTAAATTTCCACTGTCGCTGTCTTTCTCATTTGCTCTTTCTCATTCCTGCTCTTTTCTATCAATCTGCAATACTATCGTCTTCTTCGCTAGACCAGTCTCCTACCTTTTTTCTTGAAAACTCTTCCGGGACAAGACTCCTTATTTGTGTATGAGGTCTGTTGGATCAGCTTGGGAATATTGGACGCTTTTCTGCCAGGTGGTCACTAGGGCTTCCTATGATGTTATTATTTAGCAATGTAGGCATTTTATATGTATGTGTTTTGTTGATAATTTATAATGATGTTTGTATTCTATTTTGTTTTTGTAAACGGGGGTTCGATAAGTTGGGGTGAAGCCTCAGCCGTCCCCTGCGTGGGATGTCTTTATTGTAAAGTGACTGGCTGGTGGAGAGCTTTCGGTTTTACCACTAGGGTTGTTTCAGCAGATCTTTTATGCGGATCGGGGGTTGTCCGGTCCTGATTTGGTTCGGAAGAGTCCGCTGGACCTATAGCAATAATAATGTAATGTAAAGCGATTTGGGTATACATGTATAAGTAGCCTGGTAGGACAGTTGATAAGGGGTCTGGCTTCCTCGGCCAAAGGTCTCGGGTTCTAACCCCACGTGGACCAAATGATGTGCTGGAGGTACCACACTTTTCAGGACGCCGGGGGTTTTCTCCAGGTACTCCAGTTTCCTCCCTCTTACCAATAATGGTACTGGATGCAGTGTAAATTAAAAAATATAATCGTTGATTTCTTTCCCGCCGTCTATATTAAGCCCATGCCACACGAGCGTCAAATCTACTGGACTTGACGCGAATCGGAGCAATTTTCGACTTCGAAGTCGGAATTTCATTTTGACTTGAATCGCGCAGTGCCACACGAAAGTCGCACATCGAGTCAAACTTGAGGGTTATTGGTCTTAAAGTTTTGCTGTACGTGTGTTGTGATCACGTGATTCGTATTCTGCTTCTCATTGGCCAAAAGGTCAGAATCACACTATCGAGACTCGCGGAATTAGAACATGTTGAAAGTCGGCAATCGGAGCCAATTCAAAGAATCTGGATTCGCGATGCACAGGACACATGCCACACGACAATCAAGGGATTTTGTCGTGATTTCATAAATTGGATTAAAGATTTGACGCTCGTGTGGCATGACCATTAGCGACCTCTTGAGAGTTTGATTGAAGAGAAGGCGCGTGACAGCTGTGCATCCATTTATTATTATTATTATTATTGTTATTATTATTATTATTATTATTATTATTATTATTATTATTAATTTATTAATTTATTTATTTATTTATTTATTTATATTATATTATATTTATTTATTTATTTATTTATTTTTATTTGTATCCGTTGATGTGAAAGGACAATGTCGACTTGTGAGAAACAGATTTGTATATAACATTTTTCTGCTGCTTCAAAGAGTTCAAATGCCCGAGTCAAAGTACGTACACCTTTTAGGTCATGCGCCTGTTTCATGGGCAAGATAACTAAAGTGTTAAAGTTAGACGCTTGTTTCATTGGCAAACTTGGTAGAATTGACTTTATTAAAGAAAGTGATACTGAAGCAAATTCTTAGTGTTTTAATCCGCATCACTTCATTGGACTATCTCTCCACCACCCCCTGCCCTCTCTCTCTCTCTCTCTCTCTCTCTCTCTCTATCTCTCTCTCTGTGGATATTATTGGTCACCCATGCATTGCAATAAAAGCTCTCCGTTAAAAAAACCAAAAGTTTTGAAGGTCATAATAATGAATAGACCATCAGGATTTGTAAGTGAAACATAGACTGTTTTGACAACAGGTACTGATCGAGTGGTTACTGCCAATAGAACACACATTGGAGTGAACAAATAAGAAGTACATGACGATGAAAGGGATGGAATATACGTACACATACTCCATAACTCAGGAATTTAATACACATACACAATAACACAGTAATTGAATACACATACACAATAACAGGTATTGAATACATAATGATACACAATAACACAGGACAAATTAGATTATTTTTAGTTCAGTTTTATTGATCAAAGGCATGGAAAAGTGGTTTTCGGGTGGACACTCGGAACACAACTAATAGAGTAGCTCAATTAGAAGGGAATAATAAAGGAATAAAACTAATCTATTTATAAACGTACACATATTTATAATTGACTTCACCCCCCGTGGGGGTCGGGAGTTTCTGTATAAATAGTGTCCCCACTTTGTGCAAATGTAATGCTTTAAATTATCACCGTTTCTGCCATTCTCATTTGTTCGTTCTCGTTCCTAATCTGTTCTTTCAATCTATCGTCTACAGTCACCTACCTTTTTCTGGAAAACTCTCCAAAAACTTTTCATTTGTGTATGGGGTCTGTTGGGTCAGCTTTGGGCTATTGGACGAATTCTGCCAAATGGTCACTAGGGCTTTCTATGGTATTATTATTTAGCAACGTAGGCATTTTCTATGTATGTGTTTTGTTGATATTGTTTAATGATGTTTACATTCTATTTTGTTTTTTGTAAACAGGTGTTCGATAAATTAGAGTAAACCCTCAGCATCCCCTGCTTGGGATGCCTTTCTTGTAAAGTGACCTGCTGGTGACGTGCCTTCAGTGCTACCGTTAGAATTGCTTCAGCAGATATTTATACCGATCAGGGGTTAGTCCTCTTTCAACCAATTTGTGGTCCTTATTCGGCTCTTTGCAGTCCGCTGGACCCAATAAACAATGACTAACTATAATTGACCTTAAAAGTGAAATCTTGGACCGTCTCATCAAACGTTCCATGCCACAGTAACAATGTCAGTACACACATGCGCACCTGTTGAGGGAGATAAACACACGTTCGTTCAAACCCGCGCGAGTGCTCTCTCTCTCTCTCTCTCTCTCTCTCTCTCTCTCTCTCTCTCTCTCTCTCTCTCTCTCTCTCTCTCTCTCTCACACACACACACACACACACACACAAGCCTTAGACACGCTCACATTTATACACGCACGCACACAGACACACATGCATGCCTAAGAATATCTGACCTACCTTTAGCCAGTGTTTCAGGAAAAATCGGGTAATACTAAAGGGAGTGTAATATGAAACACACGGCCTTTTCCGCAACAAGAAAAAAACCAACAACACAGCTGGCACTTCTGTGACTTGCTCCAGGCGTACAAAAGATCTAAGCTTGAAGCAAGTCACAGAAATTACATGAATTCTGCTGATTTCTCTTTGTCGGAAAGGCCATGTTTTATATTATACACCGTTTCATATTACCCGACTTTCCGCTATATACTCGTGTAAGCTCAATAGTAAATGTCAGTTTACTTGTAGGCTACATTGTACTTATTTACGCTACAGGTCAGTCATAATAGACAATGTATTTTGACTGCAACATACTTCTTTTCTCCGTGGAGGACTTACCATCGACAAGTTGTTTATAGTTTCCGTGCAGATCTCAGAATAACGTCCCCTGTCAAAGAACGTCATTCCTTCTAGTACGGGAAAAAAAAAATCAAACGTCACGAAGAGCGTTGAAGTTTGTGTCATGACGTCAAGGCTACTCGATCTAGCTCCTAAACTGGTGTGTTCGCTATAAATATTGCTTATTAATCCTAATTATTATTGCAGCATATATCTCCTTATACAAGGATCGAAGTATACTGCGATAGTGTTATTAGATAATTAGATGGCAGTCTGCGGGCACAGTATTTCATCCAAAGAGATTATATTAATGTAGTGGAGCGGGGAGACAACTGGTCGCATTTCGGAGGGATTGCCTCCCTTGAGGCTGCAAGCGGGAGTTTGTTCCAATGTTGTCAGTCTGGCCGCAGGAACCACACAAGGCCAGACCAACAAGGGAACAAGGTCTCTCTGACAGCCGCCAAGGAGATAATCCCTCCCAAGCGTGACCAACTGTCTTCCCGCTCCGCTATATCAACATTTGCAGAGTAGCAGACAAAAAACCCACACAAAAAACCATAGATTGTAGTTTAGCCTTTGGACACACACACACGCACGCACACACACACATATTTGCAATACATCAGAACTGGGTTTATTTAAGAATGTAAGAATCGGAAAGTGATTTTTTGACGGAAAGAGCGCAAACTTCTTCTAAAAATGTAAGAATCTAATGCAAAATTGGCTCTTTCCGTCTAAAAAGTTGACCTAGTCCTATAGGCGACGGAATATGTCGAACTTTCTTCAAAATTTCTCTGAAAATTGACTGTGCTTTCTCCGTCCCGGATAGAGCACTCCCTTGTACTTAAAAAACACTCTTATGCACTACAACAGCACTCCCATGCACTAAAAGAGCACTCCCGCGCACTAAGAAAAAAGTGGGGTCCTGGAAAAAAGTGGGTTCCAAGCAAATAAACCCATTTGTTACTAAGAAAGACAAGGTCTGCTACCCATTTGTGCGTTTATTCAAGTGCAGCTACACACACACACACGCACACACACACACACACACACACACCCCACACACACACACACCACTGACTGACACAATAGGCTTTATCTGAAGAAAATGGATGTAGTGATGGAAGCAGAACATCCCCAATCACAAGTCACGTGTCTTTAGTTGTTTGAAATCAAAGAAACTGTAAGATGGATGATGACTGTACATTATGAACAGCAGGCTGGCGTTTCTCCAGTCCATCACTACAACAGTGGAAAACATTTTCGCCGTAAAGTCAACATTCTTCAAAAACAAAGGTATCCAAGCTCTGGTCTCCCCGACTTTCGCTGTTGCTTCTTGACCTTGACCCTGAACTCGACCTAGACTTGAGGGTGGAGTTTGCCGACACCAGGTCAGGCTCATCTTGGTCGTGGAGCACGAAGGCGGTGTCGCTGGCCTCCACGGTGTAGTTAAAGGCTCGCTGATACGCTCGCTTGATCTTCTTCCGGTGTCTCAGAATGACCGACGCCGTGATGACGAACACGATTAGAGCCATCAGCGTCACCGACGTCGCTATAATGATGGTTTGGGTCTTGGTGGACGATTGGGCGAACGACGGCATTCGGTTATGCGAGCCACCGACGCGAGGATAGCCACTGTCATTGCTGTCTTCGCTAGGAGGCGTGTAGGTAGGCCAATGATTTAGGTCAATGTTGTGGTCAACTGTAGTTGTCGAAGGAGCCGGAGTCGATGCGGTAATCCCTGGCTTTACGGCTGTTGAGGTCAATCCATGTGTGGTCGTTGCGGAGGTCAGACTTGATTCTGTGTCTTGTTCTGTGGTCGTGCTCTTGGCTTCAAACGAGTCGTCAGTAGTGAAAGCAACTGTCTTTTCCAGTGAGCTTTGTTGGGGAACGGCCACCTCTGTGGTGACATCTCTTCCGCTTTCATTTGTGAAATTTTCATTGTCGTCGTTTGTGACAGACTGTGTGGATAGCTGGCTGGAGAAATGGACCACTGTGATGCCTCGTTCCGTGCTGTCTTCATGGCCTTGTGCTGTGACTGGGAGGGTGCTAAAACTTTCATCTGTCAGTTCCTCCGTTAGTGTAGTAGTCAGCCGTGGAGTGGAAGCTACTACTGACTTGGTTGTGGATGTCAAATCTCTTTGGCTTGTCGTTTGGAGTAACGCCTCTTCGGTTGTAGTCATCAAACCTTGTGTAGTGTCGTATACTTCTTTTTCATCGCCTGATCCTTCCTCAGTTATCCAGTGGTCGGTGACAGTGATGTTTGGCGTAGCCGTGGTGGTGGTGGTAGGAATTGTGTACTGCAAAGCTTCAATGGGAAGGTCAGCGATGTTGACCCCTGCTAAGTGCATCGGCATGGCGCATTCCACATCCTCTCCATCTTCAAACACCTGCAACCAGAACGGATGATAAACGAGTTGAAATATTAACAACGCTGTTTGGGGTTCCCTCTGTCAAGTAATTATAATTAATAATCGAACCACCTCGACGATCACTGTAAACTCAGTATCTTCTACTGAGTGCTTCAAGTCGGGTGTGGCAGCTGCAGACGTCCATGACTTCATCGTCATGCTGCGCCCCTAACCCACCCCATCCACCGTGGCAGCTAGGTCAGAGATATGGATGTGGACACAGCAACGTAATAAATACAAAATTAATATCATTTTCAACGGTGCTGAAGGCATTGAGCTGTTCATCAAATGTATGTAACAATGGTGTGCACCACATAAAACGTACACCTCACTAATTGCTCAACTCAATGACCAATGACTGTAGTAGTAGCAGTAGTAGTAGTAGTAGTAGTAGTAGTACTGGTAGCAATAGTAGTACATATAGGTTTAAGTGGTAGTAGTATGTAGTAGTAGTATGTTTTAGTGGTAGTAGTACAGTAGGTGGTGGTAGTAGTAGTATTACTAGTAGTAGTAGTAGGTTTTAGTAGTAGTAGTAGTAGTAGTAGTAGTAGGTGGTAGTAGTACTAATAGTGGTAGTAGTAATAGTAGTAGTTAGTTATTTATTTATTGCTTACAGGGTCCATCGTACTGCAAAGAGCCGAATCAGGACCACAAAATCTAGACCACAACTTCGCTGAAAGAGGACTTACCCTTGATCCGCATAAATGATCTGCCGAAACAACCCTAGTGGTAACTTTGAAGTCCCTCCACCAGCAGGTCACTTTACAATTAAGACATCCCACGCAGGGGACACTGAGGCTATACTCTAATTTATCGAACCCCCGTTTACAAAAACAAAATAGAATACAAATATCATTATAAAATATCAACAAAACACATACATATAAAATGCCCGCATTGCCAAATAATAACATCATAGGAAGCCCCAGTGACCAATTTGCAGAAAGCATCCAATATTCCCAAGTTGATCCAACAGACCTCACACTTTAAATGAGGAGAATGAGTTTTGTTCCGGAAGAGTTTTTAAGAAAAAGGGTGGGTGACTTGGCCAGGTGAAGAAGAAGATAGTTTAGTAGATTGATAGAACAGAGTAGGAATGAGAAAGAACAAATGAGAAAGACAGCGACAGTGGGAATTTAAAGAACTATATTTCCAGAAAGTGGGGATACTATTTATACTGAAATCCCCGGCACCCCCACGGGGGTAATAGTCGTAGTAGTAGTGGGCATGTCGGGCGGCTTGAATTAGATCCTGTATAGGTCAGCGCCTTGAGCAGCTCTTAAGCTGGAAATGCGCTATTTATTAAAGACTACATAAATAAAATAGTAGTAGTAGCAGTAGGATGATGATGATGATGATTATGATGATAATGATCCATCATAATCATCATCATCAACATCATCATTATCATAAACCAAATCATCATCACTATCATCATCATCATCAACACCAGCAACAAAAACATCACCATCACTGCTGACAAGTGGCTTACCTGGGGCTTGCGGTTGATCCAGTCGTGTAACCAGAGCAGTTTGGTGTCACAGACCCAGGCGTTGTGTGCTAACTGTACGGACTCCACGTTGTGGAAGAATCGAGGCAAGTCAACGTCTAAACTCTGCAAGAAGTTGTTCCTCAGGTCCAACGCCTATACGCAACATGACACGCAGTATGGTCACTTATTATACAGATACATCATTAATTATGCCAACAGTCAGTCTTGTGTGTGTGTGGGTGTGTGTGTGTGTGTGTGTGTGTGCAGTTGTTGTTGGTGGTGGTGGTAGAGATGCTTTTGTTGTTGTTTTTTGGTGTGTCACAGATAGACCTAGATAAACACTTTTAGGTCAGGTTTGACCCCAACCTCACCACCTGTTCCAAAGACCATTCCCCCCCCCCTCCCCCCAAGTTACCTTTTCACCGTAGAAGCATTTTTATCAATCCCTCAAAGTTGAAGATATTTATATTTTACTCATTATGCGTGTCTTTTTATCCATGAAGGAATGAATGACGGAATATAATTATACCACAACTATAAAGCACGAACACACATTTTGGCCAAGAAAAAAAAAAACCAGACTCGGGACTGAAATCAAAGGGCACCTCAATGCATCTATACCTTGATTATAACGATAATATGACAGCACTGTGATCTTGCTTTTGGTGTGGACATTTGTATGCGCCTACTACATTTTCATTCACTGATATTGTAATCTGTGAAAAGAATGCATTCTTTCTGTCACTCTCTTTCTCCTCTCCCCCTTCTCTTCTCTGGCCCTCATTTCTTTCAGTGTAAGGACTTGTCACTTTTTCCCTAGCTACTTAGAGTGACCGGCAGGAGTTCCCGCCTTTGTGGTTAAGCCTTTGGCTAACAGGTTTGGCGTATTAAATTAGTTAAAAATTATTAAGTGTATGTTTGATAACTTAGTGTAATTTATACATGATATTGGATAGTGGTATTAGGATGGTTATTTATGATTTAAGAGTTAGTAAATTTAAGTTTTATTAGTTATAAGTACCCAGACTAGTTTTGGTAGGAAATATATTTTTGTGTGGAGGGTTTCCTAGTAAGGGATGCGGCCTCATTTTTAGCCTGAAGTTCCAGAACTTCTTTCTTCTCTTTCTGGTCATCCCATAGCTAGCATGCGGTACCAGAAGAATTATATTGTAGAGACAGGCACAGTTTTAATTATCAGTTTATGCCCTAAATGGGTGTTTTTGTGTGATCATACTAATGCTTGAATCCAGCTTAACTGCTGTATTCATACTGTCTTTTTGCATTATTTTAAATTTCTGAATCAAGTATAACTGCTGAATTCCTATTGTCCTTTCTTTGTACGACAAATACTTGAACTCAGAATAACTGCTGTGTCCTTGTCGATATTTATATTGTCGGTGCTAATTTAGGTAAAGAATCTCTGGTCAAGATTAGTGTTTTCTTTTTTTCACATTAAAATGTAATGTATGTTGACTTATTTTTTTAAATGTATTTATGTGTCCCTTCTATGATGTTACAGGTTGCTTGTCCGCTTGAGTGTTGCTTGTACGAGTAAATAAAATGGGTCAAGAAATGGACAAAGAGGGCTCCTTGTTTCTTCCTCCTCCTCCTCCTACTTCCTCTTCAAACCCCTTCCAATGCACCACCATTTCTCCTTATCCTATCAAAATTCTATTCCCGGGCTTTAAAGATACTAACGCTCATGCCCTGGACGGGTACGTGCCAATTCCACCAAACACACCCAGCTAGCACTAGGGCCCTCCCTTCCATCCCTCACCACGCTCCCTAGCTCGCCCCTATGGCTCAGGACAGGGCTCAGTTGTATGGGGCGATAGACGGCGCGCCTTATGGCAGCAAGTTGGCGTCTCGGGCTGCTTGAGTTAGATCCTGCATCGGCCAGCGCCTTGAGCTGCTCTTGAGCTGAAAAAGCGCTATTTAAAAACAATAACTATAAAATAAAATAACATAAAATAAATAATTAAAATAAATAAATAAATAAATAAATAAATAGTTTAAATCATCATCATCATCATCATCATCATCATCATCATCATCATCATCATCATCATCATCATCATTATCATCATCATCATCCATTACTAATTAATTAATACCTTTAAATTGTAGAAGGACGAAAGCGTTTCCTGAGAGCTGAGGATATGTAAGGCCAGTGTTGGGGAGGATCTCAGTTTCAGCGTCTGGAGGAAAGGAATGTCGCGGAAAAAGTTTCCTTTGATCAGAGGCTCCGTGTCTTCAATGTAGGACAGGTCCAGAGACTTGAGGCTACGGAGTCCAGCAGCAAAGCGAGTTTCTATGTGAGTGACAGGGTTCCTGTCCAACTCCAGGTTCGTAAGGTTTCTACACAACAGTCAAATGTCACAGTTTGTCACGGTTAGGCCTACTGAAACAGATCGTAAGATTAACCTAATAGTCTAAAATTTCCATCCTTGTTGTATGTAAAACGTCTGAATGTGACAACAGAGAAGCTAGGCCCGACTAGTGACCAGCTGAGCTCAATTATCCGCGTTGTCACAAGGGTTACTAGTCCCTGTGGCGTTTTTTCTTTCATTTTATTCTGCGCGTGTTGCTGCTTCTTAACACTAGTAATTGTAGGTATACTTGATTGAAGACTTTAATTAACGTCTGTCTTAAAAAAAACAACCAAAAACAATTTAATATATCTTGGGATAGATTGGGATATGGCAGACAATTCCTCTCTATCTTTAGTGATTGCAATTCATACCCCCACAGAGGCCTGTAGATTGCAAGTTTGTTTACGGCTCCTAAAATACCATCATTTGATAGTGTGTACACGTACGGTTTTGTCGTAGCAAGATGAAGCGGATTGAGCGATGTAGCAAAAGCATGTTGATGAAAACTAAACACCAAAATGACGTTATTCTCACCTCATTCCAGAAAAAGCCGAGTCCTTAAGCTCGGCGATAGCGTTGTTTCCAAGGTATAGGTTTTGTAGTTCCTTCAGGTTGCCAAACGTGTAGGGGCCAATTTCTTTCAGCTTATTGCCTCGCAGAGACAGCAACTTCATTTTGGAGTTCTCCGGAAAGTCGCCGTTGGTGACGGCCGCGATGTTGTTCTGCTCAGCGTTGAGGGTGGTGACGGAGGGCGGGATGGGTGAGGGGAGGACGGTAAGTCCATTCCCGTTGAGCCAGATTTCCTGAATGTGCGGCAGAGGAGCGAAAGCGCCGTGCTCGATTTCGGTAATATTGTTCTCGTCTAGGATGAGCACAGCTAAGTACCGGATGTCGGAGAATGTTGTGGAAGAAATCTTGGTGATTCTGTTCTTCTGCAACTTCATGAAGCGTACCATCCACGGTAGGCCTCGGGGTACTGTCTGAAAGCGACAGTCGGAAAGATCCACAAAGCTTAACACATCATTACTGGAGAACATATCGTCTATGTCGTCTAATGGGTTGTTGCCTAGCATGACGTAAGACAGTGCTTTCAGTGCGAGGAACGTTCCTGGTTCGATGTAGGAGATGTTGTTGCCGTCGGCGAGGAAATACACGAGGTTCGTCAAAGATTTTAAAGTGTTGTTGGTCAAGGTCGTTAGCTCGTTTCTCGTTAGAACCAGCTTGCTCAGGCTCGCAAGTGCCTCGAACGCTCCGTCGATTTGATTGAGCCGGTTTTCAGAAAGGTCAAGGACGCCGATCTCAGGAAGGTCCCGGAAAAGGGCAGGGGTCAAGGTCGTGAGGCGGTTGGAGGCCAGGTTGAGGCGCTGGAGCTTAGGGAGGTTGACAAACGCTCCGTCTGCTATGTGAGTGATTTGGTTGAATCTGAAAACCACACAAGCTTTGCTAGTGGTAGCTTGGGTATTAGTACTATGCAAGATCACAGTCAAGTCAACTATATTCATTTCAGTTTAGCAATATTTTAGAGTTCAGTTTAGCAATAGTTTGAAGTTCAGCTTAGCAATAATATTTTAGAGTATAGTTTAGCAATATTTAGAGTTTAATTTAGAAATATTCTAGAATTTAGTTTAGCTATACTTCAGAATTTAGTTTAGCGATATATTCTACAGTTTTGTTCAGTAATATTTAGAGTTTAGTTTAGCAATATGTAATTTAGTTTAGCAATATTTAGTTTAGTTTAGCAATATTTAGAGTTTAGTTTAGCAGTATTCTAGAGAAAAGTTCAGCAATTTTTAGAGTTTAGTTTAGTTAACCTATATTGTAAAGTCTAGTTTTGCAATACATGTATTTTAGAGTTTAGTTGAGCAATATTTTAGAATCTATTTACCAGACAATCTTCTGTTTCAAACAGAAATTTTTATTTAAAAAAAGCCGATAAACTGTCCGTCATGTCGGCTCGCCGAGCCGAAGTTTTCACGGGTGAATCGGCTCGGTTTTGCCCATTTTTGCGAGATTCCTTTGCTGTACGCTTGCAGTTAAGGTGAGGAGTCAATAATTACTAAGGTTAAACCCAGAAAGTCTGACAGTATTGTGATCTGTCAAGGGACAGTCTAAACTTTTTATTGTTTTTGTGTGTCTAAAATTTAAGAACATAACATTTCTTTTCAATGTTCTTATTCTACTTTAAAATCATGTTTTATTACAAAGATATGCATCCACAGAACACCTTTAATATATGGAGGTGGAAGGTGCACGTTAACGTAGTAAATCTAGTAAAAAAACAAAAAAAACAAAAACACGTGAGACTGCTTTGGAAGAGAAAGCCGAAACTTTCAGTAAAAAGCCGAAAGTTTCATGGCTGTTTCGGCCAAATCGCCGAAGAAAATTTCCTAGCAACATCCCTGTGTTTGTTTTATTTCTTTAATTGTCATGGGGTGACGACAGATGGAACATACATGGCAATAATGTTTGACGCATCCCTTACAAGACCCTTGTCATGTAAGGTTGTATTGTTACTGCACGCATTGCATTCCATCGTACGGACTTTAAGGACCCGGACTCTTGTCTCCAAGACGGCTGAATTGTCCTGTCCTATCCTATCCTATCCCGTAACTCGAAGGTCGTAGGGACACCATAGATGATCGTTTAACCAGCGTACCAAAAAATTCAAGGTAGCCAACTTCTCTCCCAAGCCTCAACCAGTCGCCTCCCTTTCCGCTACACTACTACTACTACTACTACTACTACTACTACTTATTATTATTATTATTATTATTATTATTATTATTATTACTACTACTACTACTACTACTACTACTACTACTACTACTACTATACTACTACTACTACTACTACTACTACTACTAGGCTACTACTGTATGCAAGGTCTTACAAAGCACCACAGTCATTGACTCAATAAATAAATCAATTAATGAATTTACCTGAGGTGAATTTCTGTCACCGAGGTCAGGTTTTGGAACTGGTCTTCCACTGTCTCGATGTGGTTGGACTGAAGGTCGATGTAGGTCGCATCCTGGGGAAGGTCGTGAGGGATGACCCTTAGGTTTTGCCCGGAACAGCTGACACGTCCGTTGGTGCATGAACACACTGATGGGCAGGCGTACAGAGATTGGACCACAAGGAGAGTCAACACGGCCAACAGAAGAAAAGTGTTTATTTTATTTTCCATGATTTTAGTTTGTCGTCTGCTGCTTGCTTTCAATACTAAGCCTAGAAAATGTTATATATTCAGTGAATGTATTATATTCTATAATTTAAGCTGATAGTAGTTTCTGCATGAGTAAACTTACATTGAAGAACTAGACATATAAATTAGGCTTCGAGGATGGATTGTTCGACACAAATACAGTTCTAGTTTCCAGTGCAGTACAGGTACACCTTCACAGAACTTGTATAATACACACCATACACTGTGTACAGTCTCAGTCATCAATGCGTTGCAGTAGGATGCTACTTGTGCTTGAGAAGCCAGGATGTGTTCCTGGCACTGGGCATACTCAGCAAAGTTTGAATAAACTATTGTACACAATGAGTTCTCCGGTACGACAAGGCTAGACAGGGAGCTCTAAGCCAAAGGAGATCAAACACAGCAGATTAAAAAAAAAACACAGTTCTCTGTACATGTGTTTCACTAAAAGCTTTTTCAGGAGTTGAAAACCAATGCAATGAATGTTCATTTGGCCATTTGTATTACTTAACATATCTACTCAAACTACAGTGAAGTCCACAGAAAAAAAGAAGTCCTGGTCATTTGTTCATCAGAATTTGATATTTTTGCTCTGTGACCCTGTCGTGTACCAGACCAAGCCGCCAATGAATAGTCTCAGCGTCCTCCATAGTAACAGTTAACCTCTCTCCAAAGTTTCTCACTAAGGTTCACACGTCAATCAACTTTTGTTATTTACAACAGCCAATCAGAAAGCACTTAAAGAAGCCATGGTCACAAGTGCCAGCCTCTTGAGGCTAAATATAACTCTTGATTCCTGATAGTCAACTGCTGCACTGCGGGATGGTGCGAAGGTTCAGACCCATTCAGTGGTTGTTCTACCAACTCCGGCAGCTGGGACATTTGCATTTTGGATTTAGTTTAGGAAATATTGTTATTTTATTTTGTTACATTTAATGGTCATCCTTGCGGTCGAAATTCGTGCTGCCTTCTCAGCGAAAGAGCGGCTGACGCAAAAGAGCGGCGCCACCCAGGACAGGGGCGGGATATGACCTGTAGTGTTAATGTGTTGGTGAATCTGGCGTGCGCACTCACCCGTTTAGAACATGAGCGTCAGGGTCTTCATAGTCCGTGCGTTAAAATGCAATTCGGGTACAGACTAGACCTCGGTTAAACCTTAACCCAATATCTTCTCTTCTCTTATCTTATCTTCTCTTATCTTATGTTATCTTATCTATCTATCTATCTATCTATCTATCTATCTATCTATCTATCTATCTATCTATCTATCTATCTATCTATCTATCTATCTATCTATCTATCTATCTATCTATCTATCTATCTATCTATCTATCTATCTAACCCATCTATTATCTATCTATCTATATATTATCTATCTATCTATCTAATCCATCAACCTTTTGAGCCGTTGGTGAGACATGAGAGATGCTGTCGAGAGAGCTCTGGCCACTTCAGTCTGTCTGTTGCTGTTGTCGGGAGCCGTGACGTGTCCAGCGCCATCCAGATTTTGACATCAGCTGTCCAGTTCTTTCTTTGCCTTCCGCTGCGTCTGCCTCCTTCGACTGTTCCTCGCACAGCGGTCTTTGCGGGGTGTCGTTCAGCGTGACCTGATCAAACCACGCTCATGTTCTCCTCTGTCCGAGGGCAAGGAGTGGTTCCTATTACAATAATACAGCCAAAAGAATGGGTACATTCACCGCATTATACTGCTTCGTACAAATACGCTGAGTGGCAGTGTTGTGAACAATAACAAACAACAGCAACAGCCACCACCTCAACAACAAGGCCAAGGAAGAAGCAGTCCATTTATTTTTTGTCATTTTACTTCTTGAGGA